>CM076570.1:685568257-686168257 GCA_034641835.2 Pinus albicaulis
AGCTCTCAATATCATCAACATATCAATAATGCCAAATGGAGTGAAAACCCCACCTTTTATAATGCTAACTCCCTCAAAAACCCTAACTGCGTCCTTGACCTCCTCCTTGACCTGCGCAGTTACCTTAGGAGCCTACGTGAGGCCTCCCCTCATGTGTGTGTGGACCCCAAGGCCATCCCCTTTAAGTCACAACGTTCATCAACTAGGAAGCACTTTATTTTATTAAAGTGAGTTGACCCCCTATTTCTCACTTTATTTATTAATTTAACTAAAGGTGGCAAAACTATACAAAAATGAAATATTCCAATTAGCAGTGCTAATTAGGAATATTACAGTCTCCCCCGGCAGAACGTTGCTTGTCCTCAAGCAACTGAAGTGATGGATGCTGCAATATCCTCTCATCCTCCCAAGTGGCATCCTCATCCGGCAAGTTCTTCCATCTCACCAAGAACTCCTTGATCTTCCTGCTCCGCAGCTGCCTCTCCCTAGTGTCAATAATAGCCTCCGGCTGCAACACCAGATGCCCCTCATCATCCGTGGGTGGTAGCTCCTCTGTGACTGTCACCTGCTGGCCCAGTGCCTTTTTCAGGCATGATACATGAAAGATGTTATGAATCTTGCTGCCCTGGGGCAGCTCCAACTCATACGCAACCTGCCTGATCCTGCGTATCACCCTGTATGGCCCATAAAAGCGGGGCTTAAGCTTCTCCGCCCCCTTTTGCTTGAGCGAAGACTGTCGGTATGGCTGTAGTCGTAGGTAGACCAAGTCCCCTACCTCGAAGTGCCTCTCCACCCGACCCTTATCAGCATACAACTTCTGCTGATTCTGTGCTGTGGCTATGTTGTCCTTGAGAGCTCGGAGAATATCTTGGCTCTCTTGGATCCAAACTTGGCTCTCGGAGCCCTGCTAACACCAAACATCATGTCCACAAAAGATAAGGAATGATATCCATACAAGGCATAGAAAGGTGACATACCAATAGACATATGATGCGTCGTGTTGTAGCAGTACTCGCCCAGATGCAGCCACTTCAGCCATGCCCTCTGCTGTCCACTGACGTAGTTACGCAAGTAGCCCTCTAGCCACTTGTTAACTATCTCTGTCTGCCCGTCCGTCTGGGGGTGATAACTAGTGCTCGGTGTCAACTCGGTCCCCACTAGTCAGAAGAGCTCCTGCCAGAATCCGCCCATGAAACGGCTATCCCTGTCACTGACAATGGTCTTGGATAGACCATGTAATCTGAAAATCTCCCTGAAGAACAGCTCAGCCACCTGTGCTGCTGTGTGATGTGCGGATATGGCAAAAAAAATGAGCATACTTCGTCAGCCGGTCAACGATGACAAAGATGCAGTCCTTGCCCTGCACCATGGGCAACCCTGTGATGAAGTCCATCGATATGCTCTCCCATTTCCCCTCCGGAATGGGAAGAGGCTGCAACAACCCTGCAGGATTGCTCATCTCTCCCTTGTTTCGCTGGCAAACATCGCACTCCCTGACATGCTGGAGTACGTCCTCCTTGAGGCCCTTCCATGAGAACCTCTCCCGAATGGCCCGGTAAGTCTTGGTGAACCCCTGATGGCCCGCCAATGGTGAATCGTGTGAAGCCTGGAGTATCTTTTTCTTGAGCTGAGATCCCTCAGTCAAGAAGATCCTGTCCCTGTAATAGATGATCTCATCGACCACCTTGTACCTGTCATCTGCTACCTGCCCATCCAGGTCCCAGGACCTCACATGCAAACCTGTCCTTGGAGTACTCAACTAGTAGTCGAGCCCTCCAATCAGCATCCAAGCTCATAAGTGATAACGTGGCCGGTCTACGAGAAAGGGAATCAGCTACCACGTTATTCTTGCCTTTGACATACTCTATGTCAAAGTCATAGGCTTGGATCTTGTTGATCCACTTCTGCTGCCTCTCCTGCAACTGCTTCTGCTCCAAAAAGTACCTCAGGCTGTTATGATCTGTCCTCACCCTGAATCTGCTACCCACTAGGTACTGCCGGTATTTGGCCAATGCATGCATGATGGCCAACATCTCCTTGTCGTATATGGGATACAACCTCTTGTGTGGAAGGAGCTTCCGGCTCTCAAAAGCAATCGGGTGACCGCCCTGCATCAAAACTGCACCAATCCCCTCTCCTGATGCATCACACTCTAGGACAAAGGGCTGTGTAAAATCTGGCAACGCCAACACAGGACAACTGCTCATCACCTCCTTGAGCTTGTCAAAAGCTCGCTGTGCTGTGTCCGACCAACTGAATGCCCCCTTTCTCGTCAGATCTGTAAGGGGTGCAGCAAGCTGAGAGAAGCCCTTGACGAACTTCCTGTAGTATGTGCAAATGCCAATAAATCCCCGCAGCTCCGTCACATTCCGCGGCTCTGGCCAATCCCTGATGGCCCTGATCTTCTCCTCGTGGACTCTCACCCCGTCCACTCCTATAATGTGCCCCAGACACAGCATCTCTGTCAACCCGAACTCACACTTGGAGAGCTTAGCATAGAACTGCTGCTCCTCCAAGATGTACAAAACTGTCTCAATATGCTGGAGGTGCTCCTCCCAAGTCCTGCTGTATATAAGTATATCATCGAAGAAGACCAGCACAAACTTCCTCAGATGACCCCTGAAAATGTGGTTCATGCACGACTGGAAGGTAGCAGGTGCATTGGTCAGCCCAAATGGCATGACCAGAAACTCAAAGTGTCCATAATGACACCTGAAAGCGGTCTTGGGAATGTCCTGTTCCCTCACGCGTATCTGATGGTACCCGGATCTCAAGTCAATCTTCGAGAAGAACCGTGCTCCTCTCAACTCATCCATCAGCTCATCGATCCTGGGGATGGGGTACCTGTTCTTCAGGGTCTTCTTATTCAGAGCCCTGTAGTCAATTCACATGCGCAATGTGTCGTCCTTCTTCTTCACCAGCACAACAGAAGAAGCAAAAGGACTCGTGCTGGGCCGAATGTGACCAAGGGCCAGCAACTCCTGAATGGCCCGCTCTATCTCGTCCCGATAGGCCTTGGGATGCCTATACGGTGTGGTAATCACGGCCTGTATCCCCTGATCAAGCTCGATCATATGCTCAAACCCCCGATCTGGTGGCTGCCCTGGTGGAATATCCCCGAATACCACTGCATACCTGTCAAGTATAGACTGTAGCTCAGGATGCACTGCCTGACCTGTATCCACTGCCTATGAAGCTCGCAACTCTACCGCCCACTCTATATCTCCCTTGCGGAAGGTCGCCTCCATCCTGTGTGCCGATACCGTCTGAGGCGGGTATGTGTGCTGTCCCCGAATCTTCTCATGCCTCCCCGTCTTGGGATCATCCCACTCCATCTCTAGGGCCTTCCAATCTGTCGTGACTTTCCCCAGAGTAATGAGCCACTGAACACCCAATATCAGGTTGGTGTCCGAAATATCTACCACAAAGAAGTGGTCTGTCAATGTGTAAGTGCCCATCGTCACTGATAACTCTGGAACATACCGAGCACATGCCATAGTCTGATCTCCTAGGACCAAGACGGAAAACCCATCAAAGCCCTCTGTCTGTATGCCTCTCCGCTCAACCATCTGGGCATCAATAAAGTTGTGGGTGGCCCCACTGTCAACTAAGACTGAAACCCGCTGCCCGCGCACTGTCCCTCGTACGCACAGTGTCAAGTACTTGGGAACTCCCCGCAATGCGGCTAGAGCTCCCCCAGTGGGTGCAAATGATGCCCCACCTGCTGCGGGTGGTGGAGGTGGTAAGGTACCCTGCGCTGCATAACTATCTCCTGCCTCCACGTCATCCTCCTCATCCTCTTCTCCACTGCTCTCGGAGAAGACCTCAATGAAATGTGCCTTCCCTGCTGCACACCTGTGTCCTGGTGCCCATGGCTCCTGGCAAGTGAAGCACAACCGCTTCCTCCTCAGCTCTCTCCTAGCCTCATCATCAAACTGCCCTCGTCCAGGATTCGCCTTGGGAGGCGGAACCCTCGTGTCCTTACCCTTAGGCTGGAAGGCCTGTCTCTGGGGATAAGGTGTCCGAGTCCTGGGTAAGACACCCTGCAAGTCCCGAGTCCTGCTGATGGCATCCTGAAGGGTAGCCGGTCTGTTCGACCGGACTAGGCCACGAAGTGGCTCTCACAACCTCTCCACAAACATGTAAACCATCCGAGCCGCCGATAAATCAGGTACCATCACCGAAACCCTCAAGAAGTCTGAAATGTATGTCTCTGCACTCCCAGTCTGTTTGAGCTTTGTCAGCTCAACAAAGTGCTGCTCCGGATCCCTCCTGTCAAAGCGCTCTACCACCCTCCCAACGGCATATGTCGTCACCGCCAATGTCCGAGTGTTGTCAACCCATGAACCACTACCCCGGGTCTCACCGTCTGCATGTAGTGTGTTAAGCACTCCACTGTTTCGATCGCGACATCCGGTTAAGCTGAAAAGATATCTGTGCCTTCTCCACCGCACTTTGCTGAACCGTTTGATGAGCCATCAAACGTGGGCAAATGAAACTGGGTTAGATGCGCGCGGTGGTCATCACTTGGTGCTCGTGTCTCTATGATGATCACTTGGGTCTAATGTCATAGTCGACCTGGACAAAGTCTCTGAATGTGATAGAATCTCGGAATGCCGGTCCGTACGCCTGGTACTCTGTAAAAAGGTCACCCATCAGACCCGGCTCTATCTCTCGCTGGGCTGCAGCCCCTGCGTCCTCTGCCAAGAAGGTAGGCATGGTGGATCGTGTGGGTGCTGGAATATCCCTCTGTGCACTCCGCTGTACTCCTGCCCCTGCGTCCTCTGGCAAGAATGTGGGCATAGTGGATCGTGTGGGTGCATGTGATGCCACAATGGGGATAGCATCATGCACTGGCACGTGGTGGGACATACCCGATCCCTCACCGATCTGGAATACCCTGGGGGGTTCCCTCTGCCTGACCTCTAATGCCGTGAGTCTCTGTGTCATCTCCTGCATGTGATGGAGGAGTGTATCCCATCTCCTCAAACCCTCATCGTCTGCCATCGGGTTCCGCTGCTCTGTGTCCCCCGCAGGCTGCTCCTGCTCTGAATTTGTCTCAGGTGGCTCATGATCAGAATCCCTCTCTCCGAAGGGAAACTCCCACCTACTCTCAACGTCTCTGTGTCTCCGATCAAAGTAGGATTATCCTCAAGGCCATAGATCACCCAAGACCACAGTCGAGCGTAACTATGCTCTGATACCACTGTAATATCCCCAATGGGAAATAAATAGTAATACACAGCAAAACAACAAGCATCTATATAGAACAAAATGCCGGAACTAGAATATGGGACAAATACACATAAAATACCAGAACGCTAAGCCATTTTATTAATCTGAGAATACATATATATGGGTACAAGAGATAACCAGAATGAGTGCACCTATCCTTGCTCTAGGCAAGTGAAGACCCTCTCAGAATAAGAAATGGCTACAACAAAGACTGCATCCTAGCTGCTGGAGAAAACTGCCGTAGAAAGCTGCTGCTGCAATGTACTGGAACTAGGGGCTGATCCCCTCACTGGAATGAGCTAAATATCGGAAGGCTATCTGTACTCAACCCTCCGGACAAAACCCAGAAACCGTGAAGCAAGTGCTCCACCTCCGAAAATCCACCAAATAAACCCTCCTCAATAAAAACGCTGTCTCTCCCAGGAACAGCGCAGAAGCTCAAGAAATACGCTGGAAAAGGGGCCTAAATCCTCTCTGCAAAACCTCCGGCTAAAACAACAATCTCCCAAGGCTGAGAAACGCTGAAACCACCACCAAATCACCTCCTAACAACGCTGCACAACACTGACTGCGTCCTCCCTGCTGAAACTGCGTCCTCTCTCCTGGACTGCGCAGTCACTCCAAGGGGCTAGCTCCTCTGCAAACGTCCACCCAAAATCCACTGCAAATCACCTACAGAAACTGAAGGAAATACCTTGCCCGAGCAGGCACTCGAAGTCCCCCGCAGCCAAGGGCGAGATCTCCGACCGGAGACACTCAGTTCGCACTAAACAGTTATCTCTACACCCATCACAAAACAACCCGCATGCTTCAGGATGTGTTCACTAGTTTCAATATCATCAACATATCAATAATGCCAAATGAGTAAAATCCCAAAATTCCTTTATATTGCTAGCCTCTCAAAAAACCCCTAATCATGCCTTGACCTCCCTCCTGACCTCCCACAAAGCACTCCAGGAGCCTACGTGAGGCCTCCCTCACGTGTGTGTGGACCCCCAAGGCCTTCCCCTTTAAGTTACAACGTTCACCTACTAGGAAGCACTTTATTTTATTAAAGTGAGTTGACCCCCTATTTCTCACTTTATTTATTAATTTAACTATAGGCGGCAAAACTATACAAAAATGAAATATTCCAATTAGCGGTGCTAATTAGGAATATTATAGTCTCCCCCGGCAGAACGTTGCTTGTCCTCAAGCAACTGAAGTGATGGGTGCTGCAAAATCTTCTCATCCTCCCAAGTGGTATCCTCATCCGGCAAGTTCTTCCACCTCACCAAGAACTCCCGGATCGTCCTGCTCCGTAGCTGCCTCTCCCTAGTGTCAATAATAGCCTCCGGCTGCAACACCAGATGCCCCTCATCATTCGTGGGTGGTAGCTCATCTGTGACTGTCACCTGCTGGCCCAATGCCTTTTTCAGGCATGATACATGAAAAATGTTATGGATCTTGTTGCCTTGGGGCAGCTCCAACTCATATGCAACCCGGCCTGATCCCGCGTATCACCCCGTATGCCCATAAAAGCGGGGCGAAGCTTCTCCTCGCCCCCTTCGCTGAGCGAAGATCACAGAGTGAGCCAGAGTCGAGGTAGACCAAGTCCTCACCCGAAGTGTCTTCCACTCGACCCTTACGCATACAACTTCACGACTAAGCCAGGCTATGTTGTCCTTGAGAGCTCGGAGGATATCTTGGCTCTCTTGGATCCATAACTTGGCTCTCGGAGCCCTGCTAACACCAAACATCGTGTCCACAAAAGATAAGGAATGATAACCATATAAAGCATAGAAAGGTGACATACCAATGGACATGTGATGCGTCGTGTTGTAGCAGTACTCGCCCAAATGCAGCCACTTCAGCCATGCCCTCTGCTGCCCACTAACATAGTTACGCAAGTAGCCTTCCAGCCACTTGTTAACTATCTCTGTCTGCCCGTCCGTCTGGGGGTGATAACTAGTGCTCGGTGTCAACTCTGTCCCCACTAGCCGGAAGAGCTCCGCTGCACCGCCCATGTGCTGCTCGCTCAGCCACCGACAATGGTCTTGGGTAGACCATGTAATCTGAAAACCTCCCTGAAGAACAGCTCAGCCACCTGCGCTCCTGTGTGATGTGCGGATATGGCGAAAAAATGGGCATACTTCATCAGCCGGTCAACGACTACGAAGATGCAGTCTTTGCCCTGCACCATGGGCAACCCTGTGATGAAGTCCATCGATATGCTCTCCCATTTCCCCTCCGGAATGGGAAGAGGCTGCAACAACCCTGCAGGATGGCTCATCTCTCCTGCTCCTCCAAGTAAACAAGGTAACCTCGACATGCCGATATCATCCTCCTTGAGGGCCCTTCCAAGTTTCCATAGAACCTCTCTGAAGAGCCCGCACGTCTGGTGAACTCCCTGGTGGCCCGCCAATGGTAACCGTGAAGCCTGGAGTATCTTCTTCTTGAGCTGAGATCCCTCAGTCAAGAAGATCCTGTCCCTATAATAGATGATCTCATCGACCACCCTGTACCTGTCATCTGCTACCTGCCCATCCAGAACCTCACATGCAAACCTGTCCTTGGAGTACTCTACCAGCAGTCGAGCTCTCCAATCAGCGTCCAAGCTCATAAGTGATAACGTGGCCGGTCTACGAGAAAGGGCATCAGCCACCACGTTATTCTTGCCTTTGACATACTCTATGTCAAAGTCATAGGCTTGGATCTTGCTGATCCACTTCTGCTATCTCTCCTGCAACTGCTTCTGCTCCAGAAAGTACCTCAGTTGCGGATCTCATTCTCACCCCCAATTTGTCGCCCACTAGATATCGCCAGATTTGGCCAATGCATGCATGATGGCCAACATCTCCTTGTCGATATGGGATAACCTCTGCGGGAAGGAGTCTGCTCTCAAAGTTACTTCCGGTGATCGAGCTCTACATCAAAATCGCACTAATCCTCTCCCGATGCATCACACTCGAGAAAGGGTCGTGAAACTGCAATGCTAAAGACGGGCAACTGCCATCACCTCTCGAGTTGTCAGTCACACAGGTTGCATCCACCAATCGAATGCCCCTTAGCAACCAGGAGAGGTGCAAAGGAAGTCGCGGAGAAGCCCTTGACTAACTTCCCCTGTAGGTGCATGCCACAATAAATCCCCGAAGCTCCGTCACATTCCGCGCCTCTGGCCAATCCCTGATGGCCCTGATCTTCTCCTCATGGACTCTCACCCCGTCCACTCCTATAATGTGCCCCAGATACAGCATCTCTGTCAACCCGAACTCACACTTGGAGAGCTTGGCATAGAACTGCTGCTCCTCCAAGATGTGCAAAACTGTCTCAATATGCTGGAGGTGCTCCTCCCAAGTCCTGCTATATATAAGTATGTCATCAAAGAAGACCAACACAAACTTCCTCAGATGACCCCTGAAAATGTGGTTCATGCACGACTGGAAGGTAGCAGGTGCATTGGTCAGCCCGAATGGCATGACCAGAAACTCAAAGTGCCCATAGTGACACCTGAAAGCAGTCTTGGGAATGTCCCGTTCCCTCACGCGTATCTGATGGTACCCGGATCTCAAGTCAATCTTCGAGAAGAACCGTGCTCCTCTCAACTCATCCATCAGCTCATCGATCCTGGGGATGGGGTACTTGTTCTTCAGGGTCTTCTTATTCAGAGCCCTGTAGTCAATGCACATGCGCAATGTGTCGTCCTTCTTCTTCACCAGCACTACAGAAGAAGCGAAAGGACTCGTGCTGAGCCGAATGTGACCAAGGGCCAGCAACTCCTGGATAGCCCGCTCTATCTCGTCCTGATAGGCCTTGGGATGCCTATACGGTGTGGTAATCACGGCCTGTATCCCCTGCTCAAGCTCGATCGTATGCTCAAACCCCCGATCCGGTGGCTGCCCTGGTGGAATATCCCCGAAAACCGCTGCATACCTATCGAGAATAGACTGTAGCTCAGGATGCACTGCCTGCCCTGTATCTACTGCCTCTGAAGCTCGCAACTCTACCGCCCACTCTATATCTCCCTTGCGGAAGGTCGCCTCCATCCTGTGTGCCGATACCGTCTGAGGCGGGTATGTGTGCTGTCCCCGAATCTTCTCATGCCTCCCCGTCTTGGGATCATCCCACTCCATCTCTAGGGCCTTCCAATCTGTCGTGACCTTCCCCAGAGTAATGAGTCACTGAACACCCAATATCAGGTTAGTGTCCGGAATATCCACCACAAAGAAGTGATCGGTCAATGTGTAAGTGCCCATCGTCATTGATAGCTCTGGAACATACCGAGCACATGCCATAGTCTGATCTCCTGGGACCAAGACGGAAAATCCATCAAAACCCTCTGTCTGTATGCCTCTCCGCTCAACCATCTGGGCATCAATAAAGTTGTGGGTGGCCCCACTATCAACTAAGACTGAAACCCGCTGCCCGCGCACTGTCCCTCGTACGCGCAGTGTCAAGTACTTGGGAACTCTCCGCAATGCGGCTAGAGCTCCCCCAGTGGGTGCAAACGATGCCCCACCTGCTGCGGGTGGTGGAGGTGGTAACGTACTCTGCGCTGCATAACAATCTCCTACCTCCACGTCATCCTCCTCATCCTCTTCTCCACTGCTCTCGGAGAAGACCTCAATGAAATGTGCCTTCCCTGCCGCACACCTGTGCCCTGGTGCCCATGGCTCCTGGCAAGTGAAGCACAACCGCTTCCTCCTCATCTCTCTCCTAGCCTCGTCATCAAACTGCCCTCGTCCAGGATTCGCCTTGGGAGGCGGAACCCTCATGTCCTTACCCTTAGGCTGGAAGGCCTGTCTCTGGGGATAAGGTGTCCGAGTCCTGGGTAAGACATCCTGTAAGTCCCGAGTCCTGCTGATGGCATCCTGAAGGGTAGCCGGTCTGTTCGACCGGACTAGGCCACAAAGTGGCTCTGATAACCCCTCCACAAACATGTAAACCATCCGAGCTGCAGATAAATCAGGTACCATCATCGAAACCCTCAAGAAGTCTGAAATGTATGTCTCTGCACTCCCAGTTTGTTTGAGCTTTGTCAGCTCAACAAAGTGTTGCTCCGGATCCCTCCTGTCGAAGCGCTCTACCACCCTCCGGGTAAACTCAACATATGTCGTCACCGCAGAATGTCCGAGTGTCGTCATCCCATGGAACCACCAGTCCTGGGCCTCACCGTCCAGATGTAATGTTGCCACCTTAATGGCCTCTGACTGCGACATCGGGTTAAGCTGGAAATAGATGTCCAGCTTCTCCACCCAAGACTTTGCCGAACTGTTTGATGAGCCATCAAACGTGGGCAAATGAAATCTACTAGCGGCGCGGTGGTCATCACGGTGGTGCCTATGCCCTCGGTGATGATCACGGGGTCTAATGTCATGCTGGACCTGGATATAGTCTCTGAAGGTGATAGAGTCCATGAATGTCGGTCCAAAAGCCTGATACTCTGCAAAAAGGTCACCCATCCGAGCCGGATCTATCTCTCGATGCACTGCTGTCCCTGCGTCCTCTGCCAAGAAGGTAGGCATGGTGGATCGTGTGGGTGCTGGAATATCCCTCTGTGCACTCCGCTGTACTCCTGCCCCTGCGTCCTCTGGCAAGAATGTGGGCATAGTGGATCGTGTGGGTGCATGTGATGCCATAATGGGGATAGCATCATGCACTGGCACGTGGTGGGACATACCCGATCCCTCACCGATCTGGAATACCCTGGGGGGTTCCCTCTGCCTGACCTCTAATGCCGTGAGTCTACGCCATCCCTCACATGGCAGTGGGAGATGCCATCCCATTCCTCGAACCCTCATGTCTGCCATCAACAACACGTGCTCTGTGTCCAAGCGAGCTGCTCTACTCTGAATACAGCTCGGTGAAATACGTCGAATCCCTCTCTCGAAGGAAACTCCACCTACTCTCAACGTCTCTGTGTCTCCTCTGATCAAAGTAGGGATTATCCCCGGGCGTCATAGACTGCTAGCACCACAGGCTGAGCCAGAACTATGCTCTGATACCACTGTAATATCCCCAACGGGAAATAAACAGTAATACACAGCAAAACAACAAGCATCTATATAGAACAAAATGTCGGAACTAGAATATGGGACAAATACACATAAAATACCAGAACGCTAAGCCATTTTATTAATCTGAGAATACATATACATGGGTACAAGAGATAACCAGAATGAGTGCACCTATCCTTGCTCTAGGCAAGTGAAGACCCTCTCAGAATAAGAAATGGCTACAACAAAGACTGCATCCTAGCTGCTGGAGAAAACTGCCGTAGAAAGCTGCTGCTGCAATGTACTGGAACTAGGGGCTGATCCCCTCACTGGAATGAGCTGAAAATCGGAAGGCTATCTTTACTCAACCCTCCGGACAAAACCCAGAAACCGTGAAGCAAGTGCTCCACCTCCGAAAATCCACCAAATAAACCCTCCTCAATAAAAACGCTCTCTCCCAGGAACAGCGCAGAAGCTCAAGAAATACGCTGGAAAAGGGGCCTAAATCCTCTCTGCAAAACCTCCGGCTAAAACAACAATCTCCCAAGGCTGAGAAACGCTGAAACCACCACCAAATCACCTCCTAACAACGCTGCACAACACTGACTGCGTCCTCCCTGCTGAAACTGCGTCCTTTCTCCTAGACTGCGCAGTCACTCCAAGGGGCCAGCTACTCTGCAAACGTCCACCCAAAATCCACTGCAAATCACCTACAGAAACTGAAGGAAATACCTTGCCCGAGCAGGCACTCGAAGTCCCCCGGGGCCAAGGGCGAGATCTCCGACCGGAGACACTCAGTTCGCACTAAACAGTGCTGCAGACCGACTAAACAACCGGCGTGCTGAAGTAGACAGAAGTCTAGCTCTCAATATCATTAACATATCAATAATGCCAAATGGAGTGAAAACCCCACCTTTTATATTGCTAGCTCCCTCAAAAACCCTAACTGCGTCCTTGACCTCCTCCTTGACCTGCGCAGTTACCTTAGGAGTCTACGTGAGGCCTCCCTCATGTGTGTGTGGACCCCCAAGGCTTTCCCCTTTAAGTTACAACGTCCATCTACTAGGAAGCACTTTATTTTATAAAAGTGAATTGACCCCTTATTTCTCACTTTATTTATTAATTTAACTATAGGCGGCAAAACTATACAAAAATGAAATATTCCAATTAGTGGTGCTAATTAGGAATATTACAATTCATCATTGAACAAGATAAAGGACTCTAAATCAGTATGAACAACATGTATAGGATGATTATTTGGCTTTTCTCGGCTGCTGATCATGTACTTCATCTTACTTTCCCGGTATAGTTTCTTAAGTTTCTCAAAGTTGGTAATGGTAGCATATGAAAAGTCAAGCTGTAAGGTACCTCTAAGCTTTGCTCCCCATGACCGAGAAAGCAACATTCCATATCTAGGAGGGATATCAGCCACAATGACATACATGAGGACATTCTTGGCTGGGATTTGCTCTAATAACACCACTAGGTCTTTGATGAGGCCAAGACATTTCACCTTCCCTGAATCAAATGAGTAAAGTTCATGATAAGGTCTTGTGATGTCCAATCCTAATCTGTCCATAATGGCCTTGGACATGAGGTTGTGAGAAGCTCCGGAATCAAGCACGGCGTTATGGAGGATAAAGTCTTGGATTTTGAGGCTTAGATAAAACGGAGGGACCTCACTATCTTCTAAATTGCCATCAACAACAGGACCAAAAAGAAGCTCAGGGTGATCATCACTCACAATAACCATGTCGGACATTTGGTCAACTCTAAACAACTTAGCAACTTGAACTTTGTACTGATCATTCTTAGATATTTCAGTTAGAGGAATGGAGACTTTCAATTTAGCAATTTCATTTTCAAGACTAAAAATGGCAAAATGTTTTTCTACCTCTTTCAATGGAGCATCTTTCTTCTCGGGCTGATCTTTGTGTGTAGACTCTTTCTTCTGTCCTATTTCTTGGGTTTCATTATCTTTTCTTTGACCGTTGGTGGAAGCTTTGTTTCCTTTTGCATGATTAGGAACAACAGGTCCTTTGTCTCTACTTTGATTTGGGGTAGCAACTTCTTTGTGATGAGCATCTACTTGAGCGTTCTGTTTTTTCTGGTTGGAGGTTATAAGAACATTCCTATTCCTCAAACCATGTTGTCTCTTCACTTGTGAAAGAGCATTCTGATATCCCCTTCGATAATCTTCCGTGCGCACTGATAACATGTCATCATTTGACAAGGCATTGCTGATCATCCGGTGAACAAATTTCTACAGAAAATTGATCTTCTTCAGTGAGGAAAATAGGCTGCTGATTTTCCTCAAATAAATGGTTATCGCCATAAATTTCTTCTTCATCATCTTCATCAAGGCCTTCAGTATAATTCTGCTGAAATGAAGTGCGAATTTTCTGCTAACTTTGTGGATCCTGACCCCTCTGTTCCCTTTGCTTGATCTTGTATTGAGGCTGCTGATTTTGACCCCTGAAATTGGGATTTCTAATGGAGGGTTCAGCTGGTCGATCAATGATGAACATTTTATCCATCATCTTCTCCATGTTCTTGATCAAGGTATCTAATTTGCCTTTTGATGAAGTGGATGTTTCTTCTTTGATAGTGACTCTTTTTTCCATCTTGATTTTTCTTCTCTTCCCATTTTTCCATAAACAAGTCAATTAGCTGCTGTGAAGTACCTATTGAACCAACTGTGAGAGAGCAAAACCATTTCTTTACCTCTCCAGAGAAACTCTATGCAATGATGTGCATCTTGGCATCATCATTGTCGATCTCTTCAAGATCTATGAACTCAATCACTTTGGAACGTGTTGATAAGTTGTAACCTATGATGTTCCATCGAAAAGAGGAAGCCTCTTACCATAGTTCTGAGGTAGTGGAGTGAGCTGAAGCGGTAGGATCAATGGAGCAAATCTGGCCATGACTAATGGAGGAGGTGGTGGAGGCGTTGATAGAGTGAAAACTTGCAGAGGTAATGACAGAATGAAAGGAGGGGTTGATGACGTAGATGTATGAGAAGGTGCAATGACAAGTGAAGCAAAAGCCTACCATTGCTATTGGAAATAAGCCTTCTCTGAAGTTTCTTGAAATTTGTCTACCAAGCCTTTGAGTTTGTGAAAATTAGACTAGACTTCACTATCGACTTCGGAATGAAAAGACTCAGAAAATGGTGCAAAAGACTTGAAATCGAAAGGATCAAAGGTGGTTTTTGAAAGAAAATTTTCAGACTTAGTTCTAAACAAATATTTTTCAGATTCTGAACTATAGAACAAATTTTCTGGAACAAATCTCTTAGGCAGAGAATTAGATTTGACAAGTGGAGGAACAACTCTTCCAACCCTCGAGACTTGGTTTTATGCTTTCTTAAAAGACTGTTACGGTCATACACAATTGGTGAGGGATCTGGGTCTGGATTTGACCTGGTATGTCTTTTAGGAGCCAACTTAAGATAGGAATTTTGGACTTTGGCTCAGATTTAAAAATTCAACCTGTTTTGAATGCTAGAGCTTGTCACCTACAAGTCTAACTTTTAGAGGATTAAAGAAATATTCCCAAGGAATGTTTAGCAATCGCTCCCCGGAAACGACGCCGAAAATGTTATCAATCTCCCCAACTTCCCAAGGCTGACAATAGGATTGGAGAAAGGTAACCACAGACCAAACTTTAGGTCAGGTAGCTAGCCCTACTAGGACCAAAGAGGGCTCTCTCGTTGTCACTTTTACAGCCAAAGGAGTGACTGAGTATCTAATGATATTAGGCTAGGTATATAAGCTTAGTAAATAGGTTTTGTTTGATGTTTTTAGTGTTGGATAGAAAAGTCACTAAGTAGACTGTGTATAAGGTTTTTAGGTCTGAACTTCAAGGTGAATCTATAGAGAAAATGTGAGGCAAGATAGGTAGTTTGAAAGCATTTTAATAATTCATTGAGTATAGGATGAAATGGAGGAGAGTTTGAATGAGTAATGAGGTGAATTCATTTAGTTTAGAAGCAAATAAACATAGTATGGTAAATCTTGTCTAAAACAAAGCATGCATAAACATGATTTCTGCTCATAAACTTACAAGATACACATATATGAAGAATAAAACATGGTATTAAGAATGAAATGATAAACATACATGAGAAATAAATATTCTCCAAATCATACCACAAGTATCTCAACACAATTTCTGCAAATCTGTCTCTGATTTCATTCCAAATCGTTGATTACAAGAGCTCCACTGCAATATGAGACTATCCAACAAAAAAAGGACTAAAGAGAGTCTACGTATATAAAATATGAACTATGACACCTCATTAGGTCAAAATCCCATCCAAAATGGATCATAAATACAAAATATGAGTCATTTCCTAGTTTCTAGGGAGGTTAGAAACCATTCCCTGAATTTTAGCTATAAACTATGAGTGTTTGTCCCTTACATTAATTACATATTCCCTTATGATAGGAGGCAAAAACCAACCCAATAACTCTAATGAAAACTCATACGACAAGATTGCCTCGAATTTGTGACCATTTCTGAGCTTGACAAGTGCCTTGAGGAATCCAATGCTGTTTGTGACATTCTTGATAGGAGGGTAACAAAAATTTGCAGAAGTGTAACAGAACTTTGGAGGCACTTTTAAGAGTCCAAATCCACTTCTGAAAGAATGGTCAACTAGCCACGTGTGTCTAGTTTCCAGAACATCTTGAATTTTGCAGAATGGACCACACGAATTCCTTCAAAAATCCATTCTTCCAAGGTTACTCCAAAAGCGTAATAGAGGGTCCCAAAAGGAGGCGGAAACATGAAAAATGAGTGGTTTTTGAGCTTTTTCTCCCAAATTACAGCTTGTCATGCCATGGGGGTTCCTGATCTGTGATGTACATGTAAAGGAATCATCATTTGGATGCCCCCAAAATAAGAGTAACAAAAGTTCGTTACCCTTCTGCAGTGAGAAATTTCCAGAATTCTACAAAAATCATATAAAATACCAAAATTGATCAAAACTTCTCAAAATTGGTTCTATGGCACCTGTGAGAGATGGGATACATAGTTAAAGAAACTTCAGCCAATAAGTCCAAGCTATCCTTCTCTTTAAGCTTCATTTGCGCCTCTTTAAGCCTTTTCTTCACTTGTTTCTGCCTTATTTGAGAAATGGTGTTCCTGGTGCGATAGTGGTTTGCCATGTGTCTTTGCAGCTTATTGTCTCTTTTAGCCTTTTTCAAAAGCTTCTCCAAATGCTAATGAACTCTTGACTACCCAAGCTCTCTTTCCTCATTTATCTCCATGGTAATAAGCTTATCAAAGGTCAACTCTTCAGATTGATGAGTTGACTGTCTTTCTCGCTCCAACGCCCTTTTGAGGATCTTGTTCTTGGTCCTCTTGTTTGTGTTTCAGCCTCCATGTCCTGCATTTGGTCGACAAAAATAATCTTCTTGCCTTTACCTCTGTTTTCCTCCATGTTTGAGTTGGGCTTGCTTTGTAGGAGTTGATTTACTTTCAATTGAAAATTTTCATGCTGAAGGAAAGTAATTTGAGATTTGGCAATGGAGAAGGCCTCTTTCAATTCTGATATTTCTTTATCTTTTTCCTTGATGATCTCTTCAGCTAATCTAAACTCCACATGCTGTGCTACCTCAACCTCCACTGGTGCTGACTCACTATGCTGATGCAAAAGAGGTTGCTCCTCTATCTCACATTGTTCAACAATGGTGTCAAGTGTAAGAACACTCCTGGTAGACTTAGGCACAAACACTTGTCTCTTCCCTTTCTCATATGTGTGAGCAAATTCCACAACCTTAGGAGCATTTGAAGGCTGAGTAGGCATGCTAGAAGAGCCAACCTCCATTGGCTATGTTGATGATGTAATAGGCAAGATAGAAAGGCTGATGGTAAGCATTGCTGACAATCTCTCCAAGAAGTTTTCCCAAGTCATGTTTATGGAGGACAAGTGATGCAACAAAATGAGCTTGATTAGGCCATGATGAAAAAGACTAGTGTAATGATCTTCTCTTCTACTCTGAACCTTCTCAATCATTTTAATCAAGCTCCTAGACAAATAGTGTGGCAAATCAATTGTTTTGACAGAGTTAAAATGCATCAAAACCCTGATGTGATATCTATAAAACCTGGAGAATCTTCCTTCACAAGTGAAGTAATTCATTATGAACATCATCAAAGGAGCATACTTGTTTCTGAGGTGTCTGAAAGGAAAAATATATTTTAGCTCCTCTCTAGCATGAGGCTTGAGAAATTGCTTGTAGTTTTCAATGTCTAAGTCCATGCCCTTGAACCACTTCTCTCCATGAGAAGGGATACCTGTAGTTGAAGCAATTAGGTCAGATGATAGGCTTATATCCATACCTACAAGAGTGACCTTTCCCATACTGTAGCTTGTTGCAAATAGGCTGGACAACTGAAGATGATACCCCTCTTCCATAAGCTTTTCACAAAATCTCAAACATTGAGCTCTCTCAAAGCATCTTCTGGCCAATGGAGAAGCATTAATTTCATGCATGGTGAAGGGTTCTAGCCTGAGGTGGCATCCTCCCTTGAAGCTCTTCTTGTCACTTTCCATTGTATTTGTCACTGGAATGATGAAAACCCTAGGGTGTTAATGAAATGAGTGAATGAATGGAAATCTGGAAAAACAGAGTGTAGGAAAGTGCGAGTTTGGTGGATGAAATGAAGGGTCTTGAAGCTGAGAAAAATTCTAGGAAAATTTGAGTAGGTTGTGTTATGTGTTAGCGTCAAATTGTAGGAGGAATGAGGGAAAATGAGTGTGAGGAAGGTGTCAAAATGCCTAAAACATAGGAAATTCCCAATTTTGATTGTGAGAATAGCTAGTGTAATGGTAGGGTAAGTTGGTAAGATGGAATGACGGTCATGGAGTTGAGTAAAAATTCTAATAAAAATTGAGTGAATAGGGTAGTGTCTTAACTCCACGGTGAAAGTGGAATGAAGAGAAATGGGTAAGTGTAGGGCGGTAAAAAGCTTAAAACATAGGAAATTCTCAATTTAGACTGTGAGAATAGCTAGTGTAAAAGTGTTTTTAGGTTAAGAAGGTGAAATGAGGACCATGGAGCTAATAAAAAGTTCTAATAAAAATTCAGTGAAGAGTATGGCATCTTAGCTCCATACTGAAAGTGGAATGAGGGCAAATGGATGGGTGTAGGGTAGCAAAGTCTAGCAAATACAGTAAATTCCCAAGGTTTTCACTTGAGAATAGCTAGAATTAGGGTTTGTTTGCATTTGACATGTTAGGGGTAGTGTTGTAGATGATAGGAGTGTGGGGATAGTACATATGGGATGTATGAGTTAGGGGTTAGGTTAGTGGGTAGGTTAGGGTTTGAATTTTTTTTTTTTTTTATATGTATGATAGTGAACAATGTGAAGAAAACATAAGTGAGCATGAAATGTTTTCAAACCTTCAAAATTCAACCAAAAGATGCATTAGGCCTCAAGACTTACCTTATATGAGGCAACACAAAGGAATGGAGGCGAGCTTTGAATTGATTGGAGGTTATCCGAGCTTAAAAACTGGAAATTGCTTCTTTACAGAAGTGTAACACGTAGCTACAGGAGCGTAACAACTGGAGATAGAAGCGTAACAACAAGAAGCAAGAGCGTAACAACGTTGTTGCGCAGCGCTCCAAAAGAGTAACACGGTAACACCTATTGTGCAGCACTTTCAAAAGCGTAAAAGTTCAACCCATAAACGTAACAAGAGCTGTCAAAAGTGTAACACAACAATTCAAAAGCGTAACAAGGGTGATTTTAAAGGTTTGCAAGTGGATTTTAGTAGATTTTAAGCCTTAGACTTTAGAGTTTAGACCACCATGGAGGGAAAATGAAGTAGATAGATTCTCTCACACACGTGAAAGGGTAATAATGAGTTGAATGAAGCTTACCTTTTCCCTTTTATAAACTGAAAATGACATTTACCTTTTGACACTTAAAATGACTTTTTTGACCTTTTTTCACTTGGAAATGACTTTATGCACCTTCAAATAAGATATGAGGATAGAGCAAAACTCTTTTGAACTCTTTGACACTTGAGGTGACTTTATGGACTTTTGAAATGAGACATCAAGACACAATTGACCTTCCTTTATGAGACAAAACTTCTCCTTTTAAATGAGATAGTAAGATTGCTTTTTTAAACCTTTGAAATCTTTCACATTTTGGATATGACCTTTTCAAAATAAGACAAGGTGTCTTTAAAAACTGGAAATGACCCCTATTGTATTTGGCTGGGACAGTAGGTCAGTATTGACCTCCTTTGAAGCTTTGATACTTGAAACAACCTTTGGTCCTTTTAATGAGACAGTGAGACAGGATTTCTCTTTTCATGAGACAGTGAGACATAAATGAATTACTTTGAACTTTTTTGAAACTTGAACCATATGAAACAAGACAGGTGTTCTTTATTTCATCTCCTACAGAGGCCACCTCCTTCCTTAGGGTTTTATGAGTGGAATGGAGGGTTGCTGCCTTGTTTTAAGTGAAAATTTGAATAATTTTCAAAGGAAGAGATAAACCTAGACAGTGACCTATATGAGGTGGAGTGACATAACCCTAAACCCTTTGAATGATGATGATGGAGATGGTGACCTTGAAACTGGTTATGATGGAGATGACCTTGACAATGATGGTGGCGATGAATGAAATGAAGCAGCAACATACTTGACCTAGACCTTTTCAGTGACCAAAATTCTTTTCTGAGAACTTGTTTGAAAAAGTAAAAAATTTTGACGTATGACTTTATGGAAAACAATTGAAAGCGTTATTTTTTATCGCTAACATTCCTGAGCTAACAACAGGGATATTCTAGATGGTCCTTCTATGCCTAGCTCGTATGATATTGATATTCCCGTGGAGCCTATGGATCCCTTAGACCCACCTCCCAATGATCCTTCTTCAAAGAAAAGACCACTTTGGCTTTGCGACACTCTGCAGGATAATGAAAGAAGCATTCCCATTTGTAGATCCTTCAAAGAAAGGAAGGAACCTTGCAGGTATCAAGGATATGTAGCTGTTATGAGCACTATGATTCAAGCTCAACCATCCTCATTCGAAGAAGCAGTCAAAGAACAAGTTTGGAAGAATGCTATGGCCGAGGAATACAAATCTATTGCGAAAAATGATGTATGGGATGTTGTGTCGAGACCTCATGGGAAGTCTGTTGTGACTTCAAAGTGGCTATTCAAGATCAAACATGGAATCGATGGCAACATTGAGAAATAGAGAGCAAGATTCATAGCTCGAGATTTCTCTCAGAAAGAGGGATAAGATTACAATGACATATTTTCTCCTGTAGCTCGATACACAACTATCTATTCGATAGTTTCCCTTGTTGCTAGTTAAGGATGGACCCTTCATCAGATGGAAGTAAAGTTCACTTTCCTTCATGGAATGTTACAGGAAGAACTGTATGTTGAACAACCACAAGGAGTTGAAGTGGAAGATTGTAGAACGCATGTTTGCAGGTTGAAGAAAACATTGTATGGTTTGAAGCAAGCTCCCTGAGCTTGGTATACACGCATTAGAAACTATCTAATGAAACTGGGTTTCACAAGAAGCAATGTTGATCCCAACCTCTATTTTAAGGTTGTCCAAGGTATTCCATTGATTTTGGTTCTATATGCTGACGATCTATTCTTAACAGGTAGTGAACCGCTGATGATCGAATGTAAGAGGAAGCTAGCCTCTGAATTCGAGATGAAAGACCTTAGTCTTATGCACTACTTTTTGGGCCTTGAGTAGTGGAAAAGGCTTGGCAAGATCTTTCTCTCACAGGGAAAGTGTGTAGTGATGTTTCTAGAAAGGTTTGTTATGATCGAGTGCAAATCCATGACTACTCCGATGGAGATGAATTTCAGGAAGCTGTGTGGAAAAGAAGCTGGACCTGATCTAGAAAACCCATCCGAGTATAGACAATTAATTGGGGCTCTGATGTTCCTTGTGAACACCCGTCCAGATATATGTTATGTAGTTAACACATTGAGTCAATTCATGACTGAGCCCCTTCATGCGCATTGGATTGCTGCCGAACATGTATTGAGATACTTACATGGATTGATCACACTTGGTCTGAGATATTTTGCTAGAGTTATTCAACTTCATGGATACAGTGATGTTGATTGGGTAGGAAATGTTACTGACAAAAAGAATACATCTGGTTGTTTTTTTAGTCTTGGTTCTACCATGATATCCTGGATGAGTAGGAAGCAAAAGTCGATAGCATTGAGCACCGCGGAAGCAGAATACATTGTTGCTAGCATGGATATTTGTAAATCTATGTGGTTAAGGAAGCTCTTTGGTGAGCTATTTGGTCAAGTCTTAGACACCACAGTGATATACTGTGACAACAAGAGCGAGATCCGTTTAGCAGAGAATCCTATGCTTCATGACAAGTCCAAGCACATAGAGATTCAATATCACTTTATTTGTGACATGGTGCAAAGAGGAGTTGTTAGAGTCCACTACATATCTGTTGGCGAGCAGATAACATATATTCTCACCAAGGCACTACCGAAAGGAAAGTTCTTGGTCTTCAGAGAACAACTTGGACTGATGGATGTCGCCCCTCCAGATAAGGGACAATACTGATCGAGGACACTGAGCAAACTCTTCCTACCCTGCTTGAGCTCTCGAGGTGAGGAATTTATATAGAGGGATCCTCGAGGTGAGGAATTGATATAGAGGGATCTTGGGGTTGAGGGATCTCTGGACAATAGGGAACTTCCCTATATGTTACCTAAGGTTGAGATGTTGTTCCCCTATCTTCATAGGGTTGGAGATGCTGCTCCCCTATCTGGTCTATGCAGAGTATACCCCAGTTGGCATCATACCCTCAAGCAAGGCTTGTTGGGAATACCGCTCCTCGTTTGGCCAATGCATTAAGAGTGTACTTGGAATGTACAACCCAAGTCAATTATGATGCAGGTGTTCTACCAAGTGACTATTGAGATTCATTGATGGGAATATCGGTAGGCAAAAGGATTGGGTTGAGATTTGATCCCATTTTGTGATTCTAGGTTTAGAATGGGCTCCTCGATGAGATTACAGGGTTGGAGATGTGCTCCCCTGTATGATGAATTATCCTATTGCTCAATATAGGTGGAAACTATTGCTTCCCGATTCTTATTATTCTAGATCCGAGAAAGTTTCAACAGATGGAGTTGAGCCGTGACGACACCTTGATGTAAAGATCTACAAGTAGAGGTTATCAAGTGGAATTCTTCCTAGTTGAGAGGGAGTGTTAATTTTTGCAACTAGAGTCAAAGTCCACTTTGGAAAGCTCATATGGTCGATACTATATTTGTATTAGATTCCTCTTTTAGAGAGGATCAAAATCGACCTATAGATCGCCCCAATCGGTTAAGCAGAAGTTAACTTATGAATTATTTTATTTATTAATGAAATGGAATGGGTCGGCCTCAACACATGTGGATTTGGTCAAAGCCCCAAGCGGTCCTTCACAAAAGCTATAAATAGAAGTGACCTCAAGCTCATTCTCACACATTCGCTCATGAGATTTTCTTCTTGCACTCTTTGTCTTAGATCATATTTTCTATTTTGGTTCCCATAGGTTTGATGGAAGAAACTCAAGCAAGTTTTGGAATCACAGACGAGAGGCTCGCTCTGATCTAGGGCTTCTAGGCCATAGCTGTAGGCACAACGTGGAAAGTAGTGGCCAAGCTGCCATAGCCAAAGGTAGAGCTTGTCAATGTTGCGGCCAAGGTCTTGAGGCTAGATCAGGTTGATCTGAAGCAGAGCTGCGTGCACAGTGTGTCATGCCAGCGACCAAGGGAGATTTAGCTGCGGGCACAGCGTGTTGAGGTTACGAGTAAGGGTTTTCCTGAGCAGATCTGGATTACGTCAAATTCAGTTGCTTGCGTAGTGCTTCTAGACATCAATCACTCAGTCACAAAATGTTGCGATCAGTCTTTGATAGCATCCTAGATTCAGATCTAGGATTTGGCAGTTGATATCACTTGGCTTCAGTGATCTATTGGATTCTAGTTTGTTGTTGTTGTAGATCTACAGATCTATCGATCTGATCTATTTGTTTCCGTTGCATATGTATTTGGCTTATTGTACTCTCTGCTGAATTTTTTTTATGACAATCTATTGAAGAAGAAGATTTGAAAGGGTTTCCCCCTTGTGGGTTTTTTTCCTAGTCTTGGACAAATTTCCTGTCTCTTATGGTTGTGCTATTGTCTTCTTTATCACTGCACGTATTGTTCTATCTTCAGCTACAATTTATGATTAATTACACTGCTTATAATTGAATGCATTGTCTATGAAGAAGTAATTTGTGCTAAAGTAATGGATACAACATAGAACAGTCTAAAAAATTAACATCCTAGACCTAAGAATCCTTGTGGAGGAATAAATTCTATGTAATCCTTGTGAAATTTGAGTTATAAAGTTGCGGGACCACAAAGAACCCAAGTGGACCCAAGCTAGGTCAAGGGTATGGAGTTGATCACCAATTAAGGGGCTTGACCTGACTAGGGAGGAGAATAGAATCAAAGGACTATTTTTCTTTGCAATACAAATGCAATGATCCAAATGAGGACACTAACCCAAATCAACTTGTGGCTAGGGCTTTCTATATCTCGGGATTCCACTGTCGGATTTTCCTTAAACTTGGAGGACTCCTTGAGAAAATCCCAGCACAGTTATGGACCAAATCTCAAAGGTTTTGAATGGCTAGAATAAATTTCGCTTGATGCCCTAAGTGACCCTCTAAGGTTAGGCCTAAAATTTGGAAAAGTGAAGAAAAGATAGGCAAATTTGACCACCAAAGGGATACGAGGATCAGTGCCTTATTTCTTGGGCTTAATGGAATCAAGATACATAGATCGAGAATTTTCGTGAGCTAAGGAGCCCTAATTGATCTTAGCTAGCCTCTCCAAGGGCAACAACTAGGTCAATTGGGATTTATACTTCAAATTTGCGAAGGAGGCAGTTTTTAGGTCTTCAACCTAAGAGTTGCCTCTAGGAACATACACCCAATCCCTCAAAGATCAACGCATGCATTTAATCACTTATTCAAGGTCCCAGAAGAATTTCACATTACATTAACCCATACAAGAACAATGATAACAAGATACATGCATTTGATAAGTAAGACAACAAGAATTGCATCAAAATTTCGACTTACATGAGAGAGAAAGTATATCCATTCATCAATTTCACATTGAAAAGAAGCTCCAAAGGCAATAGAAAAAATCCAAACATCATAGTGCAGCAAGAAAGCTCCAAAAAGTTCATCCCAACGAAGAGTGCGAAAATATCTGAAGAGATACTAATCGAATCCAAGTGATGATGAGAGAAATGAATCATCCACTCATCTATTTATACAATCTAATAAGGGATTTGAATAGCCTAATTTGTCTTATTTAGCCCCAAATAATATAGTAATGCTCAATAATGACATGACTTGGCGACAAGTGTGAAAATTTGGTTACCCGAATCCTATTGCAACAACTGAGATTAATTCTTCTAATTGTTAATTTACTCAACAATTTATCTGATGTTTCCTACAAAAAATATTGAATTAAATACACTGTAACCTTCACAAATAAACTGCGGAAGAAATAAACGCTGGAAGAAAATATATGCACACGCACAAAATACACTGTTATTTTTGGACCAATGTCCCCGAAAAAACCCAACTCGAAAAAATTAGTGCAACAACTGAGGGTTTTATTATTATGCAATAGTGAAATCTGAGTACAACTATGGATGCCCAAACTGGCAATCCAAACAGAGATAAACTAGAAAAAATAACTAGTGAGTGTGAAATTTCTATAATGTCGAATTCTACTGCAGCTACTTATTATATTTCTTCTATTGCATTCTCAAACACAATTATTTAACATTTCACTGTGTTAAATAACAAAATAAAATATGCTGCAGACTTCATAAACAACATAAAAGAAATAGCACAATTATTCACACATAGACACCGTTATTTTTGGACAATTGTCCCCGAGAAAGCCCAATTCGGGAAAACTGGTGCAACAGATCTGAGGGTTTCTTTATTATGCAGAAATTCTGAGTACAAATGTGTGATTGTAGTTATCAATCAATCACCTGAAGAAATCTAATGAGAATAGGCTTAGTGAGACAATTCTCACTCCACCATGAAGTTTCGTCACTGACCTGCACCTACACTGAGTAGCTCTGCATAATTTCTACGCAGTGACTGCGTCCCTCACGCTGTCACTGTGTCACTGCTGCTGCTGCCCGTTATGACTGCCTCGGTGCTCACTGTTGTGTGAGACTAGAGTTTTCTTCCCTTCCAGAAATGCCCTCCGGATACTGGATGAACCCTGAGCTGCCTCTCCAACTGAAATCGAAACTTCCTCTGTTCTTCTGCGCTGGCCCAGCGTAACTGTTGCTTGTATATGTCTGCGTTGTTGCTATGGCTCCCTTATCTCTTCTCTTCTTGTACTCTCTATCCTTCAGAAATTCTCCCTCCTGGATATTTCACCTTCCCCTCTCTGCAATTGAGAATCACTTCGATTCTTCTTTCGGCTGAAGAAATTGATCTCTAGATTCTTTCTCCATCTGATGTGTTTTCCATAGGCCCCTCACCCTCCTTTTAATAATCTTTCGTTGACCCATCAACGACCAAGATTAAAACATAAACAAGGGCTAAGATTAACTTGGAGGTGATCCATGACTTTATCTAGAATATTCACAGTTAGTTTAATCAATACCCTTTAATTAATCAACGTCTCTAAGTTTAGACTTAGGAAAACATTAAAAAATGATTAATTAATTTAATTAAACCATCTCTAAGTGGAATTTTCCAAAATCCTTTCTGGGTATTATGGAATACATGTGTCTTAGCCTATATACAAAGTTACAAGGCTAGAGCACATCTGATGCTACCATAAATTAATAGTGAGAAAAATTTCTCACTCCACAGGTTATCCGACATTGACCTTAGTTCGAATTTGAGTTGCTCCCAACTACCTCTGCGCAGTCACTGCGTCACTCTACGCAGTCACTGCGTCCCTCCAGCTCGGAACTACGTCACCTCTCACTATCTCGTCAGCTGTTGTATGAGAAACTGATTCTCCCAGCCTCTGGAACCTCTCTCCAGCTTCTGGCACTATGTCTCGACTTCTCCCCAACAAAACGAAATTTGCCTCTAGAGGGCACTACGTGGCCTCTGCGCCGCCTCACTATGGCACTCTCTGCCTCTTTGCAAATGTACCCACCGGATTTAGAGATCTTCCTCCGACTCCACTATCTCTGCCTCTCTCTCACTGCTTTGATCTCACTAAATCACTTCTGGCAACACACTGCAGCTACTCTGGAAATTGATTTCCCAACAAAATCAAATGCTCAACTAATTTGGTGTATCTTCTCCAAGCCTCATCGACTTCTTCTTATAATCCTCCGGTGAGACTTGAACAACCACAATTAAGTCTTAATCAATGGTTAGGATTAATTAGGAATCGATCGATGTACTTTTATAGAACATTCTCACCATGAATTATTTAATTCTAATTAATTAATCATATTCCCTAAGTTTAGACTTAGGAAATATTAAAAACTGACTAATAAATCTAAATAAGTTGTCTCTAGGTGGAATTTCCAGAAACAATTTCTGGGTTTTGGAGAATACATGTATTCTAGCCTTTGTACCAAATATCGTGGCTAGAGCACATTCGATGCTACAAAAACTAACACTCCCTCTTAGTGAGGAATGTGTTCTAGTACTGCAACTGCTGCCACAATACATTGTCTCTGCATCATCTCCTATCACGTTGCTGATGTCTGGCTACTGCTGCCCACCAACCACTGCGCAACTCTGATATGCGCTGCATTTGTGCTGATGCTGATCTTACTGAATTGCTGCCAACACTACATCTGCACTGCAACTCTGTTGTTGCTGCTACTGCAACATTTGCAACTCCCTCTCATCTGTTATTGCTGCAATTGCAACATCTGCAACTCCCTCTCATCTGCTGCTACTGCAACTGCAACATCTGCATCTGAAAACTATCCAAAATACTGAACCATCTGTGTTCAGTATAATACTATAATGCATTTGCCACTTGAGCCTTAACTGCTACTAGCCTCTGTGTCGCTGGTGGCTTTGCACTGCTGCCAACGCTGCACTGTGTTGCCCAACATCTGACCGCTACTAGCCACTGCATCTGTCAGTCTAGCATCTGGCTGCAACAACTACCACTGGTCCATCCTGCTACTGTGTACTCTGGGATCCCTTAGCAAGACATTGATTGAAGAGGTGGACCTCCTTAA
The DNA here is from genome assembly GCA_034641835.2 of Pinus albicaulis. Lineage (NCBI taxonomy): Eukaryota > Viridiplantae > Streptophyta > Pinopsida > Pinales > Pinaceae > Pinus > Pinus albicaulis. Next base: position 685,595,752 of record CM076570.1, read on the forward strand.
GAATCCTGCCCAACTTGTAGCACTCTAGGGCTACAAAACCAAGTCACCCCACCTCACTCTTGGAGGGATGTCTGCAAACATGGAAAACTCTGATCTACTCATACTATTGCCAACTACTGCAATAACGAGTCTGATCTTCCCAGATCCTAAAGCACTAGCTTCCATAGGGTTGCTCCCTCTGAAGCTACACTCCCTTTAAGTCTCGATCTCCCTATGGGAAATCTCTCTGCTCCCTCTAAGAAACTCGCACTGCCCTCCTGCACTGGAAACTAGATTGTGAAATTCTACACGGGGAATCTTCTAGATGGAACTGCACCTGCATACTGCAACTAGGCAATTTGCACTACCTGTGTTACTGCAACTAGTTCTGCAACTGTCTCCCGAGTACTGACTGTAACTAGCCTTGCAACTGTCTAATGACTGATTGCATCTGCTGACACTGAACCTGCTACTATGATACTATGGGCTCCTATAGAAAAGGTGATGGTCCCACTGCAACAATCTGGAACTGATCTGACTGATCTCCTTGTTGCAACTGCGTTGGACCCTGCCCATCTGGAACATTGGAGACTCATACTCCTCCTCTTCCTAGATGTGGTGCCCCACTATCTCCTTTCAAGCCTAGTCCCTAGCTGGGACCCTTCCTTTCTTTGCAACTCGCACTTCCTCTGGCATTTGTCTTTGGCAACTTGAAGTTGATATGTGGCCCAAATATGCATTTTGGCTCACAACCACTGCCAATCTGCAACTGTAAAAATTAAATCTCTAAATCTCGAGATCCCCTGAGAGAAATTTTCCCTCTGTGTGTGCTCTTTTTCCACCCGACGCTAGTTTTGCTCTAGAAAATTGTTGCAAAACTACTCCATCCAGCTAGAGATTTGATCTGCAAGAAAATATTGGATGCTCCCTCTACCTCTAGAATTTCTCTATTTAGATAAATCGAGTTTTTCTATTGATCTCTCAGAAAAACTGATTTTCCTCAAGAAATACGGTCTCTTGGCCAAGGAACTGTGAAACCCTCTGGGGTTTCAAACTACTGCTCACGCTGAGCAGCGAAACTCCTCTTTTCTTCTGCTACTAAGCTCTCCGGCTGATTATCTGTACTCTGATACCATGTGAAAATTTGGATACTCGAATTCTATTGCAGCAATTGATGTTAATTCTTCTATTTGTTAATTTACTCAACAATTTATCTGTCGTTTCCTACGACAAATATTGAATTAAATACACTGCAACCTTCACAAATAAACTGTGGAAGAAATAAATGCTGGAAGAAAATATATGCACACACACAATATACACCGTTATTTTTGGACCAATGTCCCGGAAAAAACACAACTCGAGAAAACCGGTGCAACAACTGAGGGTTTTATTATTATGCAGTAGTGAAATCTAAGTACAAACTATGGATGCCAAAACTGGCAATCCAAACAGAGATAAACTGGCAAAAATAATTAGTGAGGAAAATTCATAACTCCACAGGCTATCCGAGACTAACCTCAACTTGAATTTGAGCTACTCCCAACCACCTCTGCGTAGTCATTTCGTCACTCTATGAAGTCACTGCGTCCCTCCAGCTCGGAACTACGTCACCTCTCACTGTCTCGTCAACTGCTGTATGGGAAACTAATTCTCCCAGACTTTGGAACCTCTCTCCAGCTTCTTGCACCGAGTATTGACTTCTCCCTAGCAAAACAAAATTTGCCTCTAGAGGGCACTGTGCTACCTCTGTGCTACCTCACTGTGGCACTCTCTGACTCTCTGCAAATGCACTCGCCAGATCTGGAATTCTTCCTTCGGCTTCACTATTTCTGCCCCTCTCTCACTGCTTCGATCTCATTGAATCACTTCCAGCAACACAAAACTGCTACTCTGGAAATCGATTTCCCAACAAAATCGAATGCTCAACTGATTTGGTGTATCTTCTCCAAGCCCCATCGACTTCTTATAATCCTCCAGCCTGATGGAGTCCAAATGTGCCAAATTGAGTGAAAAGGCTCCAAACATAGTGGACAAGAGATTGGCCCTTTGTTTTCCAAGCAAGTAACATGTGGTGCTCCCAAGTGGGTGTGGGGGCACAATGACATCTTCATGGGTCTCCATGTGGATCAATAATGCCTGTAAACCATCTTTAAGGGCTAGGATGATGACATAAGCCCTCCCTTTGTCTCTACAATGAGACACATCCTCATCTAGACCCTGGAACATCTGCCAAGTGTATGGTGCAATTGTGGAGCCGAATGAGCATGGTGAACTAGGTGCATCATCCTCATTCAAAAGGTGGAACACGAGCAATCACTGAATGGTGTTGGGATCCATGAAGTGTTGTTTGCTATGGTGGAGCCCCGTGGCTCTCTATGCTCACCCTACAAGTGCCAATGTGACCCTCTAGAGGGCATGGACCCCGTATAAGGAGACCAAACCCCAAATGGAGACCCACCTGCAATCCTACATAAGATCCAATGCATTCCCTTGCCCTCCAATACAACAAATCATTAGATTAATCAAGTAAAAGAGCTTAGAAATCATGGAATCAATTGGGTACTTCATGGTGGCATGCCCTTCCATAGTGGATTTTGGCATGTACAAGTGTCTTCAAGCTCAATAAGGGGGTTAACCAAGGACCCTATTAGGTAGTTTCAGCCTTTAAAGGGGGTGACATGTCCATGGTACATCCATCAATGGGTAGGTGGCGTGTGATATAGTGATTGAACGGAGTGGGGATCAGGGGAAGGCTCTAGGCCACATGTCCTAGTACAAGGGTAACTATGACGAGGGAAGTCCACACTTGGGTATACGAGTGTAAGGAGGGGGCAAATTGTGGTACATGAGTTACCCCGACCTTTGTTTTTCCACCCTTATTCATATGCTTTTTTCCTTCGATTGGTTTTTTTTTATAATTGCTCGGGGCTCTAGGGAATGAGAGCATGAAGTGTAGGATATAGCAGTGGATACCCCCTTTTAATGTGGGGCAATGCATTTCCCACCAGTGGTTGGGACAATCATGGGTTCCTTAGTGTGAAGGAGGCTCATCTAGGGCTCATAGGAACCAGGGTGATGGCCATGAATGAGAGGTATAGCTCATGTTTGGATTTTTCCCACGTGCTAAATTTGTATGTCCCGACCATATTTCGCATTTTGTGGTACATTTCCTATTTTAAGTGGCCAAATTATGCTTTTTATTTTCTTTTTAGTTGCATCAACCTTTGGGCATTGTTCTAGGCTAGACCCAAAGTGTGGGCAAGGGGAGGGGGAGGCTAACCCTATGTGGACCCAGTGGACACATGTGGTCTTGGATGGGAAAAGTGATGAATGGGGTTAAAATGAGTGGAAGAGAGTGATGCACATGGTGTTGGGAAGAGGGATCATGCAACCAAAATCAGGATTTCCCATGTAGTGCCAACCCTAAAGCTAATGGCCAGTAAAGGAGATCCCATGGGAGTAAGATACAAGGCTAACCACCAAATCAGGCATAGGAGACAAGAGTACAAAACTAGCCCACTCTTTCCGCCGAATCCCCCCACCAATCCATGCCCAAAAGTGTCCATGATAAGTAAACAAAATTACTTAACTAAACCAATGAAAAGTCATACCTTTGGGGTCAGGAGGCCCACCTTCAAACATACAATCATAATAAATGGGCAAGGGACCACATGGCTGGCTCAGGTGGAGGAGATAGTGGCACATCGAGCTATCTAGTGGCTGCAAGGGGTTGTTGGCTGAAGACCATCTAGGAGAAACTTTTCTCATATGCACACTACCCACAGGTAGTGGGTAACAGTTCCCAATTATAATGCACCCATGACAGAGTCATATTTTCCAATGGGACTCAACCCAAAAAGTGGAAAAGGAGGGCACAAGGATTAAAATCCTCACAAAAACATTATTTTCATCAACATTCATAAAAATCAGGGTGTTCGACTCAGGTTCATTATCTCATTGTAAACCTTCACAATGAATTTGCAGGTCTTATTTGGCGCCATTTTCTCCTCTCCACCAGCAACATTGTTAAATTTGGGCAACTAGGTCCAAACTCCAGGTTGTGCTGCTCAGATGACGATCCCAATATTTTTATTGGATTCCTCTTTCGAAGAGGAGTAAGATTGATCTGAAGATCATCTCGATCGGATGAGTAGAACATGTACTATGAATTTATTCAACTTATGTGCTAGGTCGGCCTAGAATATAATATAGACTTAAATGTCTTAAAGAGCGTGTCACACACCCTCAAAGATGCCTATATATTGGAGAGACTTGGAGTTCATTATACACACAATGTGTGGAGGATTTTCTTCTCTCTTGATGGCGATGAAGCTGCGTTCTTGGTGCTGCGTATCTTTGGAGTATTCTTTGTCTGGGTTGTATTGGGGTTATGTGTGACACGCTTGGCTGAATGACCTATTGGAGACTTTGTTGGTAGAAGCATCCTGCTGATCGCCGTAACACCACCATTCATTATCTCTGTTTTGGCTTGTCTTCCATCGATCTATTGCTATGTTCTATCTGCTTCAGTATTTTGTGCCCTAATCTGAAATGGCATAGAACATGTTCTAAAATCAACATGGTATCAAAGCTGAGGAGAAGACAAAGCCCAATTCATGTTGAAAAGCAATGTCCGATCTATTAATCCTTTTTGGTGTAACAAAGACACATCAGAGCGGCTCGTTGGAGGTGAAGGAGAATTAAGTCAAGTAAGCTAGGGAATTTCTGTTAAGGCCGCAAGAGATAGGCTACCACAAGGAGGAGGATAAGGTTGCGTGGAGCCTTCCAGCACTTGTTTGTGTGGCTGTTTCATCTACCAAGGAGGTCGAGTAACCTCAGGAGCTACGCAGGTCTGTTCGGGCTGCATAGAGGTAAGGAGAAAGTTGTTTTGGATTGGTTGAAAGTGACAACATATCCTTGTGATAGGCCGCAGGCCATAGCAACCTAAAATAGAGGCAGTGTGGGAGTGTTTGGGGCTGCAAAGTGCCCAGAACTTCAGCCTACAATGTGACCATCTCTCCTTTCCTAAACCACAGAAATTTATGGGTGGTCTGTCCTTTAAATGCCGCAGGCCCCTGAACCTCACTGATGCTTTCCGCTGAGAATTAAGGAAGGACGAGGAGGAGAACTAGAAAGATGAGAATGTTGGAGATGTTTGCAGCCTTGCTTAAGGGTCAAAACATAAGTATTAAAAGATTGTTTTTAAGTATGTTTTGGGTGACCGAGTGCAGGAAGAAAGGCCGAGGTCCCTTGGAAGAAGACCGCAGCAAAAGGGACTGTTTTAAGGGTTGTCTACTGAGTAAATAGCCCTCATAAGAGGCCGTTTTTAGTAGCATGGAGGGGCTGCCTCCCATTGAAGGGCAGCCGCAGCAAAGGGGAGCAACTATGGGCCAGATCTAAGGTTTGTTAGGTTGTTCTGAGGGATGTTAGGCAGCCGTTGTAAACTAAGGTAAGCTGCAGGCCTAACCTCTCCAAATGAAACCAGCGTGGAGCTGTTTAGAGATTGTCTGCCCAGGACAATAGTCAAGGAAGACAACACTTCTCCTAGACCAGGCCGCAACAAATTTGATGGCTGATTGAAGGCTATATGTGCCCTAACCAACAATAGTTTGACGTCTACCTCAGAGGTAACTTTGAAGCCTATTTTATGTACATGTTTGATGTTTTTCTTAGGACGCAGAGGTAGCTGAAGCTTCGACAGCTTGTGGTCGTCTGGGCAAGAAAATCATCAAAGAAACCTACCTAAAATGTCTAGGCCGCAGGCCTGTAGGTGGCATTTTGAGGGTCAAAACAACCCTATCATGGAAATATAGGTACCTCCTCACACATCAAGGCCACCATGGATGTAAGGAGAGAAGGTTGCATCATGGGAGCCCTAACTTGTGACTAAATCTCTACCCATGAACAAACCAGCGCAAAGTTTTTAAAGGCTGACACATGCCTAGAACATCAACAAGGCACCTTCTCTTGCATAGGCTGCAGCTAGAAGGAGGTTTTGCAGCTTGCAAAATGCCCTAACCATCATCTACAGCCGTATACAAAATTAAGTGAATCTCGGACTTATTGAAGAAGTGTTGGCTGCGGAAAATTCAAGGAACTTGGATTGCAGTAGTATAATGAGCTGTCACCCCAAAACCTCGGAAAATATGACACACTGTGTCATTTAAAATCCACATGTATCTTCTCCATGACAGGAAGGAAACTCATCTAGGGGTCTGAATTACTAAGTATTTTTTTTTTTTTTGGACAGTCCTTGCAAAAATAACTATCATATTCAATCCTCTGATTAGTTTGATAAAATTGTCACTTCTGCATTGATTTCTTGGCTAGTTGTATCCATCATGACCTGCAAATTATTGATCATCATCAGCAAAATTGTTGAGCTCTGTGATTAGAAGAGCCAAGAGGGCAGGTGTGTTCGGGTCACCTTGAAGAGGAGAAATCAAGTTGAGGTATGTTCATAGGCGATAAACAATAGTGATTGATGTGCACTTATGACTGTGCTAGATCTGCGTAACAGAAAGGCATCATATAAGGTATGGACTGACATGTAGAAGGTTCAATTCAATGCTTGGAACATCTGTACGATTGGTCCCTAGATCTATGAAATTTAAGAAACAAATTGCAGATTTGAGATCTGTAGATTTGAAGCCATCAGTCAACTATTAACAGTAGTTAGGCAGATTTGGAAGATAAGAAGCAGTGCAGAATGCAATGCCAGATGTAGTAGATGAAGCCCTCAAGTGCAGAATCATGAGAGAAGGAATCATGATTGGATCCCTAGTTCTGTGGGTTGCAGTAAAGAAAATCTTAGAGGGCTGGTTGAGGAAGCTACAATAGATCTCCACAGAACATCAGGTAATTGTTGTAAGCTTGAAATCTTTAGTACTGTTAATGATGAAGAAAACAGTGATGAGAGTTCAGAAGGTATCTCTGTAACCGCCATTTTGAGGAGCTAAATCTGTGATTCTATGTCATTGTCATTATGACAGTGACATAGACAGACACCCATGTTTACAAGATTCATAATAGCAGTAAGCTTGTGATAGTATCAGTCTTACATTACAGCGTAATGATAAACTTGAAGTGTGAACTGAGAAGTTTTTGCAGCCTTGAGTCACGTTGTTGGAGTCTTGAACCATGACGAGCAAAGCTTGTTTGGATGGCTTTGACTGTAGGATAATAAAACCCCTTTTCCAAGTTGGTGTATGGGATGCCCTCATTTAAAATAGATGTATTCTCTTGAGAGAGAAGCTGGCATTAAGAGGGAGAATACAATTGTACATGCTCCTGAGCTAATATCATTGCTGAACGAAAGAAGATCCTCATGGCTCAAAGACATGGCTTTAGAGGGGGAAATTCCAGAAGAAAACCAAGAAGCCATATAAATACCGGGGGTATCTAGATGCCATGAGTACAATATGAGCCTGAATCATTTGAAGAAACTGTAAAGCATCAAAGTCTACAAGGATGTGAGGGTGATGTCTAGGATATGGTTCCTAGACCACAGATCAAAGCTGTTGTCACCTCGATATAAGATCAAGCATGGATTTGATGGGAAAATGTGTTGCCTGAGACTTCTCTAGGAAGGCACTGATTATTATTGCACCTATAATCTATTATTTTCCTTGCTGCTACGCAAGGACGGAATCTTCATTAGATGGATGTAAAGACCACTTTTTGGCATGGTGCGATAAAGGAAGAGGTGTATGTAGAACAACCTTTGGGGATCAAAATCTAGGATCGAGACACCCATGTCTGCAGGTTGAAGAAAGCCCTTTATGGGCTGAAGCAAGCACCCAAAGCTTGGTAAGAGAGGATAGATAGCTACCCAATGAAGTTGGGCTTCACTCGTCGTAATGCTGATCCGAACCTTTACTTCAAGGTTGATAGAGAAAAGCCTCTCATTTTAGTGTTGTATGTGGACGAGCTCTTCTGACAGGTGTTGACCCTCTCATCAGTGTAAGAGGGAGCTCGTTACTAAGTTCCAGATGAAGGACCTAGCACTGATGCCTAGGCCTGGAGGTCTGGCAGAGACCTAGCGAGATTTTCCTTTCTCAAGGAAAATACATTATGAAGCTTCTGGTATGGTGGATTGTAAGTTCGTGTCGACACCAATGGAACTCGACTTTAAGAAGTTGAGTGGTAGCGCTGTTGGGCCCGTGTTATCAAATCCTACTGAGTATCGTCAACTCGTAGGGGCTCTGGTGTTCTTAGTGAACACTCGTCCAGAGATATGTTGTGCAGTGAACACCTTGAGTCAACACATCGCTGATCATAACACTCACTGGGTTGATGCCAAGAAACTCTTGAGATATCTCTGTGGCACGAGAGACCATGGGCTGAGATACACTGCCGGGAGCATGACACTCCTTGGATATACTGATGATGATTGGGCTGACAGTGTGGTGGATCGTAAGAGCACATCTGGATGCTACTTCACAAGTAGACTTCGGGTAGGAAACAGAAGTCGGTAGCCTTGAGCACCGCTGAGGTCAAATACATTGCAACATGTATGGCCCATTGTGAAGTCACTTGGTTGCAAAAGCTCTTCAGTGAATTGTTCGAGCATGTGCTAGATGCCACCGTTATCCTTTGTGATAACCAGAGGGGGATTCATTTGTCATAGAATCCCGGGTTCCATGATTGATCCAAGCATGTTGATGGCCGGTACCACTTTATCTAGGATATGGTACAGCAAGGCGTCGTAAGGCTCGATCATATAGGAACTGATGAGCAGGTCGCGGATATTCTCATAATGCCCTTGGGGAAGGTCATGTTCCTAACCTTCCGTGAGAATTTTGGAATCATGGAACGACCCTATTTGGAGAGTCCTGTTGGACGATGAGCTCTGGGAGCTCCAAGGGGGTTTTGGGGATAACTTTGGTGCTATAAGCAACCACAGGGCTAGGCTTGCCGAACCTAGTTAGTGTGCTTCTGCTCCACTGTGATGATATTGAGATGGTTTACCTCTCTTTGATCTGTGCCCCGTATGCATCCTACCCATGGAGTTTCGGACTCATGGGAAGTACCTCTCATTTGGCCAATGAGGTGGGAAATGTGAATAGAGACCATAGTAAGACCGATGGAGGCATCGGAGATTGTCGTACTCTCTATGTTTAGGATGGCACGTGTCCAACAACTTGATTTAGGATCAAGTTTAGCGAGGTTTCAGACCTCCAACTAACTTCGGGTCAGTGAAACTAACTTTGGGTTAGTATATGAATATCTTGAGTCCTAGTGAGGTTTCGGACCTCCAACTAACTTCGAGTCAGTGAGACTAACTTCGGGTTGGTATGAGACTCTTTGTGAGTCCTATAGAGGTTTCAGACCTCTGGGCTAAATCTGTCAACCGGGTATGATGTCTTTGTGACTGACCCACTTTTGTTCTGAAATAAAGAGGCCAGCAAAGCAAGTTACGGTGGGATGATGCACAATGTTTGGATTGCACTAGTGGACGGAGTTCTCCCTAGTTGAGAGGGAGTGTTAAATTTGGGCAAATAGGTCCAAACTCCGAGTTTTGCTGCTCAGATGACGATTCCAATATTTTTATTGGATTCCTCTTTCAGAGAGGTGTAATATTGATCTAAAGATCATCTCGATCGGATGAGCAGAACATGTACTTTGAATTTATTCCACTTACGTGCTAGGTCGGCCTGGAATATAATATAGACTTAAATGTCTTAATTAGCGTGTCACACACCCCTGAAGATGCCTATATATTGGAGAGACTTGGAGTTCATTATACACACAATGTGTGGAGGATTTTCTTCTCTCTTGATGTCGATGTAGCTGTGTTCTTGGTGCTGCGTATCTGTGGAGTATTCTTTGTTTGGGTTGTATTGGGGTTATGTGTGACACGCTTGGCTGAATGACCTATTGGAAACTTTGTTGGTAGAAGCATCCTGCTAATTGCCGTAACGCCACCATTCATTATCTCTGTTTTGGCTTGTCTTCCATCGAATTATTGTTATGTTCTATCTGCTTCAGTATTTTGTGCCCTAATATGAAATGGCATAGAACATGTTCTAAAATCAACAAACATGAATTGCAAAGAGTTGTTGAGTAAGAGCCATCTAAGGCCTACCGCACTGAGGGAAAGAAACTCAAAATTGATTTCCTTGGAAGCCTGTAGAACTCAAAGGAAGTTGGAACCACTGATGAATTCGACAGTGCCACTATGGAGGTAGCGCAGTCATTGGTGCGTATTGGAGGCTAGAAGCACAAGGTGGGTGTTGATTTATGGTAGCATCGGATGTGCTCTAAGTCTCAAAATTTGCAGGGAGGCTTAGACACATGTATTCCAAAGAACCCAAAAAGCATTTTGGGAAATTCCACCAGATTGTGTTTTATTAAAATAATTAATTATTTTTAATGGGAGCCTAAGTCTAAACTTAGGGAATTAAAATAATTAAAGCATATTAATAAAACAGGGTGTGAATATTCTATAAAGACGGAGATCAAGTCAAGTTAATCTTAGCTATTGATTAGCGATTTAATCTCAACCGTTGAAGTCTCAATGAGAAGATTATAAGAAGGACTTGATGGGCATTTGGAAAAATACATCAAGTGAGTCTAGAGATTGATTTTCTCAAGTGAGCAGTGGTCAACAGTGGAGAAGATCGTCGAGTTGATTCGACTGCAGTGAGGGGCAGTGATAGTTCCGATTGGAAACTCTTTTCCTGAGCCGTGAATACATAGCAGAGAAGGCAGAGAAGAGGATGCAAAAGAGGCAGTGTAGCATCTACGCAGAGGCAGCATAGGGCCATGTAGAGGCAGCGCAGGGCCCTTGAGGAGATCAGTGATTTTGTTGAGGATCAGTCAGATCCAGTGCCGGAGTGCTGGGGTGTGAGACCGGAGGGGCCAAAAGATCAAATCCAGCCAATATGAGATCCGACAGAAGGAGATACCGCAGTTCCTAGCCAAGGTGATGCAGATTTGTGCAGAGACTACACAAAGGTAGCGTAGTGTTGTCCAGTTCGGCGTGGGGTTAGTGTCGGTTTTCCAGTGTTAGTGTGAGAACATTTCCTCATTAATTCTCTTTCAGTCATTTTCTTTGTATGGATGGCCAGTAAGGCATCCTAGTCGTATTCACAACTTCTGCTTAATAAAATAAAACCCTCAGCTACTGCACCAGTTTTCTTGCATTAGGTTTTTTCGGGGACTTACTCCAAAAATAACGGTGTCGTGTGTGTTATTATTTTCTTGCTCAGATCTTGTTTCTTCATTTAATTTTTGTATTTTATTTTATGTAGTGAATGTTTCAATGTATTTGTTTCAGTATTTACTTGAAGAACACAGTAAATAACTTGCATGATTAAATCAAGTAGAAGAAGTAATATCAGTTTGTTGCAATAGGAATTCCGGTGTAGGAATTTTCACATGGTATCAAAGCTTGTGTAGCCATGCAAGAGAAACAAGAGAGCAGATAAGAGGAACTAAGCATTGAAGAAGAAGTGGGAGGTTGAATAGCTTCGTAGGCAGCAGATCGAATCCCCAAAGGATTGTGCAATCCAAGCCAGCAAGGATAGATTCACGAGGAAAATCTCTCTCTTAGTGAGTCGACAGAGAGGTAAGATTTCCAGATTCATGATTTGTCAATGGCAGAGGGAGCAGCACAACAACAACTTCAACACAGAGCAGATCTTTGTGGGACACAGTTTTTCTGCAGCATTTTGCTAGGCAGAAAAGCGCCAGAAAGAAGAAGAAGACACAGTTGAGGGAATTTTCTTCCTTAGTGAATTCCTAGTCAAGGGATTCTAATTATCAGTTGCTGAGCAACAGTGTTGAGGAGCAGATCTACTAACTCCAGCAAGGAATGCGTAGGTTAGCCTAGCAGCTGCGTAGAAGAGAGAGAGGGAGCAGTTCGACATTTTTTTGGTCGGCAGAGATGGCAACATATGGGCTGAGAGACCAATATCGGTTGGAGGGAGCCTCTAACTATGTGATCTCACAGGCAAGGATCAGATTCTTGTTAGATGAACATGATCTCAAAGCTTTCATTGATGGTGTGGTAGTTGTCCCCATGGATGCAGATCCATTGAAAGCATACAAGAAAGATATAGCAAAAGCAAAGCATTTGATCCTTGACAGAGTGAGGGATCATGTCGTATGCCACATCGCAAGCAAACCGACCACAAAGGAGATGTGGGATACCTTAGCAACACTATATCAGGGATCTTCCGAGAAGCGAAAGATGAAGATGCGATCAACACGGATGCAAAAGGGAGAGCGCATTGATCCTCTCCTGTCTAAGCTTTAGGAAGTCCAAGATCAAGTAGCAGCTATGGGAGCTACGCCTCAGGCCACCTAGATGGTCAGATTATCCTTGAACTTAGTTTCAGATGAATGGCAAGTCTTCGTCCAGAGCATCCTGGGTAGAGAAAGACTACGTGATTGGGAGACAATGTGGGCTTCTCTTCAGCAGGAAGAGATGAGGCGAGAGATGATCAAGTATAATCTTGATGGCAGCAACAGGAGTGGGACGAAGCCCAAGGAGAAGGAGAATGCAACCCTTGCATAAAAAGGATAGTAGGAGCAACGAAGACAGAAAAAGGATGTTTCAAAGATCAAGTGCTTCCGATGTGGAGAGTGTTTGAAATACTGAGAGGGGGGGTGAATCAGTATTCCTTTTCAATTGTTAATTTTACCAGTTAGATCACTTATATTTAGAACACAAAATGAACAATGATGGAATAAATACTTTTATTAATTTCTTCTTTACAATAAATCCAATACAATAGTGTAAGGCTCCAACCCTAGATGAAGACACGAATCTTCAATCCTTCCAGGCACCAACCTGTACTTTGCCAAGCAACTACTTGGACTTCACGAGGCTTTGACCTTTAGGACACCAACCCTATCCTCCAAGGCTCCAACCTTGTCACTTTGAGGATCCAACCTCTAGGGCTCCAACCCTATCTTTGGTATAGGCACCAACCTGGTCTTCTTGAGGACACCTATCCTCTAGGGCTCCAACCCACTTCTTCAATTTGGCAAGATAAGTTTGACGATCTTCAAGGCCCCCAATCCCTTTTGCAATCTGCACTGACAATATCTTCACTCTCAACAATGCCTTCTCCAAATCACTTCATCAATGACAACCTTATCTTTTCATGAAGGTGTCACCACTGCTCTTCATGATACCCACCCAAAGATTTCCAAAGTCACCTCATGATGGCTTCAACGCATCATGGTCTCCAATAATTTCTCCAAGACTAGCTTCTATAAATCTTCCAAATATCTTCAAGTATCCTTCAAAGTGTCTTTAATAGGCAGCCCAAATTCTGCACCTGCTCTAAGCCTCTACAAGGGCTTCTTAAATGGATCTTCAACAATGCATAATAATGTCTTCAAGAGCTTTCAATACTTCATCAAATAAGTCGTCTTCAATGTTCTCAACAATGCTCCAAGACCTCTGCTCTTACTGCTGTTGTCTCCTTATGTCAGTGAAATGACAGCTTGGCTGTGGCTGTCATATGATGCCACAAACACACATAAAGCACACCTTGAAACATTGGCTTCCACAAAAGAAGTAACTCCAACAAGCAGTGGTGACAGGAGCCAAGGTAATCACTGATATAAACACAGGTCCGAGCTCTTAAAACCTTGGTCAACAGTCCAAGCTTCTCAGGTTAGTTAGGGCCAGGCTTCATGCCCAATCCCTAATACATAATTTTAGCCTCAACAATAACCACAGTTCCCAGGTTATCTTTGCAATCCAAGTTTACAGATCTGAGCCTTTAAGATATCACTGTACAGCAGCAACAAACTTCTGCAATGATGACCAAGTTCAGAACTGAGGTAAGGATTCAAACTTCAGATCTGTTCTTAAGTCCAAGTTGAGGTCTCTCACAGGAGATCCAAGCTCTTCAAACTGATCACAGGAATGAAGCTAAACAAGAAACTGTTCTCTTGCCTAACCGAGCCCCCTCCAAGGTGACTATCAGCAGTCCAAATCCTTTGCTTAACCTTCTCAACAAATATGAGCCTCACTTTCTCCTCAGGACTGTCATAAATCTGGTCCACAACAATGCTGTCCACACACACTAGTCACAGGTGCGAATCTGAGCTTTTAAGAGATATCTTAAATGCCCAAACTGTGATTTAAAAGTCCTCTTCGACCTTCTGTCCTGTATCTCTAAAATCTTCACCGAGCTGCACATCCAACAATGTAATCCGAGCTCTAATATATAGAACTTTTCCATTTAAAAAAAAAAAGCCACGTCACTTAGACAGGCCGACATGAGAGCTAGGACAGGTCAACTCCAAAACAGGAATAATTATTGATCAACTTTAAAAATCAATATCTTCCTAACCACGGGGAGTTTTGGGGCATATGAGGGCTCGTTGGAAAGAGGAAGGAGTCCTCTTCAAGATGGTAAAGGAGCCATTGTGATCTGATGCCTCCAGGGTGATAAAAAACAACTTTCTTTGTGACTGTTTGGAATTTTTAGTGCAGACCTTGGGATGACTGTTTTGGAATTTTTAGTGGAGACGTTGGGGATTTTAGGATTTTTCATGTATAAGGTCAATGGTTAGGGTATTGTATTAGGGCTCCAGGTGTGGTCATCAATTCAATTCATCGTCAAATGTGTCATTATTAATGTCATCATCAAGTTAAATGTCTAGGACAGAGTTTAGGGTGTTTTCACATGAGGGCTTGTATATTAGGCACATAATTGGCACTTGGCATCTTAGATTTCTTCATTAAGAGTAAGGAAATCATCACGGTTTTAAGGCTTCTTCATCAAGAGTAAGGATATCATAATATACATGAAGTTATGACATCATCATATTTCGACAACAAGGTTAGTTCCAGCAGTAGCAGCTACACGGCAGTTTTCCAGCAGCTTGGACGCAGATCAGAGAGCAGCCATTCCATCGATGTTCTGAGAGTATTCCTACACTTGCCTGGTGCAAGTCGAGGTGCCATCACTCTAATCACCTCTTGTACTCATTGCTATTTCTCAGTATAATAAAATGGCTCAGTATTCTCTCTATTTTATGTGTATCTGTTGCATATACTGTTTCTAGCATTTCATGTACTATTGTATGATCCGCATCAATGTTTATCTTCCCTTTGAGATATTCCCGTTGCTATACCATCTGTTGTGTTTTTCCCATACTCTATAGACGGAGTCTGGTGAGGGCCAGGTAGCCTCTAGATCTCATCCTCATTTCAGAGGTGAAATATCTAGTAAACGCCCCTCCAGTCCATCTTTGGTTTAGAGTTGACTGTGTTTGAGAGATATCCCTGAAAGGGGATATTACAGTGGTATCAGAGCATAGATCTGACTCAGCCTGTGGAGCTAGTTGTCTATGACACCGGAAGAGAAACCGTGGGGATATTTTTCTATGAACAAAGAGGGTAGGCAGAATCTTACCCACCAAACGCAGTAGAGGTGGAAAATATGAGGGTCTCACAACAGTGTGACCAGCATTTACTAGCCTTCAGTAGGCCAACCAGGATCACAATGCCTACATTCTTACCTCCAGTACCGAGTGAGAAAGGGAGGCGGCATGATCATATACCCTTTGGAGATTATTTCCACAAATGGCAGTCCATGGGGGAAAACTTCAGAGTGGCTTTGCCCTTCGGAGATTATTGTCAGCTCAGGCAGGATGAAGGAGGAAGGAACAGTGGGGGGTCTAGCACACAGAGTTCAGAGTTGCAACGTACCACTGGGGGGACACCTTTTCCCACATATGACGGATCCACTAATTTCACGGTTCGAGATCGGGTGGAAAAGTTGGATGCCTCTTTCCAGCTTGACCGAATAACGGAGGGGGAAGCCATCAAAATGACTACCTCGCACTTGGGGGATGAGGGCACACAGGATCATGGGGAGCATGTAGATATACCCAGTATGACGCAGGGGTCATCTGCGTTGGAGACTTCTTTGACCTTATCGGTTGGCATCTTGGTAGAGAGAGTAGAGCTTACCCCCGTGGTGCCATCCATTGAGGTGATGACCAGGGTAGTGTCCGAGTCTTCGGGTGGTAGTAGCGCGCGACAAATGGGTGAGGTGCCAAGAGATATATCCACCTTTGATGAGGCACTAGTAGATACAGAGGTATTGGACAATGGCCGCACACAACGGTGTCATCAGCTTGGAGCCGACCTTCGAGTTTTGAAAGGGAAGGCCACATCAGTACGAGAGGCTATCTTGTTACAGAACGAGGAGCTAAAGGGCATGAGAGTGGTTTGTGCCAAGTCAGCAGCCAAGTTGACCCACTTTGGGGAACGGCTGGATTCCCTAATGGTACAGCTAGAGGACATAGTTGAGTGTCAGAGAAGCCCCCTTTAGGCATGCATAGACGGGGCTAGCAGCATTGTTGGGTCACCTCTTTCCATTGGAGAGAGAGAGGCGGAGCCACCTAGTCAAACCTCATACGTTGACTTGGTAAGCAGGATGAGACGATCGGAGTTGCATAGGGTGTAGCATCCACATGTTGAGGTTGGATCGCGAGAGATTTTGAGTTGGTACCTGGTGGAGTGGGTTATAGAGATAGTGGTGGACTCGGGTGTAGTTCAACAGGAGTTTCCAGGTGCTGGAGTACAGGAATACCAGACTGGCATTGGGATCTAGGCGGGACTACTTATCGTTTCCCAAGCAGGTCGGTTGACTATGTCTTGGAGGGTACAGTTGGCCTAGCAGTTGAGCATGCGCATTCTCTTGGGGAGTTTTGGTCAGCTCCAGTGTCCAACCAGTTTATGGGCAGACTCTCTAGGTTGTCTTGGTATGGCACTTGTACGCGAGGTCACAGGGCGATCAACATACCTTGGTAGGAGCTGGTCGGAGAAGGTGGCATTGATAGACCACCAGATGGTGCCTTGTATGGGGCCGAGGATTCTTCACCTTTGTGTGGGGCACAGAGGTCACAACAGAGCTGAGCAGTGGTGGTATCACTACTGACACATAGGGAGATTCACTTCTCGGACCCCTCAGGGAGGGTTTGGAGTGATGATCCATTCGTCGGCGGGTATAGCGATGCGACGGTGGAGATGATGATACCAATTGGGGGTGGTCCGATATGTAGAGGCACAGCTCTAGGTCATCACATCCAAGGATGTGTGGGAGCCTCTAGCATTGAGCAGTGGACTACCGGTGGACATGGAGTTGCATGGTGGTGTACCGTAGTGTGTGTGACTGCATTGTGGAGTAGGAGTGTCCTACATCACATTAAGAACACGCGAGTGACCAATGCCTGGACACAGACAGGGCACGAGACGGTATAGGGTGGTACAGTAGTAGCAGGGGGTATCCAGCAGTATACAGGGGTATGCCTCAGTGTGCAATGGCATGTCGAGGAGTACAGGGATGATCGGTGGTATGCGAGGGCGTATGGTGCTGCACAGCAGGGTCTTAGAGTATTGCGTCCAGGGAGACTCACGGACAGGGACACCAGGCTTACCTTTGGGGGTAGTTCACCCAGGATCGATGGGGAGATGGATGAGCGATACTTGACGGTATCTGTGGGGACTCACACACCCGACCCTCTTCTACATCACTCACGGGCACAACCGATTTTTTTGTTGTCCTTTGGCACTTTGGGCATGAGCAGCGGGGTACGCGAGGCTCACCCAAGATATTTGGATGGCACTCAGCACATTAGGGGAGAGACTTCTCAGCAGTGGCACTGGGTCGGTGCGCTAGTTGGCAGCCACAGGTCAGGGGATGAGATGATCCTCTGCAGGGGTGGCACATCAGTCATTGCCGAGCCTACGATTTGGGAGCAGGTCATGAAGGAGACATGCGTCACTCTTTTCTTAGGGCGTGTCGAGACCATGCATGAGCAGAGGATACTGGGTACAGCAGAGGTAGCATCCTAGTATGTGTCTGGGCTCCAGACAAAGTATCAACACATTATCGAGAGGGTGGATGGCATATTCAATGCAGATGATGTGGCGGAGGTAGAACAGGAGGGCATTCCTTTTGTATGCCAGGGTGAGGACTCTTCTTTATATGAGTCCATAGGATCAGTTGAGGACGCTTCTGGGGAGCGAGAGCAGTCATGCAAAGATGATGAAAGTAGACCGAAGCTGCATTCCAATGTACAGGGTGAGCAGTGAGGGGACTCTACGGGAGATACTCTGGGCGATGAGTCACTTGTGACGATTCAGCCAGAGCAGTATAGGATGGAGACATGCGTCAGCAGAGGAGGATACTATGCACATCATGCATGATAGTCCTTTGGGGGAGAGCCAGATGGAGGCTCACATCGAGTCCGTGATGGATATGCGGCTAACCTTGGGGTCAGCCATTGAGGAGGAGCAGTCAGATGCACTGACATCGAGTACGGTGACAGCAGTTGCAGATCCATATCCTCTGGGGATGTTGGAGATTGATGGGATAGTCCTGCAAGGGACAAGTAGACATCATGAGCATTACATTCCCGATCAGGAGAGGGATGAGATGTTGGAGATGGTGGAGCACCCATTGTTGGGCCGACACACTAATGAGGTACAAATAGATGCATATGCATTCAGCAGGGCTACAGTACTTTCAGAGAGCTGCATTCTCCAGGGGTACATCGACAGGGCTTGCAGCATATCTAGCCCACTTTGGCACTTTATAGAGAGAGGTGCCTTCCGCTACAGGCAAATCTAGTCGGTAGACGGGACAGAGCAGCGTGAGTTCAGTACGGGCTGGCGACAACACTGTAGACATGTCCCGTATGCAGTTGTCACTACCTTGGATCCTTCTTCCAAGATAGATTGGCGGGAGATCATAAGTTGGTACCCTCTTGATGGTACGATCTTCTTCATAGGGATCATAGCGGAGCAGGGGCCCTTACACATGATAGATGTTACAGATTCTAGTTGGCAGTGGGACACAGGTCAACATTTCTTCAACATTCCATCCTGATTTCAGGAGAGCAGAATCAGCATTGGATTTAGTCAGGGATTGGATTGGAGAGAGGTGATGAGTTGGTTCGCAGTTGGTGGGGCAGCATATACAGTTACAGGTACAGCACAACAGGAGCTAGGGAGCATTGATGCTTGTTGGTGGACTTCACTTCTTAGAGCATCAGTTATAGCCAGAGGTAGTGCGCAGTCCGAGCCGTGGGACTTGGGTGATGATTGGCCATCGTGGCGTGGGGATCTGGGAGGATTGTTTGATGACAGGTACAGTGAGAGATCAGTTTGGGATCCCGACATTGAGAGATCCCTCCATATCAGGGTGATACATAGGACAGGGGAGATTCAGTGGTGCATCTGGGACCCAGGCACATTTTATAGTGATGATGGGGAGCATCAGCTAGAGAGGGGGCTTCTTCAGGCATTGCTTGAGGACAAGCAATTTTTGGCGGGGAGGACTGTAATATTCCCAATTAGCAGCAGCTAATTGGAAATATTAATTTCGATCAATTTTGCCTACTATAGTTAAATTATAAATAAAAGTGAGTATAGGGGGACATAACTCACTCTAAACATAAAGTTCACTCCCTAAGAGACACAACGTTGTAACTTAAGTAGGCCAAGGGGGGCAAAGAGACCACGTAGAGAGGGGACCCACTAGAGCACATGGAGGGACTGCGCAAGTTGAGTTGGCAGCATGGGGCCAAGAGAGGCTACGTTGGAGATGATGGGCCTAGGGTTTGAGAGAGAGGCCAACGTTATAAAAGGAGGAGAGCCTCCTCATTTTGGTCATTCGAGTTTATGCATATTGAGTTGGTCACTACGACTTTGAGCACGCTGGCTATTTAGCTTGTCTGCAACACTGTTTAGTGCATTGAGTATCTCCGTTCGGAGATCTCACCCCCAGCCCTAGGAGACTTCGAGTGCTTGCTCGGGTGAGGCATTCCCATCAGTATTTTGTAGGAGGATCGAGTTGTGGCATTTGTGTAGGAGCCTTGCATCTTGAGAGGGAGGATGCAGTCCATATTGAGGGAGCTCCGGTGTGGCATTCTTTTGGAGGATTTTGATCAGGAGATTGAGCAGGGGACAGCCCTTGCCTATTGGAGACCTTTGGTCGAGCAGGAGGTCATATTTTGGAGGATTCCATTCAGTCTCAGCGTGGCCCTTGGGAGGATAGCATAGATCCTCAAGGGAGTTATTTTCAGAGGTTGTCCATTCCAGAGACTCTCTTTGGGCTTTTCTGGGTTTTGTGAGTAGAGGTTGATTCCAGAGTTTCAGCTTATTCCGAGTAGGGGAGCAACCCCAAATACTCATCTTGCTCTAGTAGTAGCAGCTACACGGCAGTTTTCCAGCAGCTTGGACACAGATCAGAGAGCAGCCATTCCATCGATGTTCTGAGAGTATTCCTACACTTGCCTGGTGCAAGTCGAGGTGCCATCACTCTGATCACCTCTTGTACTCATTGCTATTTCTCAGTATAATAAAATGGCTCAGTATTCTCTCTATTTTATGTGTATCTATTGCATATACTGTTTCTAGCATTTCATGTACTGTTGTATGATCCGCATCACTGCTTATCTTCCCTTTGAGATATTCCCGTTGCTATACCATCTGTTGTATTTTTCCCATACTCTATAGACGGAGTCTGGTGAGGGCCAGGTAGCCTCCAGATCTCATCCTCATTTCAGAGGTGAAATATCTGGTAAACGCCCCTCCAGTCCATCTCTGGTTTAGAGTTGACTGTGTTTGAGAGATATCCCTGAAAGAGGATATTACAAAATACCTTTATTCTACGACCCTTTCAGAGAGAGAGGAACATGAGATCGATGTGTAATGAGGATGGGGGAATTCCCTTATATACAATTTGACATGATGATTTGTCCTAGATAATTGGAGGCAAATTCAAATTTTCAAATTTTCCCGCCTAAACAAAATCATGACTTATAGCATTTCCTTTTTGAATAAATAAATATTTTCCTTGACCAAATTTGACGATATTTAGATTGATTTTGGTCCTCTCGAAAAGAGGAATCCAATGGGGTTATTATCTCCATCAACTGAGAAGATCAAAGTGGAATTTGGCCCTAGTTTCCAATTTTAACACTCCCTCTCAACTAGGGAGAATTCCACTTGCCAATCCATCTACTGCCATACATCATGCCATCCTGCCATCATGAACCATCTCTATCATCATCTCTTTCTGCTCTACTCTGCTTTGCTGAACTATGAAGAAATAATGAAGAAGAATTGATCGAGAGTGAGTCACAAGACCTTGCCACTCTCCACTGACCCAAATTTAGTCCAGAGGTAAAACCTCAATCAGAGTTGATCCCAGATCATGTTGTTTAACACCATGCATCCTAGCATAGAGAGTACGGAAATAAACAATGCGTCCAACGGTAGTGCTATGGTCTCTATCCTCATTTCCAAACTCATTGGCCAGATGAGAGGTACTTCCCATCAGTCTCGGACTACATGGGTAGGATGATGCAAAAACACCAACAGGGAAAGAATATATCACATCCTGCTCATAATCACATGTAGGGAAAGGAAAAACCACATCCTATAAATACACAGCACAATCACATGTAGGGAAAGGAGAAACCACATCCTACAAACACACATCATAATCACATGTAGGGAAAGGATAAACCACCTTCTACACGCATGCAAAATACCGAGAGTAGGGAAAGGAAGAACCAGATACTACATGCATGCAAACCAACAATAGTAGAAAGGATCCTACACATGGGGAAAGGATGGACCACATCGCACCGACATTTCAACCATCGATCGTAGGGAATGAGCATCCTACATGTGGGGAAAGGATGAACCACGTTCCACCGACATGTCAACAGATGCCTATATGCATCTCTCACTCGGTTACGTGCAGGAGAAGGTGAACCACTCTGTAATATTCCCAATTAGCAGCAGCTAATTGGAAATATTAATTTTGATCAATTTTGCCTTATATAATTAAATTATAAATAAAAGTGAGTAGAGGGGGGACATAACTCACTCTAAAAATAAAGTGCACTCCCTAGTAGACACAACGTTGTGACTTAAGTGAGCCAAGGGGGGCCAAGAGACCACGTAGAGAGGGGACCACGTAGACACATGGAGGGACTGCACTGGTTGGGTTGAGCACGTGGCAAAGGTAGGCTACGTTGGAGGAGGTGGGCCTTAGGGTTTGAGAGAGGCAAATGCTATAAGAGAAAGGAGAGCCTCCTCATTTTGGTCATTCGATTATTATGCATTTGAGCTAGTCACTTCGACTTCTTGAGCACGCTGGCTGTTTAGCCTGTCTGCAACACTGTTTAGTGCATCGAGTGTCTCCGTTCGGAGATCTCACCCTCAGCCCCGAGGGACTTTGAGTGCCTGCTCGTGTGAGGTAGTTCCATTATTCATTTTGCAGGCGGATCGATTTGTGGAGTTGTGGAGGAGCAGTGCATTTGGTGACTGCGTAGTCTTGAGAGGGAGGACGCAGTCTCTTTTGGTGGGAGCTCCGGATCGGGATTGTTTGGAGGATTTAAGCTTGGAGATTGAGCAAGGGACCAACCTTTGCATATTGGAGTATTCTCTTCAGTGGCAGCACAGAGCCTTGAGGGATATCGTAGATCCTCAAGGGGGTGATTTTCGGGGGTCAGCTATTTTCGAAAAGCTTTCTAGGCTTTTTTGGGTTTGGTGAGCAGAGGCTGATTTCAGAGTTTCAGCATTTTCTGAAGAGGGGAGCAGCCCAAAATCCTCATTTTGATTCCAGTAGTAGCAGCAGCACAGCAGTTCTCCGGCAGCTTGGACGCAGTTCAGAGAGAGACCATTTCCTTATCATTCTGAGTGTATTTCTTCACTTTCCTTGTGCAAGTCGAGGTGCCATCTTTCTGATCACCTATTGTACTCTTTCCATTACTCAGTTTACTAAAATGGCTTAGCATTTCTCTCTGCATTTCTTGAGTATCTGCTTATATTCCATGTATATGCTATTGTATGTTGCACTACTGTCATGTTTATTTCTTTGAGCGTCTCAGCTACTATACCACTTGTGTGTGTTTTTCACCTATACTCTTAGACAGAGTCTGGAAAGGGCCAGGTAGCCTCCAGATCTCGTCCTCTTTTCAGAGGCGACATATCTGGTAAATGCCCTCCCAGTCCATCTCTGGTTGGAGTTTATCTGTGTTTGAGAGATATCCCTGAAAAGGGATATTACAGTGGTATCAGAGCATAGATCTGGCTCAGCCTGTGGAGCTAGTAGTCTATGACACCGGGGGAGAAGCCCTACATCTGCTACAGAGGTAGGAAGTATAGGGATCTTAAGCGTAGGTTGGAGAACACCTACGGAGAGGGAGATTGTGTTCGGGTGGTGGACACAGAACAGGAGGAGCCTGTAGACACAGAGCATGAGGAGCCGATGGCAGGTGATGATGATGCGAAGATATTTGGGGAGATGCTCCTCAAATCAGTACAGGATCTGTCGAGGCAGATTGAGGTGATGGGGCAGAGATTCACCGCTGTGGAGGCTAGACAGCGTGAAACCCCAAGGGGTTTCCAGATTGGCGAGGGATCAGGCACATCCCACCATTTGCCGGAGCATGATGCCACTTAGCATATGGCATCACATACACCCACACGTTCCACTATGCCCACTTTTCTGGGTGCAGACACAGGGGCAGGAGCACAGCAGGAGCTAGAGCCTGGCCACATGGGTGATTATTTCGCCGAGTATCAGGCATATGGGCAGGAGTTCAGGGATGCCCTTCCATTCAGAGATTTTGTTCAGCTCCAGCGGGATAGCAGACCCCGCAACTTTCACAGAGGGAACAGACACTCACATGATGTGGGCTTACAGTGCACAGTGGGCAGATTCCATTTACCGAAATTTGACAAGTCATCCAAGTGTTCGAAAAAAGCTTGGGTGGAGAAGTTGGATACCTCTTTCCAGCTTGACCGAGTATCGGAGGGGGAAACCATCAAAATGGTTACCTCGCACTTGGACGATGAGGGCACACAGGATTGCAGGGAGTTCAAGGATACACCTAGCGTGACACAGGACTCACCCTTATTGGAGACCTCCTTGACCGTGTCGGTTGATATCTTAGTGGAGAAGGTAGAGCCTACTTCAGTAGAGCCATCCATTGAGGTGATGACCGGAGTCATGTCCGAGTCTTCAGGCGGTAGCAGCACACGACAGATGGGTGAAGTGTCAGGAGATGTATCCACCTTCGATGAGGCACTAGGAGATACAAAGGTATTGGATGATGGTCGCAGACAGCGGTATCATCGGCTTCGGGCAGACCTTCTAGTTTTGAAAGGGAAGGCCACGTCAGTACAGGAGGCCATTTTGTTGCAGGACACGGAGCTGGAGGGCATGAGAGTGGCTTGTGCCGAATCAACGGCCAAGTTGGCCCGCATTGTGGTACGACTGGATTCCCTGATGGTACAACCAGAGGGCACGTTGGAGCGTCAGATCATTCCCCTTCAGGCATGCATGGATGGGACTAGCAGCATTGTTGGGTCACCTCTTCCCATTAGAGAGAGAGAGACGGAGTCACCTAGTCAAACCTCATACGTTGACTTGGTTAGCATGATGAGACGATCGGCGTTGCACAGTGTGCAACATCCACTTGTCGAGGTTGGATGGCGAGAGGTTTTCAGTTGGTACTTGGTGGAGTGGGTTATGGAGATAGTGGTGGATCCAAGTGTAGTTCAGCAGGAGTTTCCAGGTATGGGGAATACAGGAACCCCAGACTGGCATTGGGATCCGGGCGGGACTACCTATTGTTTCCCAGGCAGGAGGGTTGACTATGTCTCAGAGGGTACAGTTGGCCTAGCAGTTGAGCGTGCACATTCACCGAGGGAGTCCCAGTTAGCTTCAGTGTCCAACCAGTTTATGGACAGACTCTTTGGGTTGTCTTGGTACGACACTTGTATGCGGGGTCACAGGGTGATCAACATACTTTGGTAGGAGCTTGTCGGAGGAGGTGGCATTGGCAGGCCACCAGATGGTGCCTTGTATGGAACCAAGGATCCTTCACCTTTGTGTGGGGCACAGAGGTCACAGCGGAGCCAAGCAGTGGTGGTATCACTACTGACACACAGGGAGATTCACTTCTCAGACCCATCAGGGAGGGTTTGGAGTGATGATCCATTCTTCGGTGGATATAGCGATGTGACAGGGGAGGTGATGATACCGACTGGGGGTGGTCCGACATGTAGAGACACAACTCTAGGCCATCACATCCAAGGATGTGTGGGAGCATTGAGCATTGAGCAGTGGGCTACCGGTGGACATGGAGTTGCGTGGTGGTGTACCGTAGTGTGTGGGACTGCATTGTGGAGTAGGAGTGTCCTACATCGCATTGAGGACATGCGAGGAGTGACCTATGCCTTGACACAGACAAGGCACGAGACGGTACAGGGTGGTACAACAGTAGTAGGGGGTACCCAGCAGTGTACAGGGGTATGCCTCAGTGTGCAGTGGCATGTCGAGGGGTACATGGATGATTGGTGGTATGCGAGGGCGTACGGAGCTGCACAGCAGGGTCTTAGAGTATTGCCTCCAGGGAGACTCATGGACAGGGACACCGAGCTTACCTTTAGGGGTAGTTCACCCAGGATCGATGGGGAGACAGACGAGTGATACTCGGCGGTATCTGTGGGGACTCACACACCTGACCCGTTTCGACATCACTCACGGGCACAGTCGATTTTGTTGTTGTCCTTTGGCACTCTGAGCATGAGCAGCGGGGCACGCAAAGCTCACCCAAGATATTTGGATGACACCCAGCACACTAGGGGAGAGACTTCTCAGCAGTGGCACTGGGTCAATACGCTAGTTGACGGCCATAGGTTAGGGGATGAGATGATCATCTACAGGGGTGGCACATCGGTCATTGTTGAGCCTATACCTAGGGAGCAGGTCATGAGGGAGACATGTGTCACTCTGTTCTTAGAGCCCGCCAAGACCATGCATGAGCAGAGGATACTAGGTTCAGCAGAGGTAGCATCCTAGCATGCGTCTGGACTCCAGACAATGTATCGACACATTATCGAGAGGGTGGATGGCAGACCCAGTGGAGATGTGGCGGAGGCAGGACAGGAGGGCATTCCTTCCGTATGCCAGAGTGAGGACTCTTCTTCAGATGAGTTCATAGGATCAGTTGAGGACGCTTCTGAGGAGGGTGAGCAGTCACGGGACTCTGCGGGAGATACTCTGGGTGAAGAGTCACTTGTGACGATTCAGCTAGAGCAATAGGTGATGGAGCTTGAGTCGACAGAGGACACTATTCACATCAGGCACGATATTTCTTTGGGGGAGAGCCAGATGGGCGCCCACATTGAGCTGATGAGGGATATGCGGCTAACATTGGGGTAAGCCATTGAGGTGGGGCATTTAGATGCACTAACATCGAGTACGGTGACAGCAGTTGCAGATCCATATCCTCTGGAGGTGTTGGAGGTTGATGGGATTGTTCTGCAGGGGGCCAGTAGACAGCGAGAGCATGACATTCCTAATCAGGAGTGGGAGGAGCTGTTGGATATGGTGGAGCATCCATCTGTGGGTCGACACAGGGATGAGGCGCAAATAGATGTACACGTAATCAACAGAGCTGCAGTGTTTTTAGTGGGTAGCACTCTCCAGGAGTACATCGATGGAGCTTGCAGCATATCTTGCCCACTTTGGCCCATTATAGAGAGAGGGGCTTCCTTCTACAGGCAGCTTTCATTGGCAGACAGGGCAGAGCAGTGGGAGTTGATTACAGGCTGGCGGCAACACTCCAGGCGTGTTCCATATGCAATTGTTGTTGCTACATCGGATTATTCTTCCAGGATGGACTGGCAGGAGATCATGAGTTGTTACCCTCTTGATGGTACAGTATTCTTCGTAGGGAGCACAGCGGAGCAGGGGCCCTTGGACATAGCAGACATTACAGATTCCAGCTGGCAGGGGGGCACAGGTCGCCGTTTCTTCAGCACTCCATCCTGATTTCAGCAAAGCAGATCAGCGTGGGATTGAGTCAGGACTTGGATTGGAGAGAGGTGATGAGTTGGTACACAGTTGATGGGACAACTTACACAGTCACAGATACAGCGCAGTAGGGGTCATGGTCTTCGCCTCTTAGAGCATCAGTCATAGCCAGAGGCAGTGCGTAGTCCGAGCCGTGGAACTTGGGCGATTATTGGCCATGGTGGCGATGAGACCCGAGAGGATTGTTGGTTGGTTGGTACCGTGAGAGATCATTTTGGGATCCTGGCATTGAGAGATCCCTTCATATTAGGGTGATGCAGAGGACAGGGAAGATTCAGTGGCGCATTTGGGACCCAGGCACATTTTGCAGTATCGATGGGGAGCATCAGCTAGAGAGGAGGCTTGTTCAGGCATTGCTTGAGGACAAGCAATTTTTGGCGGGGAGGACTGTAATATTCCCAATTAACAGTAGCTAATTGGAAATATTAATTTTGATCAATTTTGCCTTATATAATTAGATTATAAATAAAAGTGAGTAGAGGGGGGACATAACTCACTCTAAAAATAAAGTGCACTCCCAAGTAGACACAACGTTGTGACTTAAGTGAGCCAAGGGGGGCCAAGAGACCACGTAGAGAGGGGACCCACGTAGACACATGGAGGAACTGCACTGGTTGGGTTGAGCACGTGGCAAAGGTAGGCTACGTTGGAGGAGGTGGGCTTAAGGTTTGAGAGAGGCCAATGCTATAAGAGAGAGGAGAGCCTCCTCATTTTGGTCATTAGATTATTATGCATTTGAGCTAGTCACTTCGACTTCTTGAGCACGTTGGCTGTTTAGCCTGTCTGCAGCACTGTTTAGTGCATCGAGTGTTTCCATTCGGAGATCTCACCCTCAGCCCCGGGGGACTTCGAGTGCCTACTCGGGTGAGGTAGTTCCATCAGTTGTTATGTATATTTTATTAATTATTAGTTAGATATAGTTATATTAGGTTTTATTAAGTGAAAGGGCATGATCAAAGATCATGCCTCTTCACCAAGGGACACCATGAGGCTATATTTAAAGCCTCGGTGATTCCCCATTGTAAAAATATCTCATATCTCATCTTTTATCAATAATAATATATACTTATTCAAGTTTACCAGAGTTTTTACACTCCATTGGTATCAAAGCAGATTCAGGAAACTCAGAAGAGCATCAAGAAAAGATTGATTCCCCACATCATCAAGAAGATAGTAATGCAGATTTTCAAAATAAGCAGCTCTGGAATGCATTTGCTAATCAATATCCCCTTCTTGTTCCACCAGTAGCATATCAGCGAAGAGCCAAAATTGAGCTACCCAAATTTGATGGTAATGAAAAAAATAGCGTTGCATGGCTTAATAAAGTGGAAGAATATTTTGAGATTTATGACATCACTAGTGATGACGAAGAAATTAAGCATGCTTCCATGAAAATGGAAGGAGAAGCATATAATTGGTATATGTGGTGGAAAAAGACGACGCTCACTATCAGTTGGAGGAAATTTAAGGATGCATTCTTCAAAAGGTTTCAAGGCATAAAAGAAGAAAAGTTCTTTTCAACGTTTATCAAATCACGCCAAAAAGGAGATGTGGATGAGTACACTCGAAAATGGGAGTCCTTGGCAACACGAGTACCAGGATTGTCGGAATCTCGTCTAATTCAGTCTTACATCTCAGGACTTAAAATCCATATACAAGAAGAGCTCGAACTGCATGAAATTACATCCGTAGAAGTAGCAAGGCAAAAAGCAAAAGCTGCTGAAAAGAAATTTGAAAGGTTATCAAAACCAGAAAAAGTATATTCGAGACAAAGATTTCCTGAATCTGAAAATGTAGATGACACAAAATATGTCCCACCCCATGTTCGTGAAGAAGAAAAATATAATGTGGAAAAACGAAGAATGAGAGAGGGCAAGTGCAAGCATTGCGGTGAAAACTGGGACCCTAAGCACAGATGTGCTAATGGAAAAGCGAAAAATCTATACAGTTGTGAAGCAACTAATGACGCTAACAATAAGGATTCATATATAGAAGGATTAGAAAACAACTTAGAATTCTCTCCAGAAGTGGATGGCGAAACTTTTCCGCAAGTGTCATTATCAGCTATGACAGGCATATCACAACCTCAAACCCTAAGGTTAAGAGGACATATCAAGAACAACAACGTAATGGTTCTCGTCGAGATTGGCAGTACCCACAATTTTCTAGATTCAACCATGGCAAAAAGACTTAACATATTTACCTTCCCCATGCCTAATATGAAGGTAATGGTGGCCGATGGTAAGAAGATTGAGAAAGTAGGAAAATGCCATAAGGTCAAACTACAGATAAAAAACTTTTATTTAGAATCTCCATTCTACACCGTTCCATTATGAGGAGTAGATGTGGTCTTAGGAATTCAATGGCTACAAACTTTAGGTACTTATTCTGCTAACCATCAGAAGCAGTTTATAAGTTTTAAGTGGAAAGGGCAGAAACACAGGTTGTATGGATTCCAAGTCCCAGGGAATCAAGTCGTATCTTCATCTTTGATGACGAAGATGATTCAAACAGGAGCGCCAGCATCTACAGTACAATGTCATCAGTTAGAAATGTTATCTTCAAAAAGGAGCCATGAAGAGACACCAGAAGAACAAGGAATAGTTTGGAAAAACGAAAAAGTATTCCAAGATATACCCATAAAAGTGCCTCTAGATAGGAAAATCAAACATCCAATACAAGTCAAGGCAGGATCCGACCCTGTCGATATCAGATCTTTTCACTATCCACATCAACAAAATATTGAACTCGAGAATATGCTCCACGATATTTTTAAAATGTGGGAAGCAAGAGCCCGCCGCTCAAGAAACCCAGGCATTCGTCAGCATTGTCCATCATTACGTATGCTTTGAGGACAAAGCATCTTTAAGAGAGGGGCAATGTTATGTATATTTTGTTAATTATTAGTTAGATATAGTTATATTAGGTTTTATTAAGTGAAAGGGCATGATCAAAGATCATGCCTCTTCACCAAGGGACACCATGAGGCTATATTTAAAGCCTCGGTGATTCCCCATTGTAAAAATATCTCATATCTCATCTTTTATCAATAATAATATATACTTATTCAAGTTTACCAGAGTTTTTACACTCCATCAGTCTTTTTGCAAGAGGATCGATTTGTGGAGTTGTGGAGGAGCAGTGCATTTGGTGACTGCGCAATCTTGAGAGGGAAGACGCAGTCTCTTTTGGTGGGAACTCTGGAGCGGGATTGTTTGGAGGATTTGAGCTTGGAGATTGAGCAAGGGACCAGCCTTTGCATATTGGAGGATTTTGGCAGAGTTTTGGGCGGAGTTTTGGAGTATTCTCTTCAGTGGCAGCGCAAAGCCTTGAGGGATATCGTAGATCCTCAAGGGGGTGATTTTCGGGGGTCAGCTATTTTCGAAAAGCTTTCTGGGCTTTTTTGGGTATGGTGAGCAGAGGTTGATTTCAGAGTTTCAACATTTTCTGAGGAGGGGAGCAGCCCCAAATCCTCATTTTGATTCTAGCAGTAGCAGCAGCACAGCAGTTTTCCGGCAGCTTGGACGCAGTTCAGAGAGAGGCCATTTCCTTATCATTCTGAGTGTATTTCTTCACTTGCCTTGTGCAAGTCGAGGTGCCATCTTTCTGATCACCTCTTGTACTCTTTCCATTACTCAGTATAATAAAATGGCTTAGCATTTCTCTCTGCATTTCTTGAGTATCTGCTTATATTCCATGTATATGCTATTGTATGTTGCACTACTGTCATGTTTATTTCTTTGAGCGTCACAACTACTATACCACTTGTGTGTTTTTTTCCCCTATACTCTTAGACAGAGTCTGGAAAGGGCCAGGTAGCCTCCAGATCTCGTCCTCTTTTCAGAGGCGACATATCTTGTAAACGCCCTCCCAGTCCATCTCTGGTTGGAGTTTATCTGTGTTTGAGAGATATCCTTGAAAAGGGATATTACACACTCATCTTGCTTATATGCCATAGGAGAAGGTGAACCACTCATCCTATGCATATGCCATCAATAGTAGGGGAAGGTGACCCACTCACCCTACACACGTCATTTTCCACAGGGGAAGGTGAACCATTCACCTTGTGGTCGCTCATAGCTCAATAAGTACCCCAAGCCCTCAGGAGCTCCAGATCTCAATCTTTAACCAAGGATTCCTTCATATAGGGAATAGTGCCAAGCTGCTTTCTGAAAGCCAAGACTAATTCTTGGAGAAAATATTGATGGCTGTATTGTCATAGGGAGCCTTATTGCTCTACCTATCAGCATATAGATGTATACATGGGGATACACAACTCCCTGAGGTGTTTCTTATGACAAGGCATAACAGCAACAATGATCTTAGCAGTACTTGTCAATCAATTATTTTTTGTGCATCTTGTTTACAAAAAGTATTTAAATAACCTTACTTCCTCCTATTCAGGGAGACCACAAGCCTAAGCTTCTCTCTATCATGAAGGTGCCTCAGTACCTGTTTTGCAAAAGAAATTTCATATGACCAGACTTCCTTTGGTCCAAAGTTGGTCCAAAGTCCATGCTGACGAGAATCCATAATCATGCCATGACTTTGACAGTACCCTTCCATAGATAGAGCAGTTATTTGCTATAATTTCCAGGGGAGTTCAGCAAGTAACTCCCTCTTAGGCTGTTGAGATATGCCATTCTTTTAGAGGTAGACTGTAAGCTAGCCATGCATTCACTTCATTAAATGATCATCAAAATTCTTGCTGCAAAATTCAGAGGTAGCTTCAAAAGGTGATTCATCCAGTAATACATGCAAAGATCTTATCATTATCCTCTCCCATTGAATAGGAAGCCTCTTCATCAATCAAATATATCAATTCATGGATCTCTGAAGAATTTATGTCATGGAGATTTGAGATCATGTTAGAGTCTAGACATAAAACATCATTGTCATAGCAGATATAAGAATATAGACATACCAGAACTTTGTTATATCCTTCAGAGATATTATGCTCATCTTCTAAATCACTGTCTGCCAATCATTATAAATATTGTCATATTGGCTCATCATTAGGTGAAGGCATTCATTACGTAGAAATTCTTCCACCTAGAATTGTTGTCATAAGGAGACACAGACTTCAAAGATTCATAACAAGAGAGCAAGATCAAGGTCTCATATGAGATGCCTTTAATATGAAATATGTTGTAATCACGAAGGTCTCTAATTTAGGAATCGTGATGGTCATAATTTGATTACAACACAGAGGTTGTAGACCATAGATAATAGCTTGAGATGGTTGTGGATTATACTAGGTTAGACATCACCCTATGTCCCATCATCATCAGCCCATGGTCCTACGAGTCATATATAGGAGCTCAACCAGAATCGTACTACCTTTGGTGTAGATCTACTGAAGATCTTGATTTATGGAAATGATAAAATCTGACAACTGTAGTATATCAGAGCAAGAGGTCTGACAGGTTTGGAAACTTTATATGGATGGTGATTGAAATTGGAACATAACAGAAGAAACTTCTTCACTGTATATCAGAATTACAGTAAGCTTGAATCATCTTTTTCCATATGAACAGTGCCTACAAGCCTGGTGGAACATAGTCTAGAATTTTCTAAGTTATGTTGACTGCAGACAAATGGATCTGAATAATATGAAGCGCAACATGTCCATCAAATCATCAATACCTTTCATCCATCCATGTGAATTCACAACAAGAGGTAGCTGGAGTCCCTTTTTGACAGATCCAATTCATCTGATTGCTGAACAAATAGAATCTATATCTATGGGTTGATATTAATCATGGATCTCTTATCCCAGGTACCCATGCTCTTGATGCTATAATATGAATGGATGGTTTAATCCCTTTCATGCTGCTATGATAAGCTTTCTTAAAACCCTTATGAGCCTCGGCTCCTCTTTTCTTTATGGCAGAGGCTTGAGCTGAAATCTTATGAGATGAAACGAGCTCTGGGTCATAGCATAAGATCTTCCTCCCATCTCAGGTTGATATGGAGGCCAAATGAAAAAAGCCTTAAATGCCTTGCATCATTAGAACAGTCCATTCACTAATCAATAATGTACATACCAGAGACAAAAAATTCGGAGAAGAGTGTGTTGATTTTTGTAGCATCTGGAAATGTTCCAAGTCTCAGAATTTGCAAGGAGGCTTGGACAGCGGCATTCCAAAAAACTCAGAAACTGTTTGTGGAAATTCCACTCAGTTCATGACTTATTAAAATAATTAATTATTTTAATGAAGACCCTAAGTCTAAACTTAGGGAAATGAAATAATTAAAGGGTATTAATACGTCTGAGTGTGAATCTTTTAGAAAACAAAGATAGAGTCAAGTTTTAATCTTAGCCATTGATTAAACTCCTAATATGGGCCGTTGGTCGTCCAACGAGAAGATTATAAAAGAAGGCTTGAGGGTCATTTGGAAAACAAGCCTGGCATACACTCAGTACCCGAAGGAGATCGATTCTGAAGTAAGATAATTCGATTTCAGTGGGAGAGTTGCAAGGTGAGGATTTTGCAGAAGCAAAAGGAGGAGGGAGTCACCAAGTGATCAAGGTCAGGGATAGAGGGAAGCAGTGGGCCACTGGAGGCAGCTCTGGGCTGCAGCGCAGAGCACCTAAGCATACTTACGCAGTCCAATGCTAGGACTGCGCAGAGAAACACGTAGACAGGCACAAGAGATAGCATAGGTTGATCAAGGTGTCAGAGATTTGTTGGAAGGAGCCAGGAAGTCTGTCTTAGGTGTTTCAGATTTTTTTGCCAATATTTTTTTTCTTGTAAATAAATCATTCGCTGAAGGATTGATAAAACCCTCATCTGCTACACCGGTTTTCCCACATTGCATTTTTCCGGGGACAATTCCAAAAATAACTTGGTACATGTGATTGATTCTTGTGCGTATGTCCTTTACTGTTCATTTCTCTGCATATGTATTTGTGAATGTTGCAGTAGTATTTATTTCGATATTTGCCAGAAGATTTCTAAAAATAACTTATTGAAATAATAAGTAGGAGGAATAAATCTATCACTGCAACTGTATAAGTTTTTAGATTGAAAATTTCATTGAATGTTGATCTGGTGGTCTTCTTTTGCTGCTAGAAATGACCTTCATAGTGGTGAACTGGATGCTTCCTTGCTTACTTAAACTGGGTCTGCAACTTTTGATTCAGAGATTCTGAAGTGTGACAGACATATGTCCTGATGACTTATTAATAGGATGAATGTTCCTTGGGAACTCGAGATGTAATGACCCAACTCGAATTATATGGAACATAGAAATACTAGCATGCATATGAGACCTGCATATGATAACTACATATGCATGTATCACATGTACTGCACTAATACATGCACTGATCAATTATAAAAAAATCTCAGTATAGAGTAATGAGTGAATTATTGAAAGTATTGAGTAAATACCTAACTCACCAGAATATAATGAATGTATTGTAAAGTAAAAGTTATACCTACCACTATCATAATATAAACTAATATTTTGTTCAAAGGAAAGTAAAAGCATTGACTTATGCAAATAAATAATGATATTTTAATAAATTCAAGATATTTAATAAATCCAAGATATTTATTAGTAAATACTATTTATTAAAATATCATCATTTAATGTGTAAGGACCTTAACACTACTTAATATAACCATCATTAACAAAATTGATACTACACAATCCAGAGTGAGATTTTTGAAGCAGAACATATATCAATTGACTATTTAATACTTACCTGGAACCTTGTTTGAAGATGTTCCTGATCCACCATGGCTCCAACTCTCATTACCAAACCGTTGTTTTCCTCCCAGCCTATCTAAGGTCAACTTCTCCAGTCCCCAGATCCAGAAGACAAGTCTTCTGGCCCTCGTGCCCAAAACTCCAATAACAATTGAGATCACTCCATGACTCTGTTAGAACTCACTGCTCATGTCTCACGCAGTTAGAACTCCTCTGACAACATTCGAGTCAGTTTTCCCACCTCACTACCCATGCCCATCAAGTTCCCCCCCTCTTTTCCTTTTATACACAAATCCCCTAAGATATTTCTTAAAATATCCCCCTTTTAATAAATATCTTAGTTAAATATTCGTTAGAAAAAAAGATACATTTGGTGATGAGATGAGGCCTCAGGACTAATAATAAAACGATTGATGTGAAGAAAATAAGAGGGTATACCAGTGATGTGTTATGTGTTTGGATTAAATGAGTCAATATAATAGAAATGAAACAATGGTTTAAGGAATGATGGTAAAGCTAATAATATCCTAGCTAGAGTTAAGACTCTAAATGGTGAAATTTGCAAGAAAAGAGACTATATTAAAACTGTAACATACTGATAATGTGACTATGCATATCTTATAAATTGTGAAATTCTTATTGAAAGAGGAAATTATATGTTTGTTAACAATTGACATCTTGTTGAAAACATGACACTCTTAGTAGACCAAGTATAATACAAAGTGAATAATGCATTTTCAAAGCAGTGACAAATTCCTTCTATGAAAATAAACCTCTCACTAAGGGATCTTTAGAGTAGTCAATTAATTCTTCTTCCATCTCCAGCATAACCCTAAGGATTAGCTCTCCAAAACCCTACTCCGTGGCTTCTAGATTTTTAGGTTGAAGATGACTTGGAATAACATGATAAGAAAGTTAATGTTATTATTATCTCTTTAGATCTAAATTACAGATCAAAGATAATTAGACTTAAAAGACAATAAATAACAAAAATTAAAAGGTTGGCTGAATTCAGATGTAGTTTTGTGTTTTAGAGTTCTTAATCAACCTGTATCAAGAAATTAGATCATGCTTCGACTAAACAGTAAATGTTTTGTGCTCTTGTTTCAATTCATTTTGTTTCTATATATGCAATCATAAAGATTGGAGCATACCTCTATTTAGATTTAGAATCTCAACCTGTGACTTTTATAAGGTTAATCAATTAATATAGTATAGAAAATAGTAGCTATTATTTGTATATCTGTGTTCGATTATTCTATGTGACATTTATAACTGTGGTTTATATTTATAAGCATTTAAAAAATTATTTTGTATTATCTTACCTTATTTTGGATGGATACTTAAGACTGTCATTTTGTACTATGACATGTGAGAAAATATTAATTGCTTAAACATTGCTGGTACATGGATACCAATATGAAGAAAGTTTTGCTTAAACATTGTTGGTAAAGGGATACTGATATAAATTATGAATTATGTTATGGATATGGTATCTATAATTTTACATATCAACATAAATGATGAGATAGAAATAAAAGAGTGATTGCATTTGACTATTCAAGGTGAAAATGAATTTACAGACCTATTGAATAAACATAACCAAGTATGTTATATGAACTCAAGGATCAATATCGTAGATAGCAACATATTTGGAATATGTAAAAATTGTTATGTGGGTAACAATTTGCTTTAAACATATTGATACATATGTTATAATTTGTGGACAAGTGTTTTACATCGCAGATGATGTCGTTACCAAACCGATCGCGTGATGACAAAACTCCAAGAACAATTGAGATGCACTGAGATTCCATGATAGGGTGTTAACCCTGATCCTACTAGGAGAGGTGGAGGTGTTTCCCACCGTTTATCCTCCAAAACATGGAGTCATGGGAGGGTTGTGTGAGTCATGCTCCCCTAGACGTGTGATGATGACTGTCGGATGCCTACTGGTCAATCAAGTCGATGTAATCGACGCTGATACCCTTAAGGTCTATGAATGGTTGGATCAGTGAAACTGATGCCATGGCATTTTCCTGTAGAGAATAGATAGGATGGGATCGGAAGAGATTAGGGAGGATAGGATGATTCTAGAATAGCTTGGGAACACTGTTGGGGCAAGACGTGACTACTAAAATTTGTAAACCAATAAATGATCAAAACATAAATGTTAAAGTGTTTTCACACATTAAACGAAAATGTAATTACGGTACACCACCCTTATATGACTACAATAATCACTTAAATAATTAATGATATACGACATAAAACTTAACTTCGGGACGAAGTTTTCTAAAGGAGGGGTGTATGTAATGACCCAACTCGAATTATATGGAACATAGAAATATTAGCATGCATATGAGACCTGCATATGATAACTACATATGCATGTATCACGTGTACTGCACTAGTACATGCATTGATCTATTATAAAAAAATCTCAGTATAGAGTAATGAGTGAATTATTGAAAGTATTGAGTAAATACCTAACTCACCAGAATATAATGAATGTATTGTAAAATAAAAGTTATACCTACCACTATCATAATATAAACTAATATTTTGTTCCAAGAAAAGTAAAAACATTGACTTATGCAAATAAATGATGATATTTTAATAAATTCAAGATATTTAATAAATCCAAGATATTTATTAAATAATACTATTTTAATAAATCTAAGATATTTTATAAATCCAAGATATTTATTAAGTAATAATATTTTAATAAATCTAAGATATTTTAGAAATCCAAGATATTTATTAAATAATAATATATTAATAAATCTATGATATTTTAGAAATCCAAGATATTATATTAAATATCTTCAAAGGATGTTTAACTAAGATATTTATTAAAAGGAGGATATTTTAATAAATATCTTAGGGGATTTGTGTATAAAGGGAAAAGAGGGAGGGAACTTGATGGGCATGGGTAGTGAGGTGGGAAAACTGACTCGAATGTTGTCAGAGGAGTTCTAACTGCGTGAGACATGAGCAGTGAGTTCTAACAGAGTCATGGAGTGATCTCAATTGTTATTGGAGTTTTGGGCACGGGGGCCAGAAGACTTGTCTTCTGGATCTGGGGACTGGAGAGGTTGACCTCAGATAAGCTGGGAGGAAAACGACAGTTTGGTAAAGGGAGCTAGAGCCATGGAAGATCAGGAACATTTTCAAACACGATTCCAGGTAAGTATTAAATAGTCAATTGATATATGTTCTGCTTCAAAAATCTCACTCTGGATTGTGTAGTATCAATTTTGTTAATGATGGTTATATTTAGAAAGTTAAAGTCCTTACACGAGATGCAAAAGTCTAATAAGCTGAGGTGGATGCCTTAGCAAATCCTTGTTCCAAACTGAAAAGATTCTGCCAATAGCTACATCAAGATGTAATAAAATTAATCTAACAGATCTTATTGACTTTTAACTCCTAATAGTGCAGAGATAAAATATCACAGAGAATGACAACATGTTGATTTCAGCTATCTCTGGAACCTAGAGAAACCACAGGCTGTTATATTTTAACTGATAATTCTTCCATGCATTTCCAATTTTCCCACGCATATATATATATATATATATATATATATATATATATATATATATATTCCAAGTAAAGGAGCCCAAACAAAAGGTCCTTGATGAGACTTGATTTCTGATCTTTCTCTGAACAGTGACCTAAGTGCCAAGTCAGCCCTCCATTTGTCCATAATACTGCTCACAATACTATCCACAAATATGTACTTAGGATGTCACATATCTGTCTTTCATGTTGCCTCAAAAATTTATTGTAATATTGCCTCAGTATACGAACTATGTCTCTGCCACATGAATGTTATGCGAGCTGCCTCAGAAATGTACTTTTATCTACTTCAGGAATGTTGTGCAAGTTGCTTCAGACTTCATATAGATAGAGAGATTCAGACTTAGTATAATCTTCAGGAGATAATTTTGGGAGACTTAGCAATTTCTGTCCAAAAATCCATTCTTCCTCCTGCTGTTAGATAATTAGACAACCTGCAATCACAGTCCACTTCATGTTGTCCTATCTTCAAGAGATAATTTTGGGAGACTTAGCAATTTCTGTCCAAAAATCCATTCTTCCTCAAAGCTTGTTGATAATGGCCTTTTCTCTTGCTTGGTCTTGTCCTCACCTAGCCTCTGATACCATGTTAATTTTCAGTTAACATGTTCTTTGCTTAGGTCAATTACTTCAATAATACATATGAGCCCATTTGTTATTCCATTTCACTTTCATTAGCACTGAATCATTATCACATAAGCAACTTAAGAAAGAACATATAGGATCGAATCAGAAGATGAGCCAAGACAAGAGAACACAAGGATATGGCTAATGAGAACACAGTAAATAACTTGCATGATGAAATCAAGTAGAAGAAGTAATATCAGTTTGTTGCAATAGGAATTCCATTGGGAAGACTTGGACAAAAAGAAAGCATGAGGCTCATTTTTGCATTCATTCATCTATTTCGAAATTGTCTATTGACAGAGCACGCTTGAGCAGTGAGCCAAGTCTGCATGTGTTGTTCAGCACAAGGGTGTCTTCAAGCGGAGATCCTAGCCTTTGCTTCGGTGGACTTGAAGTGCCAGCGCAAGGAAGATGTTTCACCATAGTTTGATCAATTCAGCAGTAGAGAGCCTGTCCTACAGCACAATAACTTCATTAGCGGCATAGAGACATCATCAGCAGCGCAGTCCCTTGAGGGAATCACTCCGGGAGCTGAGGAGTGAGTGGAGTTTTTGCGGGAGATTTGGTGGTAAGGCTTGGAGCTTTCTAACAGGAATTTTCCAGGGAGCCAAGCCCAAGGGGGCTAATTTCCGGGGTCAAGCATTGGGCAAACTCTTAGTGAGTTATTCTGGGTTTATTGAGTAGAGTCTGGGGTTAAATTCCCATAATTTTTTGAGCAGTGTAACAGGCCCTAGCAACAGATCATTCAGAGCAGCAACAACATTTCTGTGTAGTTTCCAGCGCAGAGCTACAACCATGCAGATGACAGAATTTGAGAGTGTTCAGCAGTACTTTTGAGGGCTTCTCTAGCTTGCCTTGAGCAAGTCCAAGTGCACTCATTCCGACACCTAATTTTATACACATTCCTCACTATTAATAAAATGGCTCAACGCAGTTTTTATGGTCCCATGGTGTTCTAAATTCTGTGTTTATTTTGTTGTGTGTGTTTTTCTCTATGTATGCCTGTTTATTGTTGTAAATTACTTTTAGGGATATACAGTTTGACTGGTGATTTGACTTGTAATGTTGGCACAGATTTCTAGACAAATTCTGGTTTGTAAAACTTGTTGAAAAGACAATTTCTCCTTAAGAAAAGTTGTTGGGTTTTCTATCGGATTGGATTTCCCAGGGTAAAATATATTGTGTCTATTGTGCATGGCTATCTTTATATGATCTTTATTGTTTCCGCTGCATTTAGAGTCAAGATTTTCTGTGTGTAATTATTCAATGATATCAGTGGCATGAGAAATACTGTTTGAAAATCATTAGGAAGTAATTATCAGATCAGAAAATTGTATTCTACTGCATCTGCTATAGAATTTCGACAATTGTTTCCCAAAAAAACCATAATTATTCAATAATGTTCATGCCAAAAATTTGAGAAATTGAGAAGTCATATATACTGCATTGTTACCTTGGACACTTTCTCAGCTGACATGCAGCTATATGAATGTCTAAGAAACAGAGGATTTACTAACAGAATGCCTGACTTAGGCTATAAGTTTTGTTTTGATAAATATAGATTTATCAACTTACGAGGCCTCTTTTAGAAGCACACTCTCTTTTAGTTTCAACTTTTATTTGTCACCTTGTTCTATGTACTTTGATTACTGGCAAAATGACAACATGCCAGATTTCAGAAACATGTATAAAATATTAGACTACTGCTTATAGGCTATAAAACCTTCATCCAAAATTCTCATCCTTGGGATCTTGAAGAACGTAGGAATGATATCTTAATTTCCCATTTCCACTGTATATATTAAATATTCCACCAGACTATTGACAATGAAATCACAATGATCTAGAACAAACCTTCGAACCATCTTGCTTCTTTTCAGCCAAAGTTATTAAACGTGTGTCCGAGTTATACATCAGTGCAGTACCACAACTGATTCCACAATAACAAAACCATGTACCGTAAGATCATTTTAGATATGAACCTGTTTAACTTGTTTAAATATATAAGCAATTTAAGCCATAACTTCTGAAATATATTAAATCAATAGAACAACCCATTTCATTGATATGTACTAGCACACTGCATAAATATTCTTTTACACTGAATGCTAGAAAATAATAACTCAGCAGATAAATCAGAAAAAATTTAGGTGATGATGGATACGGTATTACTGCCTATAATATCTATCAGACATCACCAATATCCATGGCAACAATTTTTTCATCCATACACAAGTTGTACATAATATCAGAATAAATATTCAACAGAATCTAATATTAAAGACTCATATATAAATGTCAGTGAGGAAATAATGCATAATTTATAAAATGCCAAGGATGGTTTTGAGTGCTTACTTCTCACATTTAACCTCATTCAAAGGGCCACCACTAGGCACAGTTAATATAGTGCCAAAAAAGGAAATATTTTCTGTCCCACAGTTTGGGCATGGTCCCTGCTAGGAAAATAATTGGAAGATTACCAGCTTTAGTTCTTCAATCCAAATGAATAAACAATTATATTATGCAAAACTGACTTTCCAAATGATCCATATTACCTTTAAAATTAGGAAGTCTTTCAGAATGACATTAGTGATTGCCCGTGCTATTAAATATGTTCCAGGTAGAACGACAAACCAGGTGAAGATAAAACTGTATGGTTCAGGCAGCTGCAAGAAAGCAAAGCAAATATCTGAAGATGAAAATCTTGACATATTGTAACTGCTGCAAACAAGTACCTTTTACAGTTGACATGAAAATAATTTCTCTTACATGTTCACCGGATTTGAGAAAATATAAACACCCACTAGATAAAGCATGATAACCACATGAAACAGAGAACATTCTATGAAACAAAGAAAATATAAAATATAAATATAAAACCAGTTCACCATAGCTAAGTCACATTCTTGAAGTTCTAATTCCATCCAGGTAAATTGAAAGTGAAAAAATAGGAATGTTTTGGATTAAAAAGAGAAATAAAAAGGAAGAATGAAATCATATCATTGTCGGACAAATCATCCACATGGTTGATAGGTGGAAAGACGGAAAATTTAGCTACTTGAGGTGTCTTGATTTTGTAATATTCCCAATTAGCAATGGCTAATTGGAATATTCAATTTTGGTCAATTTTGCCTTATGTAGTTATATTATAAATAAAATTGAGTAGAGGGGGACATAACTCACTCAAAAATAAAAAGTGCACTCCCTAGTAGACAGACGTTGTAACTTAAGTTAGCCAAGGGGGCCAAGAGACCACGTAGACCACATGGAGGGACTGCGCAGGCCAAGGTGGAGCACGTGGCAAAGGGAGGCAACGTTGGAGGAGGTGAGCCTTAGGGTTTGAGAGAGGCTAACACTATATAGAGAGGAGAGCCTCCTCATTTTGATCATTCGATGTTTATGATAATGAGCTGGTCATTTCGACTTCTTGAGCATGCTGGTTGTTTAGCTAGTCTGCAACACTGTTTAGTGCATCGAGTGTCTCCGTTCGGAGATCTCACCCTCAGCCCCGAGGGACTTCGAGTGCCTGCTCGGGTGAGGTTGTTCCATCAGTGTTTGCAGGAGGATTGGTGTTTGGCTTTTGTGGAGGAGCAGTGCATTCAGAGACTGCGCAGTCTTGAGAGGGAGAACGCAGTGCATTCTTGGGGAGCTCCGGAGTGGGTTTCTTTTGGAAGATTTAGGCCTGGAGATTGAGCAAGGGGCCAGCCCTTGCCCGTTGGAGGATTTTGGTAGAGTTTGTGGCCGTCTTTTGATGGTTTCCATTCAGCCTCAGCGCAAAGCCTTAGAGGATAGCGTAGATCCTCAAGGGAGTGATTTTCGGGGGTCGGCCATTTCAGAAATGCTTTCTGGGCTTTTTTTGGGTTTGGTGAGCAGAGGCAGATTCCAGAATTTCAGCTCATTCCGAGGAGGGGAATAGCCCCAAATCCTCATTCTGTTCCAGCAGTAGCAATTACACGACAGTTTTCCAGCAGCTTGGACACAGATCAGAGAGAAGCCATTTCCTTGCCATTCTGAGAGTATTTCTTCACTTGCATTGAGCAAGTCTAGGTGCCATCACTCTGATCACCTATTGTACTCCATTATATTTCTCAGTATAATAAAATGGCTTAGCATTCTCTCTATATTTCTGGAGTATTGGTTACATGTTCGATATATGCTATTGTATGCTTGCACTACTGTTATTTCTCTCTCTTTGAGCATTTCAGTTACTATACCATTTGGTGTGTTTTCCCCATACTCTTAGACAGAGTCTGGAAAGGGCCAGGTAGCCTCCAGATCTCACCCTCTTTTCAGAGGTGAAATATCTGGTAAATGCCCTCCCAGTCCATCTCTGGTTGGAGTTTGCTTGTGTTTTATAGATATCCCTAAAACGGGATATTACAGTGGTATCAGAGCATAGATCTAGCTCAGCCTGTGGAGATAGTTGTCTATGACACCGGGGGAGAAACCCTACATCTGCTACAGAGGTAGGAAGTACAGAGATATTGAGCGTAGGTTGGAGAACACCTACGGAGAGGGTGACTGTGTTCGGGTGGTGGACACAGAACAGGAGGAGCCTGAGATAGACGCAGAATAGGGGGAGCCTGTGGTAGACGCAGAGCAGGGAGAGCCGATGGCAGATGATAGTGAGGCAAAATAGTTTGGGGAGACACTCCTCAAATCAGTGCAGGATTTGGCGAGACAGATTGAGGTGATGGGTCAGAGGTTCAATGCTGTGAAGGCTAGACAGCGTGAAACCCTAAGGGGTTTCCATGTTGGTGAGGGGTCGGGCACATCCCATCATTTGCCGGAGCGGGATGCCACTCCGCACCAGGCATCACATGCACCCACATGTTCCACTATGCCCAACTTTCTGGGTGCAGACACAGGAGCAGGAGTACAGCATGAGCCAGAGCCTGGTCACATGGGTGACTATTTTGCTGAGTACTAGGAATATGGGCAGGAGTTCAGGGATGCCCTTTCATTCAGGGATTTTGTTCAGCTCCAGCGGGACAGCAGACCCCGCGATCGTCACAGAGGGCACCGGCATTATCATGATGGGGACACCCAGCGTACAGCGAGCCGATTCCATTTGCCAACGTTTGATGGCTCATCAAATAGTTCGGCAAAGTCTTGGGTGGAGAAGCTGGATATATATTTCCAGCTTAACCAGATGGCAGAGTCGGAGGCCATCAAGGTGGCTACGCTGCATTTGGATGGTGAGGCCCAGGACTGGTGGTTCCATGGGATGGTGACACTTGGGCATTCGACAGTGACCACATATGTCGAGTTCACCCAGAGACTGATAGAGAGATTTGACCGGAGGGATCCGGAGGAGCATTTTGTTGAGCTGACGAGGCTCAAACAAACCGGGAGCCCGGAGACATATATTGCAGATTTCCTAGGGGTTTCAGTGATGGTACCAGATCTATTCGCAGCACGGATGATGTACATGTTTGTTGAGGGGTTAGCAAAGCCACTTCGGGGTCTAGTCAGATCCACTAGACCAGCCACACTCCAAGACACCATTGACAGGACCCGGGATTTGCAGGATGCCTTACCCAGGACCAGGACACCTTACCCCCAGAGAAAGGCTTTCCAGCCAAAGGGGAAGGATGTGAGGATTCCACCTCCAAAGGGGAATCAGGGTAGGGTATAGCTAGATGATGATGCCAGGAGGGAGTTGAAGAAGAAGAGGTTGTGCTTTACCTATCAGGAGCCGTGGGCACTAGGACACAAATGTGCTGCGGGCAAAAGCACATTTTATCGAGGTCTTCCCCAAGAGCAGCGGGGAAGAGGATGAGTATGAGGATGGGGAGGCAGGAGATAGTCAGACAGCGCAGGATCATTTGCCACCTCCACCTCCAGGAGCAGGAGGTGCAGCTTTTGCACCCACAGGGGGGACCTTGCAGCGTTGCGAGGAGTACCCAAGTATTTGACGCTGCGTGTCCGAGGGACAGTACGGGGGCAACGAGTTTCAGTTTTGGTAGACAGTGGGGCAACCCACAACTTCATCGATGCACAGATGGTTGAGCGGAGAGGCATACCGACAGAGAGCTTCGATGGATTCTCAGTGTTGGTCCCAGGAGATTAGACGATTCAGTGTGCCAGATATGTTCCAGAGCTGGCTGTGACGATGG
This sequence comes from Pinus albicaulis, assembly GCA_034641835.2. Taxonomy (NCBI): domain Eukaryota; kingdom Viridiplantae; phylum Streptophyta; class Pinopsida; order Pinales; family Pinaceae; genus Pinus; species Pinus albicaulis. Next base: position 685,640,672 of record CM076570.1, read on the forward strand.
GTACCTACACAGTGACCGACCACTTTTTCGTGGTCAACATACCAGATACCAATGTGGTACTGGGTGTTCAGTGGCTGATTACTTTGGGAAAGGTCACCACAAATTGGGAGGCCTTGGAGATGGAGTGGGATGATAAGAAGACCAGGAAGCATGAGAAGATACGTGGGATGCACACTTACCCACCCCAGACCGTTTCAGCTCACTGGATGGAGGCAGACTTCCGGAAGGGAGACATAGAGTGGGCAGTTGAGTTGCGCGCATCAGAGGTAGGGACTATCGGGCAGACAGTTCATTCGGATATACAGGCCATCCTTGACAGATATGATACGGTGTTTGGGGAGATACTGCCGGGTAGCCACCAGATCGGGGGTTTGAGCACACTATTGAGCTAGAGCAGGGCATCCAGGCCATTATTACCACACCCTATAGGCACCCCAAAGCCTATTGGGATGAGATTGAGAGGGCCATCCAGGAGTTGCTGGCTCTTGGAAATATTCGGCCTAGCACCAGTCCTTTTGCTTCTTCGGTGGTGTTGGTGAAGAAGAAGGATGACACATTGAGAATGTGCATTGATTACAGGGCCTTGAATAAGAAGACCATGAAGAACAGGTACCCCATACCACAGATAGATGAGCTGATGGATGAGTTGAGAGGAGCACAGTTCTTCTCAAAGATTGATTTGAGATCCGGGTACCACCAGATTCGCGTGAGGGAACGGGACATTCCCAAAACTGCTTTCAGGTGCCATTACGGCCACTTTGAGTTCTTGGTTATGCCTTTTGGGCTAACCAATGCCCCAGCTACTTTCCAGTCATGCATGAACCATATCTTCCGCAGTCATCTGAGGAAGTTTGTCTTGGTCTTTTTCGATGATATATTGATTTACAGCAGGACTTGGGAGGAGCATCTCCAGCATATAGAGGTCGTACTACATATCTTGGAGGAGCAACAATTTTATGCTAAGCTCTCCAAGTGTGAGTTTGGATTGACGGAGATGTTATATTTGGGACACATCATAGGAGTGGACGGTGTTGTGCATATTCCCCCCTCCATTTAAATTTTGGCCACCAGCTCCCTTTGGATCTGTTCAAAATATCTTTCGTAGCCAAAAGCCTCCATGTTACGCTCGTCACCACCTTTTTGCCCAAAAATACATAGTGCAAAGTTAAAACCCATGTTTTAAATTTTATTGAGGCCTTAGCCCCTTTCGTTTTAATCCACATATGACCCGAGCGCAGATCCATATGCCAAAGGAAAAGGGGGCTTAACGATAAATGTTTCGGGCGCACCTGCAACCGTTCGATCTCAGTTAAATCTACGGCCCGCAATCAACGCAGTGATAGTGGTCCCCGCGCCCGAAAACCGGCGGTTAATTCCGCACAGCTTTGGACGGGCCGGCGGTATTCACCATGGGGGCAGCGATTCCACTAAATACGCGCCGCGTGTCTTTTGTACGGGCTCTAAAAACCACTTTTCGCGCGATAAAGTTTGTACAAAGGCCGGGCAGCGGAACTCATCCGCGCCGTTGGATCTGACGACCTCAATCCAACGGCGGATATCCTCCAAAGCTGCCCGCCCGTTAACCTGTGTCCGTTGTGTCCTGTGGCCCACCGTTACGTCGCCCCCGCGCCTCTGAGCCGTTGATCTGTTTTCGAAATCCGACGGCCCAGAATCTAGTCTTCCCTGTCAGTTGACCCCACCGCCACGTCACCCTCCCACCTGTCCATCGTACACCCATGTGTCGTATTCCCGTGTGTCCGTGGCGTTCTCCCTGACGAATATATATATGTGTGTTTATTCATATTCATTGTTTTATTCCGCCACCACGTTCAAACCCTTTTTACGTAGAAAATCCACATTCCGTCTGTTTGTCAAAGCCTCCATCATCTTTCCTCCGCCACCCTGCGTGTTCTCGTCATCCGTCCGTGTCTGCGACGTCATCACCATCTCCACCTCCACACCCCTTACTTATGAGTCTGTTTTTTTTTAATATATCTGTGGGTTTTGCAGGTTTCAAGATAACAAGAAGGCGCTTTAATTTGTTGCCTCTGTTGCAGAGGTTAAGAGCATGTCAAATGACGATATTCTGCTGGCGAAATTTAAGAATGAAGCCGAAGGTAGTTGTATGACATGACCATCCTTAAAGAAAGCGAGGACATGAATCAACAGAACCCTCCAGAGAAAATCAAGGGACGGATTTGAGCAGGCGTAAGTCTTAATGGGGCAACATGGGATGTCCACAAAAGATTAAAAGACACAGAACCCCGCATTAAAAATCTGAAGTTAAAATTCAAGGTTAGAGGTCCGAGGGCACTTTGCTTAATTACAAATAATCTCAAGATCTTACGGCAGCAGAATTTTCCCTCTTTCAGCAAAAGGCAGAGCATTGTATATTTTATTATTTGTGTCTTGTTTATAAGGAGATTTTCATCCTCCAGCATTTATTTCTAGAGGCAGATTGTAAAGTACAGTCATTTATATTCAGTCATTCATAGAGTGGGCGCGAATTCTTTCCGCCATTTGTTTCAAATTGAGTCATTAAATGTGCTCCATCTACCTCCTTCTGGAGAATTTTCTATCTTTTCTATAAAGACCCAGAAATAAGACATTAACAGGGTTCCAGATTTCTATCAGCAGACTGTGCAGTGAAAGGCTTTTGTATACATTTTGTAATATTTCTGTATGAAGGTTCAGAGCCCGTAGGGTCTCAGTGAGGAGGAGTTATAACTGTAATGAGGATTCTGGTCTTTGGTATCTCACAGTATGTAATTTTCTCTTATGTGTTAATACAATATCCCATTTCATGCTATTTATCTTGTTTTATCATGTTCTAGAATGCGAGTGGCTCACTAGTTTGCAGTAAGGATTCATCCTTGTTGATGCCCTTTCTGGAATTAGTCAAGTGCTTTAAATAGGCCTAGTCATGATATACTGTTCCATGTTCATCTCTTCCATATTTTCTGCTATATCAGTTGTTTTAGGAGGGTGCTTTTAAAATGCTAGGATTGTGTATGGATTCTTGAATTGACAAGCCCATAGATGGTTTTGTTGTATATCTGGGTATCTGTCTAATGTCAACTGATATTTTCTCATTATTTCTTTCATGGCATCCACATTATGATATTTGATTTCTGTGGTATATTATCTGAACTGGCCCTCTTTACAGTAAGTTGTCTCTTAACTATCTGATGCCTTTGTATGGGAGTTTTACATGATGTTCCTACATTATTCTTATCTTTGTATCAGCTTCTGAGAGAGATTGGTCCCATTCAAATTATCTTCCTTGTTTAACAAGAGATAGTAAGAGAGCTTTTTGGACTGACAACCCAAGCTATATAATGAGCTCCTTGCTATATTAAGATGTCCTAGGCACTGGTCTATAGCAACTCTAGACTGTCTCTAGGGGGTGACAAAATTGTCCACAACATCTTTCTGGCGCCGTTGCCGGGGAACGAATTCAAGAATATCAGTTTCCCTGGGCCTCGACAAATTGTTTTCACTCTCTAATCAGGTGAGCACAGAGAGTTGAAGAGTTGCGTATCTCTCACCTTGGCGACTCCACTGCTTTTATTTGATAAATTTATTGGTAGTCCTGGCACCTCGTAAGCCACATTTAAGGTCAGATACATCCCAGTCAAAAACACCTTACGTGTCTGACCCAGAGAAGATCATTCATAAAAGAGTTTGGAAGGAGAGGAAATCAGTTCGTGTTGAAAATCCTGAATATTCCGTTGAAGATTATCCGCCCTCTTCTTCTCAAGAAATAAAAATAGAAAATCCCGAGTTTTACTCAGAAACTCCACGTAGAGGAAGTGCCTGGATTGAAGAAGATTCTCATCCTACTCTCGAGGCTGAGGAAATCAAAGAGGTCACAGAAGTAGCTGATGTTAACCGTGAACTATTCCCATCCACACCTCAGGCTTCTGTGCAATATATTCCCATTGTTATTCATACTCCACTTCCTCCTACTCCTCTCCCTTCATTTGTATCTCAGAGTGTTGTACAACCCCCACCTCCTCCAATGGCTAATGTTCCTGCTTTTCTATTGAAAAAATATGCTCCACTGGCCTTACCCCAAGTGCTAAATGATATGCCATAGGATTACTTGAAGATTCTGTCGAGATTCAATGGTGAAAATGAAATTGATGCTCAGAAACATCTTGAGACTTTCTGCTCCTTTGCATAAAACTTAAATGTTGAACATTTGGATGTGGTCTTGAGATTATTTGTACAATATCTGGAGGGTGAAGCCAGAAAATGGTTCAATACATTGGGGAACCGTTCAGTAACCACCTGGGATGAGATGGAGAATACTTTCCTCAGAAAGTGGGGAGAAAAGAAATATTATGGTATGTGTCTTACTGAGTTTAATACTATGAAGAAGAAACATAATGAAGGGTGTCAGAGTTTATTAAAAGATTTAACAAGTTATATTTGAGCCTGCCTCCTGAAATGAAGCCTCATGAAGCTGCTGCCAAGATAATTTTCATAGAAGCCTTTGATTTTGATTTTGGATTCTCATTGAGAGAAAGAAAACCTGCTACTTTAGATGATGCTCAGTCAGATGCTCTAGAGTTGGAAGCAAACTTTGCCTCCACTGGGAAATTAAAGGGAAAAATTGAACAAGATACTAGGAGGAGAGGTAAGGAAGAGGTTTCCACCTCTAATCAAGATAAAGAGTCAGACAAAATGGATGAAATAAGCAAAATGATAAAGAAGATGGTCAAGCTTGAACTGGAAGCTAAAAATGCAACTCCCAAGAATTTCTATAATGCTCCAAACAGAGGATACAATCCCCAGTATAGAAGACCACCATTGCAGATATTGCCGAGAGAAGCAAAGGAACAACCAGACCAAGTACCACATCCCTTGTACCTGGAAGGACCAGCAGATGACTCCACTGGAGATGCAGCTTATGGATTAGAAGATTCAAATCTGGCTTTTTCAAATAATGATGATATAGAGTGCCCATTTCAAGACGAAGAAGAAGAAGCAGAGACTGATCATTATTGCAAGCAATTTGCTGATTTCATGCAAGCACAATTCAATGTAAAATATGATCTCAGATCATCAAGGAAGAGGACCCGAACTCAAGATCAAGAAGAGGAGCCACCTCAGAAAGAAGCACCTGCTCAGAAGGAATCAGCAACAAAGAGAAACATAGAAAAAGGTAAGAGTCCTCTAAACGCTCCCTTGCAGCCAAATGACCAGATTCCTTCTTCTTCAAAAATAGTCAATCCCCCTAATGTTGAATCTGTGTCAAAAGAAATTAAATCTTTAGCTGAAAATAAAGAGTCAAAAGAAATAGTGATAGAAAAGCCTCCACCTGCTTTTAATCTGCAGAAAGAACTTGAGAAAATTAAGATTCCAGTCCCCCTAACCAAACTATTAAAACAGCCTGTATATCAGTCTGAAGTTACTTCCTTCATGCTTCCTCCTGAAATACCAATTGTACCTGATAGTTTGAACCTTCAAGAAGAAAGACCCATGGTAGTCTTTGGCCCACATGTCAAGGAGATAGACCCCTCTACTTCTCCTTTCTATGTCTCCCTAGTTATCCATGACCTGCTATTACACAATTGTATGTTAGATTCTGGTGCTTCCCATAATCTTATGCCTTTGTCTGTCATGGAACAACTAGGACTGCAAATTACAAGACCATACAAAGACTTATACTCATTTGATTCTAAAAGGGTTAAATGCTTAGGAATGATTAAAGATTTAGTGGTCAATTTGGCCCAAATTCCAGCAAAGAGTGTGGTCATGGACATTGTGGTTGCCGATATCCCAACTCGCTTTGGCATGTTGCTGTCAAGGTCCTGGGGTACAAAAATTGGTGGGTCAATCAAATTGCATTTAACATATGCTACTGTCCCAGTCTTTGGAGGCCAGGAGAGGAGGTTATACAGGGAGACCAAATTCGTTAAAATGGTAACTAAGGCTGACTGCTCAGAGAATTCCCCAGTTTATAACAAAGAGGGAGACTTCTCATGTTTAATGTTAGAAGAAAATCAAAATTATGCTCATGAGCCCCTTTTTGGTCAAATCCAAGCTGAGCAGCCTAAAGAGGACCAGGAATCAGAAATTTGGACTTTGCATTTTGATGGGGCAAATTCAAGGGAAGGCAATGGAGCTAGGGTGTTATTGATCTCTCCTACAGGAAAATGGGTGCCACTGTCCTTTAAATTGGAATATGAGGCTACCAATAATGTAGTTGAATATGAAGCACTTTTATTGGGACTGCAGACAGCTAGAAACATGGGCATCCAAAGTCTAAAAGTCATGGGAGATTCTGAGCTGGTGGTAAGGCAAATCAAAAATCAATGCCAAACTAAGCATCCTCGGCTGAGAGCTTATAGAAACGAAGTGTGGGACATGGTAGAGAATTTCTTCTTAGCATTTAACATACAGTTCATGCCCCGGGAGCAAAACAGAATAGCAGATTCTCTTGCTGTAGCTGCCAGTACATTCCGTCCTCCTCAGAATCCACTTTTAAGATATGAAGTGGAGGTACGTTACAGACCATCCATTCCAGATAATATAAAGCACTGGCAAGTATTTGAAGATGATGAACAGATGAAGAGATTCATGGAGACAGTGGGAGAATTCTCTAACATGGAGATTGATGATTATGGGGAAGAGGAGGAAACTGAAAATATTGCAGAAAACAGATGGGAAGAGAAGATAGCAGGTAATAAAGTGCTGCAGTTGAAAGGAAATGTTATACCTAGAGGGCTGGTGCCTCTAGAGAGATTATTTAACAAAGATGATATTCCATTGCAGCCAAACAAGGTAACAGAAGAAGATCAAGTGGGAGATTTGAATCTCGGTACTTATGCTGATCCCAAAATTGTAAAATTATCTAAAAGGGTCCCAGAAGATTATAAAGAAAAATATTTGAAGCTGTTTCAATCTTATAAAGATGTATTTGCCTGGTCCTATCAGGACCTAAAAACTTTTGATGTTAATATAATGCAGCATAAAATTCGTTTGAGGGAAGATGCAAAGCCCTATAAGCAGAAGATCAGACAGATAAATCCTCTGCTACTTCCCTCTATTGAAAAAGAAATCAAGAAGCTACTGAAGGCCAAAATAATTGTGCCATTGAGATACTCAGAATGAATAGCAAACCTTGTTCCTGTTAGGAAGAAGAATGGAGAAATGTAATATCCCCAAAGGGAAATAACCAGTAATAAACAGAAATATGCCAGACAGATATAGAAAATACAATACTGAACCAGATCACTGAATCATGACACATGTAATACCAGAAACTGAGCCATTTTATTAATCAGAAAGTACATAGAGAGGAGTACAATAAATCAGAGTAAGTGCACCTATCCTTGCCCTAGGCAAGTGGAGACCTTCTCAACAGATAATGGCTGCAACAAGGACAACGTCCTAGCTGGCTGGCAAGCGAATGTTGCCCGGTCTTTCGGGGCCGAAGGCACCAAACCCTCCACGATAAGACGGCTGTCTCTGTGGTGACGGCGCGGAAACCCTCCGGACAATGGTCCCGTGCCCGAAGGCTGAAAAACGGCCCCCGGCCCGAGCACCTCTCCCAGAGTCGTTCCTCGAAGGATGGGGCGTCCTACCAAGTAGATGCGCTCACGAACACTCGGATCGGACGGATGCGAAGCACTCAAGCCGGTCTGCGTCCTTCTCTCCACGATTTGCGTCCTCCCCTATCGGTCACCGCACCAAGCCTTCGGATCTATGCGGATCGACGATATCTCTTCGGATCTCTACGACCTCTGAGGGCCCGGATACGATGTTATTGCTCGGTCCCCGGACCGATGCGCAATATTTCTTCGGATACGCGACTCTCCGGGGCCGGATCTAGTGCAAAACCTTCAGATCTGCAACATACAAGACTGGATCTGCAACATACAGGACTAGATCTGCAAGATCTGTCCTTCCCAAAGCTGGATCTAACAATAACCCCTCAGATCTGCAACCCTTACCTTCAGAAATGGACAGCGTCCTCACTCTAGGGCTAGACAGCGCCCTTCTGCCTCCCGAAACAACGTTTTCTCTGCCAATCCTGAACTGCGTCCTCCTTGGACAGCGTCCTTCCTCTCCTGCAAGGATCAGTGTCCTCTCTCCAGATGAGACAGCGTCCTTCTCCTTCAAGAATCAACGTCCTTCCTTCTCTTGCTCTGCGCAGCCACAAGAGGGATTTCTCCTCCTCAGATATGCTTCAGAAACTGCTGCTGCTCTGCTGCTGGAACTGAAAGATGGAACTCAGAAAAACCTTACTAGGGCGGGCACTCGAAGTCCCCCGAAGCTAAGGGTGAAACCAGAAAACCTTACCAGGGCCGGCACTCGAAGTCCCCCGTGGCTAAGGGTGAGATCTCCGACCGGAGACACTCGTGCACTAAACAGTGCTGCAGACCGACTAAACAACCGGCGTGCTGAAGCAGACAAAAGTCTAGCTCTCAATATCAATATCAAAATATGCATGCTCCAAATGAGGTGAGAACCTCTCCTTTATAATGCCAAACTCCCTCCAAAACTTAACTCTCCTTTGACCTGCGCAGTTTACCTTGGGTCAGCCTGATGCCTCCCCCATCATACTCATGTGGACCCCCAAGGCCCCCTCTCTTAAGTTACAACGTCAATCTACTAGGAAAAGAACACTTTATTACAAAGTGAGGTGACTAAAGTGAGGTGACCCCTCTTATTTCTCACTTTATTTATTATGTCTAGCTAACGCGGCAAAATAAAGCAAAAATGAAATATTCCAATTAGCAAGGCTAATTGGGAATATTACAGTCTCCCCCGGCAAAACGTTGCTTGTCCTCAAGCAACTGAAGTGATGGATGTTGTAAAGTCTGCTCGCTTTCCCAAGTGGCATCCTCATCTAGGCAAAAATTGCTTGTTCTCAAGCAATGCTTGAACAAGCCTGCTCTCTAGGCGATGCTCCACTGCCCGATCACACCAAAATGTGCCTGGGTCCCACTTTGAAACCTCTCATCTTTGCATCACCCTGACATGAAGGGATATCTCAATGCCAGGATCCCAAACTGGCCTCTCATGGTACCAGCCAATCAATAGTCCTCCCGGATCCCATCGCCACTGTGGCCCATAATCGCCCAAGTCCCATGACTCGGACTGCTCAGCATCTATGAATGTGTAAGTCGTCCCATCGACCGGGTACCAGCTCATCACCTCTCTCCACTCAAGGCATGAAGTGAGGAACATCTCTCTCATGTGGATCCTCCATCCCCAAGCAATCATCCAAACCGAATGAGCCACCTCCCAACAAGGCAACTCCCAAAAATCTTCTTCCATCTCAAGCTCTGGTAATGAAGGTGGGCTGAAAATATGAACTTGGCAAGCATCATAGCTTACCCCATGCTGCCCTCCTCTCCACTCATGACAAGTGTAGAGTCTATGCTGATCCTGGGCTGCAAAATCATTGCCCTCCAATGGCAAAGTGAAAAACAATCCACCATAGAAGGTTCCTCCATCAATGAAGAACAAGCTGGCCCAAAACAAACCATAGTGCAGTCTCATCCACTGCAACCTCAGAAAATCACATGGCAAGCAATGTACAAGATCCAACACATCTACTAATGGATAGCAAATGGCGGAATATGACAGCAACATAGGTCCAAACACTGGCCCATGGCTGTACAATGGATGAATATCGATCTCATGGCCCACATCAAAAGAGAACGCATATAAAGTAGTGGTGGCCAAGCCTCCTCCCATGCTCCTATTAGAACATGTAGTGCAGAAATGGTGAGAATTTTTCCCACTCACGGACACATCCAGCTCATGTGTCTCCCTCATAATCAAGCCTCCCATACAAATCTGATATATATCAGCAAATGAAGACATGATCAGCAGCAAAATGAAGGAAATGCCGAAGGTCTCCTGTGGTGCAAGAAGGTACCAACAGCTTCCCAAACAAGTACAGCGCAGTTTTACAAGTTGCTGCTTGATAAGAGTACAAGGCAAAATGCTTATGTTACCCATGCATGTCTTTATATGATACCTAGTATAGTGCTGCAAATGAACATACATGTGATGATAAAACATTTGCCCAAGGCCACAAAAGAGATGGCTACCTCCATCATGTAGATTGGCCCAATACAACTCATGGAGCAATGTGACAAGCTTGCCCTCTTGTGAAGCAATGCATTGCATAAGAATGGTTAGAGGGTGCCAATCAATGAATGTATAAACAAATCCCTCACCATATGCTGGAAGTAAGATGGTACATGGGTCCATGAATGAGTCCTCCATAAAGTGTTGACCTGCTATGAAGAAGACTGAACCATGTGCTGCAAGAAGATAATCCCCCTCATGCTTGGAAACCCAAGTCAAGAAGGATATGCCATAGATGTCTCTATCATCATTACTTCTTGTAAGTGCAATAATTATGAAGTGATCCTGGGACCTATGGGTTATAGATCCACCATATCTCTGCTGCGCACACTTCATCCATAATGTTCTGCTCCAAGGTGACAACGTTGTGGGCTCATGCAAACGAGTTCCTGTCAGTACAAGACTCTGTTCTTTGACATGCTCCTTGTCAAAGATTCCTCTAATAATGCTGCAATAAATATGGAATACCTCCCAAGAGGGAAGTGCTTCCCCATCAAAGACCATGGAGATAGTGCCATCTCCTCCTCCTGCAACGTCATACAAAGTGTGAGAGCAAATCTGCCCTTGCTCTCCCAAGAACAAACCAAGCAACAAGATATTGTGTTGCCTCCCCATACCTCCATCAAACCACTCATGTGATGAAGACACAATGAATGATATGAGTAACACATCAACACCATGCATCCATACTCTATGCTGCTCAATGATGCAAGTATCCATCCATCTTTTCCCCATCCTCCTACTCTTAGGAAGAGTGTTTGTCAAGTGATGACCAAATTCTTTCAAGAGTAACCAGCGCAGCCAAGCCTCCTGCTGCCTGGTGTCATAGATCTGCAAATAGCCTCCTAGCTCCTTGCTCATCAACCACATCCATTCAATACATTGTGGATGCCTACTTCTCCTCATCCTGGTACTCCTCCCATGAGGGCTACCATCCTCCCAAATCAAATTGTTGATTTTGCACTTCATGGGATTTTGACATATAAACTCCTCAAGGATCAATGAGACCCTATCAAGAATCAAATAGGTGGTAGGCAAAAACCTCCCATCATGATGTGTATGGTTCAAGGGATGTCCAACACAAGCATGAGAGATGTTATCCATCCGAAGATGTCCCCCATCTTCTATCTGCTCTTGTGAGAAGGGAAGAAAGTCATTGCACCCCATGGTGTGTCGAAGTGCATCTCCAGTGAGATCTCTCCTTGAGACCTTCCTCTCGTCCATAGTCTTCCAAAACCAATGAGGTCTCGGATCGGAAAGTAGAAGTTTCTCTTTGAGCTGAGAGGAGCTCATTGAGGAAGTGTCATCTTGAAGGGTAAAAAGATTCCTTACTCCAAGATGTCTACCGTCCATCTTCAAGGCTTCAAACCCCAACCTCCAATGTGATGTACAGTCCAACAATGGCTCATGAGAATGATGGTTTGATTCCTCCTCGAGTGTTTCCACCTTGCACAGCACAGTGCAACCAGGCTGCTCTACAGTAGCAATGATATTTGACCCTTGGTCTACCAGAGTCCTGTCCTCAAAAGTGTTGGCTGCCCCAACTGTCAACGCGTGTGACTGCTCCTCCATGAATGTGACAACGTTATCACAAGCCTCCTCACGAGGTGATGTGATCTCTTCTTGATGAGAATCGGAAGCGCATGGCACTTCTTCTTCTTTCTCTTCAATCTTCCTGACTTCCTCTACGGTGGATGAGTTTCCCCTGAATCCGGAAAGGGATGAAATCTTCCTTTTCACCGTTCCAATCTTTTTGGGCTTTGACTCATAGGGATTAGTGGGTCCCTCATGCATGGGAAAAGGTGTCCTCCCAGTGGTCTACTGCCACTTTGAACTCTGCGTGGTAGAAAATCCACTGTTACCACTGTGCCTTATTACTCCATCCAGTCTGAGCTCGACGTAACTTCCGAAAGGACAAGCTGTTTTGAAGTTTTCTCCCATGGACTGCCATTCTGCAAAAACGGCTGCCCATTGAGCTCGACTCCACTCTCTCGGTGCACCTCTCCGCAATCCTGTCCCTGTGTCCTCTGGCAAGAATGTGGGCATGGTAGGACGTGTGGGTGTATGTGATGCCATATGCTGAGTGGCATCATGCCCCGGCAAATGGTGGGTAGTGCCTGATCCCTTACTGATCTGAAAACTAACCTGCATGTGATGGATGAATGTATCCATCTTCTCAGCCAACTTCACAACTATGTCTTCCATTGGATTCCGCTGTTCTGTCTCCCTAAATCTCCTCTTATCCACATCACCTGCCATCAGCTCTTTCTGCTATGTGTCTACAGTCTCCTCAGAAACTGCACGACTGCTGCAAAACCATACTGTTGCTTAACTTCGACCTCCGATTTACCCACTGAAGACTACTCGGAAAATTCTAGGAATTTGGGAAAGTGATCCTCACCAAAAACCCAGAAAAACCCAGAAAACGTTTTTCCTAATTCCAAACTTCAAAATTTGACCCTTTTCATTTTGGCCCTTTTTCCAACTGCGTTTCTGGAATTGCAACTGCTATTGCTCTGTATGATTTCTTTTCGGATGTCATAGACCACAGGCTGAGCCAGAATTATGCTCTGATACCACTGTAATATCCCCAAAGGGAAATAACCAGTAATAAACAGAAATATGCCAGACAGATATAGAAAATACAATACTGAACCAGATCACTGAATCATGACACATGTAATACCAGAAACTGAGCCATTTTATTAATCAGAAAGTACATAGAGAGGAGTATAATAAATCAGAGCAAGTGCACCTATCCTTGCCCTAGGCAAGTGGAGACCTTCTCAACAGAAAATGGCTGCAACAAGGTCAGCGTCCTAGCTACTCTGCAAGCTGAAGATATGAAGCTGCTGGTCTTTGAGAGGTACAGAAAGGCGCAAACCCTCCACAATAGAAAACGGCATCTCTTGCTAGTGACGGCGGGCTCTCCTCCGGACAATAGATCGACCCCTTTGAAGGCTGGCAGTTGTTGCGCACCGCACCCAAGTACGTTCCTCGGTCCGGCGTCCTACCAAGTGAGTCTTTGCTCCACGAACTTCCGGATCGGACGGATACGAGCCTCCCAAACCAGTGCTCTATCTCCCACCGTCTCGTCCTCCCCTCCCCGGATACGCCACCAAACCCGGATCTATCTTGGATCGACAATATCTCTTCGATCTACAGCCTCTAGGGCTGGATCTGATGTTAACCCTTCAGATCTGGACTAGATCTGCCAATATTTCTTCAGATCTGCAACTCTCCAAGCTGGATCTAGTGCAAAACCCCCAGATCTACAACATACAAGACTAGATCTGCCACATACAGGACTAGATCTGCAAGATCTATCCTTCCCAAAGCTGGATCTAACAATAAGCCTTCAGATCTGTAACCCTTACCTTCAGAAATGGACAGCGTCCTCACTCTAGGGCTAGACAGCGTCCTTCTGCCTCCCAAAACAGCGTTCTCTCTGCCAATCCTGAACTGCGTCCTCCTTGGACATCGTCCTTCCTCTCCTGCAAGGATCAGCGTCCTCTCTCCAGATGAGACAGCGTCCTTCTCCTTCACTTGCTCTGGGCTTCTCGGGCTTCCTCCTCGGATGTAGCCGAAGCTGCTGTATACTCTTCTTCGGCCAAAGAGTAAAACTGGAGAAAAACCTTGCTAGGGCGGGCACTCGAAGTCCCCCGAAGCTAAGGGTGAAACCAGAAAAACCTTACCAGGGCAGGCACTCGAAGTCCCCCGAGGCTAAGGGTGAGATCTCCGACCGGAGACACTCGTGCACTAAACAGTGCTGCAGACCGACTAAACAACCGGCGTGCTGAAGCAGACAAAGTCCAGCTATCAAAAGAATATCAAATCATGAATCCAAATGAGGTGAGAACCTCTCCTTTTATAATGCCAAACTCCCTCCAAAACTTAACTCTCCTTTGACCTGCGCAGTTTACTTTGGGTCAGCCTGATGCCTCCCCCATCATACTCATGTGGACCCCCAAGGCCCCTCTCTTAAGTTACAACGTCAATCTACTAGGAAAAGAACACTTTATTATAAAGTGAGGTGACTAAAGTGAGGTGACCCCTCTTATTTCTCACTTTATTTATTATGTATAGCTAAAGCGGCAAAATAAAGCAAAAATGAAATATTCCAATTAGCAAGGCTAATTGGGAATATTACAAGAAATAAAAATTTGTGTGTAGTTTCGAAATTTGTGAACATCTCTAAAAGATAATTATCCACTGCCTAAGATGGACTACATCCTGCAGAAAGTGGTGGGAGCATCCAGAATGTCAATGATGGATGGATTTTCTGGTTATAATCAGGTAGCTGTGTTCCCAGAAGACTAGAAGAAAACTGCATTTACTACACCATGGGGAACATTTATGTATGCCAGAATGCCATTTGGGTTAATTAATGCAGGAGCTACTTTTCAGAGGGCAATGGACATAGCCTTTGTTGGAGAACAGGACAAGTTTTTGGTGGTATATCTTGATGATATCACGGTGTTTTCAAAGAACGATGATGAGCATATTGAACATTTAAAAAGAACTTTTGAAAAATGCAGAAGGTATGGCCTATCCCTCAATCCTCAGAAATCTTTATTTGCATTATATGAGGGAAAACTCTTAGGGCACATTGTAACAAAAGATGGTGTGAAAATATACCCTAAGAGGGTTGAAGTAATAAATAGCATTCCTCTACCCATGAATAAAAAGGAAGTGCAGGTGTTTTTAGGCAGAATCAATTTTCTGAGAAGGTTTATTCCTAACTATGCTGAGATAGTTAGGCATATAACTGATATGTTGAAAAAGGAGAATGAAGTTAAGTGGTCCCAGGAGTCTAGAGATGCATTCACCAGAATAAAACAGGCATTTGCTGAAGCCCCCGTGCTAGCTGGGCCAAATTATACAAAACCATTTATGATATTTTCATTTGCTTCACCCCACACAGTAGCTGGAGTATTGCTGCAGAAAAATGAAGATGGATATGAGCAGCCTATAGCTTTCTTCAGTCTAGTGCTGCATGATGCTGAATTAAAATATAATATATTGGAGAAGCAGGCATATGCCCTGGTAAAGTCCCTTAAAGCTTTTAGAACCTATGTTTTGCAATCTCACATTACTGCATATGTTCCCATAGCAGCTATCAAAGACATTCTCGTTCAGGGGGATAATGAAGGAAAAAGAGGAAGATGGATGGCAAAAATACAGGAGTATGATTTGGACATAAGGCTGTAATATCCCCAATAGGAAATAGACAGCAATACAAGCATACGACAATATAGAAAATGCCGGAAATAGGACATAAAGAAAATACACATAAAAATGCCGGAAATGCTAAGCCATTTTATTAATTTGAGAATATAATGAGATACAATGGATAATCAGAATAAATGCACCTATCCTTGCTCAAGGCAAGTGAAGAACCCTCTCAGAAAAAACGGCCATTTTAAATACACGTCCAGTACAACGGAAAAGCTATCCAGCTGCTCTTTGTTTAAAATGAACTGAAGCTAGAGGCTGATCCCCTTGCCGGAATGAGCTGAAAATCGGCAGACCACCTGAACTCACCACCCCGGACAAAACCCAGAAACCATATACAAAATGGACCACCTCCGAAAATCACCCCCAGAAACCCTCCTCCTAGAAAAACGCTGTCCCTCCAGGACCAGCGCAGACACCAACTGAAATAGACTGAAATGGAGCCACAACTCCTCAGGAAACTCACCAAATGATAAACGCTGAACCTCCACACCGGAATAGGCCTGAATCTCCTGCAGAAATCTCTACCACTGAACAGCTCCAACTCAAACTGCATCCTCCCTCCAATTGCAAAGAGTGGGTCACCATCAGCCTGACTCTCAATAAACCTCCCAAACAAACACACCAAATCTCCTGCTAAATGAAAAAACTGCCGGCAGAATATAAAGTCCCCGTGACCAAGGTGAATCTCGGCAGGCCGCTCGGTCGCACTAAACAGTGCTGCAGATCGACTAAACAACCGGCGTGCTCAAGTAGACAGAAGTCTAGCTCACAATATCATCAACATATCAATAATGCCAAATGGAGTGAAACCCCCACCTTTTATAGTGCTAGCTCCCTCAAAACCCTAATTGCGTCCTTGAGCTCTTCCTATGCCTGCGAAGTTGCCTTTGGAGCCTACGTGAGGCCTCTCTCATGTAACGTGTGGACCCTCAAGGCTTTCCCCTTTAAGTTACAACGTTCATCTACTAGGAAGCACTTTATTTTATTAAAGTGAGTTGACCCCCTCTTTCTCACTTTATTTATTAATTTAACTATACGCGGCAAAACTATACAAAAATGAAATATTCCAATTAGCGGTGCTAATTAGGAATATTACAGTCTCCCCCGGCAGAACATTACTTGTCCTCAAGCAACTGAAGTGATGGATGCTGCAATATCTTCTCATCCTCCCAAGTGGCATCCTCATCCGGCAAGATCTTCCACCTCACCAAGAACTCCCGGATCGTCCTGCTCCGCAGCTGCCTCTCCCTAGTATCCATAATAGCCTCCGGCTGCAACACCAGATGCCCCTCGTCATCCGTGGGTGGTAGCTCTCATGTTGTAACCTCTTGTGGTGCCTCTTCGCGAGGCATGATACATGAAAGATATTATGAATCTTGCTGCCTTGGGGTAGCTCCAACTCATATGCAACCTGCCCGATCCTGCGTATCACCCTGTATGGCCCATAAAAGCGGGGCTTAAGCTTCTCCGCCCCCTTTTGCTTAAGCGAAGACTGTCGGTATGGCTGTAGCCGTAGGTAGACCAGGTCCCCTACCTCAAAGTGTCTCTCCACCCGACCCTTATCAACATACAGCTTCTGCTGATTCTGTGCTGTGGCTATGTTGTCCTTGAGAGCTCGGAGGATGTCTTGGCTCTCTTGGATCCATAACTTGGCTCGCGGAGCCCTGCTAATACCAAACATCATGTCAACAAAAGATAAGGAATGATATCCATACAAAGCATAGAAAGGTGTCATACCAATGGACATATGGTGCGTTGTGTTGTAGCAGTACTCGCCCAAATGTAGCCACTTCAGCCATGCCCGCTGCTGCCCACTGACGTAGTTACGCAAGTAGCCCTCTAGCCACTTGTTCACTATCTCTGTCTACCGTCCTAGTGCGGGGGTGATAACTAGTACTCGGTGTCAATTCAATCCCCACTGGCGGAAGGCTCACTGCTGAGAATCACTTGTGAAGCGGTTGTCCATAGATTGACAATGGTCTTGGGTAGATATGCTCAACACAAAGAAACCTCACCCAGAAAAACATTTTCTGACCTGTGACTGTTTGTGTGGTCATCTTGGGATATGGCAAAAAATGAACGCGCCGTCGGTCGGTCAGCAGCAGTGACAAAGATCCCCGATCCTTGCCTTTGCCTGCATGGGCAACCCTGTGATGAAGTCCATCGATATGCTCTCCCATTTCCCCTCTGGAATGGGAAGAGGCTGCAACAACCCTGCAGGATGGCTCATCTCCCCCTTGTTTCTCTGGCAAACATCGCACTCCCTGACACGCGGGAGTACATCCTCCTTGAGGCCCTTCCATGAGAACCTCTCCCGGATAGCCCTGTAAGTCTTGGTGAACCCCTGATGGCACGCCAATGGAGAATCGTGTGAAGCCTGGAGTATCTTCTTCTTGAGCTGAGATCCCTCAGTCAAGAAGATCCTGTCCCTGTAATAGATGATCTCATCGACCACCTTGTACCTGTCATCTGCGACCTGCCCATCCAACACCTCACACGCAAGCCTGTCCTTGGAGTACTCTACCAGCAGTCGAGCCCTCCAATCAGCGTCCAAGCTCATAAGAGATAACGTGGCCGGTCTACGAGAAAGGGCATCAGCTACCATGTTATTCTTGCCTTTGATGTACTCTATGTCAAAGTCATAGGCTTGGATCTTACTGATCCACTTCTGCTGTCTCTCCTGCAGCTTCTTCTGCTCCAGAAAGTACCTCAGGCTGTTGTGATCTGATCTCACCCTGAATCTGCTGCTCACTAGATACTGCCGGTATTTGGCCAATGCATGCATGATGGGCAACATCTCCTTGTCGTATATGGAATACAACCTCTCATGCGGAAGGAGCTTCCGGCTCTCAAAAGCTATCGAATTGGCGATACACGCTAGCGCACCAATCCTCTCTGGTACATTGTAGACACAAACTAATGGGCATGTGTGAAATGCGGCAATGCCGACAAGAGCGGTACTCATCACCTCCCGCTTGAGCTTATCAAAAGCTCGACGTGACGTGTCCGACCAGCTGAATACCTCCTTCCTCGTCAAATGCGACGAGGGGGGTGCGGCAAGGCACATTGAGAAGCCCTTCGCGCTGAGGCTGCAGCAGGTAGGTGCAAATGCCAATGAATCCCCGAAGCTCGGTCACGTTCCTCGGCTCTGGCCAATCTCTGATGGCCCGGATCTTCTCCTCGTGGACTCTCACCCCGTCCACTCCTATGATATGCCCCAAGTACAACATCTTCGTCAAGCCGAACTCACACTTGGAGAGCTTGGCATAGAACTGCTGCTCCTCCAAGATGCGCAAAACTGTCTCAATGTGTTGGAGATGCTCCTCCCATGTCCTGCTATATATAAGTATGTCATCGAAGAAGACCAGCACAAACTTCCTCAGATGACCCCTGAAAATGTGAATATGCCACGAGGCGAAAGGTAAGCGGGTGCATTGGTCGGCCGAGAAGCATGACCAAAGCTTCAGAAAGTCACCCATAATGACACACCAGCGGTCTTGGGAATGTCATGTTCCCTCACGCGAATCTGATGGTACCCCGATCTCAAATCAATCTTTGAGAAGAACCGGGCTCCTCTCAACTCATCCATCAACTCATCGATCCTGGGTATAGGGTACCTGTTCTTCAGGGTCTTCTTGTTCAGGGCCCTGTAGTCAATACACATCCTCAAGGTGTCGTCCTTCTTCTTCACCAACACCATGGAAGAAGCAAAAGGACTCGTGCTCGGCCGGATGTGACCGGACGACAACTCTGCAGACCAGCACGCTCTATCTCGTCCGATAGGCCCTTGGGATGCACATACGGTGTGGTGATCACTGCCTGTATACCCTGCTCAAGCTCGATAGTATGGTCAAACCCCCGATCCGGTGGCTGCCCTGGTGGAATATCCCCGAACACTACGGCATACCTGTCGAGGATAGTCTGTAACTCAGGATGCACTGTCTGACCTGTATCTACTGCCTCCGAAGCTCGCAACTCTACGACCCACTCTATGTCTCCCTTGCGAAAGGTTGCCTCCATCCTATGTGCCGACACTGTTTGAGGCGGATATGTGTGCTGTCCCCGTATCTTCTCATGCCTCCTTGTCTTGGGATCATCCCACTCCATCTCTAGGGCCTTCCAATCTGTCGTGAACTTCCCCAGAGTAATGAGCCACTTAACACCCAATATCATGTTGGTGTCCGCGATATCCACCACGAAAAAATGATCTGTCAATGTATAAGTGCCCATCGTCACTGACAACTCGGGGACATACCAAGCACACACCATGGTCTGATCTCCTGGGACCAAAACGGAAAATCCATCAAAACTCTCAGTCTGTATACCTCTCCGCTCAACCATTTGTGCATCAATAAAGTTGTGGGTGGCCCCATTATCAACCAAGACTGAGACCCGCTGTCCACGCACTGTCCCCCGTACGCGCAGCGTCAAATACTTGGGAACTCCCCGCAATGCTGCTGACCTGGACCCGAGTGAAGTTGCATAAACCTTGCCCCACCCTGTGCAGGGTGGTGGAGGGTGGTAAGGTACCCGGCTTGTTTGCATAACAATCTCATCGCACTCCCGTCATCACCTCATCCTCTCCGCTACTCTCGGAGAAAGACCTCAATAAAATGTGCGCTGCAGCACATCTATGTCCCGGTGCCCATGGCTCCTGGCAAGTGAAGCACAACCGCTTCTTCTTCAGCTCTCTCCTGGTCTCATCATCAACCTGCACTCGTCCAGGGTTCCCCTTGGGAGGCGGAATCCTCGTGTCCTTCCACTTAGGCTGGAAACCCTGTCTCTGGGGGTAAGGTGCCTGAGTCCTAGGTAAGACATCCTGTAAATCTCGGGTCCTGCTGATGGCATCCTTAAGCGTAGCCGGTCTAGTCGACCTGACTAGGCCACGAAGTGGCTCTGCTAACCCCTCCACAAACATGTAGACCATCCGAGCTGCGGATAGATCTGGCACCATCACTGAAACCCTCAAGAAATCTGAAATGTAAGTCTCTGGACTCCCAGTCTGCTTGAGCTTTGTCAACTCAACGAAGTGCTACTCCAGATCCCTCCTGTCAAAACGCTCTATCACCCTCCGGGTAAACTCGGCATATGTCCCCACTGTAGAATGCCTGAGTGTCGTCATCCCATGAAACCACCAGTCCTGGGCCTCACCCTCCAGATGTAATGTTGCCACCTTAATGGCCTCTGACTGCGACATCTGATTAAGCTGGAAATAGATGTCCAACTTCTCTACCCAAGACTTTGCCGAACTGTTTGACGAACCATCAAACATGGGCAAATGAAATCTGCTAGCTGCTCGGTGGTCATCATGATGATGCCTGTGTCCCCTGTGATGATCACGAGGTCTAATCTCATCTTTGGAGGGCGGACAAAGTCTCTAAATGTGATAGAATCTCGGAACGGCGGCCCGTACGCCTGGTACTGCAAAATAGTCACCCATGTGACCGAAGCTCCCGACTCTGTTGTCTGCCCCTTTGCGTCCTCTGTAGGAAGGTAGGCATGGTGGATCGCATGGGTGTTGGAATATCCCTCTTGTGCTCCCCTGCGGCCTCCACCTTTGCGTCCTCTGGCAAGAATGTGGGCATAGTGGATCGCGTGGGTGCATGCGATGCCATGATGGGGATAGCATCACGCACGTGTGGTGGGCCTCTTGAATACCTGCGGTGGAAAACTCCACCATCGTCGGCTGGTACTCATCTTGGTGATCTCATAATATCATGTGTGGAGGGACATGCCATCTCCTCGAAACCCTCCTCGTTTGCCATAGGGCCCTGCTGCTCTGCGTCCCTCACAGGCTGCTCCTGCTCTGAATCTGTCTCAGGCGGCTCCTGATCGGAATCCGTCACAGGCTCCCCCTCTTTGAAGGGGTTCTCCCACCTACTCTCAACGTCTCTGTATCTCCTCTGACCAATGTGGGGTTTATCCCCGGGCGTCATAGGCTGCTAGCTCACGAGGCCGAGCTGAACTATGCTGATACCACGCAATATCCCGAATAGGAAATAGGCAGCAATACAAGCATACAACTATATAGAAAAATGCCGGAAATAGAATATAAAGCAAGTACACATAAAATGCCAGGAATGCTAAGCCATTTTATTAATATGAGAATATAAATGGGTACAATGGATAACCAGAATAAGAGCACCTATCCTTGCACAAGGCAAGTGAAGAACCCTCTCAGAAACAGGAAATGGCTGCTACAGAACTGCATCCCAGCTGCTGGAAGAAACTGCCGTAAACTGCTGCTGCTAAAATGAACTGAAGCTAGGGGCTGATCCCCTTGCTGGAATGGGCTGAAAATCGGCAGACCACCTGAACTCACCGCCCCGGACAAAACCCAGAAACCATATACAAAACGGACCACCTCCGAAAATCACCCCCAGAAACCCTCCTCCTAGAAAAACGCTGCCCCTTCAGGACCAGCGCAGACACCAACTGAAATAGACTGAAATGGGGCCACAACTCCTCAGGAAACTCACCAAATGATAATCGCTGAACCTCCACACCGGAATAGGCCTGAATCTCCTGCAAAAATCTCTACCACTGAACAGCTCCAACTCAAATTGCGTCCTCCCTCCAAGGACTGCGCAGTCACCCAATGAGGCTCAGCTCCTCAGCAAAACTCCCAAACAAAACACCTGCAAATCTCCTCCTAAAGAATGAAGAAATACCTTGCCCGAGCAGGCACTCGAAGTCCCTCGGGGCCAAGGGTGAGATCCCCGTGAGAACACTCGGTCGCACTAAACGATCACCAAAAACCGACTAAACGGCCGGCGTGTTCAAGCCAGTCTAGCTCAATATCATCAACAATATCAATAATGCCAAATGGGTAAAGCCCCACCTTTTATAGTGCTAGCTTCCTCAAAACCCTAACTGCGTCCTTGAGCTCCTCCTATGCCTGCGCAGTTGCCTTTGGAGCCTACGTGAGGCCTCTCTCATGTAACGTGTGGACCCCCAAGGCTTTCCCCTTTAAGTTACAACGTTCATCTACTAGGAAGCACTTTATTTTATTAAAGTGAGTTGACCCCCTCTTTCTCACTTTATTTATTAATTTAACTATAGGCGGCAAAACTATACAAAAATGAAATATTCCAATTAGCGATGCTAATTAGGAATATTACAAAGGCCTACTAAGATGATTAAAGGACAAGGACTTGCCAATATGTTGTCTGAATCAAATCATCAAGCCTTGGGCATTAATCTATCCATGATAGCAAATGAAGAATCTGAGAAAGGAGAAGAACAGCAAGGACTGGAGATGGCCACTAGTCCTTGGTATAAAGAAATAGTTGAATATCTTTTAACACTTAGCCGTCCTCCAAGTTGTGATAAGATAAAATACAGGGCTATAAGAATGAATCCCAGAAGTATATAATTGCTAATGGACAGCTATATTGGAGAGACCCTTCAGGTATATTACTGTTATGCCTCACAGAAAATGAAGTGGAGAATATAATGACAGAATTTCATGAGGGAATTTGTGGAGGACATTACAGCTGGAGGGCTACAGCTCACAAGATCCTAAAGGCTGGTTTATACTGGCCAAAACTATTTACAGATGCTTTTGCTTGGGTCAGGGCATGTGACAAGTGTCAAAGATTTGCAGAAAGACAGAAATTAACAGCTTTGCCCTTGATTCCTATTCATGTAAATGAACCATTTCAGAAATGGGGATTAGATTTCATAGGAGAAATACATCCCCCATCAAGTGGCCAATATAAATGGATACTAACAGCCACAGATTATTTCACAAAATGGGTGGAAGCCATACCTACAAGAAATGCTATAGATACTGTAATAATCAAGTTTATGGAGGAAAATATCATATCAAGGTTTGGCTGTCCTGCTAGGATTGTAACTGACAATGCACAGGCCTTTAAGTCTGCCAGATTTGTAAATTTCTGCCAACAGTATAACATCATATTGACTCATTCCACAACTTACTATCCACAGGGAAATGGCTTAGCAGAGTCTTCTAATAAAACCCTGGTGAGGGGCTTCAAGAAAGCAATAAATGAGAATCAGAAGAATTGGGACTCCCAATTAAAATTTTCTCTATGGGCGAATAGGATAACCAGTAAGAGAGCAACAGGGAAATCTCCCTATGAGTTGGTATATGGGCGAGCAGCTGTGTTTCCTGTGCAATTGGCGTTGCCCGTAGCACGTTTTATGCAGGAAAGCCAGGAAGAACCAGATGACATGGTCAGAAGGATTAACCAGCTGGTAGAATTGGAGGAAACACGTAACCAGGTGAATCAGAGATTGATAGAATATCAGGAGAAAATGAAGAATATATTTGATCGGCATGCGAAAGACAAGAAATTCCAAATTGGGGACCTGGTTCTCGGATGGGATGTTCGAAGAGCAGAGAAAGGCAAGCATGCCAAATTTGACCCATTGTGGTTTGGCCCATTTAAAATTGTGAATCAAGGGGGAAACAATACTTTCATGTTAGAAAACTTACAGGGCGATCTGCTAGACGCCCCTGTGAATGGGCAATTCGTCAAGCCATACTTCCAATTCTGATCCAGGTTGGGAATGCCTGTTGTATTATATTGTGTATAGGTTGTTTCAGCTTTTATTTTTATAAAGAAAGGATGCTAGCAAATTTTCAGAAGAAACGCAGAGAAATTGACAAAAAGAATGTACATACAGGGATGTTTAGCGGTCTGCAGGTTTTCGACATATTCGAGGACGAACATGCCATCCCCAGATGGAGCCGATGTTGTGCATATTCCCCCCTCCATTTAAATTTTGGCCACCAGCTCCCTTTGGATCTGTTCAAAATATCTTTCGTAGCCAAAAGCCTCCATGTTACGCTCGTCACCACCTTTTTGCCCAAAAATACATAGTGCAAAGTTAAAACCCATGTTTTAAATTTTATTGAGGCCTTAGCCCCTTTCGTTTTAATCCACATATGACCCGAGCGCAGATCCATATGCCAAAGGAAAAGGGGGCTTAACGATAAATGTTTCGGGCGCACCTGCAACCGTTCGATCTCAGTTAAATCTACGGCCCGCAATCAATGCAGTGATAGTGGTCCCCGTGCCCGAAAACCGGCGGGTAATTCCGCACAGCTTTGGACGGGCCGACGGTATTCACCATGGGGGCAGCGATTCCACTAAATACGCACCCCGTGTCTTTTGTACGGGCTCTAAAAACCACTTTTTCGCGCGATAAAGTTTGTACAAAGGCCGGGCAGCGGAACTCATCCGCGCCGTTGGATCTGTCGACCTCAATCCAACGGCGGATATCCTCCAAAGCTGCCCGCCCGTTAACCTGTGTCCGTTGTGTCCTGTGGCCCACCATTACGTCGCCCCCGCGCCTCTGAGCCGTTGATCTGTTTTCGAAATCCGATGGCCCAGAATCTAGTCTTCCCTGTCAGTTGACCCCACCGCCACGTCACCCTCCCACCTGTCCATCGTACACCCATGTGTCGTATTCCCGTGTGTCCGTGGCGTTCTCCCTGACGAATATATATATGTGTGTTTATTCATATTCATTGTTTTATTCCGCCACCACGTTCAAACCCTTTTTACGTAGAAAATCCACATTCCGTCTGTCTGTCAAAGCCTCCATCGTCTTTCCTCCGCCACCCTGCGTGTTCTCGTCATCCGTCCGTGTCTACGACGTCATCACCATCTCCACCTCCACACCCCTTACTTATGAGTCTGTTTTTTTTTAATATATTTGTGGGTTTTGCAGGTTTCAAGATAACAAGAAGGCGCTTTAATTTGTTGCCTCTGTTGCAGAAGTTAAGAGCATGTCAAATGACGATATTCTGCTGGCGAAATTTAAGAATGAAGCTGAAGGTAGTTGTATGACATGACCATCCTTAAAGAAAGCGAGGACATGAATCAACAGAACCCTCTAGAGAAAATCAAGGGACGGATTTGAGCAGGCGTAAGTCTTAATGGGGCAACATGGGATGTCAACAAAAGATTAAAAGACACAGAACCCCGCATTAAAAATCTGAAGTTTAAATTCAAGGTTAGAGGTCCGAGGGCACTTTGCTTAATTACAAATAATCTCAAGATCTTACGGCAGCAGAATTTTCCCTCTTTCAGCAAAAGGCAGAGCATTGTATATTTTATTATTTGTGTCTTGTTTATAAGGAGATTTTCATCCTCCAACATTTATTTCTAGAGGCAGATTGTAAAGTACAGTCATTTATATTCAGTCATTCATAGAGTGGGCGCGAATTCTTTCCGCCATTTGGTTCAAATTGAGTCATTAAATGTGCTCCATCTACCTCCTTCTGGAGAATTCTCTATCTTTTCTATAAAGACCCAGAAATAAGACATTAACAGGGTTCCAGATTTCTATCAGCAGACTGTGCAGTGAAAGGCTTTTGTATACATTTTGTAATATTTCTGTATGAAGGTTCAGAGCCCGTAGGGTCTCAGTGAAGAGGAGTTATAACTGTAATGAGGATTCTGGTCTTTGGTATCTCACAGTATGTAATTTTCTCTTATGTGTTATACAATATCCCATTTCATGCTATTTATCTTCTTGTATCATGTTCTAGAATGCAAGTGGCTCACTAATCTTGAGTAAGGATTCATCCTCGTTGATGCCCATACTGGGGTTAGTCAAGCGCTTTAAATAGGCCTAGTCATGATATACCGTTCCATGATCGCTTCTTCCATGTTTTCTGCTATATCAGTTGTTTTAGGAGGGTGCTTTTAAAATGCCAGGATTGTGTATGGATTCTTGAATTGGCAAGCCCATACATGGTTTTGTTGTATATCTGGGTATCAATCTAATATCAACTGATATTCTCTTATTATTTCTTCACTGCATCCACTTTCTGATATTTGATTTCTGTGATATATATCATTTGAACTGGCCCTCTTTGCAGTGAGCTGTCTCTTAACTGTCTGATGCCTTTGTATTGGAATTTTACATGATGTTCCTACACTATTCTTATCTTTGTATCAGCTTCTGAGAGAGATTGGTCCCATTCAAACTTATTTCCTTGCTTTACAAGTGATAGTAAGAGAGCTTTTGGATTGACAACCCAAGCTATATGATGAGCTCCTTGCTATATTAAGATGTCCTAGGCACTGGTCTATGGCAACTCTAGACTGTCTCTAGGGGTGACAAAACTGTCCACAACAGACGGAGTGAGGGTCCACGAGGAGAATATCAGGGCCATCAGAGATTGGCCGGAGCCGAGAAACATGACGGAACTTCGAGGATTTGTTGGCATCTGCACATATTACAAGAAGTTCGTCAAGAGTTTCTCTCAGCTTACTGCACCCCTTACAGATTTGACGAAGAAAGGGGCATTCAGTTGGTCAGATACAGTGCAGCGGGCCTTTGACAGGCTCAAGGAGGTTATGAGCAGCTGCCAAGTGCTTGCGTTGCCAGATTTTACGCAGCCTTTTGTTTTGGAGTGTGAAGCGTCGGGAGAAGGGATCGGCGCAGTTTTGATGCAGGGAGGCCACCCTATAGCCTATGAGAGCTGGAAGCTCCTTCCTCATGAGCAGTTGTATCCTATATACGACAAGGAGATGCTGGCCATTAGGCATGCATTGGCCAAATTCCGGCAGTACTTAGTGGGTAACAGGTTCAGGGTGAGGATTGATCACAATAGCCTCAAGTTCTTTTTGGAGCAGAAACAGCTACAAGAGAGGCAGCAGAAGTGTATCATCAAGATCCAGGCTTATGACTTTGACATTGAGCATGTCAAGGGGAAGAACAACGTGGTAGCTTATGCACTTTCACATAGACCAGCCACGTTGTCTTTGATGAGTTTGGATACAGATTGTAGGGCTCGACTCTTGGTGGAGTACTCCAAGGACAGATTTGCCTGTGAGGTTCTAGATGGTCAGGTGACAGATGACAGGTACAGGGTGATAGATGAGATCATCTACTACAGAGATACGATCTTCTTGACTGAGGGCTCCCAGCTCAAGAAGAAGATACTTCAGGCATCACATGACTCACCATTGTTCGGCCATCAGGGGTTTACCAAAACCTACCGGACCATCAGAGAGAGGTTCTCTTGGAAGGGCCTCAAGGAGGACGTGCTCCAGCATATCAGGGAGTGTGAGGTTTGCCAGAGGAACAAGGGAGAGATGAGCCATCCCGCAGGTTTATTGCAGCCTCTTCCCATTCCGAAGGGGAAATGGGAGAGCATTTCGATGGATTTCATCACAGGATTGCCCATGGTGCAGGGCAAGGACTGTATATACGTCGTCGTTGATCGACTGACGAAGTATGTACACTTTTTCGCCATATCCGCACATTATTCAGCAGCACAGGTGGCGGAGCTGTTCTTTAGAGAGATCTTTAGGTTACATGGTCTTCCTAAGACCATCATCAGTGATAGGGACAACCGCTTTATGGGCGGATTCTGGCAGGAGCTTTTCTGGCTAGTGGGGACAGAGTTGACCCCAAGCACCAGCTACCACCCACAGACAGACGGGCAGACAGAGATAGTTAACAAGTGGCTGGAGGGCTACTTGCGTAACTATGTTAGTGGGCAGCAGAGAGCGTGGTAGAAGTCGCTGCATCTAGGGGAGTATTGCTACAACAACACACATCATATGTCCATCGGTATGTCTCCGTTTTATGCTTTGTATGGATACCATTATTTATCTTTTGCTGATGTGATGTTTGGTGCTAGCAAGGCTCTGAGAGCCAAAGATTGGATCCAAGAGAGTCAGGACATTCTTCGAGCTCTCAAGGATAACATGGCTACAACACAGAACCAGCAGAAGCTGTATGCCGACAGGGGTCGGATGGAGAGAAAGTTCGATGTAGGGGACTTGGTCTACCTACGTTTGCAGCCATACCGACAGTCGTCACTGAAGAAGAAGGGAGCTGAGAAGCTCAAGCCTCGTTTTTATGGGCCATACAGGGTGATACGCAGGGTTGGACAGGTTGCTTATGAGTTGGAGCTGCCCCAAGGCAGCAAGATTCATAACATTTTCCATGTATCATGCATGAAGAAGGCATTGGGTCAGCAGGTGATAGTGACAGAGGAGCTACCGCCAACAGATGATGAGGCGCATTTGGTGTTACAGCCAGAGGCCATTATTGATACCAGGGAGAGGCAGCTGCGGAATAGGACAATCTGTGAGTTCTTGGTGAGGTGGAAGAATTTGCCGAATGAGAATGCCACTTGGGAGAGTGAGAAGATCTTGCAGCATCCATCACTACAGTTGCTTGGGGTCAAGCAACATTTTGCCGGGGGAGATTGTAATATTCCCAATTAGCAATGGCTAATTGGACTATTCAATTTTGGTCAATTTTGCCTTATGTAGTTATATTATAAATAAAAGTGAGTAGAGGGGGACATAACTCACTCAAAAATAAAAAGTGCACTCCCTAGTAGACACACGTTGTAACTTAAGTGAGCCAAGGGGGCCAAGAGACCACGTAGAGAGAGGGCCCACGTAGACCACATGGAGGGACTGCGCAGGCCAAGATGGAGCACGTGGCAAAGGGAGGCAACGTTGGAGGAGGTGAGCCTTAGGGTTTGAGAGAGGCTAACACTATATAGAGAGGAGAGCCTCCTCATTTTGATCATTCGATGTTTATGATATTGAGCTGGTCATTTCGACTTCTTGAGCACGCTGGTTGTTTAGCTAGTCTGCAGCACTGTTTAGTACATCGAGTGTCTCCGTTCGGAGATCTCACCCTCAGCCCCGGGGGACTTCGAGTGCCTACTCGGGTGAGGTTGTTCCATCAGTATTTGCAGGAGGATTGGTGTTTGGCTTTTTTGGAGGAGCAGTGCATTCAGACACTGCGCAATCTTGAGAGGGAGGACGCAGTCCATTCTTGGGGAGCTCCGGAGTGGGTTTCTTTTGGAGGATTTGAGCCTGGAGATTGAGCAAGGGGCAAGCCCTTGCCCGTTGGAGGATTTTGGTAGAGTTTGTGGCCATATTTTGATGGTTTCCATTCAGCCTCAACGCAGAGCCTTGGAGGATAGCGTAGATTCTCAAGGGAGTGATTTTCGGGGGTCATCCATTTCAGAAATGCTTTCTGGGCTTTTCTGGGTTTGGTGAGCAGAGGCAGATTCCATAATTTCAGCTCATTCCGAGGAGGGGAACAACCCCAAATCCTCATTTTGTTCCAGCAATAGCAGCTACACGGCAGTTTTCCAGCAGCTTGGACGCAGATCAAAGAGCAGTCATTTCCTTGCCATTCTGAGAGTATTTCTTCACTTGCCTTGAGCAAGTCTAGGTGCCATCACTCTGATCACCTATTGTACTCCATTATATTTCTCAGTGTAATAAAATGGCTTAGCATTCTCTCTATATTTCTGGAGTATTTGTTACATGTTCAATATATGCTATTGTGTGCTTGCACTACTGTTATTTCTCTCTCTTTGAGCATTTCAGTTACTATACCATTTGGTGTGTTTTCCCCATACTCTTAGACAGAGTCTGGAAAGAGCCACGTAGCCTCCAGATCTCACCCTCTTTTTAGAGGTGAAATATCTGATAAATGCCCTCCCAGTCCATCTCTAGTTGGAGTTTGCTTGTGTTTTAGAGATATCCCTAAAACGGGATATTACAGATTTTGATTTGATGAAGTTCAAGGCTCAAACATAGCTCTACGCTTATTAATAACCCATATTCTCACCATATCATGGCAAGTCCACACTAGCTGATCAGATGAGGATACGGTAGACATCTCAAACCTCCAACCTAAATCTAAGCCTATTATCTATAAAAGCTATTCACTCCTCCCATGAACAACAAATCTAGGAAGTGTGCTTATGGTCATAAAAAAGGTTCCTGCTTGTTGACCCTTGAAAATGTTGTCATTTTACATTTCCATGGGAATTCCTCTCCAACCTAAATCTAAGTCTATTATCTATAAAATCAATTCACTCCTCCCATGAACTACAAATCTAGGAAGTGTGCATAGGGTAATAATAGAGGTTCCTGCTTGTTACACCTTGAAAATGTTGTCATTTTGCATTTTTATTGGAATTCCTCTCTCACTGAGCACAACAAAAGATTTGTTACCTCTCATGTCAGCAGGGTTACACACAGATTTTTGCGATATACTTAATCACCATTGTAAGCCCTGTTGAGATTTGTGGAGTGTTGGGGTAGCTTCGTATGTGCTCTAGCTCCCAAACTTTGTGGAGGGACTAAGGACATGAGATCTCCAAGACCTAGAAAAGGATTTGAGAATTTCCATCTGGTTTAAGAGAAAATTAATTAATTAATATTTTTGATTGAGGAACCTAAGTCTAACTTAGGAAAATTAAAATATTAAAGGTAATTAATTTAAACATGTGATGGAAATGACTTAAGTCACACGGATCAAGCTTTCGTTTAATCTTAGCTGTCGAATCAAGATTAGATCACGGCCGTTGGTTTCTCAATGAAAAAGTATAAAGGAAAGACTTGGGGTCAGTTGGAGAACACATACACAGAGGCAGAGCATTGAGACTAAGCTGGAACTAAGAATTTCCAGAAGTGTTTCAGCTGCAACAAGGGGTAGTATTGGCTAAGGGAATGATTTGATCCCAGAGGCAAGAGTCAGCAAGAGGCAGACAAGCAACAACCAGAGAAACACAGAAGAAGTAGCAGCTACGCAGCAACTGCGCAGCGCAGAGGGTTTCAGCCGCTATGCAGGTGCTACGCAGGCACAGAAAGGGCAGTGCAGAGGTAGTAGGAGGCCATCAGGGCTTACTCAAGGCCAGCCAGGGCAGCGTAAGGATTGTGTCACCCAGTCTGGGGTTATGAAGCCCTATCATGAGCAGCGCAGGGGCATCAAAAGGCTAGCAGAGTTGATGCAGAGGACTTCAAAGCAATGTTGGGGTTTCTAGAGAATGAAAGGCGCTGATTTCTTTAAATCTCGTTTGAGGGTGTGAATCAGTTCATTTTTCCGTCTCTGGAACATAGGTATTGCTGCAGATCTTATATTTCTCTGTCAGGTTAACCTGTGAGGTGCCCATATTTGCTATACTTAGATTCTACCATAGTTATTAAAACCAGAACCGGTGACCGGACCGGTGGACCTAATGAACCGGGTTTCGAACCGGAACCAGTCTAACCGGTAGTGGTCAGATCTCAATGAACCGGTTTT
Organism: Pinus albicaulis; assembly: GCA_034641835.2. Taxonomy (NCBI): domain Eukaryota; kingdom Viridiplantae; phylum Streptophyta; class Pinopsida; order Pinales; family Pinaceae; genus Pinus; species Pinus albicaulis. The sequence continues at coordinate 685,672,085 of CM076570.1, forward strand.
AAAAAAAATACATTAAATAATTATTTTTTAATAAAAAAAAAACTATTTTTAAGATTTGCAACCATGATTCCAAGCCAATAGAGACAAAATATGTAAAGTTTGCTCTTTTATATACCATGCAAAGGTGAATATATAAAAATGGCACAGAGTGCAATTGGAAATCCTAGTGCTACTCAATGTGTTGAGGAGGTGCGGGCAGGAAATGCCTTGTATGCTTGTGGGATGCAAGTGTAGGTGCCAAGGAGGAGCTTTGCTGGAGTAAGCAGCTTTGGTTAAGAGTGATTCCTAGCTAGGAGTTGGTGAGTAGGGTTTTCCATGTTTTCTCTAGATATAGTTTGAAGAGATTGACTTGTATCAGCTTGTAATAAGATGTTGGTATGTAGATATACTTCATCTCTTATATATAAATGAAGTGTTTAAGCTGTCCAAATACTTGCATGACTTTCAGCTTGTATTATCTTCTTGTTTAGGGGATTCGAACACTATTGTTCAAGCTGATTTCACCTATGATATTGCTGAAATTGCTGTGATTTAATACACAGCATAGAACATAAAGGAGCATATTTTCTGCTGTAATAAAGGTATTTCAGATCTTTTATATGCGTGACAAAGTGTGCCCTGCGTGTTAGACATTGTTGGCAGTGAAGTCCACGTATATGGTATTTATTCTCTTGAGCTTCCTGGTGATTTGGGTTGAAGTGAATTTAAGTATTTGCTGCTATAATTGAATATTTCTGATTGGCCCCAAGACTGAAAGTTCACGGGGAATAGATCTAAGAAACATCATGTTTTAGGTGAAATTACTGAATTTGCATTATAGCCCAGATTCATGAAATTCCTACCGTGACTGCTAGAATGACGTGATGTTCATCTGTTCATCGGGTTTTAGTGCAAGGCCAATGAACTGGGCTGCATGGGCGGTTTGAACCGGCCAGCATGTTGACCGGCCGGTTTGACCGGTTACCGGTTCAAACCAGCCAGTTTTAATAACTATGGATTCTACTTAATAATACAAACCCTCCAGCAACAAGAAGACCGGTTTTCCCGCATTCGGTTTTTCCGGGGACAGTTGTCCAGAAAATCTTGTGTGTCACTTTGTCTATGTGCATGTATTCAGTTTTAGATTTGTATCTGTGAAGAACTGTTAATGTGTTTACTTCAATGTTAATGCTGAAATTTCAGATTAATAACTTGATTAAGTAAGAGAAGTATAACCAAATTTAACAGTAGGGTTTTTGCATAAGTAATATTCAGAAAATTTCACATGGTATCAAAGCGATTGCATATCTAGCTGAATCATTAGCAAGAAGACTGAAGAATCTTTGCTGCAGAAAGCAGCGGCGACCGCAGAAAGCCAGACCAGAAAGGACGGCGTAGCAGCAGAGGGGAGCAGAGCCACGCAAAGGCCAGAGTGACGCAGTCTCCACATAGGCCCACGTACTTACTACGTAGAGGCAGCGCAAAGACAGCGTTGGGATTGTCTGCTCACATAGAGGCCAGCCAGGGTGACACAGTCCTGAAGCTGTGGCTGATTCAGAGTGCCGGAAGCAGTACTATAGAGCTTCAATAGTTGCTGGTGGGGTTAAATTTCTGAAGGCGCAGAAATTAACCTGAGCACTAGTGGACAAAGAGTGGGTGGAGAATAGCTTCTTAGAGGATTTCCAGCCAAAGAAATCTACAGATTGATCGAAGGATCGAAGAGAGCTGATTCGTTGTAATTTGGAAGACTTCCAAGAGAGGAAGTCAGTTGTCAAAGGGAGCAAAGGGTGCCTTTCTCGCCAAAGACCCTAGATCCGAGACTCTAGCATAGAGAGGAGGATTAGTTCTGACATATTTGCTGAGTAGATCAGGATAGGTTGGACGGTTTGTCCAACCTTGTAGCCTGGAAGGCCAGAATCTTGGTAGTCATGGAGGCATACAGTCTAAGGGAGCATGCATAGAAAGTCTTGGCCACACCGACCGATGCAGATCTCCTGAGGAAGCATGAAGAAGTAGCAGCACATGCCAGGCGCTTCATAATGGACAAGGTTAAGGATCATGTTGTACCACATATAGCCGATAAGAAGACGACTAATGAGATGTGGAAAGCCTTAACTGCCTTATATGATGGAAGATCCGTCCAGAGGAGAATGCTTCTGGAGAATCAAATGAGGTTACTCATGATGGCCAAGGGAGAAGAAATCGAGCCATTCCTTTTCAGATTACAGGCGATCAAGGATTAGTTGACTGCCATGGGAGTGAAAATGGAGGATGATGTGATGGCGAGGACTGCACTCAATGCGGTCACAGAGGACTGGGAAACTTTTGTCCAAAGTATCTTAGGCAGAGCGGACCTTCACAACTGGGACAGTATGTGGGCGATCCTCCGTCAAGAAGAACTCTATCGGTTCACCAAGAGACAGTACAACACTAGATCAAGTAAAGTGAAGAAGGAAGAGGAAGAAGATGTAGCCTTGGCATCAATGAGGCAGCAAGGGAAGAAGAAGCGTGACCTATCCAAGATCAAGTGTTTCCAATGCGACGAACTAAGACATTTCACCAACAATTGTCCTCAGAAGAAGAAGGACAAGGAAGCTTCTACCTCCAAGGCTGTTGTGGCGGACGATGGCTCCGAAGATGACATAGCCATGAGCGCTCATGAACCACGAAAGTGGGGCGACATGGATTTGTAGAGTAGCTACAGAGTGGTGGCGAGATCCTTGAGTAGCCCAACTCTTGGATCACATCCGTGCTACGGGAGCCTTAAGACAGTAGCGGGACAAGTGGAGCAGTGGGTGCAGAGAGTCACAGATGGAGCAGAGGCAAAGCTAGATGCTGAGAGGGAGCAGCACAATGTAGATGCAGAAGCAGCATAGCAGCGCAGCGCAGAGGGGGATGATGTGACTTCAACAGCGCAGTGCAAGCTGGCTTACATAGAGTAGAGTTGTAGCAGAGCAATGGCTTTAGGAGGATAGCGCAGAGCAGCAGCCTATGGAGCTTCAGTGATGAGGATGCAACCCAACTGACTTGTCTGTCAAAGATTGGGCAAGAGTTTCAGGTGTTTCTCTCAGCAACTGAGTTGCATTGTAGCAGTTGGCAACACGATGCAGCAGATTGAGAAGGAGTTGTAGTACAAATGTGGCAGCGGCGGTGGCAGTGTCATGGGCAGTAATATGGGAGAGCAGTAGCAGCGCAGTGATGAAGGGCAGCAGGCCAAGCATTAACGCAGAGACCCACACCAGAAATCAGTACAGAGCTTCGGGGTGAAGTAGTGTTGTGTTAGAGCACTTTCCTTGCTAAGAGGGAGCGTTGAGATTTGTGGAGTGTTGGGATAGCTTTGGATGTTCTCTAGCTCCCAAACTTTGTGGAGGGACTAGAGTACATGAGATCTCCAAGACCCAGAAAGGGATTTGAGAAATTCTGTCCAGTTTAAGAGAAAATTAATTAATTAATATTTTTAATTAAGGACCCTAAGTCTAACTTAGGAACATTAAAATATTAAAGGTAATTAATTTAAACATGCGATGGAAATGCCTTAAGTCACACGGATCAAGCTTTCTTTAATCTTAGCTGTCGAATTAAGATTAGATCGCGGCCGTTGGTTTACCAACGAGAAAGTATAAAGGAAAGGCTTGGGGTCAGTTGGAGAACACACACACGGAGGCAGAGCACTGAGACTAAGCTAGAATTCTAGGGCGTGGTTTGCTAAGAATTTCCAAAAGTGTTTCAGCTGCAGTGAGAGGTAGTATTAGCAAAGGGGACGATTTGATCCGAGAGGCAAGAGTCAGCAAGAGGCAGAGAAGCAGCAACCAGAGCAACGCAGAAGGAGCAACAACTATGCAACATAGAGAGTTTCAGTCGCTATGCAGGTGCTACGCAAGCCCAGAAAGGGCAGCGTAGAGGCATCAGGAGGCCATCAGGGCTTACGCAGGGCTAGCCAAGGCAGCGTAAGGACTGCTCACCTAGTCTGGGGTTACGCAACCCCCTCCTGAGCAGCGCAGAGGCATCAGAAGACTAGCAGAGTTGACACAAAGGGCTTTAGAGCAACATTTGGGTTTCTAGAGTCCAAAAGGTGCTGAGTTCTGTAAATCCCGTTTGAGGGTGTGAATCAGTCCATTTTTTCGTCTTCGAAACAGAGGTGTTGCTGCAGATTTTATATTTCTCTGTCGGGTTAACTAGTAAGGTGCCCAGATTTGTTGTACTTAGATTCTACTTGATAATATAAACCCTCCAGCAACGAGAAGACCGGTTTTCCAACATTGGGTTTTTTCGGGGACAGTTGTCCAGAAAATCTTGCGTGGCACTTTGTCTATGTGCATGTATTCAGTTTTAGATCTGTATCTGTGAAGAACTGTTAATGTGTTTACTTCGATGTTAATGCTGAAATTTCAGATTAATAACTTGATTAAGTAGGAGAAGTATAACCAGATTTAACAGTAGGGTTTCTGCATAAGTAATATTCAGAAATTTTCACAAGCCCAAGGTCACAAGTCAAAAACCTTGTAACAACCATGCAAGGCCCTGTATTAATTGTCCTAGACTTATTTGGTCAAACCATGGCCAGTCCCTTTGGGTTTTGTTATCACTCCACCAGATCTCTAAGGCTGAGAAAGAGTCCAAATAGAGGTAACCACAAACCAATCTGTTAGCTTGGTAGCTAGCCCTACCAAACCAGAGAGGGCTCTCTCCACAAAGTCACAGCCAAGAGGGCTGGATGAATTAGGGTTTTAGGCTAGGTATGTGTACAGGGGTTTGTTTGTTTGAATTGGTTTGTTGGATGGGTGAATTAGGTCAAAGAGGCTAGGTCAGGGCAAATAAGATTAGGATTGCAGTCCATTCAATGGCGCAAGGTAGGTAGGAAGGCTAACACTTTAGGGTTTTTGAGTGGGATGGATCAAACAGTTGAGGTGCTAGAAAGAGCAAGACAATGCATGTATTCTTTCTAAACTGAAGAAATGAGACAAACTATGAAGATTTTCCCAAAACAGAGCATAGAAGATGTATTCTGCTTATCAACTTGAAAATCAACATATAATAGAAATGAAATGGATCGTGGAGAGTACAAAACATTCATACATATGCAACAAAAGAAGAAACAATGTTAAATTTCCATACCACATGTATCCCAAAGAAATAGCTGCAACTCTTTCATTAAATTCCTGCCAAATACTGAATACACTAGAGTCTCTGATCAATACAACATCATACAAACTTTTCTAATGAGTAAAAAAGTGAAAGATATAGACATGAAACAACCTCTCCCAACCTCAGGGGTCAAATCCTTGAGTTGTGGAGCTGATCCACCAAAATCTGAACTCAAACCTAGAGTGTAGGGTGGTCAAATTGACTCATCCCTACTATAGTGAAATTGATTCATTCATCCTCTCAAAGAGTTTTACCTAATGTATTTACCCCTAGGTAACGTAAAAAAATAATTATTGCATTTACATCCTTGAATTACATTGGTAAAAACATCATTTACCGAGGTGAAACTGAGAAAACTGAGAAAATTTGCAAATTTCAGGAAACACAGAAAATTGGTAAAAAGTGCAGTGTCAACTTTAGCTCCACTTTTGAAGGGGTTCCCAGAGTCCAAATTGAGGTAAGGATAGCTCATTGGAAATCCTATCCTGTCTAGTTTCCAAAAATATCCTTGGTTTTCAAAATGACTTGATTTGACCCTCCAAAAGGTCAATCTCCCAATACTAGTCAAAAGTGCAGCGCCAACCTCAAAAACAGGGCAAAAATATGTTTTTTGACTTTATGATTGACCAGTTGGCCCAAAAAAGCTTAGAAAAGTTGCTGGGGTGATTGTATTTGTCCTTCTGAATCCAATTGTGCCTTTATTTTTGTCATTGGAGGTCCTTAGAAAAAGCGCGCAGCGCTTTTAACAGTGCAACTGTGCAAAAACTGTCAAAATGTGCAAAAACTCAAAAAAATTGAAAACTTGCCCAAAATTTCTTCAAAATTGTGCTATGGAAGCCTGATGAAGTGTGCTAAGCAATGAGGGATGCCTTTGCAAGGATGTCAAGCTTGCCTCCCTTCTTTTGCTTGGCTAGGGTTTGCTTATGTTTCTCCTGCAATTGCTTGAGTTTGATGCTACAAATTTGATTTCTTGTAATATACCTATTTGACATGTTTTTGAGCATCTTGTTGTCCTTGTTTTCCTTTTGGAGGAACTTCTCAAGATGTATGTTGACACTTTCAAGCCATATTTCTCTGTCCTCTTCAACCTCCTTGGCAATCTTTTCCTCAAAAGTGAGTTTTTCATCCTCACACTTCTGTTGTTGTAAAGCCCTCTTAAGACCTCTTGTCTTTGGTCTTATTCTACTGCTTTGGATGTCATGTTGATCAGGGTCATCAAGTGGCATCATGACTTTACCTCTTTTTGCTTTGAGCAACTCTAGCTCCATGAGTACTTGTTGATCTTTCAGCTGCTTATTCTCCTGCTCAAGAAATGAAATGACATACTTAGCCCTTTCTAATTTAGTCTGAAGCTCTCTAATTTGGGCATCCTTTTCCTTGACAACCAAGCTGGAAGCCTCATGATCATCTAGCTGATCCAAGTCAACTAGGTCAAAATCTGCTTCCTCATCATGAGGGTATACCTATTAAGAAGGTAGTTGAAAGGAAAAACTCTCCTTATCTCATTTTTGTACCTTGTTTTGATGAATGGTTATAATACTGATCATCCAAGTCTTCGGATTTAAACCACCTTTCACCCATGTTTGGAATCCCTGTGGCACCAGCAATGATAGATGTAGATATGGTGAAGGTTACACCTACAAGGGTCACCTGATTGTCTTTGAGGTTTGAAATGAAAATTCTGGTCAAAATAGGGTGGTGTTGAACTCTTTCAATCATATTGCAGAAATCAAGGCAACCAACATATTGAAAGCAAGAGACTATCAATGGTGAAGCCATTAGTTCTCTGGTGTTGGTGGGTTCAAGCCTTAGGATTCTTCCTCCTTTATGTGGCCTTCTCTCTTGTCTATCCTCCTCTTCCTCCATGTAATCTTTGTCTTCTTCCATGGTGTTTTTGATCTAGAAACCCCAGGGATGAGGAAATGGGAGTGGGGATAGGTCTAGGAAAAATTAGGGAGATGGGGGAATGGGTTATTGAACTTTGGGAGGTAATATAGGGTTAAAATTCTTAGGGAATTAGAAATGATAATTTTATTACAGGTTTTGGGTATGGGTGCCTAGGAAATTTGAAATACCTAGGACTTAGGGTTTAGGGGAAAAGGGATTTAGGGAAAGGGATATAGTGTTATAGGGGTAGGGATAGGGTTTACAGTGATGTAGGAAGGGAATTCAGGGTTTATGGGCATCAAATTGGGAATGAGAAGATGGGATTAGGGTTTTCAACTAGACAAATTGCCAATTTTTCATGAAAACAAAAACACCATGAAATTGACATTTAGGAATGCAAGGAGGTGATAAAATGGTCTTACTTACTTGATAAAAGATGATAAGAGCATTTGCTGGAGGATTAGAGGCAGTTGGAAGAGTTTTGATGCTTATTGGGCAAACTGGGCAAAAGCGCAACGCCTTACCTAGAAGCACAACGCCCTTCAGCAAAAAACACAGTGTTGTTGTCCAAAAGCACAGTGCTTGTTCAAAAAATGCAGCGCCACCCAAAAACTCAAATTGACCCTGCAAATTGGTTTTTTGAGCTGAGGGAATGCGAGCTCGATGGTTGCAATAGCAAATGAGCTTCTTCTTTGTCTTATGGTGGTCTTTATACTTGATGAATTTGATGTTTTGGGCGTTGGGACCCACTTTCTCTTTTATTCTCTTTCACTTTACACTTTGAAACTATACCTTTTCTCTTTTTGACTTCATTATTTACACATTGATCATTTGATGATTGAGAACTCTTTACATTTTGACTTTTGATGCTTTGTTGGCATGTGGAACTCTGAGTTGGCAACTTGGGAACCATGATCTCATTACAAATTGAGTGACATTAAATTACATAATGGAAAGTAAAAATTACATTTTGAAATAAAATTACATCTTGGAATAAGAATTACTCCTTACAAATCATCTTTACATGGTAAAGAGAGGTTATTTTATCTCTTTCTTACTTGTTGCTCTTATGCAATGGAAATGGTTTATTATTGGACCTTGAAAAACCCTAGGAACCTAATGAAACCTTGAAAAACCCTAAAGACGTAATGAGAGCCTTGACTGAATGAAATTTATGGTGACTTGACTAAACAAGTGATAAAAACTCATGAATGATGGTCATTCAACAAATTATGAAAATGAGCCAGCAAGTAATGGAAATTTAGGAAAAGTGAATTTTTTATTTATTTTAAGGCTACCATCAGTGAGTAAATTTTGGAATGATGAACTTGTGAAATGACAAAATTTTTGAATGAGACCCTAATATGATATGAAAAGAGGATTTTTGATCACTGATGGCAGGATGCAAATAACATTGGCCTTATTGGGGATGACAACTCTGAAAGAGGTGTCAAGAACACCATAGACTAGCAAGCCTTATCCATTGGGCCAATAAGGTCAAAAACTCAAACTAATAAACATGACTGAAAAACTGATAACTCAAATGAAATAGACTGACTCAAGACAAACTCAAAATTGACTAAAAGTTGACTCAATACTGACTTAAAATAAAAAACTTACCAAACTTTTTAATGGCAACATTTCACCGAGACTTGAGGGCTTCAAATCTTGATGACAACCACCTGCTTGCTGAAGACATGTCCAATCATGTGAAGTGATCCTTCCAGTGTAACCAATCCAGGAGATGGCTACTTACTTGAATCATGTTCGCACTTTCCTCGAGCAGGAAGAAAAAACAAAAACTAGGCCACTCCAAGTGTCTACTAAACATGTGCTTCTGGTCCATGAAAACAAGAAAATACATCTTCCCTGCAAACTGTAGAAAATTGGTAAAAGGATCTTCAAAAATATGAAATGTTACCTTGTCTTGAGATCCATCAAAAACACAAGCACACTCTTCATTCTGATCTGAAAGAACACTTGGTTGTTGATCCATAGGAGAGCATAGGGAAGTATGACTTTCTATTGTCTGAGTATTGGCTGTAAATTCCTCAAGCATGGGCAACTCTGATTCTATCTCTGGCATACTCTCTCTCTCAAACTCATTCTTCTTCCATTCATATTCTAAATGATCTTTGAACAGAAAACATTCTTCAAGATTGTTAAACATGATAGCCTTATCCTCTTAATGAAAGACAACAGTCTCTGTTAGCTGATCTCCTTGCAGGAAATCATCAGAAATTGGCTTACTCTCAATAACTTCCTGTATAGTTTCATCAGTTTCATGACTGTCATCATTTAAACTCAGATTTTCAATTTCAATAATGGAAGAAGTTTCACTAACACATTCTTGACTATGCGAACACTGTAAGCCTGCATTAGCTTGGGCTGTAACATGACTTTTCAGGAGCTGATCTATCTCATCTTCAATCAAAGAAGGAAGTACTCTTTGTTTTCTTTGGATGAAACAATAATTGTCTTCTTTCCCTCCTAAAGATTCACAAGGATGTTGAATATCTTATTTAATCTCAAGAAAAGGAGCATATAAATTTTCATCAGACTGCTAATTTATTTCATGTGGTTTCATTTTACTATCAAGATGAAAAATTCTTTCATCTTCAATCAAAGGGGAAGCTACTGTATGCTAAATATGATCTTGTGTATCAAAGTGACTAGCTTCTTCAGATTGTTGTTGAAGGGAGAAATCAGAGAAGGCTTCAATGATCTCTTCATGATTCATGCATTATGTTAGTGTTAGAATTTGCATTCTGCCATTAGTGATCAAAATCACTCTTTTCATATTCATTTTAGGGGTCCCACTTAGAATTTTTTTATCATTCCACTAGGTCATGCAAAAAATTGATTCACTGATGGTAGCCCTAGTCATAAAACCTCACTCTCCCTCAAAATTTCACATTTGTTGACCCAACTTCATGTCTTGCTGAGCATAAAACAATCTTAAAAGCTCATTTCACTATGTAATTATGTCAGTCAAAGTCAACCATGGAGTCAAGTCATTCAAGGTCCCATTAGATCAACTAGGTTTCATTTTTCAAGGTTCATAACACACCATTTCATCTCAATAAGGTTAGCAAAGGTGTGAGAGTGACTCAAATAATACTTTCTCAATCATCTGCAAAGGATTTATCAGCATGTAAATATGATTTTTAAAGGTTGTAATTATGGTTTCAGAGTATGATTTTCATACCAAAGTGTAATTTTATTTTTAAAAAAAGAGATGTAATTTATTTTTAAATTTTACGTAATTTTATGCTCATTATATGTAATAAGTTCTGTCCCAAGCTACCAGCTCAAATTTCATATGCCAAACTAAAGACAAGTAAAGTCAAAGTGAAAAGTGCCAAACTCTAGCAACATCATCCTGCAAAGAAGAAAAATCAAAGAAAAAGGGTAATCAACAATGTTTTCAAAAGGTGAAATGAAACATTAGAAAAGTGGGTTTTTAATCTAAATTCAAATTCACTCAATTATTAAAGACTTTTTGACATCATTTCAAACTCATTTGTCTCCTACAAACACCAAGCAAACACTCCAAGAGAGAAAAATTTCGAGTTTCTGGGCGAAATTAGCAAAAAACGGAGCAGAGGGCACATATCCTTCAGGCGCTGCACATATGTCCAGAAAGGCCAGAATTGCTTCAAACTTCGCCAAATTTGCCTCCAAAATTTCAGCAATTTTTTTTCGACCTCCAACAAGTGAGTAAAGGTGTCTTCCATCAATTCTCTCCTCCTTCAAGTTCATTTGTTGGTGTTGTGAAATTGTTTATGATTTGGTGTTTAAAATCATTTAAAACCCTAGTATTACCCTCTTACACTCACAATTCCTAATTTTCACTTCCCTACACCTTCATACCCTTCCTACATTGCAAAATACCCATTCCCAAAACCCTGTATTACATAATTCCCTCTCCCCTAAACCCTTTATCCCAATACCCTAAGCCCTAGGTGCTACATTTACCTAGGCTCCCAATCCCCAAATCCCCATCCTAAATCCCATCATACTACCACTCCTTATCCCCTCCCCCATTTCATACATCCCTAGCACCATCTCCTTCATTTTCCCTTTCCCATTCCTCATTCCTCAAACCATATTCCACATCATCACACTTCCCTAGGGTTTTGATAAAAACACCATAGCAGAAGAGGAAGAAAACAGATCATACAGTGAGGGAGAGGAAACAGAGGTGAGGAGGCCACATAAAGGGGGAAGAATACTCAGACTTGAACCTACCAGCACTAGGGAACTCTTGGCTTCTCCAATGGCTATGACATGCTTCAAACATGTTGGCTGTTATGAGTTCTGTGAGCAAATTCAGAGGGTCCAACACCATGCCATGTTGACCAAACTTTTCATATATAGACTCCATGACAACCAAGTTAATTTAGCTGGTGTCACCTTTACTATATCAACTGCCATCATTTTAGCTACCACCGGGATCCCAAATGTTGGGGAGAAGTGGTTCAAAAAGAGTGATTTGAAGGAACAATACTTTGAGCCTTTCCTAAAACCAAGATACAAGAATGAGAAAAAGAGGTTCTTTCCTTTTTCTTACCTCCAAGACAGATATGCACCAATGATGAAGATAATCATGAAGTACTTTTCATGTGAAGGTAGATTTTCAAGACTTTATACTTATCATATCTGCCTCTTAATGCATTTCACTAGGGTAAGGATGCTTAACATACCCTACTACCTTTTCCGGAGCATAGATAAGATGGCATTTATTGTCCAGAAAAGGGAGTATGAAAATCAAATGAGAAGTCTTTTCCATCATTCCCTAATTAAAATCATAGTCCTCTATCATCTCAATGAACTAAACATTGCATGGAATACCTTCATAGCCAATGATATATTCAGAGAGCCATCTACTCAGCATGCAAAAAATGTGCCTTCATCATCTCAGCCATCCACTTCCATCCCTCCATCTTAGCCCATATCACCTTCATCTCCATCAGATCACACTCCTTCACCCATTTCACCCCCTTCATCTCCATTTCATACTAAGATTGGATCGCCCAATAGGATTGAGGTCAATGAGCCTAAGAGGGCTAGTATGGTTGAGGTTGAGACATTGCCAAAAACCTACCAGAGAGGCCACAGGCATGTGTTTGCTCCACACATAGTGGAAGGGGCCATGCCTTCTACATCAACAAAACAGGTGGACGAAGGCAAAAAGAAGGTGACAGAGGCGGAAATTCAAGCAAAGGTTAGACATGAGGAGAACCTCCATGAGACTGAGCATGATTTTGAGATTGTTGACCTAGGTGAGGATGATGATGATGAAAACATCAGTATAGTCATAAAAGGAAAGGATTCAAGATTAAGGAGCTCCAAACTAATCTTGACAGGGCCAAATATGTCATAAAATTCCTTGAGCAGGAGAACCAGTAGTTAAAAACAAAAAATAACATTGATGAGGTGAAATTCATCACTGCTCAAAGGGAGGCAGAAAAGGCCAAAGTTATGCTAGATGAGACACTTGAAAAGTATGGGGTGCTTAATGAACAAGCATCAAGAGGAAAACCTAGAACTAGAGGGCTGAAAAGAGCTCTAGCTTTAGAAAGACAAAAAGAAGCTCAGGTTGCTCATCAGCTAACCCTAAATGATCAACTTGCAATGGTGATCAATGAAAATAGGGAGCCATGGCTTGATAGAGCCAATCATAATTTGGAGAAGCTTTTGTAAAAGGCTAACAGAGACAATGACCTATTGAGGAGGAAGGTCAAGCATCATGCCCAAAAGGAGAAAATTGCAATGGCCAAGCTCAAAGAGCCAATGCAAAGGTTGAGGCGTTGACCATGCTAGAGGAGAAAAGAAAGTTAGACATACTTGCAAAGGTTTCACTCCAAGCCTATCCACCTCATCAGCACTCTCTCCACCAATTTTGATGCATTTTTTTTGCAAAATCAGTGTTTTTCTGAGTTTTTCTGAACAAGCACATATCATAAATTAGGTCATATGCACAAATGTTTGGGGCACTTTTTGAGGAAAAGGAGACCACCAATGGATTCCTAAGGACAAATACATTCCATAAAACCATTTTTTCAGCTTTGATTTGCAGATTTGATAGGTGAAAAGGGAAAAAAACTAGCTAAAATCACATTTCTGCCCCTATTTTGGCCTAGGTACTGCGCACAGAGCAGTCTTGGGAGAATGAAATTTTGAGGGGTTAAATCAGCTTCATTTTGAAAACTGGAGGCATATTCAAAAAGAATACTTGAAGGACTTTCCAACAAGCCATCTTGGGCCTCATTTGGACACCTACAAGTCAGTCAAAAACAGCCTTGAACAGGGAGGGCGCATATGACAGAAAAATGGGGCATATGACCATTTGCTGATATTTTTGGTTGTCACTGTAATTTTTGACTTTATCTCAGAAACTGATCTATTTACCTATGTCATTGAGCATGGTAAATGTAATTATGTTGTGGATAAGTTACCTAGGGGTAGATTCATTAGGTAAAAGTTATCCTTAAGTCAAATGAATCAGTCTGATGTAATTAGGAATGAATCACTTGGACCATCCTACACTTCAACGTTCAGTTCAAAATTTTGTGGATCTCTTCCTCACCTCATGGATTTGACCCCTAAGGATGAGGGAATGTTGTTTTGATGTCTATTTAGTCCATTTCTTCACACTAAGAAAGGGTTGGAATCAGTTTGGATGTTAGCTCATTGATCAAGGATTATTGCACTCAGTTTGTCCAGTTACTAAAGAAGAGTTGCAGCTATTTTTTGGGATGCATGTGGTATGATGTTTATTATTGTTTTTCCTTCAATTTCATATGTTAGAATGTGTTGTATTCATGTTCATTACATCTCTGTTGTATGATCTCTTTCAAGTTGATAGGCAGAATACATGCTTGCTCATGCTCTGTTTAGGGAAAGTTATCATAATTTGTCCATTTTCCTCTGTTTAGGACAAATACATCTCCCATGCTCTTCTTAGCTCCTCATCAGTCTTAAAACCATTTCATCACAATCATCTTTAAAGTGTTAAGCTTTATGCCTACCTTGCCCCATTGAATCTCTGCAACCCTATCTCATTTTCCCTGACCTAGCTCCCTTGACCTAATATCTTCATCCAGTGAAACCCAACCCAATCAAATTAAAACAAACTTTGCAGTCATACCTAGCCTAAAAACCATAATTCATCCAACCCTCTTGGTTGTGACCTTGTGGGGAGAGCCCTCTCCGGTTTAGTAGGGCTGGCTACCAAGCCAAAAGATTGGTCTGTGGTTACCTCTGTTGGGATTCCTTCTTTAGCCTTGGGAATTTGGTGAAGTGATAACACATTTGATATCATCAATACTCTTAAGATATGCAATAAAAACTTCATTATAATCACAAAAAATTTGTAAGAGAGATAAATAAAGATAAGACTTCACATAATGTTTGGAGAAGATCTTATGGAAATCTTTAAGAGAGCATAAACTACCTTCTGGTAACCCTTCATACCATACCCTAGCTTTATCTTCAAGGGTAGGCATAAAAACCTTCATGAGACAATCTTCAGGAAACTCAACTCTCAAGTGCTTTAGATGTGGCAAGATTGGCCACTATGCATCTCAGTGTCCTTTGAAGAAGAATGACAAAGATTAGAAGCATGACCCGAAGGCTGCAGCCGCGAAAATCGAGGAGGATGAGTTCGCCATGAGTGCCCACGCTTCTCGAGGAGAGAAGTGGGGTGAAATTGAACTATAGTTCACTTCGAGCTTGAGTTGGGCAGGATCCTTGAGGAGCCCACCTCATGGATCATTACCTTGCTATGGGAGCCCATGATTTGCAGTAGCGGGATGGAGGAGTTTCAACGGGAGCCAAGGAGTGATGGAGATGACAGTGCAGTAGATAGCAGTGCTTATTTTTGGAGCAGCGCAGAGGAGAGGCAGTAGCAGCGTAGCAGCAACAACGTAGTGCACAGGAATGCAGCATAGTGCAGGACAATGTTGCGCAGTGCAGAGCAGCAAACAACACAGTGCATCAGAGGGACAATGCAGTAGTTATCAGCAATCAGAGTCTTTAGCACCAAGGTGCATCCACTGAACACTTGTTCATTCTTGGGTGAGTTCATCTGTTTCTCTCAGCAGCTGAGTTGTGGTGGAGATGCAGTTTTAGCAACATAGTACATGCAACACTTGAGAGGGAGCTATAGTACAGATGCAGTAGTGGCAGTGGCAGTGTCATGGGTAGTGGCAATGTCATGGACAGCAGTACAATGGCAGCATCAGTGTAGTGGTAGATGGACTTCAACAACGCGGAGGATGCTTGAGAGTCAGAGCAGTATACAGCAAGCATAATTGCTAGAGCACTTTCCTTGCTAAGAGGGAGTGTTGATTTTTGTAGCATCGGAAAGTTCTCTAAGCCCCAAATTTTGTGGAGAGGCTTAGACACTGATATTCAAAAGAACCCAGAAACCGTTTCTAAAAATCCCACTCAGTTGATGTTTTATTAAAATAATTAATTAATTATTTTAATGGAAACCCTAAGTCTAACATAGGGAAATTAAATAATTAAAGGACATTAATAAAACAAAGTGAGAATAATCTAGTAAAGGTGGAGATCAAGTCATGTTATAATCTTAGCCGTTGATTAGAGATCTAATCTCGGTTGTTGATGTCTCAACGAGAAGACTATAAAGGTGTGAAAATTTCTTAATACAATAATACAGAAATCCTACTGCGATATCTTGATTTACTTCCCCTACTTGTGATTAAATTATACAAGTTATTTTCAGAAAATACCAAAGTAAACACAACTAGCAGCCTATACACATACAAATCATTTACTGAATACTAGGCTCATTCAACAAAGTCACACACAGATTTTTCAGACAAATGTCCCTGGAAAAACCCAATGCGGCAAAACTGGTGCAACAAATATGAGGATTTATTATTATTAAGCAGAATCTGAGTACAACAAATCTAGGCACCTTTCTAGTTAACCCGGCGGAGAAAAAATAGATTTGCAGCAATACTTGATGTTCTGGACTAAAGACTGGACTGATTCACACCCTTAAACGAGATTTACAAAACTCAACCTTGTTCTGCCTCTAGAAACCCCAACACTGCTCTGAAGCTACCTGCGTCAGCCCTGCTAACCTCTGTGTGCCCCTACGCTGCTCAGAAGGGGACTGCATAACCCCAGACTTGGTGACGCAGTCCTTACGTTGCCCTGGATGGCCTCTGCGTAACCCTAGTGGCCTCTTGAAGCTCCAACGCTGCCCCTCCTGGGCCTGCATAGCACCTACGTAATGATTGAAACCCTTTGCGCTGCGCAGCTGCTGTGTAGCCTCAACTTCCTTTGCGCTGCTCCTAGTTGCTGCGCCTCTGCCTCTTGCTGACTCTTGGCTCTAGGATCAGATCATTCCCTTAGCCAATACTACCCCTCGCTAGAACAAAAACTCTTCTGGAAATTCTTAGCAAACCTGCCCTAGAATTCCAACTTAGTCTCTCAGCTCTGCCTCCATGTGTGTGTCCACTGTCCAACTGACCCTAAAGCCTTTCTCTTATACTTTTTCGTTGAGACATCAATGGTCGTGATTTAATCTCTTATCGACGGCTAAGATTAAAATACTGATTGATCCACGTCACTTAAAACATTTCATGACATGTGTTTAATTAATTCACTTTAATTTTTCTAATTCTCTAAGTTAGACTTAGGGTCCTCATTAAAAAAATTAATTATTTTAATATTTCACACATTAAATGAAATTTCTCCAAATGCTTTCTGGGTTTTGGAGGTCTTGTGTGTCTTAGCCCCTCCACAAAATTTCAGGGCTAGAGCACACACAATGCTACCCCAACACTCAAAATCTCAACATTGTCTCTTAGCACGGAGTGTGCTCTAGTAATACATCCACACCATGTATCACAAGATCTCGATGTTAATCTCTGAGCTGCTAATGCTTGGCCTGTTGCCCTCCATCCACTGCATTGTTTCTTTCTGTACCACTGCCCATGTCATTGCCACATCTGTACTGCAGCTCCCTCTCAAATTGCGGCATCATGCTGCCCATAGCACTACCACTTCTAACTGTTGCACTGCAACTCAGTTTCTGAGAAGTAAGCAACTAAAAGACTCCTACCCAATCGTTGACAGACAAGTCAGGCTGCATCTCATCACTGAAGCTCCCTTGGCTGCTTCTCTGCGCTGTCCTTCTGAAGCCACTGCACTGCTACAACTGTGCACTGTGTGAGCACTTCCTTTCTGTGTTGCTGAAGTCCCATCAGCCTCTGTGTTGCTGTCTCTGCACTGCACTGCTCCATCTACAACACTTCAACTCTTCCCTCTACTTCACTGTGATCTTCTGCAACCATCTCCTTCTTGTCTCACTACTGTCTTAAGGCTCCCATAGCTCATATGTGATCCAAGAGTTGGGCTTACTCAAGGATCTTGCATACTTGATCTATAGCTGCTCTACAGATCCATATCACCCCACTTACGTGGCTCATGAGCACTCATGGCTACATCATCATCACTCCCATCATCCTTTGTTGTTGCTGTCTTGGAATCAGAAGTTCCTTTGTCCTTATTCTTAGGAAAAGTGTTGGCAAAGTGTCCAAGTTCGCCACAGTTAAAGCACCGGACCTTGGATAGGTCCCTCTTTTTCTTCCCTTGCTGCCTTCGTTGCTTCGATGTAAGGGCTGCATCATCTTCCTCTTCATTATTCACCCTAACAGTTTTTCTGTTGTTGTTTTTCCTCTTGGTGAATTTCTTGATCTCCTCCTGATGGAGGATTGCCCACATGTCCGCCCAAGATGGTAATGCTGCACTGCCCAATATGCTCTGGACAAACGTTTCCCACTCCTCGGTGACTGCATTCAGGGCAGTCCTTACCAAGAGTCCTTCATCCAGAGTTGCACCCATGGCAATCAGTTGATCCCGGATAGTCTGAAGTCGAAAAAGGAAGGGATCTATCTCCTCACCCTTCTGCATCTAAAACAACCTCATCTGATTCTCTAGAAGCATCTTTCTTTGAATGGAGCTTCCCTGATACATCGTCTCCAAAGCGGTCCACATCTCATTTGTCGTCTTCTTTCTCGCAATATGTGGCACAATGTGATCTTTTACTCCGTCCATAATCAAATGCTTAGCCCGCGCTTGATTTTCCTTGAATTTCTTCAAAGGATCTGGATCTACAGGCTCAACGGACATTATCCACATCGTTCTTGATGTTGTACTCATCCAGGACTATTAGTATCCTGGCTCTCCAGATGACGAAGTTGGACACACCGTCCAACCTGTCCTAATCCCTCAGCCCATGAGAAGCCATTTAGCTCAAATCTGACGAAACAATACTCTTCTCCCTCTTCCTGCTGCAAAACTCAACAGAAATGTTGGATTTGGGTTTCTTGGTGATCATAAACCCTCTATAGTAGCTACTCCCTCTGTCAACTGATTTCCCTCCTGGAAATCTTCAGCCAAAAACAATCAAACAGTTCTCTACGATCACCCTCCTGATCGAATCTAAGATTTGTTTGGCTTAGATCTGTTGAGTGACTATCTTCCTCCCGCTCTTTGTCAACTTAGCTAGGCACAATTCTGCACCGGCAGAATCTCCACCACACCAGCAACTGCTGAAGATCTGAAGCATTGCTTCCGGATCTCAGCAATACTTCTCAGGAACAAAAAAAGTAACTGGACTGCGTCCCTCTAGCCGGCGTTGCGTGAGTAGACTGGCCTAGCGCAGCCTCCGCATAGCAGTTGCGCAGTGCAGGCTACTCCTGCGTCCTTCTGGAAGGCACTGCGCTATCTCTGTGTCAGCCCCTGCATAGCCTATGTTGGGATTGCGTCCTCCTGCTATTGAGATGCCCTCTCCGGGTCTGCTGCTTCAGCTACTACCCTACAGAAAATATGTCTTCAACTGATTTGCTAGAGATTCAGCTTGATCTGCAATCTCTCTGATATCATGTGAAAATTTCTGAATACAATAATACATAAATCCTACTGCAGTATCTTGATTTGCTTCTCCTACTTATGATTAAATTATACAAGTTATTTTCAGAAAATATCGAAGTAAACACAACTAGCAGCCTACACACATACAGATCATTTACTGAATATTACGATCATACAACAAAGTGACACATATTTTTTGGACAAATGTTCCAAGAAAAACCCAATGCGAGAAAACCGGTGTGGTAGATATGAGGGTTTATTATTATTAAGTAGAATACGAGTACAACAAATCTGGGCACCTTTCTGGTTAACCCGACATAGAAAAAATAGATCTACAGCAATACCTGTTGTTTTGGAGACTGAAGACTGGATTGATTCACACCCTCAAACGGGATTTACAGAACTCATCCCTGTTCTACCTCTAGAAATCCCAACGTTGCTCTGAAGCTACCTGCGTCAACCCTGCTAGCCTCTGTGTGTCCCTGCGCTGCTCAGAAGGGGACTTTGTAATCCCAGACTGGGTGATGCAGTACTTACGCTGCCCTGGAGGGCCTCTGCGTAACCCTGGTGGCCTCCTAAAGCTCCAGCGCTGCCCCTCCTGGGCCTGCGTAGCACCTGCATAGCAACTGAAATCCTTTGCACTGCGCAACTGCTGCGTAGCCCTAGCTTCCTCTGCACTGCTCCTGGTTGCTGCTCCTTTGCCCCTTGCTGACTCTTGGCTGCAGGATCAAATCATCCCCTTAGCTAATACTACCCCTTACTGCAACAAAAACTCTTTTGGAAATTCTTAGCAAACCCACCCTAGAATTCCATCTTAGTCTCTCAGCTCTGCCTCCATGTGTGTGTCTAACTGACCCTCAAGCCTTTCTCTTATACTTTTTCGTTGAGACATCAATGGTCGTGATTTAATCTCTTATCGACGGCCGAGATTAAAAGACTACTTGATCTGTGTCATTATAACATTTCATCACATGTGTTTAATTAATTCGCTTTAATTTTTATAATTCCTTAAGTTAGACATAGGGTCCTCATTAAAAAAATAAATTATTTTAATATTTCACACATAGATGAAATTTCTCCAAACACTTTCAGGGTTTTGGAGGTCTTGTGTGTCTTAGCCCCTCTACAAAATTGCAGGGCTAGAGCACACCCGTTGCTACCCAACACTCAAAATATCAACAAAAGGAAGGCTTGAGGGCCATTTGGAAAGGCACACCAAATTGATATAGAGGTCGAAATTTCTGGGGAGGGGTTTCCTAAGAAATTTGAGCTAGAGATCTGAACAGTGAGGGGCAGAGATAACATCCGGAGAGAGATTTTCTCAATCGGTGAAGCATTAATCAAAGAGAGGCATAGGTGAACTAACCAAGCCAGCGCTGAAGGAAGAAGGGCTAACACAGTGACTGTGTAGGGCTCACGTTGAAGCAATGCAAAGGTAGAGGAGGGTTTTCGGAATTTTTCTTGTAGATCAATTTCGGAGGTCGGGATCTAGAAAGTGACACCAGGAGGCTGTTCCTTAGGGTCCACAGAGGAAAAACGACTTGGTTGGGGTTGAACGCTGAGCCTGGAAGGGAGTGATGCAGTGGCTGGAAGGTCCAGCGCTAGGACTGCGTAGAGGTTGCGTAGTGCCTCCCCAGGGCAGAGTTTTCTTCATCCGGATCAGCCGAGAACTTAGTGATTGAGTGAGGTAAATCCCCACAAATTCTTCTACCAGTGTTTCTCTCTGTAGCTAAATTACCCTAGGGGTATTTAGAGATATATTCAGACATTGCTACTACATAATAATAAAACCCTCAGATCTGCTGCACTAGTTTTCCCGCATTGGGTTTTTCTAGGAACTTAGTCCAAAATAAAGGTGTCATATGTGCGATTGATTTTCCTTGTTCAGTTTCCTTGTTTCAAAATCATGTGTATTATAGTGTAGGCTGCTTCAATATTTCATGTATGATTCAGAAATAATTGTGTAACATAAATTACATAATAGAAGAAGTAATCCAGTTGGTTGCAGTAGGATTCATTAGATTGTTCAGATCTAGGAATTTTCACATTTACCACAGTCAATTTGTAGGAATGCCTGCGTTTCGGGTCCGTAGATGGATCCATCATCAATACAAAAATTCCTGATGATGGATCCAACTATGGACCCGAAACGTAGACATACCTACAAATTGACAATGGTAAATCCTAGCCTCTTGAATGAAAATTTTAAAAATTCTAAGAATGGGATAACTACTACATAAAAATGGCTATGATATGCATGTTTACTTTGATGATTGTTGTAGGTATATGTTGAAATACTAAGGCTTTGGAAGCATGTGAACATGGCAAAAGGAAGTGTGGGACGTTGTTATCCAAGATAACCATCAAATGCAAGTTACAACGAAGAGGATAGCATTGTGGATGAAAGTAAAGAGCAGAGACATGGTCTTATTGTTGGAAGGAAAAGAAAACCAAAGATGGTGTTATTCTAGCAAGGAAGGAGGAAATTGTAATATCTCAGTTTTGATCCCTAGAACATAATATGCAATAAATCATATATTGTTGTGTGAGGTATTTTAAGTGATGGAATTGAAGCCAAGTGGGAAGAGATATAATGATCCCATGCTATAAATATATGAAATCCATTGTAAATATTGCAAATATTGCTAGTGTGTAGTTCAATGCCAAGGCATAACTAGTGGATGCATATGAGTCCAAGTGGAGGGATAGGTTATACTGTGGTGGGCATATTTTCCACAATATGCTCATATATATATATATATATATATATATATATATATAAGTCACATGACACAAGGACACAAGACACAAAGTACATGTAAATACAAGTATTCAACACGAGACACGGTGGTCCCAAAAATTGGACACGAGGGACACATTACATATACATATATATATATATATATATATATATATATTAAAAAAACACTGAAATATAGTGTCTGATCCATACTTTTTAGAAATTAAAACATATACAGATATGAATCATGATGATATCTATTTAATAATTTACTAGTTTAGTATTTACAATTTTAGAACTATTTGACTTAGGTTCATAAAACCCTTCTTTATCATGCCGGTTCAGATTTATAACTTCCCACATAGTACAAACTCTATATTTTTGGTTTCAATTCATATTTTTGTGGTTACACCCAAATGCAAAAGGAACAGGATCAGGCCATGCGTGTATGGCGCTAGCAAGGTATTGTGCTCTTTGGTCCTCACTAGATGCATTCATACCTAGACTCATTTAACTTATATATAAAATTATTATCTTACCTAGTTGATTCACGCTAGTTTGAGGTTGATTCGCGCTAGTCTGTGGCATTCAAAAAAGGCATAGTGAGTTTGATTAGTTGTGCGAGCAAAAGGTGAAAAGGGTTGTCTCAACTCTAGCAAGATGTGGAAATGAAAAAAACGAACTAGACTCCGGAATACCTCACAAACAGAGACAAAAAAATGATAAAGCCAAGATGCAGTGTTTTAAATTGGGGATTTTTGTGAGACGCGTGTCCTAAAATCAAAATACACCAGGGCACATTTTGACATGATCCAAAAACGTGTCATGAGTTTAGGACACGAGGAAAATTGTGTATGCCACGTTCTATCGCTCGTGTCGTGTCCAACACAAGGAATACGAGACACGAGACCCTAAGGGACATTTCCTATGACTTATATATATATCAAAATGGTTGGTTAAGGGAGCAACAAGAGAACCATTATATCAAAAAAGGGGGTAATTGGATGATTTAACCTTGTCATTGTCCTTTGGAGTACTATTCTTACATGCTCATGCTTCTTACAAGTTATCCCATATATCTTTGACTTGAAAATGTGTAATAAGTACAAGTGTCATATATTTGGGAAGAGGGGAAGGTCCCATGCAAAAAAAGGTTTTTTCTATGCATTGTATTTTATCATTGGAGAAGGAACCATTTGTGGAAAGAGGAAACAAGGTCCTATGTTATGGAGATGTTTTTCCCTAGTTGTTATGGTTGTTATGGGTGAAAATGTGGAAGAAAAATAGTATGGTTGAAGAGTGGGAGAGCATGCATGGAATGTCAACAAAAGTTTAGGCAACAACTTCAAATATGCAACCCTATTATTGTTGCTCATTGACTTGCTTGAGGTTGATGATCTTGTTTTCCAAATTATGACTAGCAGGTAGACAACATATTGGACTTTCTTTGCACAACCTGAAGAGCATTATAAGGGAAGAGTTATATAAGGGACTTTGAGAAAAGAAAGAGCAAGTCTCCATTATGTTGTGTTGGGCGGTGGAAGAGAGTGGCATGTTCAGTATAATGGTTTGATGAGGACTTGGCAAGCCTTGTTGTAAGTACATGGATTTTCATGATAGTAATGGGTTGGGATGAGTGAGTTTAGAGCCCCATATAAAATTCCTTCACCCTAGTGTTATCATGGTCTGGCTTTGGTGTGAAAATTTCAATCCAGAAATATACAATTTCAGTGATAGATTTATTTCTCCTACTTATTACTCCGATAAGTTATTTACAAAATTCTTTCAGTAAATTTCAAAATAAATACTATTTCAACATTCACTAATGTATATGCAGAGAAAGGAACAGTAAGAAACATAAGCATAAGAAACAATCACATGTACACACTTACTTTTGGACAATTATCCCTGGAAAAACCCAATGTGGGAAAATCGGTGCAACAGATGAGGGTTTATATATTATTCTTTAGCAAATGATCTTTACAAGGAATAAACTGGAAGATTCATTTAGAAAACACTTGGAACAAAATTCTCGGATCCTTTCGAAGATTTTCTAACACCCAGAAGACCCTCTGCCTCCCTCTATGTCTCTCTACGTACTTCTCTGCGCAGTCTCTGCGTTGGACTACGTCACTCTACATGGGTACACTGCGGTGCAACTCTACACTGCCTTCTGTGGCCCTCTGCGTTCCTCTCTCCTCGTTCTCAGTCACTGCTGACTCCCTCTTCTCCTTCTGCCTCTGCAACTCTGCCCTGAAACTCTCCCTCTGAAATCAAATTCTATTCCTTCAGAATCGATCTCCTTCGGGTTACTGAGTGTGTGCTTGGCTTGCTTTCCAAATGACCCTCAAGCCTTCTTTTATAATCTTCTCATTGATGAATCAACGACCCATATTAGAAGTCTAATCAATGGCTAAGATTAAAACTTGACTTGATCTTCATTCTCTAGAAGATTCACCCTCTGTCTTATTAATACCCACTAATTCTTTAATTTCCCTAAGTTTAGACTTAGGGTCTCCATTAAAATAATCAATTATTTTAATAAAACATGAACCGAGTGGAATTTTTACACACGGTTTCTGGGTTCTTTGGAATATTGATGTCCAAACCTCTCCACAAAATTTGAGACCTGGAACACTTTCGGATTCTACAAAAATCAACATTTCCTCTTAGCGAGGAAAGTGTTCTAGCAATTTGCCTGTTGCATGTTGCTCTGCTTTGAAGCATCCTCTGCATTGTTGATCTCTGGCTACTGCCCCTCATCTACTGCGTTGCCGCCCTCTTACTGCTGCCCATGACACTGCCAATGTCACTGCCTCATCTGTACTGCATCACCCTCTGAGTCCTGATCCTATCCATTCCTGCTACTGAAATGGATTCTTGATCATCCCCATCTTCTCTCTGAAATAGACAAACTTTGTCTTCCCCAGAGCCTTCGTGAGGATATCTGCCACTTGTTCTCTTGTTGGAGTGGACTGCAACTGTACAACTCCTCGTTGGACACAGTCTCTGATGAAGTGACACCTGATGTCAATGTGCTTCGTCTGATCATGAAACACATGATTTTCAAAGAGCTTAATGCAACTCTGATTATCACATAGAATATTGGCCACTTCCATCTTTTCCTTCAGTAAGTTCACAAGCAATTTCCGAAGCCATATGCCCTCACACGAAGTTGTGCTATCTGCCATATATTCTGCCTCTATTGAGCTCAGCGCTATGGATTTTTGTTTCCTGTTGCACCAAGAGGTCATTCCCGATCCAATAGAGCAACAATACCCACTAGTACTTTTCCGATCTACTGGAATCCCTGCCCGATCTGCGTCGGTGTACCCACTCAACCTGATGTCATTGTCACAAGTGTATTTCAATCCAAGCTCGACTGTTCCTTGAAGATATCTAAGGACATGTTTGGCTGCTGTCCAATGAGCCCTCCTAGGTTACACCATGAACTGACTGAGAGTATTGATAGCATAACAGATGTCTGGCCTAGTGTTGACTAAATACATCAAAGATCCAATGAGCTGCCTATACAATGTAGTATCAACCTAATCATCTTTAGATGTGTCGATTTTCTTCCAATTGGTGATCATTGGAGTAGTCATGGGTCTACAGTCCTCCATCTGAAATCTTTTCAGAATTTCTGTAGTATACCTTCCTTGACCAAGGAAGAACTCCCCTTTCTGCTGCCAAACTTCCAACCACAGAAAATAATGCATTAGCCCTAGATCCTTCATGTCGAATTCTGCAGCTAAATTCTCCTTCCAATCCTTGATGAGCATTGATGACCCTGTCAGAAATAGATCATCTACATATAGAACCAGTATCAGCGGCTCACTCCCTACCCTTAGATAGTAGAGATTGGGATCTGCGTCACTCTTGACAAACCCCACCTTCTGCAAGTAGTTGTCAATTCGACCATACCAAGCTCTAGGGGCTTGCTTTAGTCCATACAAGGCTTTCTTAAGCCTGCACACATGAGTCTTCTGCTCATGCGTCTCGAAACCCTTTGGTTGTTCAAAGTATACTTCCTCTTCTATCACCCCATTCAAGAATGCAGTCTTGACGTCCATATGGTGAATCTCCCATCACATCTGCGTAGCAAGGGATATCACGGATCTAATGGAAGTATATCGAGCTACTGGGGCGAAGGTATCTTCATAATCTATCCCTTCCTTCTGAGCATACCCCTTAGCCACAAACATGGCTTTAAATTTCTCGATGCTACCATCTGCAGCATATTTGATCTTGTAGATCCACCTTGAACCTACAACTGATTTGTCCTGAGGTTTGGCAACCACTTCCCAGACATCACTCATCGTGATAGAATTGTATTCTTCCACCATCACATCTACCCATACCTGGTGCTGAGTTGCTTCCTGAAAATTAGAAGGTTCCCCAACCTGTGCTACCAAGGCTTGGTATCTTTCAGGTTGCATGCACTGCCTCTTCACATTTCATGGGGCTCTGATAAATTCCTCTGCACCCCTCAGAATTTGTCATAGTTCCCTCCTCGTTCTACCATTGGTAGTGGGTGGATCTACTTTCTCTCCTTCGTGAAAGTCCTCGGGAGAAGTATCCCTTGGATTCCCATGCCTTGGAGAGGCACTCGTATTACCCTCCGCAAGTCATTGTGGTTGGACCAGCGGATCCTCCTTAGACTGCGTAGCAGAAGGAATCTCCTGGGATTTCCTGAAGGCCCTCTCCTCCATGAATTTCACATCCCTCTGCACTACAACTTTCCTACTCTTCGGAATGTAAATGCGGTAAGCCTTTGCATTTTCAGTATATCCTACCAGATATCCTTTTTCCACATTCATATCCAGCTTCTTCCTCTTTTTAGTTGGCACATGAAAATATGCTGCACTGCCAAAGATCCTAAAGTGGCTCACTTCCCGCTTGTTGCCACTGAAGACTCTTTTTGGAGTGACCTTCCCCAATGCGTTATGAGGAATCCTGTTCTGATCATAGACAGTTGTATTACAAGATTCAACCCACAAAAATTTGGGCATGTCTTGATCATAAAACATTTCCCTTGCACCCTCGACAATAGTTCTATTTTTTCTTTCTGCCACACCATTCTGCTCCGGATTATATGGAGCGGTCCACCCTTTTCTGATACCTTCCCTTGCACAAAACCCTGTGAAGTATTTATCAATGTACTCTCCACCATTTTTTGATCGCAACACCTTGATCCGCTTTCCTGTCAGATTTTCTACCAAAGCTTTAAACTCTTTGAAACGACTGAAGACTTCGTCCTTGGTCTTCAAAAACTAGATCCAGATCTTCCTAGAATGGTCATCAATAAAGGTAACAAAATATTCGGCACCACTAAGATCTCTAGTGGACATTAGTCTGCAGATATCCGAGTGTATTAAGCCCAACACACTCTTAGCCATATTGTTGCTTCTATGATACGTTGCCTTGGCATACTTTCCCAATACACACCCTCTGCAGACATCGTCTCGCTTGGTGCTCAGTTATGGAACTCTCGTGATAGTTTTCTTGAGAATCCTTAATGCCCCATTCTTCTGTGCCATAGTTCATTCAATTCCTTCTCATCAATGCTTCCTATTAGTGCCATTGGGGATTCGAGCTGTAACTTATATAGTTTATTTCTCCTGACTCCTATTTGTGCTTTCTTCTTCCAACTTGGGTGTTAGACATATACTCTGTTGCCAATGAAGTAAACGTCATAGCCTTTGTTTTGAAGTTGAGACACCGAGAGTAAGTTCATCCCCAAGTTCATCCCCAAACCAAGCACATGCAATACATTAGTGGCCCGAAGCTTATTTCTAGCTTCCGTTTGAAATACTATGATACCTCTTCCAATAGGGATATATTTTGCTTTATTACACATGGTGATTTTAAAGTTCATCTGCTCTTCTTGGTAATTTGAGAAACATTCCTACACTCCATTCATATGAGCAGAAACCCCACTGTCAATGTACTAGACTTCAGGAGAAGCAGTGCTTGACACACAAGAAAACTCTTCTTCCAATCTGGATGCTAGAACAGAAACATCGTGATCCATCTATTCTTCCATGCTTCCCTTGTTCTTTGGAGAACTGTGTGAACCCTTCCAAGCTGCCGCAACAACGTTAGATTTACGTTCACTTGCCAGTTCTCTGCTCATGTTACACATCTATGGCTCTGATACCATGTGAAAATTTCAATCCAGAAATATATAGTTGCAGTGATAGATTTATTTCTCCTACTTATTACTCATATAATTTATTTACAAAATTCTTTCAGAAAATTTCGAAATAAATACTACTGCAACATTCACTAATGTATATGTAGAGAAAGGAACAATAAGAAACATAAGCATAAGAAACAATCACATGTACACACTTATTTTTGGACAATTGTCCCCGAAAAAACCCAATGTGGGAAAATTGGTGCAACAGATGAGGGTTTATATATTATTCTTCAGCAAATGAATTCTTTACGAATAAACTGGAAAATTCATTCAGAAAACACGTCAGAAAAAATTCTCGGATCCTTCCGAAGATTTTCTGACACCCGGAAGACCCTATGTCTCACTCTACGTCTCTCTACGTACTTCTCTGCGCAATCCCTGCGTTGTACTGCATCACTCTGCATGGGCTCTGCGTTGGTACACTGCGCTGCAACTCTACATTGCCTTCTGTGGCCCTTTGCGTCCCTCTCTCCTCGTTCTCAGTCACTGCTGACTCCCTCTTCTCCTTCTGCCTTTGCAACTCTGCCTTGCAACTCTCCCTATGAAATTAAATTCTATTCTTCAAAATTGATCTCCTTCGAGGTACTGAGTGTGTCCCCGACTTGCTTTGCAAATGACCCTCAAGCATTCTTTTATAATCTTCTTATTTATGAATCAACGACCCAAATTAGAAGTCTAATTAATGGCTTAGATTAAAACTTGACTTGATCTTCTTTCTCTAGAAGATTCACACTTTGTCTTATTAATACCCATTAATTATTTAATTTCCTTACGTTTAGACTTAGGGTCTCCATTAAAATAATTAATTATTTTAATAAAACATGAACCGAGTGGAATTTCCACAAACGGTTTCTGGGTTCTTTAGAATACTGATGTCCAATCCTCCTCACAAAATTTGAGACTTTGAACACTTTCTGATGCTACAAAAATCAATATTTGGTGTAGAGCCAAACCTACTTCTGATGCCTGGGTGGAAAATCACTCCTCAACAACTAGTTTGGTGGAAATGGCTTTAATTGTAGATATGTATTCATGGTTCTCTTTTTGTTGAACATTTTTCTATTTTGTTAATGTGTTGAATTAGACGTATAATCAAAAATTTTGTGATGTCAATGCTATTTCCATTGCTATTTTATATATGCATGTAAATTCTATAAAATATTGCCACCGAAGGTTAAATTTGGCCTCACAATTGCTTAATGAAGGAGATAAATCTCGTGGGTGGTGTTGGAAGGCCAAGGGAGGCAATTGGGGATGTTTCACACTTGTCTCGTATTAGATTTAGAATTGCATAGGAGGAAAAGACACTTGGATACTAAGCACCAATATGAAAAGGACGTCACCTGGACTTCCTTATGCAACTTACACAATTTATTAAATTCCTCTTCATTGCGTTGAGAGACATTCGATAACCTAGTATGAGGGTGATGTGTGATTTCGTCTGTGCTCAACGTGGAGTTGGCATATGTCCTTTTAAAATTAAGAAAAATGTTAGCATTTAATCATTTTTATATATAGAATATTAGCTTTGTGTGAAATTTTCAATCTGAAAACTATACAGTTGCAGTGATAGATTTATTCCTCATACTTATTATTTCAATAAGTTATTTTTCTGAAATCTTCTGGCAACTATTGAAATAAATACTATTGCAACATTCACAAATACATATGTAGAGAAATAAATAGTAAAGGACATAAGCACTAGAATCAATCACATGTACACAGTTATTTTTGGACAATTGTCCCCGGAAAAACCCAATGCGGGAAAACCAGTGCAGCAAATGAGTGTTTTATTATTTCTTCAGCAAATGATATCTTTACAGGGAAATATAATGGCAAATAAAATCTAAAACACCTGGGACTGAATTTCCGACTCCCTTAGACAATTCTCTGACACCCTAATCAGCGCCTGATGGCTCTTGTGCTTGTCTGTTTGTTTCACTGCGCAGTCCCAGCGCTGGACTGCATAAGTCTGTGTAGGGACTGCGTGGGCGCTACAGCCTCAAGCTGCCTTCAGTGGCCCACTGCTACCCTCTATCCCTGATCTCGATCACTACTGACTCCCTCCACCTTCTGCTTCTGCAACCTCTTCACCCTACAACTCTCCCACTGAAATCGAATTCTATTACTTCAGAATCGATCTCATTCGGGTTTTGAGTGTATGCCCAGCTTATTTCCAAATGACCCTCAAGCCTTCTTTTATAATCTTCTCGTTGGAGAACCAACGGCCTAGATTAGAAGATTAATCAATGGCTAAAATTAAAACTTGACTTGATCCATGTTTTCTAGAAGATTCACACTCTGACTTATTAATACCATTTAATTATTTCATTTCCCTAAGTTTAGACTTAGGGTCTTCATTAAAATAATTAATTATTTTAATAATTCATGAACCGAGTGGAGTTTCCACAAACTATTTCTGGGTTCTTTGGAATGTTGTTGTCCAAGCCTCCCTGCAAAGTTTGAGACTTGGAACACTTCCGAATGCTACAAAAATCAACACTCCCTCTTATTGAGGAAGGTGTTCCAACAATATGGTTGTTGCATGTTGTTGTGCTTTTGAAGCACCCTCTGCGCTGCAGATCTTGGACATTGCCCCTCATCTACTGTGCTGCTTTCCTCTGTACTGCTGCCTTTGACATTGCCACTGTCACTGTTGCATCTGTACCACAGCTCCCTCTGAATATGGATTCTAACCATTCCTGCTACTGGAAGGGATTCTTCATCATCCCCACCTTCTCTTTGAAGTAGACAAACTTTGTCTTCCCTTAAGCCTTCGTGAGGATGTCTACCACCAGTTCTCCTGTTGGAGTGTACTACAACTGAACATCTCCACGTTGTACACAATCCCTGATGAAGTGACACCTAATGTCAATATGTTTCGACCTATCATGAAACATAGGATTTTCAAAGAGCTTAATGCAACTCTGATTATCGCATAAGATGCTAGTTGCTTCCCTTTTTTCCTTGAGTAGGTTCACTAATAGTTTTCAAAGCCATATGACCTCGCACGAAGCTGTGTTGGCTGCCATATACTCTGCTTCTGCTGAACTCAGTGCTACGGACATCTATTTCCTGCTGCACCAAGAAGTCATTCTTGATCCTAGACTAAAACAGTACACACTGGTACTCTTCCGATCTACTGAACTTCCAGCCCAATCTGCGTTGGTGAAACCACTCAACCTGACATCATTGCTACAGGTGTACTTCAATCCAAGCTCGATTGTTCCTTGAAGGTATCTGAGGACATGCTTGGGTGCTGCCCAATGTGCCCTCTTCGGTTCTGTTGAACACCTAATCCTCTATGGGTAGGTGTGGAAGGCGAAAAGTCACAAAGGAGTCCAAGTGACCTTGGAAGATGAATCCAAAAGTCACAACAAGAGCCATCTGTAATCGTCCTTTCAGATGCATCCTTGCATTCCCCGTGTCTTGGGTGAGTTTAGGTGAATGATTCTGTTGATCCATGTATTTTTGTAGTTTGTGAATTTTGGACCATTCCTTAGATAGCATTGTGCCAAAACAGTAAAGACCCATGGGCACTGCTTCTGTAGCCAATTGCCCAAATGTTGTACTTTGTATAGTTGCAACATTTGCACGATCTTCTAGCGCTTGTATCTGAGCCTTCAATTTCATGATCATAGTAGCACAGTCATAGTGAAGCTCCTTAGCTTGATAAATCAACAATGATAACTGCTTGCAGATTTTTGGTATCAGAAGTTGGCTGCTGGTGATGGCTCAAAACTACAAGGATAAAAAGAATCAGCAATCCCCCAAAACCTGTCTCGTCGCCGTCCCCATCGCCCCAGCGTCTGAATTCTTGAAGGTATCCCTCGAATTCTTTAAACACTCTCTTCACCGCAGAGCTCTTCCGCTGCCTCCTTGTGCTCTCGCTCGGCCCTCTCGTAACCGCTAGCTTAGTGAGGTGAGGGGTGAAGGGGAGGCCGGAGGAGAAGCTGAGCTGCAGTGGGGGAGGAGAGTCGATGGGGAGAGCGTTGGTGGAGGCCGGTTTCCTAATCCAACCGATCAAATTTGGATATGCGAGGTTCCACGGCTTGCCATTGGCGGAACAATAGGATCAGGAGGTGAGGAAACTCGTTCTGGAAATCATGAATCTCTGGGCAATTTTGAAGGACGGCCTGGACCCCTTGGAGAAACAGGTCAGAGAGATTTTTTCATCGAATTGTTCGCACCAGAACTGAGGCCTTTGATTCTTTCAGCCGTCCCATTTCGCAGGATTAGATAGTTCTTTCCGCTGTACTTCTGCCCCATGTAAAGTTTTGAATGTTGTGGTCAGGCTTGTACCGTTGTAGTGTAATTACAGCAAACAAAATAAGAATTTTCGGGAAATTGCTCGAATGCTTGATTTTTCGAGAAGAAAGAACTTTGCAATTGACATGGGTTGTCGTTGGGTCATTCTAGTACTGAAACAAAGGTATTATTGAATCAGGGTTCGGCACATCGATCAATGATCTCAATCTCTCTGCTTCTACTTGTTTTTTATATTGTGCCATACAAGCACCCATATATATAATTTCATGTCAGTGTTGTTGCTCTTAAAAAAAAAAAAGGAAAAAAGAAAGAAAGAAAGAGGAGGTGGAAAAGAGGAGGTTCTATTTACGCCTTGAAATTTTATTGAAAAAAAAAGAGGAGGTGGAAAAGATCACTGGCTAGATCACCTTTTGGAGCATCAACAACAGATAAATTCTGCAGACTCTGTGACGGACCTTTTGGCGATGCAATGACTGGAAATGTACTAAGAGTATGGTAAGTGGTTCTTACATGTGGGTTGAGTTATTTTTTTCAAGACCATTGAAATTGTTGGTTGAGGTATCGTTGAGTGAATGTTGGAACCTAAGATCATAGTGTGAAGTGCATTAAAGTTGGTGCCAATCATTATAAGTCATTGCAAGTCAAGTGTCTCTCTTACACAATTCGGTTAAGTCCTTGAATATCTTAGTTTTTGATATCCTTTCTGTATATGATTTCCACAAGAATTCTACATTAAAAGAGAGAGAATGTGCAACCATTTGTTTTCAATCCCCTTGCTAAAAGTCTAAGTCAATTCTATTTTCTGAGTTGAGTCCTCTATAATTTGAGTAGCAGAGTCTGTCCTTTGGGAATTCCATAGTTGGAAGTTCAAGAAAGATTAAAAGGTGTTAGAAGTCACTTGTTTTCTTTTGAAAGGCATTGTAAACGGGGGCATTATCAGTTGAAGCCAACATCCTTTATTTCTTGAGCTTGAGTTGTTTGGAAAATGGCCAAATTTTATGAAGTATTACAATCCTTGGAAACTTTGATACAATATACTGTTGATAACACAATCCAAATCAATAAAGACACTCTCTTTGATATCCAGATTTGCTTGCAAAATGCACATGAAAAGATTGAGTTTTTGCAGTTGGAGTCTCAGCTTCAGCGAGATGAACTTCAGCAAAATATTCATCATTCTGAACCTGTTTCTGTTCAAAAAATTGAGAGGGAATCGCATCAACAGCAAGAATATAAAGTTGCAGTCGATTCACATCATGTTCCTTGTACAAGAGCAAATTTACATGCAGATGCAACAACTCAGTCTGCACTTCCCAAACCCATCATCAGACCTTGGGAAGAGCTTGTCCACAACAAGCACATAACTAGTCTTGGATATGACAAGGATGTGTCCTTTCATATTCCGGACTACTCCAAGCCCGTCAAATTTCAGAGTGCTGGATTTCTTCATGACAGTTCACATTCAGCTGTTCCTGATCCTGCTTCTCTTCCACGGCAACAACAACAACAGATTGAAAAATACCAACACTGTGATCGAGTTGGCCATATGAAAGATCACTGTTTCGATCTTCACCCATGCAAGCACTGTGGTCGGCACACCCATTCTTCACACAGGTGCTTCAGAAACAAGCCTCCTGCAAGAACAAAGATTCATCTTGGATGGATCGCTTCTTGGCAATGGGCATCAACAGCCAAGAAGATGTTTAAGTCGCATGTCAGAACTTGTTCTCGAATATTGAACAATCTTGCAATTGAGTTTTCACCATCATCTCACCTTGTACCTGGCAGGGGGGAAAATGGTAGTCATCTACAAGCTTCGATGCCACATCAAGCGAGCCTGAGCCACAATCTCTCATTCCAGATTCAGAGTTGTAGACAAAGACACAGTAGTTCAATCGAGTCTGAGCCACAATTCGTCATTCTAGATTCATAGGTGTAGCCAAAGACACGGATGCCCATGAGCATGCCTTTGGTTGATGGACAACCTTAAACCATCCATGTGAGGTTGATATTCTTCCTCTTTCAGAACACTTCCTCTAGCAGAAGACTTCAGCTTCTTGCCAGTTTTGGTTGAGTTCTAGGAAATGCATCAAGCATTCCAGTGTTGGTGGTGATCCTTAAACCATCACAGGTTGTAGACTTCCCTTCTTTTAGGTTGAAGGTCTCCCTCTTTAAATATGAGGGACACTTCCTCTAGCAGAAGCCCTTAGCTTCTTGCCATTTTTGGAAGAGTTCCGGGAACTGCAATAAGCGTTGCATTCCAGTGTTGGTGGTCATCCTTAAACCACCTCTTTATGCCAACATTTCAGAGAGTTGATTCAGCCTAAGTGCTGCAATGCATACTTTGTAGATTTGTATTACAACTCTCTTTTTGGACTCACACATACCCCTTCGGATTAAGGGGGGGAATGTTGAACACCTAATCCTCTATGGGTAGGTGTGGAAGGCGAAAAGTCACAAAGGAGTCCAAGTGACCTTGGAAGATGAATCCAAGAGTCACACCATTGTATTATAAATGTACATCTATGGTGAATAATATAAGTATCTCATGCTTATCTTTCTATGTGTGTGTTTAGTTTCTTCATACACCATGTGTGTGTTTAACAGGTTCTACCATGAACTAACTGAGGATATTTACAGCATAACATATGTATGGCCTTTTATTTACCAGATACATGAATGACTCTATGTGCTGCCTATATAGTGTAGGATCAACCTCATCATCCTCAGACGTGTCGATTTTCTTCCAGTTGGTGATCATTGGAGTTGTCATGGGTCTACAATCCTCCATCTGAAATCTCCTTAGAATCTCTGTAGTGTATCTTCCTTGACCAAGGAAGATCTCCCCATTTTGCTGCCAAACCTCCAACCCCAAAAATAGTGCATCCGTCCTAGATCCTTCATGTCAAATTCTTCATCCAAACTCCTCTTGCAATCTATGATGAACCTTGATGATCCTGTCAAGAAGAGATCATCTACATACAAAACCAGTATCAACGGTTCACTCCCTACTCTCAGATAGTAGAGGTTGGGATCTGCGTCACTCTTGACGAATCCCATCTTCTGCAGGTCGCTGTCAATTCGACCATACCAGGCTCCAGGAGTTTGCTTCAGTCCATATAACACTTTCTTCAATCTGCACACATGAGTCTTCCAATCATGTGTCTCAAAGCCCTCCGGTTGTTCTGTTAGTGTCAGTATTTGCATCCTGCCATTAGTGATCAAAAATACTCTTTTCATATCATTTTAGGAGTCCCATTCAGAATTTTTTTATCATTCCATTAAGTCATGCAAAAACTTTACTCGCTGATGGTAGTCCTAGTCCAAAAACATCACTCCTCAAAAATTCAAACTTGTTGGCCCACCTTCATGTCTTGATGAGCATAATTCAGCCATGAAATTTCATTTCATCATGTCATTATGTCAGTCAAGTCACCATGAAGTCTGGTCACTCAAGGTCTTCATTAGGTCTCTAGGTTTCATTCTTCAAGTTCCAAATAAAACATCATTTCATTGCATAAAGCCAACAAAAGTATGAGAGTGATCCAAATAATATCCCTTTACCATCTAAAGAGGATTTCCAAGCATGAAAAAGATGGTTTACAAACTTGTAATTTTGATTTCAAGTGTGAGTTTCATTCCAAAATGTAATTTTATTCCAAAAAACAGAGATGTAATTTTATTTTATTTATGTAATTTTATGTCAATTTATATGTAATAAGTACACAGTTTCCCAAAGCTGCCAACTCAGTTCCATATGCCAAATAAAGCAATGTCAAAGTGCAAGAGTTCTTAGTCCATCAATTGATCAAATGTCAAAGGAAAAAGTCCAAGAGTGTAAGGGTATTTTGCAAAGTTTTAAAGGTGAAATTGAACATTGCAAAAGTGGGTTTTAAAGTAATCAAAATCAAATTCACAAAAGTATTTAAACCCACTAGACATTAGTACAAATCTCATTTGTCCTCTCTATCATCAAGCAACCTCAGCAAAGCACGAAAATCCAAGAAAGAAGGCGAAATTTGCAAAACAGAGGCAGCGCTGCGCTCCTGGTAGAAGGAGGGCGCTCCTGTGTATTACACTGCGCGCTTGTGTTATACATTGTGCCCCTGCGTTATACGTTGTGCCCCTGGCAAAGAGAGGGCGCGCTTGTGTTGTGCGTTGTGCGCTTGCCCGAAAACACTCAGGGAGATCCAAAACACATGCCATCACCTTCAATCTTCAACAACGGTGCTCTACAGCCTCCAGCAATCAGGTAAGCCACAATTGCACCATCCCTCTTCTTATCAAGTCGATTTTGTGGTGTTTGAAGTTGTTCAAAAGATTTGGTGTCTATTTTTAGCTTGAAACCTTAGTATCATCCCCTAAATCCCAATTACATTTCCTAACACTCCCTAAGACTTCCTTTTCCTTCTCACATCACTATTAGACCCTATCCCTGCCCCCTATATCACTATCTCCATTTCCCTAAGCTCTTTATTCCCAATACCCTAAGACCTAGGCTACTCATTTGCCTAGGCTCCCAAAATCCCTAACCTGTAATAAAATTCCCTATCCTAAATCCCTTATCATTACTAATCCCTGTCACCTCCCTCATTTCATAAAGCCCTTCCCCCATCTCCCTAAATTTCCCCATCTCATTCCCACTTCCCAAAACTCATTTTTTCATTATCATTCCATCTCCCTAGGGTTTTCATACTAAGACACCTATGGAAGAAGAACATAACATAAACTACAGTGAGGAAGAAGAAAGAAAGGAGAGGAGGCCAAACAAAGGAGGGAGAATCCCTAGACTTGAGCCAACAAATACCAGGGAACTCATGGCATCTCCCATGACAGTGACATGTTTTAAGCATGTAGGATGTTTTGAATTCTGGGAGAAAATACAAAGGGTCCAACATCATTCTATGTTGAGCAAACTATTCATCTCCATTCTCCATGAAAACCAGGTAACCCTTGCTAGTGTCACTTTCACTGTGTCCACTGCCATCATATCAGCGGCCACTGGAATCCCAAATGTTGGGGAAAACTGGTTCAAGAAAAAATACTTGGAGGAGCATTACTTTGAGCCATAAATCAAACCTAGGTACAAGAATGAAAGAAAGGGGAAGTTTCCTTTCTCTTAACTCCTGGAAAGATATGCTCCCATGATGGAATCATCATGAAGTACTTTTCTTGTGAAGGTAGGTTCTCTAGACTTTACACCTATCATATCCGGCTACTCATGCACTTCACAAGGGTCAAGATGCTCAACATACCTTGTTACCTCTTCCGAAGCATTGACAAGATGGAATATATTGTCCAAAAGAGAGAATATGAGCACCAAATGAACAGTCTTTTTCACCACTCCCTCATCAAGATCATAGTCCTTCATCACCTCAAACAATTGAACATTTTATGGAGTACTTTCATAGCTAATGACATATTCACTGCCCCAACTATTCAACATGCCCAAGATGTGCCTTCATCATCTCATCCTTCCACATCCATTCCTCCATCTCAGCCCACAGTTCATGCATCATCATCAGATCAGTCTCCTTCATCCATTTCACCACCATCATCTCCATTTCACACTGAGACTGGGTCACTTAGCAGAGCTAAGATCAGTGAGCCTAAGAAGGATAATGTAGCTGAGATAGAGCCATTGACAAAAACATACCAGAGAGGTCACAGGCATGTGTTTGCATCACACATAGTGGAAGGGGCATTGCCTTCTACATCAACAAAGCAGATAGACAAAGGGAAGCAAAAGATGACAGAGGCGGAGATTTAGGCAAAGATCAGACATGAGGCGGAGGACCTCCATGAGACAGAACAGGATTTTGACCTTGTTGACCTAGATGAGCATGATGATGATGAGATCACTAGCACAGTCATCAAGGAGAAAGAAACCAAGATTAAGGAGCTACAAACTAATCTTGACAGGTCTAAATTTGTCATTAACTTTCTTGAGCAGGAGAACCAGCAGCTAAAGACCAAACATGTCATTGATGACGTGAAATTCATCAAAGCTCAAAGAGAGGCAAAAAAAGCTAAAGTCTTGCTTGAAGAGACATTAGAAACATATGGTGAAACCAATGACGCAGAAGAACAAGTGCCAATGAGAAGGCCTAGGACTAGAGGGCCGAAAAAAAGCTCTAGAACTAGAGAGGAAAAAGGAGGCTGAGCTTGCTAATCAACTCAGTCTGAATGAACAAATTGCAGTGGTAATGAATGAAAACCAGGAGCAATGACTTGACAGGGCTAACCAGCACCTAGAGAAGCTTCTGGAGAAGGCAAACAGAGATAATGATATATTGAGAAAGAAGGCCAAGCACTATGCCAAGAAAAATAAAATTGCAAGGGCCAAGCTTAAAAGATCCAATGCAAAAAATGAAGCTCTAACCATGCAAGAAGAGGAAAGGAATCTTGATATGCTTGTTGAGGCTTCACTCCATGCCTAAACCACATGATTAGCAGTCATTTCACCAATTTTGAGAAGTTTTGGGGGTAATTTTTGAAGTTTTTGTGTTTTTCAGCAATCGTAGACAGTCTTGTGACAGCTGGACTGTCAAGGGCGCAACACCCTAGGCGCTACGCTCTTGTTTGAGGCACTTTTTGGCCAAATGAAGACCACCACAAGATGTAAAATGATGAATACATCCAAGTCAGCGAATTTTCTACTCTTGTTTTGGACAACTGGCAGGTGAAAAGGTGAAAAAACACACAAAAAATCAATGTTCTGTCTCCTTTTTTGCCTTGGCACTGTGCCCCTGAACAAATGTGGGAGAATCACTTATTGACAGGGCAAATCAACTCCATTCTGCAAACTAAATATAGATCTGGAAAGTAGACTAGATAGGCTTTCCAACAAGCCATCCTGAGCCTAATTTGGACACCGGGAAGGCCTCCAAAAGTCGTCTGCAAGATGGAGGGTGCCCCTGGCATTGTGAGGGCGCCCTTGGCACAAAAATGGCGCCCTTGACAAATGTCTGATTTTTCTCAGTTTTAACTGCAATTTTGATTTTCACTTTGGGAAATGATGATTTTACTTATGTAATTGATGGAAATAAATGTAATTATCATGTTTTTACTGTTACCTAGGGTAAATACATTAGCTAAATGTCATCATGAAGTCAAATGAATCAATTTCATTGTAATTAGGGAGTCACTTGGACCTTCCTACACTTCAGCTATCAGTTGAGATTTTTGTGGATCTCTTCCTCAACTCAGGGATTTGACGAGGATGATAGAAAGTGGTTTTGAGGCCTATATCATGTAATTTTTCAATCATTTCATAGGTTGGAATCAGTTGGATGTTGGCATATTGATCACAGACTCTATTGTAATCATTTTGGCAGGAGCTTAATAAAATTGTTGTAGCTATTTCTTTAAGATACCTGTGGTATGGTTGTCTAGCATTGTTTCTTCTCTTGTTTCAATTGTATGAATGTATTGTTGGTCCATTTTCCATTTCATGTCTATTGTATGATCACTTTCAAGTTAGAGAAACAAAATTCATCTCACATGCTCTGTTTTGGGAAAGTTTTCATAGTCTATTCATCTTTCTTTAAGTTTGGGAAGAATACATCTTTCATGCCTTGTCTGAATCATTCCATCCCAAGAACCCTAATATGCTAGCCTTTCTACCTACCTTGCCCCATTGAATCTCTGCAACCCTAATCCTATTTTCCCTGACCTAGCCTCTTTGACCTAATATCCTCATCCAACAACCCAATCAAATCAAATCAAAACCCCTAAACTCATACGTAGCCTAAAATCCTAATTTATCCAACCCTCTTGGTTGTGACCTTGTGGAGAGAGCCCTCTCCGGTTTGGTAGGGCTAGATACCAAGCTAAAAGATTGGTTTGTAGTTACCTCTATTGGGATTTCTTCTTCAGCCTTAGAGATTTGGCGAAGTGATAACATGTTCTATATACACCTCTTCCTCTATCACCCCGTTCAAGAATGTCGTCTTGACGTCCATCTGGTGAATTTCCCATCCAAACTGCGTAGCAAGGGATATCATGGACCTGATAGAGGTGTACCTGGCTACTGGGGCGAAGGTTTCTTCATAGTCAATTCCTTCCTTCTGAGCATACCCCTTAGCCACAAACCTGGCTTTAAATTTCTCGATACTGCCGTCTCTAGCATACTTGATCTTGTAGATCCACCTGGATCCTACAACTGATCTCTCCTGAGGTCTGGGGACCACTTCCCAAACATCATTTGTCATGATGGAACTATACTCTTCCACCACTGCATCAACCCACACTTGGTGCTGAGCTGCTTCCCAAAAACTGGAAGGTTCTCCAACTTGAGCAACCAAAGCTTGATACCTCTCAGGCTTCTTACGCAGTCTCTTCTCATTTCAGGGGATTCCAACAAAGTCCTTTGCATCCTTCAGAATCTGTCGAAGTTCCCTTCTCGTTCTCCCACTAGTAGTGAGTGGATCTCCCTCTTGCAAATCCTCGGGAGACACATCCCTTGGATCCCTATGCCTTGGAGAGGCAACTGAATTTTCTGCTGCTGGTTATTGGGGCTGTACCAGAGGCTCTTCTTGAGACTGTGTAGCAGAAGGCAACTCACGGGATCTTCTGAAGGCCTTCTCCTCCATGAATTTCACATCCCTCGCACCACGACTTTCCTACTCTCAGGAATGTAGATGAAATATGCCTTTGCATTCTCGTTGTATCCTACCAGATACCCTTTTTCGGCAGTCATCTCCAACTTATTCCTCTTCTCACTGGGCACATGACAGTAAGCTGTACTGCCGAAGATCCTAAAGTGAATCACTTCAGGCTTACTGCTAGTCAAGACAATTTCTGGTGTGATCTTTCCCAGTGCAGCATGAGGAGTCCTGTTTTGAATGTAGACAGTCGTATTACACACTTCAGCCCACAAGAACTTGGGCATGTCTTGGTCATACAGCATGGCTCTTGTTGCTTCAACAATAGTCCAATTTTTCCTTTCTGCCACACCATTCTGTGAAAAGTCCTAGATCTGGATTCCTACTGCAACAAATCTGAATTACTTCTCCTATTATTTTGCTAATTATTTCATTATATTGAAATACCGAAGTAATTACTAAAGCAGTCTACACAAATGATGCTGCAGAATAAATCTAAGTGTTGAAACAAACTGAACAAAATGTAATGAAAGACAACCACATTTGACACAATTATTTTTGGACTAAGTCCCCAAAAAAACCCAACTCGGGAAAACCGGTGCAGCAGATCTGAGGGTTTGTATTATTAAGCAACAGATTCTTGAGTACAACTAGGGTGCCAACATCCGGCAAACCCTTCAGAGAAATCTAGACAGCAAATATAATTTGTGAGATATACCTCACTCTGCAAGTCTCCGGACTGATCTGACAGTGTTGGTGAAGCCCTCACTGCCTCTGCATGATTGCCTACGTTGGAACTGTATAAGCCTGCATGGGCAAGCTTGAGGAATTGCATCACCCTTCTCTGCAACTGAACTAGCTGATCTAAGACTGGATTTTGGCCCTCCTGGCTTAGAAACCCCAACCTCTGGCTATCTCTGGACTGACTCCAAGAGACACTGTGCTGCTTCTGCGTGATTTCCCTGCAGGGACTGCATCACCCCTTCAAAAAACTGCGCTACCTCTCTCTGTGTCACTTCTGCCTCTCTCTGAAATGCACTCCTGGTCCTCCTGACCAGCTTCTGTTTCTGCCCCTCTCTGGATCTGATCACTGAATCATAATCACTTAGCTAACCCTACCCTAGTGATTCGATTCTGATCAAAAGCTGTGTCTCCTCACACAAATTCGAAAAATGCTCAATGGCTCAAGTGTCTCAATGTATTTTCCATAGACCCCTCACCCTCCTTCTTGTATTCTTCTATTGCCTCTTCAACGGCCAAGATTAAAACATAATCAAGGGCTAATATTAACTTGGAAGTGATCCATGACTTTATCTAGAAAATTCACACTTAGTTTAATTAATACCCTTTAATTAATCAAATTTCCTGGCTCCCTCTATCTCTGCATTGCTGTTATGGCTCCCTTATCTCTTCTCTTCCTGTACTCTCTATCCTTCATAAATTCTCCCTCCTGGATATTTCACCTTCCCCTCTCTGCGATCGAGAATCACTTCAATTCTTCCTTCGGCTGAAGAAATCGATCTCTAGATTCTTTCTCCGTCTGATGTGTTTTCCATAGGCCTCTCACCCTCCTTCTAATAATCCTTCGTTGACCCTTCAACGACCAAGATTACAACATAAACAAGGGCTAAGATTAACTTGGAGGTGATCCATGACTTTATCTATAAGATTCACACTTAGTTTAATTAATACCCTTTAATTAATTAGCTTCTCTAAGTTTAGACTTAGGAAAACATTAAAAAAAGATTAATTATTTTAATTAAACCATCTCTAAGTGGAATTTTCCAAAACCATTTACAGGTATTATGGAATACATGTGTCTTAGCCTGTATACAAAATTACAAGGCTAGAGCACATCCGATGCTACAATAAATCAAAACATTCTGCTCCAGATTATATGGAGTTGTCCACTCTCTTTTGATGCCTTCTTTTGCACAGAATCCAGTGAATTATTTATCTATGTATTCACCACCATTATCTAATCGCAATACCTTGATCCGCTTCCCTGTCATATTTTCTATCAAAGCCTTAAACTCTTTGAACCGACTGAAGACTTCATCCTTGGTCTTCAAGAAGTAGATCCAGGTTTTCCTGGAATGGTCATCAATGAAGGTGATGAAGTACTCGGCACCGCTAAGAGCTCTAGTGGAAATCCGTCCACAAATCTCTGAGTGTATCAGGTCCAATACACCCTTGGCCCTATTGTTTCTTCTCTGGTATGCTGCCTTGGCATATTTTCCCAATACGCATCCCTTGCAGACATCATCTCGTTTAGTGCTCAGCTCTAGAACACCTGTACAGTCTTCTGGAGAGTTCTCAACGCTCCATGATGCAAATGCCCCATTATTCTATGTCGTAGATCATTCAAGTTCGTTTCATCTGTGTTGTCGACCAGTGCCATTGGAGACTCAAGCTACAATTTGTACAGTTTGTTGCTTCTTACCTCAATCTGTGCCTTCTTCTCCCACCTGGGGTGTTTGACATAGACTCTATTTCCAATAAAGTAGACATCATAACCTCGGTTTTGAAGCTGAGACACTAAGAGCAAGTTCATTCGCAAACCCGGCACATGCAGAACATTAGTGGCCCGGATTCTATTTCCACCCTCGGTCTGAAAAAATAAGGTACCTCTCCCAAGAGGAGTGCATTTTGCTTTATTACCCATGGTTATTTTGAAATTCATCTGCTCTTCTTGGTAGTCGGAAAAACAGTCCCATACTCTAGTCATGTGAATAGAGGCTCCACTGTCAATATACTAGGCATCAGAAGAAGCAGTGCTTGATACGCAAGAAAAATCTTCCTCAAGTCTGGATGCCAATAGAGAGACATCATGATCCATCTGTTATGACATGCTTCTTTCCCTCCCTGGAGAACTGCGTGAACCCTTCTGCACTGCTGCTACAGTAGCCTTCCGTTCACTAGTCGATTCTCCCTTCCTGTTACTCATCTCTGGCTTTGATACCATGTGAAATTTTCAATCTGAAAATATACAGTTGCAGTGATTGATTTATTCCTCCTACTTATTATTTCAATAAGTTATTTTTCAGAAATCTTCTAGAAAATATCAAAATAAATACTTCTGCAACATTCACAAATACATATGCAGAGAAATAAACAGTAAAGGACATAAGCACCAGAATCAATCACATGTACACAGTTATTTTTGGACAATTGTCTCCGAAAAAAACCAATGCGGGAAAACCGATGCAACAGATGAGGGCTTTATTATTTCTTTAGCAAATGATATCTTTACAGGGAAATATAATGGCAGCTAAAATCTAAAACACCTAAGACTGAATTTCTGGCTCCCTCAGACAATTCTCTAACACCCTGATCAGCCCCTGCTAGCTCCTGTGCTTGTCTGCATGTTTCACTCCGCAGTCCTAGCGTTGGACCGCATAAGTCTATGTAGGGATTGCATGGGTTCTCTGCACTGCAACCTCAAACTGCCTTCAGTGGCCCACTGCTACCCTCTGTCCCTGATCTCGATGACTACTGACTCCCTCCGCCTTTTGCTTCTGCAACCTATTTGCCCTGCAACTCTCCCACTGAAATCGAATTCTATTACTTTAGAATCGATCTCCTTCAGGCACTGAGTGTATGCTCGGCTTATTTCCAAATGACCCTCAAGCCCTCTTTTATAATCTTCTCGTTGTAGAACAAACGACCTAAATTAGAAGATTAATCAATGGCTAAGATTAAAACTTGACTTGATCCATGTTTTCTAGAAGATTCACACTCTGACTTATTAATACCATTTAATTATTTCATTTCCCTAAGTTTAGACTTAGGGT
The DNA here is from genome assembly GCA_034641835.2 of Pinus albicaulis. Taxonomy (NCBI): domain Eukaryota; kingdom Viridiplantae; phylum Streptophyta; class Pinopsida; order Pinales; family Pinaceae; genus Pinus; species Pinus albicaulis. Next base: position 685,716,626 of record CM076570.1, read on the forward strand.
CTTCATTAAAATAATTAACTATTTTAATAAGTCATGAACCGAGTGGAGTTTCCACAAACTGTTTCTGGGTAGGGCCTTTATTAAAATAATTAATTATTTTAATAAGTCATGAACTGAGTGGAGTTTCCACAAACTGTTTCTCGGTTCTTTGGAATGTTGCTGTCCAAGCCTCCCTACAAATTTTGAGACTTGGAACACTTCTGAATGCTACAAAAATCATCACTTTGTGCATAGAATGAAATAAAAACTACTTCTTATGTTTAAGAGGTGAAATCCGTATATACTTGGTAAAGCAATCACACTTGCCAATGTCGGCACCAACATTCGCAAGCACTTACAACATTTATAGGAAAAAGAAAGAACAGAAGAAAACTTCTATTAATGGCAGGAGGCCCAAGACAATGATGTGAAGTATAAAACATAATTCGATTGGTTTAAAATGCGAGTGCACCAGGCATCATGGGTTGAGAAAATGAAGACCGAACAACAAAATCAGATGAAAACATCCAAAAGATGGAGACAACAATGATTCGAAAGAACCCTATTCAAAAGTCCGAGACTTCAATAATTTAATACCAAACCCTAAATATTCTACAGTGAAAACTTAGTCAATACACATTCACGAGAAAAAGGGGACAACATAGAAAAAAGGTATCGGAGGTGATATAACTTGAGAAAAGATTTGCACCTCAAGCGATTTGATCCCTATCGACGAATGATTGTTAATTTTAGTCAACAATGGTATATTCTATGCTTAGCACAATTTACTTAGCAGCCCAATAACAATATCCAATTATTTCCAGTAGAAATCACATTGACGGTAAATGCATATAGAACATAAAAACAAATGTAAAAGACAAGTTGTAATATTCCCTTTTTTGGTGTTCCTTATGACAGGGTTAGGATGGACTTCCAGAGTTGGGAGCAGACAAGAAACAGGTACAAGTTGGTATCATCAGCGGGCATAGGGGATCTTTGGAGGAGTTTGGAGGAGTTTCTATGAGGACCGGTGGCATTCACTTGGTATATTCCATCATTCACACAGTTTTCCTTTCGTTCCGGTGCATTCCGAAAACTTTCAGAAAACTGAGCTATTTTTGGGCTTAAATCAATTAATTATGCTCAAGGTGGCATTCCGGGAGGAATACGTGATATAACACCTTAGTGTAATAGCTCGTTGGAACCGGAACAAGAATACCCACAGATGGGTTGTAATATTCCCAATTAGCGATAGCTAATTGGAAATATTAATTTTGATCAATTTTGCCTACTATAGTTAAATTATAAATAAAAGTGAGTAGAAGGGGACATAACTCACTCTAAACATAAAGTTCACTCCCTATTAGACACAAAGTTCTAACTTAAGTGGGCCAAGGGGGGCAAAGAGACCACGTAGAGAGGGGACCCACTAGAGCACGTGGAGGAAGCACGCAGGCTGAGTTGGCAGCGTGGGGCCAAGAGAGGCTATGTTGGAGATGATGGGCCTAGGGTTTGAGAGAGAGGCCAACGTTATAAAAGGAGGAGAGCCTCCTCATTTTGGTCATTCGATGTTTATGATATTGAGCTAGTCACTTCAACTTATTGAGCACGTTGGTTGTTTAGCTAGTCTGCAGCACTGTTTAGTGCACCAAGTGTCTCCGTTCAGAGATCTCACCCTCAGCCCCGGGGGACTTCGAGTGTCTACTCGGGTGAGGTAGTCCCATCAGTATTTTTCAGGAGGATTGGTGTTTGGCTTTTGTGAGGGAGAAGTGCATTCATAGACTGTGCAGTCTTGAGAGGGAGGACGCAGTGCATTTCTTGGGAGCTCCAGATTGGGTATCTTTTGGAGGTTTCGAGCTTGGAGATTGAGCAAGGGGCCAACCCTTGCCTATTGGAGGATTTTGGCAGAGTTTGAGGTGGCATTTTGGTGGATTCCCTTCAGTGTCAGCGTAGAGCCTTGGAGGATAGCGTAGATCCTCAAGGGGGTGATTTTGGGGGTTGGCCATTCCAGAAACACTCTCTAGGCTTTTCTGGGTTTGGTGAGTAGATGCGGATTCCAGAGTTTCAGCTCATTCCGAGGAGGGAAGCAGCCCTAAATCCTCATTTCGTTCCCGCAGTAGCAGCTACATGGCAGTTTCCCAGCAGCTTGGACGCAGATCAGAGAACAGCCATTTCCTTGCCATTCTGAGAGTATTTCTTCACTTGCCTTGAGCAAGTCTAGGTGCCATCACTCTGATCACCTATTGTACTCACTTATATTTCTCAATATAATAAAATGGCTTAGCATTCTCTCTATATTTCTAGAGTATTTGTTACATGTTCTATATATGCTATTGTATGCTTGCACTACTGTTATTTCTCTTTCTCTTTGAGCATTCCAGTTACTATACCACTTGGTGTATTTTCCTCATACTCTTAGACAGAGTCTAGAAAGGGCCAGGTAGCCTCCAGATCTCACCCTCTTTTTAGAGGTGAAATATCTGGTAAACGCCCTCCCAGTCCATCTCTGGTTGGAGTTTGCTTGTGTTTGAGAGACATCCCTGAAAAGGGATATTACAGCGGTATCAAAGCATAGATCTGGCTCAGCCTGTGGAGCTAGTTGTCTATAGACACCGGGGGAGAAAACCTACATCTGCTACAGAGGTAGGAAGTACAGAGATACTGAGCGTAGGTTGGAGAACACCTACGGAGAGGGTGACTGCGTTCGGGTGGTGGACGCAGAACAGGAGGAGCTTGTGATAGACGCAGAACAGGAGGAGCCTGTGGTAGGCGCAGAACAGAAAGAGCCAATGGCAGATGATAGTGAGGCAAAACAGTTTGGCGAGGCACTCCTCAAATCAGTGCAAGATCTGGCGAGAGAGATTGAGGTGATGGGTCAGAGATTCACTGCTGTGGAGGCTAGACAGCGTGAAACCCCAAGGGGTTTCCATGTTGGTGAGGGGTCGAGCACATCCCATCATTTGTCGAAGCGGGATGCCACTCCACACCAGGCATCACATGCACCCACATGTTCCACTATGCCCACTTTTCTGGGTGCAGACATAGGGGCAGGAGCACAGCATGAGCCAGAGCCTGGCCACATGGGTGACTATTTTGCTGAGTATCAGGCATATGGGTAGGAGTTCAGGGATGCCCTTTCATTCAAAAATTTTGTTCAGCTCCAGCGAGACAGCAGACCCCGCGACCATCACAGAGGGCACCGACATTATCATGATGGGGACACCCAGCGTACAGCGAGCCGATTCCATTTGCCTATGTTTGATGGCTCATCAAATAGTTCGGCAAAGTCTTGGGTGGAGAAGGTGGACATATATTTCCAGCTCGACCAGATGGCAGAGACGGAGGCCATCAAGGTGGCTATGCTGCATTTGGATGGTGAGACCCAGGATTGGTGGTTCCATGGGATGGTGACACTCGGGCATTTGACAGTGACCACATATGCCGAGTTCACCCGGAGACTGATAGAGAGATTTGACTGGAGGGATCTGGAGGAGCATTTTGTTGCGCTGACGAGGCTCAAACAGACCGGGAGCCCGGAGACATATATTGCAGATTTCTTGAGGCTTTCAGTGATGGTGCCCGATCTATCCGCAGCACGGATGATATATATGTTCATTGAGGGGTTAGCAGAGCCACTTCGAGGATTGGTCAGATCCACTAGACCAGCCACACTCCAGGACGCAGTTGGCAGGACCCGGGATTTGCAGGATGCCTTACCCAGGACCAGGACACCTTACCCCCAGAGACAGGCTTTCCAGCCAAAGGGGAAGGATGTGAGGATTCCGCCTACTAAGGGGAATCCGAGTAGGGAACAACTAGATGATGATGCCAGGAGGGAGTTGAAGAAGAAGAGGTTGTGCTTCACCTGTCAGGAGCCGTGGACACCGGGACATAGATGTGCTGCTAGCAAAGCACATTTTATCGAGGTCTTCTCCGAGAGCAGCGGGGAAGAGGATGAGCATGAGGATGGGGAGGCAGGAGACAGTCAGCAAGCACAGGATCATTTGCCACCTCCACCTCCAAGAGGAGGTGCAGCTTTTGCACCCACAGGGGGGACCCTTGCAGCATTGCGAGGAGTACCTAAGTATTTGACGTTGCGTGTCCGAGGGACAGTACGTGGGCAGCGAGTTTCAGTTCTGGTAGACAGTGGGGCAACCCACAACTTCATCGATGCACAGATGGTTGAGCGGAGAGGCATACAGACAGAGAGCTTCGATGGATTTTCAGTGTTGGTCCCAGGAGATCAAACGATGCAGTGTGCCCGATATGTTCTAGACCTGGCAGTGACGATGGGTACCTACACAGTGACCGACCACTTTTTCGTGGTCAACATACCATATACCAATGTGGTATTGGGTGTACAGTGGCTGATCACTCTAGGGAAGGTCACTACGGATTGGGAGGCCTTGGAGATGGAGTGGGATGATAAGAAGACCGGGAAGCATGAGAAGATACGTGGGATGCACACTTACCCACCCCAAACTGTTTCAGCTCACCGGATGGAGGCAGACTTCCGGAAGGGAGACATAGAGTGGGTAGTAGAGTTGCGTGCATCAGAGGCAGGGACTACCGGGCAGACAGTTCATCCTGATATACAGGCCATCCTTGACAGGTATGACACGGCGTTTGGGGATATACCACCAGGCCAACTACCGGATCGAGGGTTTGAGCACACTATTGAGCTAGAGCAGGGCATTCAAGCCATTATTACCACACCTATAATATTCCTAATTAGTAGTGGCTAATTGGAATATTCGATTTTGCTCAATTTTGCCGTCTATAGTTTATTAATAAATAAAAAGGTGAGTGGAGAGGGTCTAACTCACTTAGTGGAATAAAACACACTCCCTAGTAGCACAACGTTGTGACTTAAAGGGAGCCAAGGGGGTCCAAGCACCACGTAGAGAGGGGGCCCACGTATGCTCTAGAAGAGACTGCGCAGATGAGGATGAGGACGTGGCAAGAGGGAAGTTACGTTGAGGAGATAGGCCTTAGGGTTTTGGAGGAAGGCCAACGTTATAAAAAAAGGGAGGAGCCTCCTCATTTCATTCATTCGTTGTTGATGATATTGAGCTGGTCGTTTTGACTTTTTGAGCACGTTGGCTGTTTAGCCTGTCTGCAACACTGTTTAGTGTATTGAGTGTCTCCGGTCGGAGATCTCGCCCTTAGCCCCGGGGGACTTAGAGTGCCTACTCGGGCAAGGTATTTTCTTCAACATTTTGGGGGAGGTTTTGGTGTTTGGTTTTGTTGCGGAGCTGAGCATTCAGAGAGACTGTGCAGTCATTGTGAGAGAGGACGCAGTCCATCTAGGAGGAGCTCTGGTTTGGGATTTTTGCAGGGGTTGGTATCGAGAGATTGAGCAAAGGGTCAGCCTTTGCCTTTGGGAGGATTTTGGTGGAGTTTGAGGCGCATTTCATTCATTCCTATTCAGCCTCTGCGCAGAGCCTTGGAGGCCAGCGTAATTCCCCAAGGGGGTGTTTTTCAGGGGTCGGCCATTTCTGATATGGTTTCTGGGTTTTTCCGAGATTGGTGAGTAGAGGACGATTCCAGATTTTCAGCTCATTCCGACAAGGGGAACAACCCCTAGTCTTCAGTTCATTCCAACAGTAGCAGCTACACAGCAGTTTTCCAGCAACTGGGACGCAGTTCAAAGAGCAGCCATTTCCTGTGTATTCTGAGAGTATTTCGTCACTTACTTAGAGCAAGTTTAGGTGCCATCACTCTGATCACCTATTGTACTTCATTATAGTTCTCAGTTTAATAAAATGGCTTAGCATTCTCTCTCTATATTTCTGGATGATTTGTCGTATATTCTTTCTATGCTATTGTATGTTTGTTGCACTGTTATCTTTATATATTTCCGGGCATTCTAGTTCTATACCACTTGGTGTGTTTATCTCACACTCTGAGACAGAGTCTAGAAAGGGCCAGGTAGCCTCCGGATTTCGTCCTCTTTTCAGAGGCGGCATATCCAGTAAATGCCCTCCCAGACCATCTCTGGTTGGAGTTTTCCGTGTTTTAGAGATATCCCCGAAACGGGATATTACAGTGGTATCAAAGCATAGTTCTGGCTCATCCTGTGGAGCTAGTTGTCTATGACACCGGGGAAGAGGCCATATATTTGTTACAGAGGCAGGAAGTACAGAGATCGTGAGCGTAGGTTGGAGAACACCTACGGAGAGGGAGACTGTGTTCGAGTGGTGGACACAAAGCAGGAGTAGCCTGTGACAGACGCAGAGCAAGAGAAGCCTGTGTTAGATTCAGAGCAGAGAGAGCCGATGGCAGATGACACTGAGGCCAAACAATTTGGGGAGGCACTCCTCAAATCGGTGCAGGATTTAGCGAGGCAGATTGAGGTGATGGGTCAGAGGTTCACCGCCGTAGAGGCTAGACAACGTGAGACCCCACAGGTATTCCAGGTAGGTGAGGGATCAGGTACATCCCACCATTTTCCGGAGCATGGTGCTGCTCAACGTGATACTACTCAGCCGATGGCTTCATGTGGACCTACACGCTCTACCATGCCCACTTTCTTGGGAGCAGACACAGGGGCAGAAGGCAGAGCCCAGACACATGGGCGAATATTTTGCAAAGTATCAGGCCTATGGGCAGGAGTTCAGGGATGCTCTCTCGTTTCAAGATTTTGTTCAACTCCAGCGGGACAGTAGACCCCGCGACCATCATAGAGGGCACCGACATTATCATGATGGAGATACCCACCGCACATCTAGCAGATTCCATTTGCCCACGTTTGATGGCTCATCAAACAGCTCGGCAAAGTCTTGGGTGGAGAAGCTGGACATCTATTTCCAGCTTAACCAGATGTCGGAGACGGAGGCCATCAAGGTAGCGACATTACATTTGGATGGTGAGGCCCAGGACTGGTGGTTCCATGGGATGGTTACACTCGGACATTCTACAGTGACGACATATGCCGAGTTTACCAGGAGGTTGATGGAGCGATTTGACAGGAGGGATCCGGAACAGCACTTTGTTGAGCTGACGAGGCTCAAGTAGACTGGGAGCCCAGAGACATACATTGCAAATTTCTTGAGGGTTTCAATGATGGTGCCAAATCTATCCGCAGCACGAATGATCTATATGTTTGTGGAGGGGTTAGTAGAGCCACTTCGGGGTCTAGTCAGATCTACTAGACCAGCTACACTCCAGGATGATATTAGCAGGACCAGGGATTTACAAGATGCATTGCCCAGGACTCGGACACCTTACCCCTAGAGACATGGCTTCCAGCCCAAGGGGAAGGATGTGAGGATTCCGCCTCCCAAGGGGAATCCAGGACGGGCCCAGACAGATGATGATGCCAGGAGGGAGCTGAAGAAGAAGCAACTGTGCTTTACTTGTCAAGAGCCGTGGGCACCAGGGCATAGGTGTGCTTCTGGCAATGCACACTTCATTGAGGTCTTCTCCGAGGATAGCGGGGAAGAGGATGACGAGGATGACGAGGAGGCAGGAGATAGTCAAACAGCCCAGGATCAGTTTCCACCTCCACCTCTAGGTACAGGAGGTGCAGCTTTTGCACCCACAGGAGGGACCCTTGCAGCATTGCGAGGAGTTCCCAAGTACTTGACGCTGCGCGTATGAGGGACAATACGTGGCCAGCGAGTGTCAGTTTTGGTTGACAGTGGGGCAACCCACAACTTCATTGATGCACAGATGGTCGAGCGGAGAGGTATACCGACCGAGAGCTTTGACGGATTTTCAGTGTTGGTCCCAGGAGCCCAGACGATGCAGTGTGCCCAGTATGTTCCAGAGTTGGCAGTGACGATGGGTACCTACACCGTGACCGATCACTTTTTTGTGGTCAACATACCGGATACCAATGTGGTATTAGGTATTCAGTCATTGATTACTCTAGGGAAGGTCACCACAGATTAGGAGGCCTTAGAGATGGAGTGGGATGATAAGAAGACCAGGAAGCACGAGAAGATCCGCAGGATGCACACTTACCCACCTCAGACGGTTTTGGCATACCGGATGGAGGCAGATTTCCGGAAGGGAGACATAGAGTGGGCGGTTGAGTTGCGGGCATCAAAGGCAGGGACCCCCGGTCAGGCAGTTCATCCTGATATACAGGCCATCCTTGACAGGTATGATGCAGTGTTTGGGGATATACCACCAGGTCGGCCACTGGATCGAGGATTCGAGTGCACCATTGAGCTTGAGCAGGCCATTCAGGCAGTGATTACCACCCCCTATAGGCATCCCAAAGCCTATCAGGATGAGATTGAGCGGGCCATCCAGGAGTTGCTGGCTCTTGGGCACATCAGACCGAGCACGAGTCCGTTTGCTTCTTCCATGGTGTTGGTGAAGAAGAAGGACGACACCTTGAGGATGTGTATTGACTATAGGGCCCTAAACAAGAAGACCCTGAAGAACAGGTATCCTATACCCAGGATTGATGAGTTGATGGATGAGCTGAGAAGAGCCAAGTTCTTCTCAAAGATTGATTTGAGATCAGGGTACCATCAGATTCGCGTGAGGGAACAGGACATTCTCAGGACCGCCTTCAGGTGTCATTATGGGCATTTTGAGTTTCTGGTTATGCCCTTCGGGCTAACCAATGCCCCAGCTACTTTTCAGTCTTGCATGAACCATATCTTCTACAATCATTTGAGGAAGTTTGTATTGGTCTTTTTCGATGACATACTCATATATAGCAGGACTTGGGAGGAGCATCTCCAGCATATAGAGGTAGTATTACATATCTTGGAAGAGCAACAGTTCTATGCTAAGCTCTCCAAGTGTGAGTTTGGGATGACGAAGATGTTGTATTTGGGTCACATTATTGGAGTGGACAGAGTCAGAGTCCATGAGGAGAAGATCAAGGCCATCAAAGATTGGCCGGAGCTGAGGAACGTGATGGAACTTCGAGGATTCATTGGCATATGTACTTATTACAGGAAGTTCGTCAAGAGTTTCTCACAACTTGCTGCACCCCTTATAGATTTGACGAAGAAGGGGGCATTCAGTTGGTCAGATACAGCGCAGCGAGCCTTTGACAGGCTCAAGGAGGTGATGAGTAGCTGCCCAGTGCTTGCATTGCCGGATTTTACGCAGCCATTTGTTTTGGAGTGTGATGCGTTGGGAGAGGGGATCGACACCGTATTGATGCAAGGAGGACACCCGATAGCCTTTGAGAGCCAGAAGATCCTTCCGCACAAGAGGTTGTATTCTATATACGACAAGGAGATGTTGGCCATTATGCATGCAATGGCCAAATTCCGGCAGTATTTGGTAGGGAACAGGTCCAGGGTGAGGACTAATCACAACAACCTCAGGTTCTTTTTGGAGTAGAAGCAGCTACAGGAGAGGTAGCAGAATTGGATCAGTAAGATCCAAGCATATGACTTTGACATTGAGTATGTCAAGGGTAAGAATAACGTGGTAGCAGATGCCCTTTCACGTAGACCAGCCACGTTATCTCTTATGAGCTTGGATACAGATTGGAGGGCTCGACTTTTAGTGGAGTACTCCAAGGACAAATTTGCATGTGAGGTTCTGGATGGACAGGTGGCGGATGACAGGTACAGGGTGGTCGATGAGATCATCTACTACAGGGACAGGATCTTCTTGACTGAGGGATCTCAGCTCAAGAAGAAGATACTCCAGGCATCACATGATTCACCATTGGCAGGCCATCAGGGGTTTACCAAAACCTACAGGGCCATTAGAGAGAGGTTCTCATGGAAGGGCCTCAAGGAGGACGTACTCCAACACATCAGGGAGTGCGATGTTTGTCAGAGGAACAAGGGAGAGATGAGCCATCCCGCAGGATTGTTGCAGCCTCTTCCCATTCCGGAGGGGAAATGGGAGAGTATCTTGATGGACTTCATCACAGGATTGCCCATGGTGCAGGGCAAGGATTATATCTTTGTCGTCGTTGATCCGCTGACAAAGTATGCACACTTTTTCGCCATATCCGCGCATCACACAGCAGCACAGGTGGCCGAGCTGTTCTTCAGAGAGGTTTTCAGGGTACATGGTCTTCCTAAGACCATCATCAGTGACAGGGACAGCCGCTTCATGGGCGGATTTTGGCAGGAGCTTTTCTGATTAGTGGGGATGGAGTTGACTCCGAGTACCAGTTATCACCCACAGATGGATGGACAGACGGAGATAGTTAACAAGTGGCTGGAGGGCTACTTGCGTAACTATGTCAGTGGGCAGCAGCGAGCATGGCTGAAGTGGTTGCATCTGGGGGAGTACTGCTATAACACGACACATCACATGTCCATTGGTATGTCACCATTTTATGCTTTGTATGGGTATCATTCTTTATCTTTTGCTGATGTGATGTTCGGTGCTAGCAAGGCTCCTAGAGCCAAGATTTGGATCCAAGAGAGTCAGGACATTCTCTGAGCTTTCAAGGATAATATGGCTACAGCACAAAACCAGCAGAAGCTGTATGCTGATAGAGGTCGAGTGGAGAGACAGTTTGAGATAGGGGACTTGGTCTACCTACAATTACAGCCATACCAACAGTCGTCACTGAAGTAGAAGGGAGCTGAGAAGCTCAAGCCCCGGTTTTACGGGCCATACAGGGTGATACGCAGGATTGGACAGGTTGCATATGAGTTGGAGCTGCCCCAAGGCAGCAAGATTCATAATGTTTTTCATGTATCATGCCTGAAAAAGGCACTGGGGCAGCAGGTGACAGTGACAGATGAGCTACCACCCACGGATGATGAGGGGCATTTGGTGTTGCAGCCAGAGGCTATTATTGATACCAGGGAGAGGCAGCTATGGAGCAGGACAGTCCGGGAATTCTTGGTGAGGTGGAAGAATTTGCCGGATGAGGATGCCACTTGAGAGAGAGAAGATTTTGCAGCATCCATCACTTCAGTTGCTTGAGGACAAGCAACATTTTGCCGGGGGAGGCTGTAATATTCCTAATTAGCAATGGCTAATTGGAATATTCGATTTTGCTCAATTTTTTCGTCTATAGTTTATTAATAAATAAAAAGGTGAGTGGAGAGGGTCTAACTCACTTAGTGGAATAAAACACACTCCCTAGTAGCACAACGTTGTGACTTAAAGGGAGCCAAGGGGGGCCAAACACCACGTAGAGAGGGGGCCCACGTATGCTCTATAAGAGACTGCGCAGATGAGGATGAGGACGTGGCAAGAGGGAAGCTACGTTGAGATAGGCCTTAGGGTTTTGGAGGAAGGCCAACGTTATAAAAAAAGGGAGGAGCCTCCTCATTTCATTCATTCGTTGTTGATGATATTGAGCTAGTCGTTTTGACTTCTTGAGCACACTCGCTGTTTAGCCTGTCTATAGCACTGTTTAGTGTGTTGAGTGTCTCTGGTCGGAGATCTCGCCCTTAGCCCCGGGGGACTTAGAGTGCCTACTCGGGAAAGGTATTTTCTTCAGCATTTTTCGGGAGGTTTTGGTGTTTGGTTTTGTTGCGGAGCTGAGCATTCAGAGAGACTGCGCAGTCATTGAGAGGGAGGACGCAGTCCATCTAGGAGGAGCTCCAGTTTGGGATTTTTGCAGGGGTTGGTGTCCAGAGATTGAGCAGAGGGTCAGCCTTTGCCTTTGGGAGGATTTTGGTGGAGTTTAAGGTGGCATTTCATTCATTCCTATTCAGCCTCTGCGCAGAGCCTTGGAGGCTAGCATAATTCCCCAAGGGGGTGTTTTTCGGGGGTCGGCCATTTCTGATATGGTTTCTGGGTTTTGCCGAGATTGGTGAGTAGAGGAGGATTCCAGATTTTCAGCTCATTCCAGCAAGGGGAACATCCCCTAGTCTTCAGTTCATTCTAGCAGTAGCAGCTACACGACAGTTTTCCAGCGGCTAGGACGCAGTTCAGAGAGCAGCCATTTCCTGTGTATTCTGAGAGTATTTCTTCACTTGCCTAGAGCAAGTTTAGGTGCCATCACTCTGATCACCTATTGTACTTCATTATAGTTCTCAGTTTAATAAAATGGCTTAGCATTCTCTCTATATTTCTGGATGATTTGTCGTATATTCTTTCTATGTTATTGTATGTCTGCTGCACTGTTATCTTTATATATTTCTAGGCATTCTAGTTCTATATCACTTGGTGTGTTTATCTCACACTCTGAGACAGAGTCTGGAAAGGGCCAGGTAACCTCCGGATTTCGTCCTCTTTTCAGAGGCGGCATATCCGGTAAATGCCCTCCCAGTCCATCTCTGGTTGGAGTTTGTCGTGTTTTAGAGATATCCCCGAAACGGGATATTACAACACCCTATAGGCACCCTAAGGCCTATCGGGATGAGATTGAGCAGGCCATCCAGGAGTTGCTGGCTCTTGGACACATTCGACCGAGCACCAGTCCTTTTGCTTCTTCTGTGGTGTTGGTGAAGAAGAAGGATGGCACATTGAGAATGTGCATTGATTACAAGGCCCTGAACAAAAAGACCCTGAAGAACAGGTACCCTATACCGAGGATTGATGAGCTGATGGATGAGTTGAGGGGAGCACAGTTCTTCTCAAAGATTGATTTGAGATCCGGGTACCACCAGATTCGCGTGACGGAGCAGGACGTTCCCAAGACCACTTTCAGGTGTCATTATGGCCACTTTGAGTTCTTGGTGATGCCTTTCGGGCTAACCAATGCCCCAGCTACTTTCCAGCCATGCATGAACCATATCTTCCGCAGTCACCTGAGGAAGTTTGTGTTGGTCTTTTTCGATGATATACTGATATATAGCAGGACTTGGGAGGAGCATCTCCAGCACATAGAGGCAGTACTGCATATCTTGGAGGAGCAACAGTTCTATGCTAAGCTCTCCAACTGTGAGTTTGGGTTGACGGAGATGTTGTATTTGGGACACATCATAGGAGTGGACGGAGTGAGGGTCCACGAGGAGAAGATCAAGGCCATCAGAGATTGGCCAGAGCCGAGGAACGTGACAGAATTTCGACGATTTGTTGGTATCTGCACTTATTACAGTGAGTTTACAGGAAGTTCGTCAAGAGTTTCTCTCAACTTGCTGCACCCCTTACAGATTTGACGAAGAAGGGGGCATTCAGTTGGTCAGATACAGCGTAGCGAGCCTTTAACAGGCTCAAGGAGGTTATGAGCAGCTGCCCAGTGCTTGCATTGCCAGATTTTACGCAGCCTTTTGTTTTGGAGTGTGATGCATCGGGAGAGGGGATCAGCGCAGTGTTGATGCAGGGAGGCCACCCTATAGCCTATGAGAGCCGGAAGCTCCTTCCTCATGAGCGGTTGTATGCTATATACGACAAGGAGATGCTGGCCATTATGCATGCATTGGCCAAATTCCGGCAGTACCTGGTGGGTAACAGGTTCAAGGTGAGGACGGATCATAACAGCCTCAGGTTCTTTTTGGAGTAGAAACAGCTACAAGAGAGGCAGCAGAAGTGGATCAGCAAGATCCAGGCTTATGATTTTGACATTGAGTATGTCAAGGGGAAGAACAATGTGGTAGCCGATGCACTTTCACGTAGACCAGCCACGTTGTCTCTGATGAGTTTGGATGCAGATTGGAGGGCTCGACTTTTGGTGGAGTACTCCAAGGACAGGTTTGCTTGTGAGGTTCTGGATGGTCAGGTGGAAGACGATAGATACAGGGTGATAGATGAGATCATCTATTACAGAGATAGGATCTTCTTGACTGAGAGCTCCCAACTCAAGAAGAAGATACTTCAGGCATCTCATGATTCACCATTAGCTGGTCACCAGGGGTTTACCAAAACCTACAGGGCCATCAGAGAGAGGTTCTCATGGAAGGGCCTCAAGGAGGACGTACTCCAGCATGTCAGGGAGTGCGAAGTTTTCCAGCGCAACAAGGGAGAGATGAACCATCCAACAGGGTTGTTGCAGCCTCTTCCCATTCCAGAGGGGAAATGGGAGAGTATTTCGATGGATTTCATCACAGGGTTGCCTGCGGTGCAGGGCAAGGATTGTATATTTGTCGTCGTTGATCGACTGACAAAATATGCACATTTTTTCGCCATATCCGCACACTATACATCAGCACAGGTGGCAGAGCTATTCTTCCGGGACATCTTCAGGTTACATGGTCTTCCCAAGACCATTGTCAGTGACAGGGACAACCGCTTCATGGGCGGATTTTGGCAGGAGATTTTTCGGTTGGTGGGGATGGAGTTGACACCGAGTACTAGCTACCACCCACAGACAGATGGACAGACGGAGATAGTTAACAAGTGGCTGAATGGCTACTTGTGTAACTATGTCAGTGGGCAGCAGAGAGCGTGGCTGAAGTGGCTGCACCTAGGAGAGTATTGCTACAACACCACACATCACATGTCTATTGGTATGTCTCCGTTTTATGCATTGTATGGTTATCATGCTTTATCTTTCGTTGACGTAATGTTTGGTGCCAGCAAGGCTCCGAGAGACAAGGATTGGATCCAAGAGAGTCAGGACATCCTCCGAGCTCTGAAGGATAACATGGCTACTGCGAAAAATCAGCAGAAGCTGTATGCCGACAAGGGTCGAGTGGAGAGACAGTTCGAGGTAGGGGACTTGGTCTACCTACGCTTACAGCCATACTGACAGTCGAATCTGAAGCAGAAAGGGGCTGAAAAGCTCAAGCCCCGCTTTTATGGACCATACAGGGTGATACGCAAGGTTGGACAGGTTGCCTATGAGTTGGAGCTGCCCCAAGGCAGCAAGATTCATAACATTTTCCATGTATCATGCCTGAAAAATGCTTTGGGACAGCAGGTGACAGTGACGGAGGAGCTCTCGCCTACAGATGATGAGGGGCATTTGGTGCTACAGCCGGAGGCCATCATTGATGTCAGAGAGAGGCGGCTGCGGAGCAGGACAGTCCAGGAATTCTTGGTGAGGTAGAAGAATTTGCCGGATGAGGATGCTACTTGGGAGAGTGAGAATATCTTGCAGCATCCATCACTACAGTTGCTTGGGGTCGAGCAACATTTTGCCGGGGGAGACTGTAATATTCCCAATTAGCGATAGCTAATTGGAAATATTAATTTTGGTCAATTTTTCCTATTATAGTTAAATTATAAATAAAAGTGAGTAGAAGGGGACATAACTCACTCTAAACATAAAGTTCACTCCCTAGTAGACACAACGTTGTAACTTAAGTGGGCCAAGGGGGGCAAAGAGACCACGTAGAGAGGGGACCCACTAGAGCACGTGGAGGAAGCACGCAGGCTGAGTTGGCAGCGTGGGGCCAAGAGAGACTACGTTGGAGATGATGGGCCTAGGGTTTGAGAGAGGCCAAAATTATAAAAGGAGGAGAGCCTCCTCATTTTGGTCATTCGATGTTTATGATATTGAGCTGTTCACTTAGACTTATTGAGCACGCTGGTTGTTTAGCTAGTCTGCAGCACTGTTTAGTGCACCGAGTGTCTCCATTCGGAGATCTCACCCTCAACCCCGGAGGACTTCGAGTGCCTGCTCGGGTGAGGTAGTCCCATCAGTATTTTGCAGGAGGATTGGTGTTTGGCTTTTGTGGGGGAGAAGTGCATTCATAGACTGCGCAGTCTTGAGAGGGAGGACGCAGTCCATTTCTTGGGAGCTCCGGATTGAGTATTTTTTGGAGGTTTCGAGCTTGGAGATTGAGCAAGGGCCCAACCCTTACCTATTGGAGGATTTTGGCAGAGTTTGAGGCGGTATTTTGGTGGATTCCCTTCAGTGTCAGCGCAGAGCCTTCGAGGATAGCGTAATCCTCAAGGGGGTGATTTTCGGGGGTTGGCCATTCCATAAACGCTCTCTGGTCTTTTCTGGGTTTGGTGAGTAGAGGCGGATTCCAGAGTTTCAGCTCATTCCGAGGAGGGGAGCAGCCCCAAATCCTCATTTTGTTCCTGCAGTAGCATCTACACGGCAGTTTCCCAGCAGCTTGGATGCAAATCAGAGAGCAGCCATGTCCTTGCCATTCTGTGAGTATTTCTTCACTTGCCTTGAGCAAGTCTAGGTGCCATCACTCTGATCACCTATTGTACTCACTTATATTTCTCAGTATAATAAAATGGCTTAGCATTCTCTCTATATTTCTGGAGTATTTGTTACATGTTCTATATATGCTATTGTATGCTTGCACTACTGTTATTTCTCTCTCTCTTTGAGCATTCCAGTTACTATACCACTTGGTGTGTTTTCCTCATACTCTTAGACAGAGTCTGGAAAGGGCCAGGTAGCCTCCAGATCTCACCCTCTTTTCAGAGGTGAAATATCTAGTAAACGCCCTCCCAGTCCATCTCTTGTTGGAGTTTGCTTGTGTTTGAGAGACATCCCTGAAAAGGGATATTGCATGGGTTGGTTGGACATGCGTTTCAGTGACCAGAGTAGACATGGCAGCCGATTTACTCTTTCCCGAATTAAAAAGAATATTATATTAAGAGGGTAAACTGCTCCATGATTAAAATAATAATAAAATAAAAGGCTCTAGAGGGGTCAATGAGATCTATAAAAGAAGAGGAGGAGGCCAATGGGGAATATCTTGGATTTGGTATTATCCCTTGTATGTGAGGTTGAGAACCCAGTTCTCTACTCCATTGGTAACCCTAGGACGGAAACCCTCTAGTATGTTGTCGAGTGTTGGACGAAAACCCAACTCTCTTTGAGGAGACTTCATTCAGGAGTTTCACAGAGCTTTAGGTATATTGGAGTGAGGATCATTCATATTCTCAATTGGTGTTTCATTGTCTTTTAGTTGATTCAGTGGCAGCTGTTGTTGGAGGGAGAGTCCAGTTGTTCAGTTTTGGAGGCTGGTGCAATGCAGCAAATTATATTGGAGGCTAGCTTTCCCCCTCAGTTATTTTAGGTCAGATATGCATGTAACACCAGTTTGCCATTTATAATAAAAAGTTGAGATTCTTTCTGGTTCAATGTGTTAATGGATTGCAATGCTATATTTGAAAATATTTTTACATGGCAATATTCTGTTAATAAAATGTTGATTTTACGGTGAAATTTTGGGTTAAGTTATTTTTCTGCAAATTTGGCTGAAATATGCCATTTGGGATATTACACAAGCCAAGACAAGAGAACACCGGAATAGGCAGACACCGGGGAAAACCCCAATGTGGGGAAAAGTTAAAACCCTTTGATCAATTCTTCTTATTATTATTCAATAGTTCAATAGAGAGAGAGAGTACAAAATTCAAATAGACTAGCCCAATACAAAGGCAAATCAACCCTGTCAAATTTTGCAGTCAACTGCAGTCAAACTTTAGCCCTAACTAGAAAATCAACTTGAGTCAAAACAACAATAAAACACCTCCTTTGAAGCCCGGTCAAAGGTAGTCAAATTCGACCTCTTGCAGTGGTCAAAGTCAACCCAAAACAGTCACAAAAACTCTGGTCAAACTTGGTCAACTTGCGGTCAAATAGGCCTGCGGTCAACGCAGGTCAAAATCCTCGATTTCTGTGCCATTCAATGCGGCCTAAAGAAACCGAAATTCTGCTCTCAAAACCCTAGTGAAAACAGGTCAAAACAACCTCGGTCAACACTGGTGAAACAGTCCTGAAATCTGAAAGTTCAGTTCTGTGATTTAGCTCAGAAATTTTGTCGTCCTAGCTGCACATGTGAGAGAGACAAAAGTTGCCCAAGCTGTACGAACCAATCTGATGAAGAGAGAGAGAAGAATGTGTGAGTGATGGATGTCCAAATGAGATGTGAGGTCACTTCTATTTATACAATTTGATTGGGTGAAGAGACACGTCCATTGGGCTTCATGAGCCTACATTTTGCTGAGGCCAACCTGAACAATTTGCACGTGTGGAAATAAATTCAAAATCACACTTCTTGTTCGAATGAGATGAATGAGATGGTCTTTAGATAAATTTTGGTCCTCTCGAAAAGAGGAATTTAATGCAATCATCATCTCTATCAAATGAGCTATCCCAAGGTGGAATTTGGTCCTAGTTGCCAATTTTAATAATGATTGATCCGGAGTTGGATGGATCTAGGCTAGTTGGTAATCATACAGAGGAAATACATGATGATGCCTCTTTGTTCCAAATTTTTTGTCTCTTCAACATATTCACCAATGTTTCCCCCAAATAAATCAAACCTATTGTTTGATTCTTGCTAATGTTCCTCTTCTAGAGATCCCCCATTAGACCCTAATCCATTTTGATCAGGTGTTTTTCTATCCTTGAAAGATGTAACAATGTGATCTGAGATCTGGAATTTCAAAGCATCATTATGAGGGACAGCAATAGCAGGATCAGACTTTTGAGATAGACCAGCATTGGGCCGCACTGATTGTTCTTTTTTAGGCCGAATTAGAAATCATGATATCATTTCTCGTAACAGATTCAAATTTTCCTAGGGATGAGATAATTTTAGGCCCCACATTCAGCCTTCGCTCTTCAATATTAGAAGAGCCCTGGGCAGGTAGACCGTAGTACATCTACATGTCGTGAATTTACCCTAAGAGCAAAGTTTGTGTTTGCCAGACACAGATCTAAACTGAGTTATTCTGTACTATGCAGATCAACTGACCGTGTATCTAAGATCTCTTCATAAGGGACAGACACACATTTGCAGAATGTGATTCTTCATTTGGTGCCATACTCATTCCAAACAGACACAGGTCTAAGCCACGTTGATCAAAGTACACAACTGTTTTTTTCTTCGAGCTTCGATGTCACTAGTTTATTGTATTGTCCCATTTAGACCAGCGTATGAGGTATTTTATCAATGAAGAAATTCTGGACTTGCAAAAGGGAAGATTCCCTAAATTGTGGATTTCATTTTAACCTAATCAAAGCTGAATCTGCAGCAAAAATTCAAGTTCCACTTGAGTTGTGGTTCTGGAATTGAATAGGGATAAAGTCCCAAGCTAGAGTTTGTTTGTATGATTGCTTATGTCGAACATAGACTTAATGTATATCTTGAGCTGAAAAAAGCAGGTTCACACGTTCTTCGATGCCCTAGGCCTGCCATGGGGATGGATGATCTGTTGACAAATATGGGGAGCTGCCCAAGCACCTTCATATTTCCACCCTAATATGGGCTTAAGTGCTTTAGCGTTTACCCTTGTGCTATTTTTCCATCCTGTTCCGCAAATGTTTTTACACTGTACCCTTGAGGTCTTGTACAGTTTTATCTATCAGATTTACTTTTACAGATTGTAACTATGAACGAAAAAATTTAAATAAAATATAAATAAAGCGTGAACCTGACAACTGAATTTTTCATGACACATAGTTTAAACAGTTGTCTTGGTCTTTCTGGAAACTTCTTGATCAATCTATCAGAGAAAATTTTAGGGTCTAACATTCACAGGTGGGCTAATTTTCCATGTTTTTCCCAGAAAAAAGATTTCCTAATTTCCATTTTTTTTAAATGATTTGGCCAAATTTATAGTATAAAATTATTTGACCTTAAAAATGGCCAAAATTTTACCAAGACTATATAAAATCATTTGATAATTTTTTCAAAAATATTGCTAGACATTTTAAAGTTTGCATGTTAAGGACCAGTAAGATTCACAAAAGTTTCTAAGCTTTAAGATAAATTTCTATCCTTAAAATTTTCCCTGCAATCCATACAAGGAGTATAACATTTATATATCAAAATACATTGCACAATATTCATGAAAATTTGCCCAAGGAAATTATATATCATAAATTATTCAATAATCAAGAGATATTTCTTAAAAAAGTTCAATCATGATATGCTTTAAAAAGGGTTGCAATTCGTTACCTCTAATAGGTATGTAATTTCAAACCCAGTAATGTCATCTAGAAAGAAAACCCTGCATGTTTATGAAGGCCTATTAGTATTTTAAAACCCTCTACCAAGCTAAAATTCATCAAAATTTGTGCACAGGAAAAACGGTAATGGAAAATTTACCATCAAACTTTAATTCAAAGGTAATAACATAAACCTTTTGCAACTATAGAAACATAAAAGTTATGGCTTAGTCCAAAGGAACTTGACATGGAAAAGCAAAATCCCTAAATTCTGAAAACGGATTCGTAAATAGGTTCAAAATTAGTAGGTAAGGCAAGGCATACATTACAGTGAAACATTCAGGACAAAAACAGGGTAAAGCACACGAGAGTAGAATTAGATCAATCAACTACAAAACTAAGAAGCTATTTTCCATGTATCCAACATTCTATCATGAAATCCAAAAATAGCAAAAAAACAATTAGAATATTTATGATGTAATTGTCCACCAGGTTACACAGTTTGAAAAGACATAAACATAATTAATTAAAGTGTATGCACGAGATTCATATTTGGCTCATATATATCAACACAGAAGAAGGGTTTTTATACAAATAACAAAGGACATTTATGGATATGACAAACTTAGTATGAGGTCTTCCATTAATCTTCCTTAGTATGAGGTCTTCCATTAATCTTCCCTCTAAGTAATTCAAGGCTGCTGCTTGTTTTTCTGCCCATTGCAGCCTCTGATCTTTTTTAGCAGTTCCATTAGTGGAAATGTTATTAGTGACAATGATAAGAATCCTCTAGAGAAACTTCTTCGTCCTAGGAAAGATTCTTGCTCTTGAATACTTAATGGAGTTTCCAACCTCCGATAACTTTGATTTTGCATGGATCTTCTGACATACCTTTTTATAAGACATCATCTAGTCATAGGATTAATAATGAAAGTCATATTTTACAAATGGAATTAATGATGTCTTACTTTAATGAAGTTAGGTCGGTTGTTTCATTCATGAGAGATAGCAATGTCTTTCATTTTTTATGATCCTATTCTACAGTATATTTTTCTTCACTATAACTTTGTGTAAACCATTTGTGTGATTTATTTTATGGTACTAAATCCTGCTTAAGGCACCTTTAAAATAAATCTCAGGAGAAGTTATCACATGGGAGAAGGATTGTATTAATGTGGAGTGAGATCCCATTAGTGTTGCTGCACAGTCTTGCACCTTGGTGCAAAGCATTTACCAAGCAAGAAACTTGCACAACAAGATAGGAGTGTCACCACTATCAGCTCATCACCTCAGCAACTACCCCTCTTCTATTTTAGTGGGGACAACTGTCCACCACAAGGGAGGCTTCCTAGTAAGAGTTGGCGATTAAGTAACCCTAAGAGACTTAAAGCTAAATACCCCCCAAGGGTCCTACAAACTATACCACCCAGACAAGCCTATAATAACTATGGCAAGACGGAGATTAAGTGTAAAACAAGCAAAAGCCTTCATAGGGCCTATGGATCATGAAATGTCCCCTTTATAGAATGGGCCAATTCTAGTGGAAAATTAATTCACACATTTGCTGAGATATTTAATTTTTTTTTTTTCGGTAATTATTACAAACACTTTGTATGCAATATTTTCCTATTTGGCATGAAAATAAGGAGAAACTTCATGCAATAAATCAACAAATCACCACATAGAACAGAATTTACCAGCTGAACACCAATTAACCCAGCCAAACCTTTATTCAACTAAATTATAAAATTTCATACATGATGCATTAATGGAACCTGGAAACTGCTATAGTATTTTGCATGACTTGGATGTAAGGATGAATGCAACTATTGTCACAAATTACTTCAGCTGCCTCCAATAAGCTGGGCCTACTCCATGAAATTCAGCTTCTTCCATAACAATCCCAGCAATATAATTCAGCCTCCAAATAAAATGAGTGTTTATATAGTGATGATGTGTGTCTCTATTCAGCTCCCATGATCACCTACATTTAAATTTCTCCAATTGCACACCTATGAGGAATTTGATGATCCCTCCTTATTGACCAGCTAGGGTAGATAATTTCACCACTAAAACCAATCTTTATCAACTAGGGCGTGTTACCATTCAAACCAGCAAGAGACCTAAGAGGGGTTCCAATGAGGGAAACTACTAGGTCAAGGGCAATGGTGGAGACTTAGCCCACTATCACCACAGCTAAGACTCCCTGCTGTTTACGGACTTTCACCAATGGGAGGAGACCCGGTAAATTAAGAAGTCACTTGTAAAGTATATATCAATGAATAGGTATGGAGTGACCCTAGAAACCCTTATCCTAGGATAGAATGAAGGATGGGGCTTGCTTGCCATTTAAGCAAGGAACTTGATCTTCTAGGGAGAGGGGGTGAGGATTGGAGAGTTGAGGCAGAAGCATGAGAGTTACAAAGGAGGTTCTCAATCCCTAGAATCCTTTGGGAACTTGAATTCCTGAGTAGTCCTTGATAAACCAGCTTTGATGAAGAATGGGACCACACGAGGCCAAGTGGACCTGGCCCAAGTTCGGGGATAAAATTTAGCAACCAATGATGTTCCTATCCTTGAAAAGGTGAGAGGAAAGGACCAAACAAGATTTTTTACTTCAAAATGTCAAATTGATCCAAATAGGTACTAGCCTTGGGAACACCTAGGCAAAACTTGATCCTAGAGTTAGGATTTTAGGTATCCATAGATTCCACCGTCAGAATTGGCCCAAATTCGGAGGAAAGTGAGGGCACCCACCAGCACAGTTGCCTTTAGGAGATCAAAAATTTCCTGTGGTTAGATTCCCGAGAAATTGATGCCCTAGGTGACCTAATGGGGTTTGACCTGGGGAAAAGGGGAAAAATGTGAAAAAGAGGGGAAAATTATCACCCTTTTGTAAGGGGCCAATGCCGGATTCACTTCGTGATATGGAATCAGGGATAATAATGAAGAATAATTCGGCTTCTTGTTTAAGGAGGCCCAAAAAGTCAACTTCGTCCAATATTACAGGAAAGATAAGAAAAGTGACTTTAAAGCATTTATACTTCATACAAATGGTGCAAGCTTATCGAGATAAAATGATCTCTAGGACATCTCATTCATCTAACAATGGCCCATACATAGAATAAGCGAGATAGACACATAATTCCACACTTGAATCATGTAGCAATTAGCCCTATTTATAGCGAAATCCAATAATATGCAACAACTAGAAAAATAGCATCAAATTTAAATTTACAATGCTAGAGAGCATATCCAACCAGTATCACATTGGCACATAAGAAGATCCAAGATAGAAGTAGCCCAAATCCATACATCAAAATTCATCCATCATCCAAAAATCTCCACCAAGGAAAAAATGTGAAATTCTCTTAAGAGAGAGAGATTCCAAGTTAAGTGATGATACAAATGAATCCAACTAACTCCTATTTATACATCATTTAGGAGTTCGATTTAGCGTATGGAACTACATTAGCCTCTAAAAACAACATAATGTGCAAATAACCCTAACTTTGATGACAAACCCACCAAATTAGCTCATACATGGAATAATAAACCTCATAAGAGTTCAACTGATTTCGTAAGGCCTTCTAGGAGGCATACCGGGATCCATGAGTGCCATAATGTTGCATGGGACCCATCAAAAGCGTTGGACAAGGGGTTGTCCCCTTGTTCTCCAAACAATAAATCAGTGGTGCTCCTTGTGGATGTGGGGGAACACAAATGACCTCATGGGTCTCCAAATGAGTCGAGGATGCCTGTAGACCCTCTGTAAAGGCTCATATGCTGGAATAAATGTTGTCATGTCATCGTACAAGCCCTGAGACACCGCCAAGTGTGTGGTGCACTTGTGGGATCAGCTAGGCATAGTGTACCAAATGCATCTTCCTCATCCCAAAGGTGGATATCTACCAATCTCTGAACATCTGTAGGGATCCATGGAGTATTTTCTACTGCTGTGGAGACCTATGGATCTAGACACACACCCTATATGTGCCAATGTAGCCCTCTGGAGGATTAGGACCCCATATAGGGAGACCAAACCCAAATGGACACCATCTGCAATCCTGAATAAGATCCAATGCGTCCCCTATCCTTCCAGTACAACAAGTCGTTAGATTAATCATGTAAAATAGCTTACAAACCAAAGACAACAAAGTGGGAACTTCATAATGGCATGCCCTTTCGTAGTGGGCTTAGCCATGTGCTAATGTTTCCAAGCTCTAAAGTGGGTTAGCCAGGTACCTTATTAAGTGGTTTCTACCCTTAGAGGGGATAATATGTCCAAGATCCAACCCTCAAATTGTGGTGGGACATGATCAAGATGTGAAATGGAGTAGGGAATGATAGGGGCAATTTCGGGCCACATAATTTGGGCATAGGGGTAGCTAGATAAGGGGAAGCCCATAGCTGGGTATATAATGTGTAGGAGGGAGAAATCGGGGTACATGAGGTGCCTAGACCTTGGTTTTTCCACCCTTCTTTATATGCCTTTTTCCTTTTGTGAATTTTCTTTAATTAACTACTCAGAGCTCAAAGGAAAAGACGTACATTTAGATTCGGGAGGCCCACCTTCAAACATACAATCAATACAGATGGGCGAGGAACCACATGGTTGGATCAGGTGGCGGAGAAATGGCACAACGAGCTAGTTGAGGGTTGAAAGGGGCTGTTGGCTGTCGACTAAGGTCCATTATGGAGAAAAATTTCTCCTAGGGATATTACCCATGAACTAGTGGGTAACATCTGGCTCCAACTGGGATGTGATCTCTCGAAGAAGTGGGCAATGCTACTTGAATAGGAGGTCATGAGAACTCCAACAATCTCTTGGCCACCGTAGACCTGTTATCTACACATGTAAATGATCAAAGCCATGGGGAAACATGTTTTTCACGGTGTCTTATGATCACCGATGCTTAGTGTTAGCCCATAAAATCAACAAGTAATAAAAGGATGCAATTTTAGTCTCAATGTAGCTAATCTATTATGAGAAATATTATATGAGGTTTGTA
This sequence comes from Pinus albicaulis, assembly GCA_034641835.2. NCBI lineage: Eukaryota > Viridiplantae > Streptophyta > Pinopsida > Pinales > Pinaceae > Pinus > Pinus albicaulis. The sequence goes on from CM076570.1 coordinate 685,741,268, forward strand.
AAGTTTTGTAGATGTTCTATGCTAGAAGCAATTTCACTTTTATTTCAGCAATCATACAAGTAGGTAAGCAAAATGCAGATAGAACATATAAGTAGATCTTACAGAAGACAAATCAGAAACAGGAAAAATGTGTGTATTCGTTTCGGCGGTCAACAGGATGCTTCAACCAGCAAAGTCTCCTTTGGTCAGCCAGCCCAGCATGTGTCACAACAACCCTCCAATCTGTAGATGAGTCAACCCAAGTCAACTCTGCAAAAGTCAACGCTGTCCTGAAAAGTCAACGCGGGGGCAGCAAGCTAAAAGTCAACGCAGCAGCAAAACGGTCAACCCTTTGACCTCGATTTTTGTGCCAGGTAGTACGGCCTTCATAAATCGAACCTTCCACCAATTTTCGGCTTGTTTGGACCAAGCGTTGACCAAAGTCAACGCTGGTCAAAGTTACTGCGAAACCCTAGCAGCAGCAAATCCGTACTTCAGCTTGACCGTACAGTTTGTCCTCTTCGTCCTTCACACGTGTGGATTAAATTCGTCCTTCTTGGTAGCTCGTACTCCTTGATGAGAGAGGAAGATGTGAGTTGTGATGATCATGAAAATCTCTCCAACTTTTCCTGTATATATATCCATCATGAGGGTGTGTGACACATCTGTTGGGCATCCGAGCCTACATTACAAAACTGGCCGACCTTGCACATATATTTTATTAAAAATAATAAATTCAAAATATAAGTTCTGCTCATCGGATTAAGACATATTTTATATGGATTTTACACCTCTCAGAAAGAGGAATCCAACAAAAATATTAGCCTCTTAATCTGAGCATCTTAATATGGAGTTTGGACCTAGTTGTCCAAATTTAACACTCCCTCTCAACTAGGGAGGACTCCATCTATTAGTGCAATCAACATCGTGCGTCATCCCGCCGAAACTTGCTTTGCTGGCTTCTTTATTTCAGAACAGAAGTGGGTCAGTCACAAAGACATCATCCCCAGACTGACATAGTCAGTCCAGAGGTCCCAGACCTCACAAATCTTGATCCCAGATCAAGTGGTTGGACCGTGCCATCCTAGATAGAGAGTACGGCAATCTCTGATGCGTCCATCGGTCTTTGCTAATAGTCTCTAACTTTTCCACACCTCATTGGCCAAATGAGAGGTACTTCCCATGAGCCCTGAACTCAATGGGTAGGATGCATACGGGGCACAGAAAATGAGAGGTGAACCAACTCAAAATCACCACGGTGGGGTCCAAGCACACCACCAAGGTTGGCAAGCCTAGCCTTGTGGTTGCCCATAGCTCCAAGAAGCTCTCCCCAAAGCCCCCCAGAGCTCCCAGAGCTCATCGTCCAACAGGACCCACATCATAGGGTCGTTCCATGATTCCAAGATTCTCACGGAAGGTTAGGAACATGACCTTCCCCAAGGGCATTGTGAGAATATCTGCGACCTGCTCATCAGTTCCTATATGATCGAGCCTTACGGCGCCTCGCTGTACCATATCCCAGATAAAGTGGTACCAACCATCAACATGCTTGGATCAATCGTGGAACCCGGGATTCTATGACAAATGAATCCCCCTCTGGTTATCACAAAGGATAACGGTGGCATCTAGCACATGCTCGAACAGCTCTCAAGGAGCTTTCGCAACCAAGTGACTTCACAACAGGCCATACATGTTACAATGTATTTGGCCTCAGCGGTGCTCAAGACTGTCGACTTTAGATTCCTGCCCGAAGCAGATCTTCATGTGAAGTAGCATCCAGATGTGCTCTTGCGATACACCACACTGCCAGCCCAATCGGCATCAGTATATCCACGGAGTGTCATACTCCTGACAGTGTATCTCAGCCCATGGTCTGTCGTGCCTCAGAGATATCTCAAGAGTTTCTTGGCACCAACCCAGTGAATGTTATGATCAACCATGTGTTGACTCAAAGTGTTCACTGCTCAGCATATGTTCGAACAAGTGTTCATTGAGAACATCAGGGTCCTTATGAGTTAACGATACTCAGTAGGACGGGCCCAGCAACGTTGCTCCTCAACTTCTTAAAGTTGAGTTCCATCGGTGTCGACACGGACTTACAGTCCACCATTCCAAATCTTTTCAGAAGCTTCACAATATATTTTCCTTGAGAAAGGAAAAATCTCTCTAGGTCTCTGCCAGACCTCCAGGCCTAGTAAATAGTGCATCAGTCCTAGGTCCTTCATCTCGAATTCAGCAGCAAGCTCCCTCTCACATTGATGAATGAGAGGGTCATCACCAGTCAGGAAGAGGTCATCCACATATAGTACTAGAATGAGAGGCTTCTCTTTCACAACCTTGAAGTATAGGTTCGGATCAGCATTACTTCGAGTGAAGCCGAGCTTCATCAAGTAACTATCCATCCTTTCGTACCAAGCTCTGGGTGCTTGCTTTAACCCATAGAGGGCTTTCTTCAACCTGCAGACATAAGTGTCTCGATCTTGAACTTCAAATCTCAGAGGTTGTTCCACATACACCTCTTCCTTTATTGCACCATGCAGAAAAGCGGTCTGGACATCCATCTGATGAAGACTCCATCCTTGCGTAGCAGCAAGGGCTATGATTGATTGGATGGTTATATCGTGCCACAGGTGCAAATATATCGTCATAGTCAATTCCTTCCTTTTGAGAGAAGCCACGGGCAACAAACCTTGCCTTAAACTTTTCAGCACTCCCATCAGATCCATGTTTGATTTTGTAGAGTCATTCCGCAGTGACAACAGATTTGTCCTTCGGTCTCGGGACCACATCCCAGACATCATTCTTCATAATAGACTCATAGCATCCTTCCAGACTTGATGCTTGATGGCTTCCTCAAAAGATCCAGGTTTTGCGAGAGAAGTCATCAGTAAATGTCATATAGTAAGAACATCCCCCCAGGGATGTTACAGGCAACATACCAGAAATATCAGAATGGACTAGTTGCAATATCTCAGATGTCTTTGTGACACTTGAGGGGAAAGAAGGTCCCCTTGTTATGTTATATTCTTCAGCACAGCCCTTACATACACCTTCCTTGCTTCGGGAAGGGCTTTCCAAATCTACGGTGCCATAGTTCGGTTTGTCAGATAGTATCACAAGTCATAGCTCCCAACGGACTCCCTCCAACCTGATAGAGTGTACCAACCTTAGAACCAATTGAGATAGCTTCCTTGAAGCTCTTCTTCCACATGAGCACCTTTCCATCAGAGAAAGTTACATTGAATCCTTTGTCTTCCATGGCAGATACAGACACAAGATTCTTCTTCAATTTGGGTACATAGAGTACATCTTGTAGACGGAGGACTTGTCCTTGAGACAAGTGAAGGGTCACAGTCCCGGTCCCTTTTACAGGATAAGTGGCATTATCCCCAAGAATAATTTCTAGATTAGTATCCCTTTCAACCATGTCAGAAAGTGCTTCCTTGAATCCGGTGATATGTCTTGAAGCACCACTATCAATTAGCCAGACATCCATCGTGTCGGGCAGAGATGCAGCTGAGAGAGCAGATACCAGAATATACTCATTTCTTTTATCAACAACATTAGACTTCTCATACCTGGTATTTCTGGACCTCTTAGAAGGTTGATTGTTTCCTCCAAAGTGAGCCTTCCTCTTTCCTTTGGATTTGTCATTTCTTTGATTCCCATTCCTTTGGTTGTTGTTGTTATCGTCACTATCGGGAGAATCCTCCTTGAAGGGGCATTCTCTGGCATAGTGTCCAGGCCTATGGCAGGTGAAACATTTACCCTTCTTCTCTTGAGTCTTTGTCCTTCTTTTGTCCTTAGAACCACCAGAGTTCTTCTTTCGGGAATGAGCACCATAGGCAGCATTTCTTTCATTATCAAATTCCTTCATCCTTGTTTCTTCTTGCATACATCTTGACATAAGCTCATCAAAGTTAGGAATGGTATTATTGTTGAGGATAGTAGTTGTGAATACTTGCCATTCATATGGAAGTCCTCCAAGTGCGGTGAGAACCATCTCACGATCGGCTATTATCTCCCCAATAGCTAGCAGATGGTTCCTGGTTTCGGTCAACTTCAGAAAGAAAGTTTGAACAGACTCATCTCGGCCCTTCTTCATATTCTTCAACTTGTTCTTGAGGAATAGCACTTGGTTCACATTGTTTACTTGAAACATAAGTATCAACTTGTCATACATCTCCTTGGATGTGCCTAGTTCAGATATGTAGGCAACCAGACTCTTATTTATGGATTCCCTGATCAGCAGCTTTGCTTTGATTTCTCCCTTCTTATACTTGTTTCTAACAGCAGCGGAGGCATTGGATGGAGGTTCTTGAATCCTTCCTTTCACATGATCCAAGAGATCATGATCTTCTAATTTGAGATCTAATATCATCTTCCAGGGATGGAAGTCATCACTTCCGGTCAGCTTGTCATTCTCCTTGAATTCAAGACTAGTGGAACCCATTTCCACGATGATGATTGCTATAGTTGAGTTTGTCTTCACCTCACCTCTGATACCATGTAAAGTTTTGTAGATGTTCTATGCTAGAAGCAATTTCACTTTTATTTCAGCAATCATACAAGTAGGTAAGCAAAATGCAGATAGAACATATAAGTAGATCTTACAGAAGACAAATCAGAAACAGGAAAAATGTGTGTATTCGTTTCGGCGGTCAACAGGATGCTTCAACCATCAAAGTCTCCTTTGGTCAGCCAGCCCAGCATGTGTCACAACAACCCTCCAACCAGTAGATGAGTCAACCCAAGTCAACTCTGCAAAAGTCAACGCTGTCCTGAAAAGTCAACGCAGGGGCAGCAAGCTAAAAGTCAACGCAGCAGCAAAACGGTCAACCCTTTGACCTTGATTTTTGTGCCAGGTAGTACGGCCTTCATAAATCGAACCTTCCACAAGTTTTCAGCTTGTTTGGACCAAGCGTTGACCAAAGTCAATGCTGGTCAAAGTTTCTGCGAAACCCTAGCAGCAGCAAATCCGTACTTCAGCTTGGCCGTACAGTTTGTCCTCTTCGTCCTTCACACGTGTGGATTAAATTCGTCCTTCTTGGTAGCTCGTATTCCTAGATGAGAGAGGAAGATGTGAGTTGTGATGATGATGAAAATCTCTCCAACTTTTCCTGTATATATATCCATCATGAGGGTGTGTGACACATCTGTTGGGCATCCGAGCCTAGATTACAAAACTGGCCGACCTTGCACATATAATTTATTAAAAATAATAAATTCAAAATATAAGTTCTGCTCATCGGATTAAGACATATTTTATATGGATTTTACACCTCTCAGAAAGAGGAATCCAACAAAAATATTAGCCTCTTAATCTGAGCATCTTAATATGGAGTTTGGACCTAGTTGTCCAAATTTAACAAGGTTAGTTCTAATGCAAAAATCATTATGCAATGCATCCTACTCTAACATGCATATAGTACATCGTCAAGTATCAAGGAAAGGAGTGATGCGACTTATCTTGACTGGCTGAGGCCAAAGTTTGTCGTTGAGTTTAGCAATGTAGTAATAGTCATCCCCAACTTTCCCATGAATCTTGACGGGAACCAAATCTTTGTCCACTAAGACTGTTATAGCCCTATATTACTAGTGTAGTCCCTTATTGTTGTTAGTGTAGCCCCCTTATTGTTATTGTTGTACCCCTGTAGTCCCCATATTGTTATTACTGTGCCCCATAATAGCCCACTATTGTTATTGTTGTGCCCTTACATTATTATTGTTAGGTTGGCTAGGATTATATTGTGACCCCATGGACTCTTATATATAGAAAGGAGGTTTTGTCATTTGAATCATCTAAGAATTGTTCATTTATGTAATTTAAAGGAGGTTGCCCCCTCAAAGTGGCTGATTTCTAAGTCATTGATCTCTCTTTTATTTTATTTTGTGAGTTGGTTTCATAACATTTGGTATCAGAGCTTTGGATTCTAGGGTTTCACTGCTTCAAACAGGTCATCGTGGCATTTTCGCTATAGATTTTTTTCTACAAAGGTTCAGAAGCGAAAAAAGAACCCATTTGCGCCGAAATCCGGAGGAACTTTATGGAAAAATTTCAGATCTTGGTTCGCAATATTTTCAGAGATATGATTTGTGGAAGTGTTGTAGCTACTACATTACCACCCAAAATTTTGGGCATATTCAAAATTTTGGGTCCCCCTCTACTCTCTTAGCCCATTAAGGTTCTGACTCTGCCTTTGATCGGTTAATCTCCCCATGACCTATTCCTACCAAACCCTATTGATGCGCCCATTCATACGATGCACACCGCACCCACTTCTCTTGTTGTCTCATGACTGCGCTAGGGTTTGGGGGTTTGCTGCTACAAAGAGCATTGAGAGTTCCTCCATGGATTCGAAGCTAGGTTTCTCATAGTAGTTTTCACCAATCACTAGGGCACCAAGCTCGGACAGATAAGGCTTCATTCTGGCTTGCATTATGCTGGTCGTGCTAGGGTTTGGGAGAAACCCTAATTTCTCGAGGGAGTGATCCCATTCTTGTTTTACCTAATTCATATTCCTCTGGGGCACATTCTAATAGGCATTTCATGACATCATGATAAAATAATTTTCCCTCAGGTTCATGATTGGTTTCCCCCATCTAAACATGTGCATTAAGGTTTTCGAGGATTTAGTGAGGCATTACAAGTCCTACGCACTTGCAAGCCCCTTTTCTCTGGCATGTGCATTGAAACGGAGTGGAGACATCTTATGTTGATGGGTAGGGAAAGGCTTGAGCTTCATCAGTGTTAATTTCTGCTCATGTTCTATGCCATTTCAGATTAGGGCACAACACTGAAGAAGATAGAACATACTAAATGATCGATAGAAGACAAGCCAAGACAGAGATAAGAAATGGTGGCGTTACGGCGATCAGCAGGATGCTTCTACCAGCAAAGTCTCCAATAGGTCATTCCAACAAGCTGTCACATATAACCTGTACAAAGAATGCTCCATTCATATATCATATCTAACGCTTATCAGTAGAGAGAGAATTCTCCACAATGTGTGTCAAATGAACTCCAAGTCTCTCCAATATATAGGAATCTTTGGGGGTGTGTGACACGTCCTTTAAGACATTTAAGTCAATATTTTATTCCAGGCCGACCCAGCACATAAGTGGAATAAATACAAAGTACATGTTCTGCTCATCCGATCGAGATGATCTTTAGATCAATCTTACACCTCTCCGAAAGAGGAATCCAATAAAAATATTGCGATCGTCATCTGAGCAGCACAACCCAGAGTTTGGACCTAGTTGTCCAATTTTAACACTCCCTCTCAACTAGGGAGAACTCCGTCCACTAGTGCAATCCAAACATTGTGCGTCATCCCGCCGTAACTTGCTTTGCTGGCCTCTTTATTTCAGAACAGAAGTGGGTCAGTCACAAAGACATCATACCCGGCTGACAGATTCAGCCCAGAGGTCCAAAACCTCTATCAGACTCACAAAGAGTCTCCAACCAACCCGAAGTTGGTTCATCTAACCCGAAGTCAGGCAGAGGTCCCAGACCTCACTAAACTTGATCCCAGATCAAGTGGTTGGACCGTGCCATCCTAGATAGAGAGTACGGCAATCTCTGATGTGTCCATCAGTATTTGCTACTAGTCTCTAGCTTTTCCCACCTCATTGGCCAAATGAGAGGTACTTCCCATGAGCCCCGAACTCAATGGGTAGGATGCATACGGGGCACAGATAATGAGAGGTGAACCAACTCAATAATCACAATGGTGGGGTCCAAGCACACCAACAAGGTTTGGCAAGCCTAGCCTTGTGGTTGCTCATAGCTCCGAGAAGCTGTCCCCAAAGCCCCCTAGAGCTCCTTGAGCTCATCGTCCAACAGGACCCACATCATAGGGTCGTTCCACGATACCAAGTCTCTCACGGAAGGTTAGGAACTTGACCTTCCCCAAGGGCTTAGTGAGAATATCCGCAACCTGCTCATCAGCTCCTATATGATCGAGCCTACGCGCCGTCGTAATTATATCCAGATAAAGTGGTACCAACAACATGCTTGGATCAATCGTGAACCCGGATCTTAGTGACAAATGAACTCCCTCCGGCATCGGGCCGGTAAAATGATTGCAACCTATGGGCATTCCATGCTCACAGCCCACGGTGAGAGCTGCAACCAAGTGACTTCACAACAGCCATACATGGTACAATGCATTCACCTTTGTGCCAGCTCAAGGCTACCGACTTTAGATTCCTACCCGAAGCAGATCTACATGTGAAGTAGCATCCAGATGTGCTCTTGCGATCCACCACACTGCCAGCCCAATCGGCATCAGTATATCCATGGAGTGTCATACTCCCGGCAGTGTATCTCAGCCCATGGTCTATTGTGCCTCAAAGATATCTCAAGAGTTTCTTGGCACTAACCCAGTGAATGTTATGATCAACCATGTGTTGACTCAAAGTGTTCACTGCACAACATACGTTCGAACAAGTGTTCATTAAGAACATCAGGGTCCCTATGAGTTGACGATACTCAGTAGGGCGGACCCAGCAATGCTGCTACTCAACTTCTTAAAGTTGAGTTCCATGGACTTACAGTCCATCATACCAGAAACTTCATAATGTATTTTCCTTGAGAAAGGAAAATCTTGCCAGGTCTCTGCTAGACCTTCAGGCCTAGACATTCGTCCTAGGTCCTTCATATCAAACTCAGCAGCGAGTTCCCTCTTGCACTGATGAATGAGAGGGTCAGCACCTGTCAGGAAGAGGTCATCCACATACAGCACCAGAGTGAGAGGCTTCTCTCTATTAACTTTGCAGTGAAGGTTCAGTTCAGCAATACTACGAGTGTAGCCCAGCTTCATCAAGTAGCTATCTATCCTCTCGTACCAAGCTCAGGGTGCTTGTTTCAGCCCATAGAGGGCTTTCTTCAACCTGCAGACATGGGTGTCCCGATCATGGACTTCCAACCCCAGAGGTTGCTCCACATATATCTCTTCCTTTATCACATCATGCAGAAATGCGGTCTTCACATCATCTGATGAAGACTCCATCCTTGCGTAGCAGCAAGGGCTATAATAGATCGAATGGTGGTGTATCGGGCCACAGATGCAAAAATGTCATCATAATCTATTACTTCCTTTTGGGAGAAGCCACGGGCAACGAATCTTGCCTTGAACTTTTCAGCACTTCCATCAGATCCATGCTTGATCTTGTAGAGCCATTTCGAGGTGACAACTGCTTTGTCCTATGGTCTTGGAACCACATCCCAGACATCATTCTCCATAATGGACTCATACTCTTCATGCATAGCATCCTTTGATGCTTTACGACTTCCTCAAAGGATCCAAGCTTCAATAGTACTCATGGCTACTAGATACCCTGGTATTTATATGGCTTCTTGGTTTTCCTTCGGAATTTCCCCCTGTGAAGCCATATGTCCCTGAGCCATAAGGATCTTCTTTCGTTGAACAAAGGTATCCACTCAGGAGCATATACAGATATATCTCCCTCTTAATGTCGGCTTCTCTCTCAGGAGAAGACATCTATTTAAATGAGGGCATCCCAGACACCAACTTGGAATAGGGACTTGATCTCCCACAGTCAATGCCATCCAATCAGACTTTGCTGATCATGATTCAAGATTCCAACCATGTGACAAAAAACTGCATAAACTTCTCAGTTCACATTTTAAGTTTACCATAACGCTCCAATGTAAGACTGATACAATCACATGCTTGCTGCTACATAGGTGTCTATCAATGTCACTATCATACAGGGGGAACATATCAACAAGCCTCAGCTTGTATTAGAAGTCCTTTCAGCCACTGCCTGTTATTTTGTGAGTAGCTCCTTCAAACAGCCTTCTAAGACTGCAGCTTACAAAAACCTAGGGATCCAATCTACCTTGGTTTATCCTGCACTTGAGGCATTGCACCTTGAGTTGCTTCCAGATCTGCTCATTTCTGGTTATTTCAGCAAACAGCTCCTAGGGCTGTCAAAATTTGCCTGGCTCAATGACTTACATCTATGCCCATTTCGTCAACAATTTGACCACTACATAGAATTTTCCCAAGGACTTCAGCAGTCAACCCTTTAGAATTTCCAGCTTCAAACATGGTTGTCTGTCTATGTCACTGTCATGATGACAGTGACATAGAATCACAGATTTAGAACTATCACATTCATCACGGCTTGCTGAATATGAACTTCACTTAGATTTCTTGGACTCTTGTCCTTGATGTACAAGGCAGGGTTCTCTTCCTCCTATACCTGCAAAGAGTGCTGTTGTTCCAATACTTCTGCCTTAACTGTTCACTAGTTTGCATATTTCTGAGCTTAAATAGGGTATCATAGTGATCCCAATCCAGCACTGTTTCTTTCAGACTTCTTCACGTGATTATTTCACAAAGCACGCTTGCCTTGAGTTGCTGACTTTAAATATGATCCACAGGCGTATTTCAACGTTCATCGTAATGTGGCACTATTCCAGACTGTTCACACCATTGCCGTCCTCACATACATCTATACTACGCTGTGACTTCAGCATTGGTCGCTTCACGCCATGCAACATTGTGGGCAGATCCACCACAGGTTACGCAACAGCACAAAAAAAACACCTATAGCAGCAATCGCTTTCCAGCACGTTACTCACGGTTTTGTTGCCCACCGCAGACCAGCACCCAGGCACCACCACTCTTCCGCCACCACAGTAAGCACACAAGCCGTTCCACAAACAGGAATGAGCAATTCTGCTCCATGCTCATTCTTAAGCAACGCTGGATTGACGGTGAGGGAGACACAGCGTCGGCTCAGACAACAGGCGCACAAACACTAGATGTAAATTCATTTGACGGTTGGTGCCCTCTCCACGTTTTCCAATTGACGGTGGATTCATGCTCTTAATTCGTTGAGATTTAGATTTTTCTGCGAGATGGCGTCGTCCATCTATCAAGCCATCTCCCATTTAAGTAAGATATCCGTGTTTATCACCATCGTCAGCATTTAAATCGATCTGTCAGCTATCTTTCCATTCATTGCTCTATTGTGAGATGTCGTTACTGCAGCAGCCTTCTTCCAGTACTCTGTCTCTTTATTTGGTGGGAGGAATGTAGGTCTCTCATTATCCTCTGTAGAAGATGGTAGTAATAGAGGCCTCACAGATTTCTCTGCAGTAATATAATGGCCATTAAAACCAGGGTCAGGTTGCACAGAGTTTCTGCCTGTTTCATTCGGAGAAGGATTATTCCACCCAATTTTGAAAAAAGGGTACTCTGAATGAACTCTCCAGACCGTAGTAGAAAATAGATCTGCTATGTGATTCTTCCAGCATCAGAGAAACTTCAGGCACTAGAAGGCTAGAGGAGCTGACGAGAAATACATTATACGATCTCTGGCGAAGCTTTTCAAACACGTAACTGAAATCCATATACCCGACAATAAGCACGATATTTGCAGGCGGCGGGGTATCCATCGCCCAGAGAAGAACATCCGCCATCATCATTTTCTCTACGTCAAAATCGCCAGGAGCGGTCTGCTGCATTCGAATTCCAGCGTTAATGAGAATCTGATCAAACTGCGTTTGCGTCTCAGAAAAGAATCGATACGCGGAGAAATGATCATAGAGGTTACCGCCACCACCTTCTGCGTGAACGTTTATAATGCCAAATCTCCGGAGTAAAGCGGAGGACACGGCATTGATGACGTAGGGATTCAAGGGAGAAGGCAGGCGACAGTTCACCGTATCCCACCACAATGATGTTCTTCCTCCTGCTGCCATTCTCTCCATATTCTTCCCACTCTCAGTTCCTGCCAAAGGAACAATATAGAATACCCTGAGATCGATTCCTGAACCTTTGGATTAAATTGGGAATCGTTGTTTTCCCATGTTGCTACCCTGAACAATGGAAAAACCCTACGCCCACTAAATAGAATGTCCGAGTTTGGTAACTGGAACCAGTTAAGAAGCCGAGTCTGGTAACATCCGAGTGCCGAGCAATTGTGGGCGCACGCATGTAGGGAACTCGAGAATAAAATTCCGCATTAGTGATTTCACTCGACGTTGTTTCCAGTGGTCGGGACACTTCCGCCTACGGAGAACCAACGCTTTACTAACTTACGCCCTCGAAAGTCTGAATCCACCCACAACTGTTTTGATTCACAGCATTCCTTTAGGAGATTAAATATATACCGGCAGCGTCCTCCAAAAATGAGGTGGGGACTGCGTCCCTCTTACAGCAGCATACGCTGCCCTTCCACGCAGGCTGAGACAGACCCGCGTCCCTCATCAAAACGTACGTGGCGACCATCAGCAGGTTCTGCATGTAAGGCCGAAACACAGAATCTCTATAATAAGATTCCGCAGTTTATGTTGGTCGCTGTTCCCATTACATGGGGTTCAATTTGGTGAAGCATCAAATCAGACAGAATTTACGAAAACTTAAATTGATGCTACGCGTCATATACTTCTCCGCAGAAAGCGCATTCTCGAACTTACAAGGCAGGCTTAATTCAGCGTCTAGGGCACAGGAGAACTTCCCACAAACATCCTCAACCATATGCTGTAACCTACAACTTCTTCCACGCTAACTAGGGCATTGTCTTCAAACCTCCCTCTGATACCATGTTAATTTCTGCTCATGTTCTATGCCATTTCAGATTAGGGCACAACACTGAAGAAGATAGAACATACTAAATGATCGATAGAAGACAAGCCAAGACAGAGATAAGAAATGGTGGCGTTACGGCGATCAGCAGGATGCTTCTACCAGCAAAGTCTCCAATAGGTCATTCAGCCAAGTGTGTCACATATAACCCAGACAAAGAACAGTCCATATATATATCATAGCTCCAACGCTATCCAGAGAGAGAGAATTCCTCCACAACAATGTGTGTCAAATGAACTCCAAGTCTCTCCAATATATAGGAATCTTTGGGGGTGTGTGACACGTCCTTTAAGACATTTAAGTCAATATTTTATTCCAGGCCGACCCAGCACATAAGTGGAATAAATACAAAGTACATGTTCTGCTCATCCGATCGAGATGATCTTTAGATCAATCTTACACCTCTCCGAAAGAGGAATCCAATAAAAATATTGCGATCGTCATCTGAGCAGCACAACCCGGAGTTTGGACCTAGTTGTCCAATTTTAACAATTAGGGTATGGAAAAGGTTAGCACTCCTCTGTGTGAAAATTTCGATCTAGAAAATTTTTCTACAATGATAGTTTATTTCTCCTACTTATTATTTCAATAAGTTATTTACAAAATTCTTCTAGTAAATTTCGAAATAAATACTACTGCAGCATTCAATTAAGTATATGCAGAGAAAGGAATAGTAAGAAAGATAAGCATAAGAAATCACATGTACACACTTATTTTTGGACAATTGTCCCTGGAAAAACCCAATGCGGGAAAACCAGTGCAACAGATGAGGGTTTATATTATTATTCTTCAGCAATGAATTCTTTACAAGAAATAGACTGGCAGATTTTTTTAGAAAACACCTGAGATAGATTCTACAGTTCCTTCTGGAGAATTCCTAACACCTGGAAGACCCACTATCTTCCTCTGCGTCACTCTATGTGCTTCTCTGCGCAGTCCCCGTGCTTGAACCACGTCATTCTGCTTGGGCATACTGCGTTGCTGCTCTACGCTGCCTTCTGTGGCCCTCTACGTCCCTCTCTCTTCCTTCTCTATCACTGCTGACTCCCTCTCCTTCTTTTGCCTCTGCAACTCTGCCCTGGAACTCTCCCTCTAAAATCGAATTCTCTTCCTTCAGAATCGACTTCCTTCGGGTTACTGAGTGTATGCCCGACTTGCTTTCCAAATGACCCTCAAGCCTTCTTTTATAATCTTCTTATTGACGAATCAACGGACCAAATTAGAAGACTAATCAATGGCCAAGATTAAAACTTGACTTGGTCTTCGTTCTCTAGAAGATTCACACTCTGTTTTATTAATACCCATTAATTATTTAATTTCCCTAAGTTTAGACTTAGGGTCTACATTAAAATAATTATTTATTTTAATAAAACACAAACAGAGTGGAATTTCTTTGGAATACTGATGTCCAAGCCTCCTTACAAATTTTGAGACTTGGAACACTTTCTGATTCTACAAAAGTCAACACTCCCACTTAGCGAGGAAAGTGTTCTAGCAAAATGCCTGTTGCATGTTGCTCCATCTTGAAGCATCCTCTGCGCTGCTAATGCCCGGATGCTACCCCTCACCTGCTGCGCTGTTGCTTTCTATACTGCTGCCCATGACCCTATCACTGTCACTGCCTCATCTATACTGCAACTCCCTCTGAATCCTGAACCTATCCATCCCTGCTACTAAAATGGATTCTTGATCATCCCCATGTTTTCTCTGAAATAGACAAACTTGTTCTTTCCTAGAGCTTTCGTGAGGACAAACTTGTTCTTTCTCCTGTAGGAGTGTACTCCAATTGTACAGCTCCCCTTTGGACACAGTCTCTGATGAAATGACACCTGATGTCAATGTGCTTCGATCGATCATGAAACACCGGATTCTCAGAGAGCTTGATGCAACTCTGATTATCACAAAGAATGTTAGTCGCCTCCATATTCTCCTTGAGTAAGTTCACAAGAAATTTTTGAAGCCATATGGCCTCACATGAAGCCGTGCTAGCTGCCATATATTCAACTTTTGCGGAGCTCAAGGCCACGGATTTTTGTTTCCTACTGCACCAGGAGGTCATCCCTGATCCAACACTGAAACAGTACCCACTGGTACTTTTCCAATCTACTGGGATCCCAGCCCAATCTGCGTCAGTGAACCCACTCAACCTAATGTCATTGCCTCTAGTGTATTTCAGTCCAAGGTTGACTATTCCTTGTAAATATCTGAGAACATGTTTGGTTGCTGCCCAATGAGCCCTCCTAGGTTCCACCATGAACTGACTGAGGGTATTGACAGCATAAAAAATGTTTGATCTAGTGTTTACCAGATACATCAGAGAACCTATAAGTTGCCTATATAAAGTAGGATCCGCCTCATCATCTTCGGACATGTCAATTTTCTTCCAATTTGTAATCATTGGAGTAGCCATGGGTCTATAGTCCTCCATCTGAAACCTTTTTAGAACTTTTGTAGTATACAAGGAAGATCTCACGCTTCTGCTGCCAAACTTCCAACCCTGGAAAGTAATGCATCAGCCCTAGATCCTTCATGTCAAATTCCGCATTTAAATTCTGCTTGCATTCCTTGATGAGCCTAGATGATACTGTTAGGAATAGATCATCTACATATAGAAACAGTATAAGAGGCTCATCCCCTACCCTCAGATAGTAGAGATTGGGATCTACGTCACTCTTGACAAATCCCATTTTCTATAAGTAGCGGTCAATTCGACCATACCAAGCTCTAGGGGCTTGCTTCAGTCCATACAAGGCCCTCTTCAGCCTGCACACATGAGTTTTCTGTTCATGCATCTCAAAGCCCTCTGGTTGTTCAATGTATACTTCTTCCTCTATCACCCCATTCAGGAACGCAGTCTTGACTTCCATCTGGTGAATCTCCCATCCCATCTGCGCAACATGGGATATCAGGAATCTAATAGAAGTATATCGGGCTATCGGGGTGAAGGTCTCTTCATAATATATCCCTTCCTTATGAGCGTACCCCTTAGCCACAAACCTGGCTTTAAATTTCTCGACGCTGCCATCAACATATTTGATCTTGTAGATCCATCTTGAACCTACAACTGATCTATCCCAAGGCCTGGGAACCACTTCTCAGATATCATTCGTCATGATGGAGTTGTACTCCACCATCGCATCGACCCAAACCTGGTGCTGAGCTTCCTCCCAAAAACTTGATGGCTCTCCAACCTGCACTACCAAAGCTTGGTACCTTTCAGGTTGTTTGTGCTGCCTCTTCTCATTTCGGGGGGCTCCAACAAACTCTTCTGCATCCCTCAAAATCTGTCGCAATTCCCTGCTTGTCTTACCATTGGAAGTGGGTGGATCCACCTTCTCTCCTTCCTGCAAGTCCTTGGGAGATGTATCCCTTGCATCCCCATGCCTTGGAGAGGCACTCACATTACCCTCCACCAGTCGTGGAGGCTAGAACAACGGATCCTCCTTAGACTACGTAGCAGAAGGCATCTCCTAGGATTTTCTGAAGGCCCTCTCCTCCATGAATTTCACATCTCGTCGTACCACAATCTTCCTGCTCTCAGGAATTTATATACGGTAAGCCTTTGCGTTCTAACTTTTAACTATATCCCACCAGATATCCCTTTTCCACAGACTTATCTAGCTTCTTCCTCTTCTCTTCAGGCACATGACAATATGTCACACTGCCAAAGATCCTAAAGTGGCTCATTTCAGGCTTGCTGCTAGTGAAGACACTTTCTGGAGTGATCTTACCTAATGCATTATGAGGAATCCTATTCTGTACGTAAACAACTGTATTACAAGCTTCAAGCCACAGAAATTTGGGCATGTCTTGATCGTACAACATTGCGCTTGCAACTTCGACAATAGTTATGTTCTTCCGCTCTACAATACCATTCTGCTCCAGATTATATGGAGCAATCCACTCTCTTCTGATGCCTTCCCTTGCGCAGAACTTTGTGAAGTTTTTATCCGTGTATTCTCCACCATTTTCTGAACGCAATGTCTTGATCCGCTTTACCGTCAGATTCTCTATCAAAGCTCTAAACTCCTTGAATCGGACAAAGTCTTCGTCCTTCGTCTTCAGAAAGTAGATCCAGGTCTTCCTGGAATGGTCATCAATGAAGGTAACAAAATATTCGGCACCACTAAGAGCTCTAGTGGAAATTGGCCCACAGATGTCTAAGTGTATTAGACTCAACACACTCTTAGCCCTATTACTACTTCTATGGTATGCTGCCTTGGCATACTTTCCTAATATGCACCCTCTGCAGACATCGTCTTGCTTGGTGCTCAGTTCTGGAACTCCTGTGACAGTCTTCTTGAGAATCCTTAATGCCCCATGATGCAAGTGCCCCATTCTCCTCTGCCATAACTCATTCAAGTCCTTCTCATCAGTGTTGCATATTAGTGCCATTGGGGATTTGAGTTGTAACTTGTAGAGTTTATTGCTCCTGACTTCAATTTGTGTTTTCTTCTTCCAAATTGGGTGTTTGACATATACTCTATTTCCAATGAAGTAAACGTCATAACCTTTGTTTTGAAGTTGCAACACCGAGAGTAAGTTCATCCCCAAACCAGGGACATGCAGTACATTAGTGGCCCGAAGCTTATTACCAGCTTCTGTTTGAAATACTATGGTACCTCTTCCAATAGGGGTACATTTTGCATTATTTCCCATGGTGACTTTAAAGTTTATCTGCTCTTCTTAGTAGTTTGAAAAACATTCTCACACTCCCATCATGTGAGCAGAAGCCCCACTGTCAATGTACCAGATCTCAGGAGAAGCAGAGTTTGACGCACAAGCAAATTCTTCTTCCAATCTGGATGTCGGAACAGAAACATCGTGATCCATCTATTCTTCCATGCTTTCCTTCTTCTCTAGAGAACTGCGTGAACCATTCCTAACTGCTGCAACAATGTCTGTTTTACGTACAATCACCGGTTCTTTTCTCTTGTTACTCATTTCTGGCTCTGATACCATGTGAAAATTTCAATCCAGAAAATCTTTCTGCAGTGATAGATTTATTTCTCCTACTTATTATTTGAATAAGTTATTTACAAAATTCTTCCAGTAAATTTGGAAATAAATACTACTGCAACATTCACTTAAGTATATGCAGAGAAAGGAACAGTAAGAAATATAAGCATAAGAAACAATGACATGTACACTTATTTTTGGAAAATTGTCCCCAGAAAAAACCCAATGTGGGAAAACCAGTGCAGCAAATGAGGGTTTATATTATTATTCTTTAGCAATGAATTTTTTACAAGAAATAGACTGGCAAATTTCTTTAGAAAACACCTGAGATAGATTCTTCTGTTCCTTCTAGAGAATTCCTGACACCCAGAAGACCCACTATCTCCCTCTGCGTCACTCTGCGTGCTTCTCTGCGCATTCCCTGCACTTGGACTGCGTCACTCTGCGTGGGCACACTACGCTGCCTCCTGTGGCCCTCGACGTCTCTCTTTCTTCCTTCTCTATCACTACTGACTCTCTTTCCTTCTTCTGCCTCTGCAACTCTACCTGGAAACTCTCCCTCTGAAATTGAATTTTTTTCCTACAAAATCGACTTCCTTCGGGTTACTAAGTGAATGCTCGGTTTGCTTTCCAAATGACCCTCAAGCCTTCTTTTATAATCTTCTTATTGACGAATCAACGGCCCAGATTAGAAGTCTAATCAATGGCCAAGATTAAAACTTGACTTGATCTTCGTTCTCTAGAAGATTCACACTCTGTTTTATTAATACCCATTAATTATTTAATTTCCTTAAGTTTAGACTTAGGGTCTACATTAAAATAATTAATTATTTGTGGAATTTCCACAAACAGTTTCTGGTTTCTTTGGAATACTGATTTCCAAGCCTCCTTACAAAATTTGAGACTTGGAGCACTTTATGATGCTACAAAAATCAACACTTTGCACCTCTAAAGCCCTAAATTATTATGATTAAGAATCTAACCATACCTTGAATTAACCTTTACTATCTAGAACTCTTTTCACATAGCGCTTCGAGGCACTGGCTCTAAAATCACATCATCACAGTGGGAAACAAAAAATATTAGTCACGATTGGTGGTTCCATTAAATGTCTAAATTTGAATTCGATTTCCAAAATGAAGCATAAGTTGATCCATCCATGCAATTTATAACAAATTAATTTAGATTATTTTTTGGTTCATGCTCCTAGAGTGAATCAATGTTTGTTTTTTTATCTATTGATTGATCCCGCATGAAAAGTATCACTTTGGTAAACTAATTTGTTTCTTTCATCTTCTTTGTAGGCCACCAAGAAAATGTGGCTTGGATCCACAACCAATGAGGCAACACTTGTACTGGAGGAAAGAAACGCATAGGTCGCATAGGTCGCAAAGTCGCATAGGTCACAAAGTCACAAAGTCGCATAGGTCGCAAAGTAGCAAAATCGCATAGGTCGCAAAGTTGCAAAGTGGCATAAGTCACAAAGTCGCAAAGTTGCAAAGTCACAAGGTCGCATAGGTGGCAAAGTCGCAAAATCACATAGGTCGCAAAGTCGTAAAGTCGCATAGGTCGCAAAGTCGCATAGGTTGCAAAGTCAAAAAGTCGCATAGGTCGCAAAGTCACATAAGTCGCAAAGTATCAAATTCGCATAGGTCGCAAAGTCGCATAGGTCGTAAAGTCGCAAATTCACATAGGTTGCAAAGTCGCATAGGTCACAAAGTCGCAAAGCTGCAAAGTTGCATAGATCGCAAAGTCGCAAGGGTCGCAAAGTCGCATAGGTCGCAAAGTCACAAAGTCGCATAGGTCGCAAATTTGCATAGGTCGCAAAGTCGCATAGGTCGCTTAGATCGCAAAGTGCCATAATTCGCAAAGTCGCATAAGTCGCAAAGTCGCAAAGGTCGCATAGGTCACAAAGTTGCATAAGTCGCAAAGTCGCATAGGTTGCAAAGTCGCATAGGTCGCATAGGTCACAAAGTCGCATAAGTCGAAAAGTCGCATAGGTCACCTAAGTCGCAATCAACCCTTGGCCACAAGAAAGCCCAAGAGTCAAGGGGAGACCAAAGGCCACGGGCAACCCAAGAGTCATACCGGCCTATATGTACATCCTCAAATGATTCTTTATTGGACTGTAATATTCCCAATTAGCGATAGCTAATTGGAAATATTAATTTTGACCAATTTTGCCTTATTATAGTCGGAGCATGAATAAAGTGGGTAAAATATTAATAAACTCACTTAGGATAAAAGTATTTCCCTAAGTCCACATCGTATTTGAGGAAGTGGGGCCTAGTGGCCAAGTGGACAGCGCAGGGAAAGGAGGATGCAGTCCACGTGGGCAACGTGGGGCCTACCTCACGCAGTTGAGAGGGACAGCGTGGGCCAAGGAGCATGTGGGAGATGGTGGGGCCTAGGGAGAGAGAGGCCCATCGTTATAAAAGGGAGGACAGCCTCCTCATTTGGGCAGTCATGTTTATGCATATTGAGCTAGTCATTTCGACTTGGAGCACGCTGGCTGTTTAGCTTGTCTGTAGTACTATTCAGTACATCGGGTGTCTCAGTTCGGAGATCCCACCCTCAGCCCCGGGAGACTTCGAGTGCTTGCTCGGGTGAGGTATTTCCATCAGCATTTTGCAGGAGGATCAGTGGTTGCATTTGTGGAGGAGCAGAGCATCTAGGGACTGCGCAGTCTTGAGAGGGAGGACGCAGTTCATCTTGGGGGAGTTCCGGATTGGTGCCATTTCGGAGGATTCAGGCCGGAGGATTGAGCAAGGGGCCAGCCCTTGCCTATTGGAGACATTTGACAGAGAGGGAGGTCATATTTTGGATGATAGCATTCAAATCCAGCGTGGCCCTTGGGAGGATAGCGTAGATCCTCAAGGGAGGCATTTTCGGGGGTCAACCATTTCAGAAACGCTCTCTGGGCTTTTCTGGGTATTGTGAGTAGAGGCTGATTCCAGAGTATCAAATTTTTCTGAGCAGGGGAGCAGCCCCAAATACTTATTTTGTTCCAGCAGTAGCAACAGCACGGCAGTATTCCAGCAGCTTGGACGCAGAGCAGAGAGCAACCATTTCCATTGATATTCTGAGAGTATTCCTACACTTGCCTGGTGCAAGTCGAGGTGCCATCATTCTGATCACCTCTTGTACTCATTTCTATTTCTCAGTATAATAAAATGGCTTAGCATTCTCTCTATTTCATGTGTATCTGCTTCATGATCTGTTTCTAGCATTTTATATCCTGTTGTATGCTTTGTATTATTGTCTATTTCCCCTTTGGGATATTACATGCCAGAACTGCTGCCCTGTATGGAATGGAGCTGCTCTTTGGGGTTGTTCCCCTGCTCAGAAAAATGTGAAACTCCGGATATGAACTCTCCTCCAATAATCCGGAAAAACCCAAGAAGGAATCTTGGAATGGCTGACCCCGAAATTTGACCTCCCTTGTAAAATCACGCACTCCAAGTGAGTACGTTGGCCCTGAACTGATAAGCTACAAATGATGGCCTCCTACTGCAAAAGATGATTTTTGAAGGGTTGTTCCCTTCACAATACTCGCGGGCTGAAATCCCTGATCTCCCTTCTCTCCCAGTGCTGCCTTCTCCCAAGATTGCGTAATCCCTGAGTGTGCCTGCGCTACCTTAGTGACTGCGTGCTCCTGGCTGAAAGGTGCTGTGTACTCTGCTCTGAGAAACAATGGTGGATCTCCTCACCTGAATGGGCACTCGAAGTCCCCCGAGGCTGAGGTTGGGATCTCTGCTCGGAGACACCCGCATGCTGAACAATACTTGCAGACTTTGCTAAACAGCGTAAGCGTGCTCAATGTCTGAAAGACAGAAAATCAGAATATGCATAATAGAATGACTGAATGGTGAGCCTCCCCTTCCTTTTATGCTTGAGAGCCTAGCTCTCCCTTGGGCCCCACTCAACTGCGTTGTCCCTCCTTGGCCACGTTGTCCCTGCCACTACGCTGTCCTGGCCCACACTGCCACTGCGTTGCCTGGCCCATGCTGCCTCCACGTTGTCCCTCTCCTTGTGCTATCACTTGGCTCCCCTAGGCCCCATGCTGCAATCTGAATTTGTCTAAGTGACTTTAGGGAATTATTTTCTCCTAAGTGTGGGTTATGGGTCCCATCACCCCCTTTATTTCCTGACTAAACATTAGAAAGGAAAAATATGAACAAAATTCATATTGCCAATTAGCTGCTGCTAATTGGGAATATTACATTGATATAAAAACAATTAGCGTACCTCATATTTGAAGTCCCACCATCAGGCGAATTGGCTAGATGACGAAAATGACTGACTAAAGAGTAGTCGGGAGACAACTGAGAGTGGCTATCTATGAATCAAAGTGGGGTTGTTGGCTAGCAAGCTAGTTCAAATGAGAAAAAAAATTCCCTTAGGTGTTGCACACATGTTGGTGGGTAACAGTAAGATAGCTTGAAATTACATACATCACATGGAAAAAACCACAAAACAAACATGATACTATTAAATCAACCTAGTGGCATGCACCCTGGAACCAACGTCCAGATAGGAAAAGCCTTTAGTGTAGGCAATGCATCATAAACAACCATTGCCTCACAATTTTTATCCATGTGGGAATCTACACAACACATACACACACAATTAGGATAGTAGTAATATGGAACGAAATCCCATCGTAGGGTTATGTCCCTATAATAAGATAGCTTGCAATTACAAACATCAAAAAGATAACCATCACAATCTGGAGAGGGCCCACAATACATGACACCAAAATCATTAAATGATATTAGTATAAGAATTAGGGAATATGTTATCACATCAACCTTGGGACTTGTACCCCAAAGCTAGCTTCAAATATTTTCATGCTAGTAATGGCTCATAATACACCTTTGTCGCACAATTGTTATCCAGATGGGATTATGCACAACACACACAATAAGAAAATATAGTATTAATCTGAAATGAATTCCTATAATAGGAATATGCCACTATAGTAATATTGTTTGCAATTATGAGGACTTGCACCCCAAAGTCAACTTTCAAATTTGCAAAGCTTTTGATGTGGGTAATGCCTCATAAAACACCTTTGCTTCGTATCCATATAGGAGTATTCATAAGTTGAACACACACAATTAAACATAGAGTAATAAAGTGGAATGCAATCCCATCATAAGGATATTCCCAAAGTTGTTAGACTCAGACTCAGAAAAGACTCAACTAGCCTAGGGCTTGGCAAGACTTGGTAACTCAACAAACTTAGTTCAAGAATCAGTGATCCTAGCAAGATACATTACATACAATAACCATAAAAATATATTCAACAATAAAAGTACTCACAAGATATCAATGGACAATCCTTCTTCATCCCAAGATGACATCTCCACAACAAAGACTAGTCACCAATAGCAAAAATCCACAAAGTTCACATCTCCATAAGAGTAGTGTAATATTCCTAATTTGGAATTAACAGTAAATATAGAGCTATGAACTAGGAACAACAAGAAAAAAATAAAATCAAGCACCCAAATTAGAACACCAGTAGATATGAGCAGAATATATGAGCCATTTTATTAATATGGGGAAACCTGAGTACAAAATGAGAGAACAATGGAACCTGGGCTTGCCAAGCAAACTATGCAAATCCTAGGTGAAATCTCGTTGACCCAACTGCTGAAATGGCTCCAAACTGATAATACGCTCTGCCCATAAAATCTCCTACGAACTACTGAATGGAATGGGACGTTTTGCTCAAAATTATGCTTAAAATGCTCTGAAATTGCAGCGGTGAGCTCCTCTCGTCAAACTCGAAAATAGCCAGAAAAGGTTCTGCCTATCTCCAAGCCAAAATCAAACCCAAAAGTGATGCAAATTCCCAACATAATTAGTAATTTGTCCTACTATAATAATGAGAATTTTAGGCCTGAATATCGCCCAAATTTTTATATAAAATTAGCTAGAGACTCCTCTCAATAAATCCACAAAAACCCCGAAAGGGTTTGGGCTGAATCCACCGACCCTCGGTGACCTCCAACAAGTGCAAATTTCCCAATTTGGCCAAAAGACGCCCCACAATACTAATACTGGTGAATTAAGCCCAAATCCACCACTGGAAATCTCTCCCAAGTCTAATTAAATTCTCCCCTGAGGAATACCTCCAATCTCCGACCCTTATCTCTCCTCAATCTTTATTCCTCCAGCCCCTGCGCACATCCAAAAATGCAAAATTTTGACCCCAAAAATTCCCTCAAACTCAGCCCTACTAATCAGCACAAAAAGCTTCGACTAAAATAAGGGAAAATACTTGCAAATCCTCCAGTGTTTTGATCCTCTGTAACAAATCTCCACACAATCAATTCGAGCAACCTTTTCACTGTGGAAGGAACACATACCAGTTGAAGTAACCTGCAATTATAACTTTGAGTTGAGCACCCCAAATTTCCTAACTAGGGAGACACTCGAAGTTCTCCGAAATGAGGGTGGAATTCCCGCTTGAAAATTCGTTTTTTTGAACAACACGGTTGTCTTGGCTAAGCAGCTCAAGAGAACTAATGTTAAAGTGTCAAATGATCAAAGATACCAAATGGAGGCCTCCAAGCTCTATTTATAATTGTTGGCCCTCTCCCTTGGTGGTCCCCACCTTCTACTAAAAATTCAATTTTCTCCTTCTCCTAAGTCAAAATACCAAAAATTATTGCTAATTTCAAAATTGTCAGAAAGTGTAATATTTCCTAAGTGGCTTTAGAAAAATTGGGGATATTACAGTCCTCCCCGCCAAAAATTTCTTGTCCTCAAGTAATGCCTGAACAAGCGTCCCCCCTGTATGATGGCCCAATCTATCTTTGCAAACAAGACCGGTGTCCCAAATGTGCCACTGAGTCATCCCTATCCCATGCATTATCCTGACACAAAGGAATCGCTCGATACCAAGATCTCGAGCCACCCTAATCAATGTGGAGCATCCCTTGCTCCACTCACTATCTAGCGCTATAGGTGATGAAATCAGATTCTGTCAAAGACCCATTTGAGGTATTTAATAGATATTCCCAATGATATAAGACACTTGAAATTTGATGACCTGTCGGATGAGAAAATAATTCCACAAACTTAGAGGATGCGCGGCGGCGTAGTGTTCCGGAAAAGTGTCACTTCAATTGCTCATATCTCTCAAACCAGGAAACGAAATCAAATTCTGTACAAACCCCATTTGAGATAATAGAAAATAATTTCAAATGAGATATTTTTCACTCTCTAATATGATTTGTGGAGACCGTGGCACTTGCATGAATTTCACTGAAAATTACTACAAAACATTGAAACTGAAATATGTTTCAAACCCTCATGAAGCCGTAACCTGAATCTGGATTTACGTAGGAAGGAAATAAAATACATAAATAAACATAAACACAAAGATGTAGCAGAAATAAAACTTCATTTCATTAATATCCAATGACTGAAATATGCTTAGAGACAAAATGGATATAAACTAGTTAGGGTGATGGTAGCTTATCTCTGAGAAGAGATGTGGCAGCTTCATGTCTCTGAACTGTGTCATAATGAGGCTCAAGGGTATTTTTATTATTGAAAAATAAGAGAAAACCCTAAACAACCAAAACCCTAGCCCAAGGAGATGTAACACCAAGAATTTGTGGGCGCCATTGGGGTTAGTTGGGCAGCCAACTTCTCGGGGTCGTAACTTGGTCATATTATCTCCGTTTGCCGCAAATGATACCTCGTTGGAAAGATCTCTTTGAGGACTACGCCGTTTAGGGCCTTAAAACGACTCTAGAATTCCAAGACCCAAAAAAACTGCTAAATACAGTAAATAAGAAAACTGATGAAACTGACTAGTGGAATAGGCGGGTGGCCACCAATATCCACCTGGATCATTCCTCCCCCCTTAGGAAGAAATGGTCCCCAATGCGTGCAGAGCCTCCATGAGGTAGAGAAATTTATGTTGAACCTGGTCCTCGGTGAACCACTTTCCCTGGTGAAGGAGTTGGCCTGCTTTGAAGTGGGCATAGCTTGCGATGGAGTCCAGAGAGGCGTTCCTTCTGCAAATGTAACCAAAATGTGTCGTCCACATGGAACTTGTGTGGCACTCAATGTTGATCCTGGCATTGCTTGTACTTGGCATTAGATTTCTCCAATATGTCATGGACCTGCTGGCGGATGTCAAAGAGTAGACGTGTGGATTCTGTATGTGTGGTCGCATGAGGTATGGAAACATCAGGCAACGGCGCGCCTAGGGTCAGATCAAAGGAGTGCCTGACCTGACAGTGTAGAGGAACCTCTGTGGGTGAGGAGAAAATGCCCTTGTATTCCTCCACAACTTTGTCCATTTTTTAATGTCGTGCAAGGGAGCCCTGTTTGGAGGTTGTGGCCATAATCTTCTTCTTGCCCTGTGGGCGAATTGTAATGAAAACAAATTTCCTGGTTTGGGAAATAATCTTACAACGTTGCTTTGCAGTAATCAAAGAGATTGTGGGAGGCGGTACTACCTCCGGTATCCTGTACAACTTATTTCCTAAAGTAATAATAATAGAACAAGGCCTAGACTCATACACAACATGTCACTTCCACAAGTATGGTTGGCCCAATAATACATCAGACACGTCAAGAGGAGCAACATCACATAGTACCTCATCTGCGAAGGGCTTGATGCTGTACGAAAGGCAGCGCTGCTGGCTAATGCAGAGATCTCTTCCTTGGTGAAGCCACCCAATGGTATATGGTTGTGGTTGTGTTGTGGTCAGTAGGCCGAGTCGCTTCACGACCTTTGCTGAAGCCGCTTCTTTCGGCTTCCACTATTGACTGCAGTCTGAAGAGGAAGTGTTCCATGTCTTCTCCCTCGCTCATCATGAATGACCTCATTTGGGTCTCCAACAACATTTTTCTTTGGACAGACTTTCCCTCATACAGGGAAGTCAAGGCCTTCCACATCTCGTTAGTGGTCTTCTTCTCAACTATGTGTGGTACAATATGGTCCTTGATACTATCCATAATCAGCCGCTTGGCATACCCAACAGCTTCCTTATGCTTCCGAAGGAGATCCGCATCTGTCGGTGTGGCCAGAGTTTGCTTTGCATGGTCTCTTAGATTGTACGCCTCAAGGACAATCAGGATCCTTGCCTTCCAAACTGAAAAGTTTGATAGGCCATCTAGCCTATCCTAATCACGCAGTCCATGAGGATCCATCTGCTCAGAATGTGTCGGAACTTCCTTTTCTCTTTGCTGGAGAAATGGATCTAAGGCCCTTGGTGAAACAGGTGCCTTCTGCTCCCTCTGACAACTGATTTCCCTCCTTGGAAATCTACCAAATCAACTATGATTCAACTTCTTTTTTTGAGCCTCTGATCAAACTGCAAGTTTCCTTTGGCAAGAAGCTTTCTGAGAAGCTGATCTCCTCCCGCTCTTTGTCACTTGTGCTAAGGCTAAAAATCTAAAAACTTCGGAATTTTAACCCCACCAGCTTTTCTGAATTTCTGCAGCTTTTTCTACAGTCTTTTCTGCATCTGACAGATTCATATTTGAATCGCACTAGCTGGTTTCAGACCAAACCAATGCTCTTTCTGAGCTTCCTTTGCGTAGTAATTGTGTGGGCTTGCTAGGAAACAACGCTGGACAGCGTCACCCTTCCCTCTGCTTGAATCTGCTCCTAAAAATTGCGTTGTCCCTTCAGATTTGCGATTCAGATGCTTTTCCAGCTGCTTTTTACAGCTAGATCCTTCAGATTCTCCTGCTGGTGACCCTCCTAGATTTGCAATTGCTCTGATACCATGTAGAAATTTTTGAATCTTATACTTTATGCAGAAATTATTACTGTTAAACCAGTTATGCTCCTCCTACTTATGCAAGTTATTAACTGAATAAATTCAAGTTAAAATCGAAGAAAAACACATAACAGATCTCTACCAAACCATATCTAGAATAAGCACATGCACACATTGACAAAGTGACGCAGTTATTTCTGGACAAATAGTCCCCGGAAAAACGCAATGTGGGAAAACCGGTCTCTGGCTGCTAGAGGGTTCTATTATCAAGAATATTTCTGAATACACAAATCTGGGTTCCAGATCTGGAAAACTCGACATAGAAAATACAAGATCTACAACTCACTGGCTGATCTAGGGCCAAAATAATGACTGATCCACACCCTCAAATGGGATTTACAGAACTCAGCCAAGATTAGGGCCTAGAAACCCCAGCGTTGCCCCTGAAAGGCTCTACGTCAGCCTCTGAAGCCCCTGAAAGCCTTTGCATCAGCCTTGGAAGTCCTCCAAACCCTCAACGCTGCTCCGAAAGGGACTGCGTTACCCCAGACTGGGTGACGCAGTCACTACGCTGCACTTGAAGGGTCTCTGCATAACCCCTGAGGGTTTCCTGCTGAAAATTACGCTGTCCTTGGAGAGATTGCACTGTACTTGTTGTTGTTGTTGCTGCCTTCCTCTACGTTGTCCTTGAGATGATCTCTGCCTCTTGTGTATTCTAGACCCCGGGATCAGATCATCCCCTTGGCCTAAATTCCCCTCTCTACAGCTGAAACACTTCTGAGTATTCTTAGCAAACCCTGCCCTAAAATCTCAACTTAGCTTCAGTGCTCTGCCTTTGTGTCTTTACAAATGACCCCAAGCCTTTCCTTTATACTTTTCTCGTTGACAAATCAACGACCATGATTAGATCTTGAATCAATGGCTAAGATTAAAAGAAAGCTTGATCCGTGTGACTTAAGACAATTTCATCACATGTTTAATTAAATTCACTTTAATTATTTAAGTTCCCTAAGTTTTAACTTAGGAAATACACTTAAAATAATTAATTAATTTAATATCTCCTAAACCAGATGAAATTTCCCAAATCCATTTCTGGGTCTTGTAGATCAAGTGTATTGTAGTCCCTCCACAAAATTTGGGACCTAGAGCACAACTGATGCTACCCCAAATACACAAAATCTCAACAGGAAATTCCTTATGTCGAACAACACGGTTGTCTTCGCTAAGCAGCTCAAGGGAACTAATGTTAAAGTGTCAAATGATCAAAGATACCAAATGGAAGCCTCTAAGCTCTATTTATAATTGTTGGCCCTCTCTCCCTTGGTGGTCCCCACCTTCCACTAAAAATTCAATTTTCTCCTTCTCCTAAGTCAAAATACCAAAAATTATTGCTAATTTCAAAATTGTCAGAAGTGTAATATTTCCTAACTGACTTAGGAAAACTGGGGATATTACAAGTAGCGAGGTACAAGAACTAGGCCGAAATTCTCTAAGAGGCCAAAATAATCCACAAGTGATGAGAGAGGTGAACTTTTATTTATGAGGTCTACCTCACTTAATTTTGACTAATGAAGACCCTAAACAAGTTTGATAATAAGAAAACATAAAATAATCCTTGGGTTACAAGCCAACCCACAAGCTCAACATGAAATAATGCGAAAATAGGCCCACATGTGTGAGTTGTAAGCCTCTAATATGATGACGTCGTGCCTTTTTTGGGCTCCAAATGCCAAGTTATTGTGAAGAGAAGGTTGAAGGTGCATCCAAGCATCATGATAATCCATCAATTGGGGGGGAGCCCTCAAATCCAAACTCAAATAAGCTCCAAGGGTCCCAAATCAAGTTGAGGTGACCCCATGTTATCTCCATGGGTTTCCAATGGTTAATGTAGTTCCTCATTTCTCCAGCGTTAGGGCTCCATCAGGTGCAACAAGCCCTCCTTAATCATTGTATGGAAGACCATCCTCATTTGGGCTTTGAATCATGGCTTGCCCATCACGTAGTGTCATGGCCAGCCTGGGGGCATGCTTGGTCCAGTGGTGCAATCATTAAAAATCCTCTATGCTAGGAAAAAGAAGATCAGCGTCCTGGATCCTGGGGGTACTATGGGATGTGTATCAGCTACTCAAATCATCATATTTTCCAACGCTCTCATATAAGTAGGAAACATTGCATCTACTAAGTAATCAACCCCTTTGTATGGCCTAGGTTCCTGTGGAGTGGATGCCCTCAAGGCCTATGCTACTATGGACCACCTCGCAAGACCAACTAAAACTCCAATGAAATCAACCATTCATTAGAGAATAAGATCATATAAGCATCTAAGTGGACCAAACTTGTATGTTAAGGGCATATACTACTTCAAATTGGGATCACCTTCCAATACCTAACTAGACCAAGTCCCGTAAAGGTGTTCCTTACCTTGGTAGGAGTGGTTAATAGTCAACCTTATTAGGTGCTTCCATCCCAGAAGGGGAGGTGGCATTTCCAAGGTTAACCCTTTAATCAATAGGTGTTGGTGTAAATTAGTGGCAATGGAGGGGCAAGACTTCATGGCCAAGTGCCATGGTCAAAAGGACCATCTAATTGGAGTCCACATCCTAAGAGTAAAGATGTAATGGAGAGAGAAATCCTGAATGGATGTGTTACCCTACTCGGCCTACTTTTTCCACCCCTCTAGTGTGCCTTTTACTTCTTTATAATAATGCTTTCTTTTTTGGTGCATAGCTCAAAGGGTTAGAGCTTATTAGATATCATTTTTTGGGATTCAACTGCGTTAAGTCATTCATCTATGACCATAGAGCTTGCTCTTTATGATATAGTATTTAATTTTACCACTTAAGATGAGGCAGTTCATCACTCATCAGGGTTGGGACATGCAAGGGTTCCTTTTAATGAGGAGCATCAAATTCTCAAGAACTGGGTGATGGCTAATGAGAAGGGTAGAGCTCATTCTAAGCTTTTTCCCACATGCTAACTTATTTATTGGCTATCTTTTGCATTTTAACTTTATTTTTCTTTTATTTGTGGCCACATTATGCTTTTCCATTATTTTAGCTGCATCAACCTTTAGGGCACTATTTCCCAACCCTACTCAAGGATGTGGATAAGAGGGGGGCCAAATCTCGATGAACCAATGACAAGTTATAATCGAAGAATGGAGATGGTATATAAAGTTTTTATAATGTGACATGGAAAGTGTTAAGTATGGTGGAAGGGAGAATGAACACACTTTCAATCCGAGTTTTTCAAGTAGTACCCCTCCTATAACCCTAATGCCTCAAGGGAGGTCCCACTTGACTAGGGCTACAAATTAACCCCTTTGATAAGGTGAGAGAACATATTTACAGCCAAGATTGGTCAATTTTCCAGATCACCCCTTTGTCCTTACTAAATGCTCAACACATCAAGTATAAGCACCCGGTTTCAAAATGATAAAAATACCTATTGAGTAGCAATTGACCTTCATGTAAGAGGAATGTCAGATGGTGAGAGGTGCATGGCTAATGCAGATGGTAGAGGCATATTGCATATCATCATAAAGAAGTGAATGTCAGGGGTTGTTGGCTGGCTAGCTGTCAAATGTTAGGAGAAAAGTTTTCTCCTATGGGGTTAGCCATTTTGGTCGATAACATACCCCATGGACATAAGGTTATGTTCCCTCGTAAATTTAGGAATAGAAATTAGGGAATTAGGCCTCAAAGGATAATTATATCATTTATGTATTATTATTATTATTATTATCCAATTTTAAGGTCACGTCCAATCCAGACACCAAATTGTGTATGAGACTCCCTTGTTTGTGGAAAAACGGACCCACCTCCGCGCAACGATTTGACTATTAAGTCTACGAAGGCATACATACTATACCCCCCCCTAATTTTGAACCTATGACCTCTTAGGAGGAAAGATGTGATCTTAACCATTAGGCACATTAATAGTCTAGTATTTCACTTCAATGCGTGTCAAAATGGGGAGCGCCTAGTCTCATGTGTACCAAATGGAATTTAATTTACAACTCCTAGTGACCAATTAGAAAGTGAAACTTAGGGAAAACGTCTCAATAAAGAATTACAACAATAAAGTGCCATTAGATCAATACTTAGGTGCTCAAGCTAAGGTTTAGAATTTTAAATTTTAACTAAAATATCCCAAAGCAATTAGGTGTGTCCACACTGAAAAAAAGTGAAAATGTGAGAACTAAGGAGTTATTATAAGGATAGACTTAGGGATCCTAAGCAAATTATGCGGTATTCCTCCTAGGAGATGGAACGAATTGGAATGTAGGCATTAATGTGGATTTTAGCCTAGGAACAGGAAGAGATGTGAGGTGATACATAAATTACCTAGGTAAAGTGATGAAATGCAATGAAATGTAAAGGTGAAATGTGTTTAACTTATGCAAGAACTAATAATAAGTTGTAATAAGAAGATTACCTCAATAAAATAATGAGATGTGATGAAATATCGGCAGACAAACTAGGAAAGTACACCACTATTCTAGAGGACATGAACACAAAATGAAAGTGACTCACTAGAACATGACCATGTGACCCCTGTGATGAAGAAAAAGATGTATCACTGAAGCAACCTCTACCAATATTCCAACCTTTTGAAGGTTAGAATCATACCAACAACCTGCACAAGACCATTTACCACTCATGTCACCATGTAAGGCAAATGCCTCAAAATGTGTGCCCCAAAATTACGTCATCTACATATCATGTTCTATGAGCCCAAAGGTGCAAATTGTTAGTCCATAATTTTGGTCAACTTGTAGGATAAGAGGAGAAAAAGGCCCATATTAAAATATTGTGTATATGTGCCATCACTATAAAGTGTTCCAAAAAATACATACATGGTCTAAAGTACATCATGGTAAAAGGGGTGGTCTCACCAACATTAAAATAATATTAAGACATCTCTGCATATGTGCCCTCCAAAATACCAAGTTGTCACTTGTGAGCCAATATAGAGGGACTTGACCACATCCAAGTCTACTCATAATGTAAAAAAAGGAGATCATGTGGAACACTCCATCCTAGTGACAAATAGATATGCACCACCATTCACTGAAATCATGCTATGTCATTGTGGATCCATCAATTATCACTGGGGTGATCGTGTCTCAACTCACACCATCATCGTCTGACCCCTTCGGAGCCTAGACACATCATACAATAGAAAAGGTGTAGCACTTTCCAAGAAAGATTAGTAATATAACAAGAAGACCATGATGCCAGTGTAAGTCTCATGAAGAAACAAGCTTCGCCATCATCTACCAACATGCTAAACCACCCACTAATGATATGCCACCATGAAGAGAAAACCAATAGAGAAACTCTGACAGTGCACCACAAAGGAGAAATAAGTCTCCTCCAACCCAAGTCACAGGGTTCAGTGAATTTCAATGTTGAAGATTGAAATTCGCTGCACTCAAAATCAAATCAAATTCGTTCTTTGAAATTTGCTGAATTTAATGGCAAACTTGGAGAGGAACACGAACACTAATGCAAATTTTGAAAATTTCGATTAAAAATCATTTAAATTTCATTTTTGTTGTATTGAGTTCAGTGAGGGTTTAAAGTTATAGAAAAATTAAAAAACAACTAAAACTTAAAGCTAAGTTCTAAATTTCTAAGCTCATGCCCACATTTCACTTCCATTTTTTTCTTTTTCGCAGCCCATCTACATCGATTCTTGAAGCCTCCATTTTAGTCGTGACTCATCAAGTGAGTCTGTACACCAAGAAAGTGAGAGAACGACCACTTTATTTGCTTTGGATTGGTAGTATGTGGATATAAATATTATGCAAACACATTGCATACATACAAACCACCTATCTTGGCTTCCTCGTTTCTATCATTTTTCATTTTTCTGTGTAATGTAATCCAACACCTTAGTTTGTAGCGATGACTTAGCTGGCATCTCAAGCCCAATAGGTTCACACTCACACTGCGTAGGTATACTGTATAAAGCGACAAGCACAGAGAGTTAAGTGCACCATGCATAGACTTGAAGTCGAAGTCATAGGGTTAGGTTGTGGCCTCACTATAGAGTAGCACAACCTAATGTGGTTGATATACTAGGGCATATATAATAAAATATATTAAATTTAATATAAATATTAAACTTTAATTAATAAAACCCTCTTACACACACACAGATATATATACATATATATATATATATATATATATATATATATATATATATATATATATATTCATTCTAAAGTTAAGTTATAAATTTTCATAATTTAATTTTTATATTTATAAAATTCTATACTATATTAATTTTAAAATTATTTAATATTTTATTTTAAACACATTATATTATATATATATATATATATATATATATATATGTTAGGATCTGTTTTCCATGATTAAATGAATGTGTTTGTGGCCAATTTTATCACCTAAGTCCTCTAACTCAAATAGTAATTAAAACCAAGTGACTTAGCTCCAACCAATGCAATCAAGCAACCAAATGATAGCACCATTTGTGAAAAAATAAACGAGGTTTTATGAAGGTGTCATCCTGCAAAAATTTGAAATGTGTGATAAACTAATAGTGTCGGTCCTCATATGCAATATGAGGGGTAACTGTAGGAAAATTAAAGATTCAGACTATAGCACTCAGCCTGATATTTTAGCTCTCCTAGTATGGTTGTAAGGGGAAGAAAAGCATCATAAAATACTTGTTGTACTTTTGTATTTTTGTAATATAACTCAGTTTTTCTCCAAGAAAAAGAAGTTTGATATCGTTACGTGAAAGCCCCTCTACTATACGAATTCTCCCAAGTTAAAACTGATTATAC
This sequence comes from Pinus albicaulis, assembly GCA_034641835.2. Lineage (NCBI taxonomy): Eukaryota > Viridiplantae > Streptophyta > Pinopsida > Pinales > Pinaceae > Pinus > Pinus albicaulis. Next base: position 685,775,413 of record CM076570.1, read on the forward strand.
TTCTTATTCCAAATGTGAAAATTCGAAGATCCCATATCTAAGAATCCCTACTGCAACAAGCTAAACTACTTCTCCTACTTGCAAATTTGATTTAAACAAGTTATTTAAGATTACTTCTTAAAATATCGGAGTAGTTACTGAAGCAACCTTCACCAATTAAAATAAATTTGTGAAATCATAAACTGAGCAAGAAAGAATAATGCAAACACAGGACACTGTTGGTTTTGGACAAATGTCCCCGGAAAAACCCAATGCGGGAAAACTGGTACAACAGATCTGAGGGTTTATATATTATGCAACAGTTTTCTAAATACAAAGTTGGGGTGCCTTTCTAGCAATCCCTGCAAAGAATATTACTGACAAAGAGTTAGTGAGAAAAATCTCACACTGAAATCTGGAAACCCGACTGACCAACAAACCCCAGACGGCAAGCCCTCCACTGCGTTGCGAAGTCTCTGCGTCACTCTGTGTGGGGACTGCGTGGCTTTTGTGTAGCTGGTCTTCCGCTGGTTGGATCTGCCCTTCTGGCCCCTTTCGGTCTCGTACCCCGACTTTCCGGCACTGGATCTGGTTGACCCTCAGCTGAATTACGGATTCCCTCAAGGCTGCATCGTTGCCTCTGCGTGGAACTGCGTTGCCTCTACGTAGCTGCTACGTTGCCTATGCTGATCTGCTTTTTGTCTTCTCTGCGATGTATTACCGACTCAGGAAAATCTCCAACTGGAATTACTTTGCCCCTCACTGCAATCAAGAATCACTTAGATCTGATTTTCGTCCAAGCACTGCTCCGTCAAAAAAATTCGATCTCTAGATCCTTTCGGTGTAATTTACAAATGACCCTCAAGTCTTCCTTTATAGCCTTCTCGTTGACAAATCAACGACTGAGATTAGATCTCCAATCAACGACTAAGATTATATTAGACTTGATCAACTTTATCTAGAAGATTCACCCACAGTTTACATTAATATTGATTAATTATTTTAATTTCCTAAGTTACACTTAGGGTCCTCATAAAAAATAATTATTTTTTCTTATAAAATTGTTTTTGGGTGGATTTTCCCAAAACAATTTCTGGGTTATTTGTAATGCATGTGTCTAAGCCTCTCCACAAAATTTGGGGCTTAGAGCACATCCGATGCTACCAAAAATCAACACTCCCTCTTAGCGAGGAATGTGCTCTAACAAATATGCCCTGTTGCACACTGCTCTGGCTCTGAAGCATCTCCCTCTACACTGATGATGCCTAACATTTTGCCCATCAATCACTGCGTTGTTGCTGCACTATACTGTTGCTGACCCTTCCACGATCAACACTGCATCTGTACTGCAACTCCCTCTCAAACGCTGCATCTGCTGCCAGCACTGCCACTGCTAACACTACACCGCACTGCAGCTGCTGAGAGAAGCAATTGAAAAACGTCAAAAAAAATCTGAACAAGTGTTCAGGATGCATCTCGATGCTGAAAACACTAACTGTTGATAGCTACTGGGCCATCCCTATGGTGCACTGCATTGTTGCTGCTATGCACTACACTGCTGTTGCTCTACACTGCGTTGCACTGCTACAACTCTACTCTGCGCTGCTCAGAAGTTGGCGCTACTATCCGCTGCAACTATTGTCTCTGCACTCCTCTACACCGACTGAAAACTCCTCCAGCCTATTACTACTAAATATGGGCATCCGTAGCAAGGTTGTGAGCAAGTTGGGTTATTAACTTATTTTTAATGCATGTGTTTAAGCCTCTACACAAAATTTGGGGTTAGAGCACATCTAATGCTACCAAAAATCAACACCAAACTCTTCAAAGATGAAAATAAATGCTCCAAAACTACAAATGGTTTAAAATCAACACACCACCAAAAAATCACTCTGCCCAAGCCGTAGTGTTGAAAATTCAGGCATATCAAGCTGTAAGACTTTTAACCGTTTGGTAGCTTCTTTTATTTTCATGGAGGAGCTAGAAGACGTTAAATTTTAATTAATCAAGATTACCTTTGTTATGAATAAAATATAAAGATAAATAATGGTGATAATTGTAATAATGATTGGTTTATTAGTAATTAGCACTGAAGAGGCATGTATAAATGGGACATGACCTTCCATGAAGAGGTACCTACCTAAAGAATATAAGCAGGCCCTCACTCTCATTTGTAACATGATTCTCATTCATATTTTTAATATATATTCTTGTATCTCAATGGAGATATTTATATTCCAAGTCTTCTGGAGTATTTAACTTGAAGAACGAACTTTGTTCATTCCATTTGGTATCAGAGTTGTTCGATCTTCTAGCCAATCAACTGCTGCATAGATCCAGTCGGATCCGACCTTTGGCCATCAAATCTTCGTCAACGTTGTTGTCGTAATTATTAAAGCGTTTCACTACATATTTTGGAAAATTCTTCATTCATCATTAAGCCTTTGGCCATAAAGGGAAAAAACAAAACAAAACAAAAAATAGAAAAAGGGACTATATATATATTCATTAAAAAAACATATATATTTAAAAAAAAAAAAGGGAATTTGTATATATATAAAAAATAAAAATAGAAATAAAAGAAATAAATGTAAAAAAAAGGGTTATATATAAAAACAAAAAAAGAAATATATATATATATATATATATATATATATCTGTGTGTGTGTGTGTAACATAACGCAGTCGCAGCCGTAAGGCTGCACCTTCCACTTCGTAGTCGTCGCTGCTAACATTCTGCGCCATGTTCACTACCGTCTAGGGACCATCATTTGCAGCCCATCATACAACGCAGTGTTTCCGCTCCATATTGACGTCCCAGGCAACGCCACCAACCCACAACTAATTGTTCAGCCACCGATCGATGGTCGCACAATAGCAGTGGCCACCCAACGTCCATACAACCATCGTTTGGCTTTCTCCCTACACCCTACCGGTCACCATATCCATCCTTCCAAGCCGCTTCTGCCTCAAATATACAGCCGCCAAAGTCTGCAGCCTTCAACAAAGCCCCCACGACAAAGTAAAAAATAAGGGAGCTACTTTCTTGGTTGAGCCCCATGACAGTCGTCATTTTGTAGCCCTTGTCGCAACCCTACCATCTGCCTATCAATTCCATTCCACTGATTTTCTCCCTCTACCACCACCTCTTATATTATCATCTATTGGATGCAAATAACTTTCGCCTCACCCTTTTCCTCTGTCGTATAAAACCAAGCAATCGAATTAAAAATTGTCATTGACACAAATTCACCGCTTGAAACCCTTGTCTGTCAACATTCGATTTCTCAATTTATCAAATTATGCATTGTTGTCTATACTGTGTTGCAATTAAGTGAAAGGGCAATAGGCATTAGATAAAAGTCACAACCCCTTCAAGTGAAAAGAAGGTGGGTAGAAAATTGTTCGTATGTTGGGCTATTTGGTTGGGTAGGAACAAAAAAATATTTCAAGAAAATGATCAAAATTGGACTATCACTAGCTCCCATACAATGGCAACATATCAATTGGTCTCTGATGATGTTCAAAATTTGAGGACCCGGAACATTAGCGTTGAAGTTATTGACAGAACCATGACATGGGCATATTTTGATGGATCCGCGCAACCAGAAGGATGTGGTGGGGGGGGTTGTCTTGTTCTTAAATGAAGAGCATCCTTTTAAACTGAAAATGGGATAAGGGAGAGGAACAAACAACTACGCAGAAATAAACATCCTTAGACTTCTGCTTATTCTTTCCCTAGAGAAAAGTTGCCGACAACTACAAATTTTTAGCGATTCAAAAATTGTCATAAAATGGTTCAATCAAGAATCAATTTGTCACGTGCCCACACTCAGGAATCTACTGGATGAATTGATGATATTAAAATCACAATTTGATTTTGTGATATGTTGTCATATCTAGAGGGAAAGGAACTAAATTGCCGACGGTCTATCCAAACTTCCAAAGAGGCTACACAACAACATTTTGGCACTTGGATGATTCAAGAGAATTTGGAACAAGACTTCTGCCAGTACTATCATAGGCCGTTCATCGAACATCAGATACAGGATTCAAGATCAGCATGACTCTCTCGGCTTATAGATGGGACACTTTTTTATTATTTTTGTTGATAACTTATATTTGCTGGTCATATACTTTTGTATATTTTTTGTGCTCAGATACCTGTATGCAGTCAGTTTACTGATCTATATGATGTATGTGGCAATATAGCCACTAGTTTTGAGATATGCTCCTTTGTAGCAGCTACAACATGTAATTTTCAATATTATATTTTGAAAATTATGATTTTTCCTTGGGAAAAGCAAAGAAGGTGGGTAGAAAATTAATGAAATTTCTAAACTAGGTCAAATATTAAGGTTGGTCAAATATCACACCTTTGTCAAGGTTAGTAAAGTCATTGTGACATTGAAGTGTAGTAGGGAAAGTATTCCAAACAACAAAGTATGAACCTGCATTATTATATTTTAGAAAATATAAATAGAATTCAAGGGATTGTTCAATAAAAAGTAATTTCTTTTATAAACTATAAAAAGCGACTCATTATATTTGGAAACATATATATATATATTTCTCATACGAAAACTATAAACCCCTTGGTCAAAGTATTGTTGACGAAATTATTAAAGAAGTGACATGGAAACTATTGAGGGGAGATTTCCTAAAACCTTTAGTAAATGCATTGTGTTGTCGCACAAATTGTCCAAGCACCGCGACAATGGCTCAGATCGGGGGCTGTCACCTTTATCCCCAATCTCTCTATTTAAGTTGTCTCCTTGCAAGCTAAGGGAGGTAGACCCTATTAGAAATGAAGAGGAAGAATCCAGGAGACACAGCTAAAACATCCAAATACTTGATAAAATGAACGAGATTCCACGGATCTAAATTAGATTTCACATTTAAGACCAGTGCCTTATGGAGTCAAACAGAATCCCGTTATGTAATTATAAACAAGTAAGTGACGATTAACTGCTGCTTATTAAAACACCATTGATCACAATGATACTCAATTAAAAAAAATACCACAACCATGCATTAAAATATTTTAAACCCACAGCAATATTATCACAAGATGAAAATGCTAGATATTTGCAATATTTCCAGATTTATGATGCTTCAATTAATTTCGATCCAGAAAATGTTTCTATAGTCAAAACTTTAGATAGAAAAATTTAGCGCATTTGACTATAGAAAATTTGAAATTTTTTTATATTTTTGTATTTTCTAGATTTTTAGGATTTTTGAAATTTTTTTATTTTTTATTATTTTATTTTATAAATCTAAAACAAATAAAAAAAATCTAAACCTAAATTGAAACTTAAAACTAAGACAAATTAAACAAAACTAATCTAAATTAAACTCTAAAATCAAATCCTAAACGAAATAAAAGCTCTAATCTAAATCTTAAACTAAGCAAAACTAGAATCTAAATTAAAATTTAAAAGAAACTAATTTAACTAACAAAATTAAAATCTAAACAAAGCTAGAATCAAATTTAAACTAAATAAAATAAAAATTAAACCTAACTAAAACTAACGCAATAAAATCTAAACTCTAAAATTAAATCTACCACTCGAATAAAGTTTAAACCAAAACTAAACTATATACATAAAAAAGGAATCCGCATTGAAACATAACGTAAGGGTTATTCGAATTTTATATGTGCGTTTTTCACTGCTTGTTTGTTATGCAGGTCGACGGAGCGGACGGTGGGACGAGATGCTTTTGTATCTTTGATTTTCTGCAGGTCGAGCCTGGACGCGAAGGAGAGGATGGACGCGGGTTCGATTTTTTATTGTTTGTGTTTGCCGTTTTATTGTTTGCAGGGCAAGGGTCGATGACAGGGAGATGGGACGAGCTGCTGGGCAGCAAGAGGGTGAACGAAGATGGGTATGAAGGGAAACGATAGCAGTTTAATGCAGATCGATGGGTAAAGCAGCGTGGATGGACGGCAAGGAAGAAAATGAGGTCGACGGCAGGGGAAATGGTAACGCAGGTTAATGAAATTGAAGGCAGCGACGAATCTGGGCAGCAAGGCTGAGTATTGTTTACAAGCAAGATGCTGGTCAACAGCATGAAGAATGGTCGAATGATAAAAAATGGATCGATGGCTAAGCGTTTTGAAAGAAGAGAGAGCAGACTTGGAGTCGATTGATGCTTGATGGGCGTCGAGGACCGGAGGGCAGCGAATAAACCCAGAAATCTAAAAAAAAAAAATTTGAAACTCTGATCTCATACACCTCTTTAATCAAATGACGCTCAAATGCTTATGCTCCTTTAAATCAAATAATGTCCAGGTCTGCCCACAATAGTAATTTGAGGCCAGATCTGGCCTTTGGAGACTAGATCTGCCTCAGATCTTAAAAAAAAAAATTTGATTTGAACCCTGAACCTGTAAGAAATCAGCTGGATCTGAAGGTACACACCAAACAACGATTAAACCCTTACAATTCTAAAAGAAAATTTACAAATTTACAACTAGTTTACAAATTTAAAACCCTCATGGTCAGATTTGAAATCCATTTTAGCACAGTTTAGAAATTAAAATTTTTAAATGAGAGGCACAAGCCTTTGAAACTCTGCAAAATCACAAATATCGTAAGATAGCCCTGAAATTTAACAAATAAAGAGCTTATCAGATTTATGTTTATTGAGAGTCGGCTGGTCCAACCGAAGACTTCCCCAGACGCCCAATCTTTTTTAAAAAAATTTCCCTGCACACTTAGATCTGAATCTTAGATCGATAGAGATTTAAGAAAACAACATGAGACCTTTGCAGAAAAATCAGAATGTTATTTTATAAACCCAGAAAACTGCACAAGATACCTGTATGCAAATTAATCCATGAAGGTCATCAACCATAAAATACAAGAAACAAAGTAGCAGAGTTTAGAGACAATTCACCACATAGATCTGAGAAGAAACATCCAGATTTGTAACCCCGAAGTATTTATGCTTTATTCCTCAAAAATTTACAAGAGCTTCTAAGAACAAGTGCACGATCCTGAGATCGGATCACTCAAGAATGAGAAAGACCTCTAAATTTATAGGACAAGATCTCTAACGACTAGTTTGGATGATCCTCGTCAAAATAATCTCAACCGTCCAAAAGATTTAATTATCTTTTAATCCGGAGCGTTGAAATTAAAATTTTGGGGAAAAAACGAACTTATCATTTAATTCAATTTTAATTAACTCAAAAATATTATTTTTGAGTTAATTACCCCAAAATTTTGACCTTGACTTAACCACCAAGGCCCAAGGGTCCATTATTTCTTAAAATTCTCAATATTCCCTTGGCCTGGAGCTTTCAAAATCATTTTCCAAGGACCCACAAATTTTGCCTTTAAAGATTTAATCCTAACTTAGGACCCTAAATTAATTAAATTTCTGGTTTAAGATTTTATTAATTAATTGACTAGAAAATTTAATTAATTGACTAAGAGGGGATTATAATTTTCCAACCCTCTTTTACATGAGATAATACATTTACATACATGAAGGGGGAATACCCATTCGTATAGACCCTCAAATAAATACCCAATTTTGCGACTCAAAACATGATCTAGTAGACCAAGTAGTTGAAACTACTTTTACAAGGATTCGATAGAACACTAGGACTCACTTAGTATGTTGATGATAAAATCCACCCTAGCTTTGGGGTGAGGCTGGAGGGAAAAACTCTGCCGATCACTTTCGTGAATCAGTGAGACAAAAAACCTCCTAGGATGGAAATCATCAACAACATACTAGGCTTACCTAGGTTGTTACATACATTGACGGTCTTACTTAGATCATTTACATCATAGCATGCAGAATGAGTTTACATCATTATAAAAAACTGTCGATCGATGATGAAATCTGGATGACACGAGCCTCGAACATGATAAGTCCCATTTGAAAAAATGGGGGTGTACTGCTATGGGGTCGTTGACAAAGTGTGGTCAACACATTGGTGCAATACTTAAAACCAAAGGATCACTTGCATGAAGGGATATTATAATCTCTATCAATCCTATTATAGATACTAATTAAGTTAGTACTGAATGTGTTAACCAATTAGTGATTCCTGAATCGAATAAAATTGAAACGAATTTTGTTGACACAAGTGACAAGCAATGCGACATAAGAAATCTACAACTAAGTATTGAGGATTATACTTTTATCTCGCAATTTACCGTGAAACCCTAATTTTTTGACAATACTGACATTGTTTTGGGCTCACCCTGGATGGAAAATCTAGGGTCCTTTATCCTAAATACGAAAAAGATTTATTTGACATTTTCCCACAAAAAGAAAAAAATAACTCTACAGGACGTTACCTTGAAGCCAAATTCCAGTGACGTTGGAAGACATACAAGAAATCTCAAAAGTAATTCTTCAAGAAAGTAAAAAGGCGATACAAAATATGAAAGAGAAGTTGTCAAGATCACCGCTGACAAAAATGAAGAAGTTTTTCAACTTAATACCACAATGAAAAACTACTGACGCAAATTAAGAAGCTTAAGAAGGGCAAGAAGTCATTGTAAAACAAGGTACAACGACTTATCGAGAAGGAAGCATCGAATATAGAAGTCCAAGTTTAAGAGAATGGAATAAATACTGATCTAGTGAATATCACAACACAAGAAGAAGGAAAACCGGTTGAAGAAAAGACACACTTAGTTGTTGCAGTTCAGATGATAAGCATCCCAAGTGAAGGTTTTGTAACCAACTCAATGTTGATTTATGGTAGCATCGGATGTGCTCTAGCCTTGTAACTTTGTATATAGGCTAGGACACATGTATTCCATAAAACCCATAAATGGTTTTGGAAAATTCCACTTAGAGATGGTTTAATTAAAATAATTAATCATTTTTTAATGTTTTCCTAAGTCTAAACTTAGGGAAACTGATTAATTAAAGGGTATTAATTAAACTAAGTGTGAATCTTCTAGATAAAGTCATGGATCAACTCCAAGTTAATCTTAGCCCTTGATTATGTTTTAATCTTGGCCATTGAAGGTTCAACAGAAGAATATAAGAAGGAGGGTGAGGGGCCTATGGAAAATACATTGAGACACTTGAGCCATTGAACATTTTCGAATTTGTGTGAGAAGACACAGCTTTTTATCAAGAATCAAATCACTAGGGCAGGGTTTGCTAAGTGATTTTGATTTAGTGATCAAATCCAGAGAGGGGCAGAAGCAGAGACTGGTCAGGAGGACCAAGAGTGCATTTCAGAGAGAGGCAACAGTGACGCAGAGAGAGACAGCGCAGTTTTCTGAAGAGGTGACGCAGAAGCTGTAGGAAATCACGCAGAAACAATGCAGTGTCTCTTGGAGTCAATCTGGAGATAGCTAGAGGCTGGGGTTTCTGAGCCAGCAGGGCCAAAATCCAGTCTCAGATTACCCAGATCAGTTGCAGTAAGGGGTGATGCAGTTCCTCAAGCTTGCCCACGCAGGCTTACGCAGATCCAGAGTAGGCAATCACTCAGAGGTAGTGAGGGCTTCACCAGCGTTGTTTTTTATCATCCGGAGACTTGCAAAGTGAGGTATATTTCACAATTATATTTTTTGTCTAGATTTCTCTGAAGGGTTTGCCGAATGTTGTCACCATATTTGTATTCAAGATTCTGCTGCTTAATAATACAAACTCTCAGATCTGCTGCACCAGTTTTCCCAAGTTGGGTTTTTCTGGGGACTTAGTCCAAAAATAACTGTGTCACATGTGGATGTTTTTCATTGTATTTTCTTCAGATTGTTTCAGCACTTAGATTTATTCCGCAGCATTATTTGTGTAGATTGCTTCAGAAATTACTTTGATATTTCACTGTAATGAAAGAATTATGAAACATAATAGAAGAAGTAATTCAAATTTGTTGCAGTAGGAATCCGGATCTAGGATTTTTCACATGGTATCAGAGCTTATCCAAGCTGAAGTGCAGGTGAAACACAAGTGAACCAGCAGATCAGTGTTGAAGAGTCTGGGATCTGCGTAAGCAGCGGCGACCCCCCCAGAAATTACGCTGTCCAGGCCAGGAGGGCATTCCAGTGCAGAAAAGGCTCCCTCTGAGAGAGTTGACAGAGGCGTAAGCTTTTTTAGTTGCAGAAGAGGTAGCATAGCAGATCAGCATAGCTGAAGGACACAGTTACTGCATAGCAATAAGAGTTGGTGCATAAGCGTTAGAAAATTTCTGAAAAACACAGTTGGGGATTTCTTGACCTCAGAGGGTTTCTTACTCAAAGAAACTCAACTTTTTCCCGTGCAACAGCAGAAGCAGTGACTTACTCCTCAAGGGGTGCGTAAGTCTAGCTAAGTAGAGGGTTAGAGGAAGATTTCAACAAGTTGAGGAGATGGCCAGAAATGGACTGCGTGACCAAGATAGATTGGAGGGTGCTTCCAATTATGTTATTTGGAAATCAAGGATTGAGTTTCTCCTTGATGAGCATGGTCTGAAATCCCTCATAGACAGCACAATTGCAGAACCTCTTGATGCAGCACACCTGAGGCAATTCAAGAAGAATATGGCAAGAGCTAAGCGATTGATCCTAGATGATGTGAAGGATCATATCGTATCCCACATAGCAACAAAGACCACTGCTAGGGAGATTTGGGTAGGGCTGGAAAAGCTATACCAAGGATCTTCCGAGCAGCGGAAGATGTACCTTGAAGAGAAGATGCGGAATATCAGGATGAAGAAGGGAGATCGTTTTGACTCCTTGTCTCGGATTGAGGAAAACCGAGATCAACTGTCTGCAATAGGATCTTCTCCTAGAGACTCAGAGCTAGTAAGACTCACTCTGAACTTTTTTTCAGAGGACTATCAGGTCTTTGTCCAAAGTATATTGGGCAGAGAAAGACTTCCAGGATGGGAAGTGATGTGGGCAACCTTACAGCAAGAAGAGTTGAGGAGAGATCTCCTAAAAATCCACTTGGAGGATGGCAGTAGCAGTTCAAAGGTCAAGAAGGAGGAAGAAGATAACACTGTCCTTGCATCAAAGGGAAACAAAAGCAGAAGAAGAAAGATCTGTCCAAGAGAAAGTGCTTTCGGTGTGGGGAAATGGGGCATTATGCCACACAGTGTCCTCTTAAGAAAAAAGATAAAGAGGAGAAGGAAGATCCACAAGCAGGAGCTGCCAAGATTGAGCTAGAAAAATATTGTGCTATGTTAGCTCACATTCCGAAAGGAGAAAAGTGGGCTGACTTGGAGTTGTAGATCCAGAATCTACAAGTAGGTGGGATCCTTGAGTATTTCCAAACCCTTGGATCACATGTAAGCTATGGCGGCCTAAAGGTAGTAGCAGGATGGATAGTTGTAGCGGAAGATGAGAAGACAGTGCAGTGGCTAGCAGTACTAGAGCCTGATCAGTGCAAAGAGGGAGCAGCAGCATCAACAGTTGAGCATCAGTAGCGCAGTGCAGAGCAGCAAAAACATAGTATTTTCAGAGAGCTAGTGCAGAAACTAGCAGCAGTCAGTCTTATTTTTAGTTCCAGATTTACTTGTCCAATTTCGGATGTATTTTCTATTGCAATTAGCAACAATGCAGCAGTAGCAATAGATGAGTAACAGCAGCAGATTAGTAGCAGCAACGCAGTGCACCAGTAGTGCAGCGCAATGCAGAGTAGTGCTCACGCAGTGCAGAGAAGTGCTCATGCAGTGCAGCAGCATGGTTGCAGAATTCAGAGGGAGTTGCAGTACAGTAGCAGTTGGCAGCAGCATGCAGAGTTAGCAGCAGTACAATTGCAACATTTTCTTGTGCAGTGTTGGTGAGCAGCATCAAAAGCACAGCAGTAGATGTTCCAGATGTCAGAGCAGCACATTGAGTTGTTTTGCTAGAGCACTTTCCTCGCTAAGAGGGAATGTTGATTTATGGTAGCATTGGATGTGTTCTAGCCTTGTAACTTTGTATATAGGCTAGGACACATGTACTCCATAAAACCCAGAAATGGTTTTGGAAAATTCCACTTAGAGATGGTTTGATTAAATTAATTAATCGTTTTTTAATGTTTTCCTAAGTCTAAACTTAGGGAAACTGATTAATTAAAGGGTATTAATTAAATTGAGTGTGAATCTTCTAGATAAAGTCATGGATCACCTCCAAGTTAATCTTAGCCCTTGATTATGTTTTAATCTTGGCCGTTTAAGGTTCAACAAAAGAATATAAGAAGGAGGGTGAGGAGCCTATGGAAAATACATTGAGACACTTGAGCCATTGAGCATTTTCGAATTTGTGTGAGAAGACACAGCTTTTGATCAAGAATCAAATCACTAGGGAAGGGTTTGCTAAGTGATTTTGATCCAGTGATCAAATCCAGAGAGGGGCAGAAGCAGAGACTGGTCAGGAGGACCAGGATTGCATTTCAGAGAGAGGCAGCAGTGACGCAGAGAAAGACAGCACAGTTTTCTGAAGAGTTGATGTTGACGCTGCAGGAAATCACACAGAAACATTGCAATGTCTCTTGGATTCAGTCCGGAGATAGCTAGAGGCTGGGGTTTCTAAGCCAAGAGGGCCAAAATCCAGTCTCAGATTAGCCAGATCAGTGGCAGTAAGGGGTGATGCAGTTTCTCAAGCTTGCCCACACAAACTTATGTAGATCCACCGTAGGCAATCACGCATATGTAGTGAGGGCTTCACCAGTGCAGTTTTTGATCAGCCGAAGACTTGCAGAGTGAGGTATATCTCACAATTATATTTGTTGTCTAGATTTCTCTGAAGGGTTTGTCGGATATTGGCACCCTAGTTGTATTCAAGATTTTGCTGCTTAATAATACAAACCCTCAGATCTGCTACACCGGTTTTCCCAAGTTGGGTTTTTCCAGGGACTTAGTCCAAAAATAACTGGGTCACATGTGGATGTTTTTCATTGTATTTTCTTCAGATTGTTTTAGCACATAGATTTATTCCGCAACATTATTTGTGTAGACTACTTCATAAATTACTTTGATATTTCACTGTAATGAAATAATTATGAAACATAATAGAAGAAGTAATTCAGATTTGTTGCAGTAGGAATCTGGATCTAGGATTTTTCACACTCAACAACGTCATCACCTAAAGTAAATCAGAATATTTCCACACAAATGATAAGGGAAAGACAAACTAAAAGAACTCCTTATCTACACACAAATCACAAGAACATACATCTCAGTGAATCTATGAGTCTGTATCACTCGGAACAGAAAGAACGAAGTTATGTTCCAAAGAAAACTAATGTCTGCACCATTCAGTCTTACAATAACAATTCATCACAAGTTTCCAATCACCGCAGGATTCCATAGAAGATTGATCTAGGATGGTCTGATCCCTTCTTAGTGAAACAATTTTGTTTGTCACTTAGAGGATCATATCATCTTGTATCAACGAAGATGACAGTTTCAAGACAAGAAGACATTCAAAGCAGAAAAAGAAATCAAGCCTTTTCGTTAGTAAGATTTGAGGACAAAGGTTTTTGAGGAAGGCAATGATATGAATAAAATATATATAAAAATAATATAAATATAAATAATGATGATAATTGTAATAATGATTAGTTTATTAGTAATTAGTACTGAAGAGGCATGTCTAAATGGGACATGACCTTCCATGAAGAGGTACCTGCCTAGGGTATATAACCAAACCCTCACTTTCATTTGTAACATGATTCTCATTCATACTTTTAATATATATTCTTGTATCTCAATGGAGATATTTATATTCCAAGTCTTCTGGAGTATTTAATTTGAAGAACGAACTTTGTTCGTTCCAAACTTTCATTTTTTGAACTTAAAAATAAATAAATAACTTTATGATTAAAATAAATAAATAGAAGAAATAATATGGCATTGGTAATGCCCTTGAACAATATTGGGTACATCAAAAAAACATATTAGGTACAAGGCGATATTCTTATCACGAAACAAAAACCTTCTAAGGCGATGTGATGCACGATAATTGTAGCATAGAAGATAACATGCAGAGCCTGTAATTCGGTCATTTTATGCAAGGAAACTCTGCTAGTATTTCAATTTTTGGGCAAAGAATTCTTCAGTAATCGCAGCAGCTCCTTCTTGAAGGAGTTGGAAGCAATGTTTCAGCCAAAATGCCAACTTTTGTAGTAGATATGGAGTAAGACTCAGATAGGTGAAGTGCAAGATGATATTAAACATGGGAAATTACCAAAAAGCATAATCCATCATGGAAATGTGGTTACAAAGATAAGAAATGAAGCCGTTGCTTTTACAAGAGAGAAGTGCATGTATATTGCAGAAAGTTATGTAGATGATGGGAAAAATAAGTCCCATCATCCCCTATTTATGCTAGTATAGAGATGTCCATTCGGATATGGCCACCATGATAATGATCCAACTTCAAATCCTAGTGGACACAGAACCTTAATAATGTGCATATACTATAAATTGGTTGAGTTAAAAAACTTTAACGCAAAGTGTTTACCTTATCCGTCTCTCTATATATTTAGTATAGAGTTACAAGTTGAGGCCTGCTCCCAGTAGTAGTATAAGACGGCTCCATAGGAATACAACTTACAAGTACATCAGTACCTTGTGGACCCACCTCACCTTGTTACTTAAGTTGGTTCCCCTTTCTTATAAATATTTCTTTGTTTTCTCCAGATCCAAGCTTTGTTTTAATATATTTTGGATATGATATGCTGCTTATGTGTTCATAGCAGTCTTCTTATTGAGGGCCATAACACCAAACCGTATCTTGTAGAAAGCTAGAAGCCAGGGCTTGCACAGATATTGACTGAGTGAGCCTAAGAATGAATTTTAATATTTTAGAAGGTATAGTTATACATTTTGAAAGAAGAGTAAATTTCACGGCTCTAATAAAAACAACTTACCTCAGAGAGAATCATAGCAAGAATAGTTCCTAGGGTTGTTTGGGTCATTGTTCATCATTCCCAAACTCCACAGTAATCATGTTACCACTGACTAGCACTAGACAGACATTCTTAGAAAGAATAAAACAAGAGAAATTAGATTAAATGTCTAGACTCTACATATACTCGACAAGAGAAAGAAAGGTAAGAGAAGATAATTTGATTAATGTCAAACCAGCTTAAGAAATAGGTCAATGGAACTAGAGAGTACATCCAGTCATCAACAGAGCATGGGAGCATCTACAATATTCCTAGATGCTAAAAAGCTAACCAAAAAATAAAAGATACAATTGGTGATAACAAATAAAATAGCAGATCTAGGGAAAACGGTGGAGGTAAACCTTTAGAGGCACAAGCCTAATTTCCACAAACAAAAACAAAGCAATCAACAGAAACGCTAAATCCAGCATTCACGATAACAACTGAGTATTAGGACATGTTCGAGATAAATTTAAGAGTATAAAGATCTAAAACATGTCATGTTGGATAAAGTGGTGTTAAGGGCATCACTGAACCAAAGAACACGCCAATGTTGTTGCTATAAACACACACACACACACACACACACACACATATATAAGGAATCAGATACTTACAAAGTCAAAGCAACAACAGCAGCTGGAACATTCAGCAAGAACATTTTAAAATAATCCACAGTCAAGTCACTGTAGACCTAAACACAAAAAAAAACAATAGCTATTATCAGTTCCAATTACTGTATATCATTCTAACCCATCTGGACCAGTCTATATCTGTCATTTGTTTTGCTAAGTTATTCTCTTGTACTAATCCTTTAATAATAGCTTATCAGTTATGTTACACCAAAAAACTAAAAACAAAAGTGAAATGTATAGATCATAAATAAGTCACCGTTAACCTACATGACACAAATAGCTGAAGGAGGCAATTGACTGAAAATACTGAACATCATTAATTCCATTTTATTTTCTGAATTAGTTGTATCACAAGATTAATCAAATATAATCACTCCTTGCTTAATAAATCTAGTTTTACAATTCATTGACTTGCAAGTTTGCAACAGATCGAAAGCTTCTGCATTTTCCATGATAGCGGAGATGCTATTTAAAAATTTAATCAAACCGTTATGGTACAAACATCCAATAGTATATGGTATTGCAAGGACTGAAAACCTACTTTTCTACTGCGGAGACTGCACCTGGGACCTTCTAATGCAACTTTGCTGCCTGCTTTCTGCAAAAAAAAAATGATAACGAATAGGGCATTGAAAAAATGAGAAAATGAAAATATCAATAGTCTGGTCATAATGAAATAATAATAATAAAAGAAATAATTAGTTAGGCATGCCCCCTTCAAAAATTTAAAAACTATTTCATTTTTTCTACAAAGGAGCCCATGATGAGGTTATTAACAATTTCTTTTACAAAAAACTGAGTAATAAATAATACAATATAAATAAAAGTACAGACTAGGTGAGCAAAGGAGAATTGCTTGTCTTCTCTACCCAAGCAAAGAGAACAACGACTTCTGACTGAGCCCTATGTAATCTGATTACATTTCTATATAATTGACCATTGAGGGAACTTTGGAGTCAACAGTGACAAGAGATTTGCTACGTATAATAGTTTATTCTTCTTTTCATAGGTTTCAACTAGGACGACATGAGATGCATGACAGGTATTTTTATTTCATATGTCAAAGAAACCTAAGGACCTTGAAATGTTTAGCTAGTACTTGACATAAATGCATAGAGAATTAAACATTGGGTGGATCTAGTAACTAACATGTTTTGTATTTACTTCTCATCTGGAATGTCCAGAAGTACAAGGAATTGAGGGCCTACTAAGTATGGAAGATATTTGTTAAAATGAGCCCACTCTGTATTCCATTGAAAACAACCAACAGACAAACTCACCTTAAGTCTGATCTTCAAGTCATCATATTCAGTATCTGTCATGATTTGCTTGCCCACTACATAAGCTAGTGAAGCTTCCATGAACTTTTGCTCATCTGGACCTGCTCATCAAACCCAACTTCATTATTGAAAATTGTTACTTTCAGAAAAAGTACCAAATTAATACTTTCATTGCATAAATCATACAAAAAAATTTATTTTACAATTTACAACAATCCTGCAGCCTTCTTACACAATAAGACAATCTGTCAGAGAAACAATTAGTGTACATTTTGACA
Source organism: Pinus albicaulis (assembly GCA_034641835.2). NCBI lineage: Eukaryota > Viridiplantae > Streptophyta > Pinopsida > Pinales > Pinaceae > Pinus > Pinus albicaulis. The sequence goes on from CM076570.1 coordinate 685,792,426, forward strand.
CTAGAAAAATTTAGAATGAAAGACATACTGAGCATAACAACACTGCTTCCCTCCCACATTAATTCCTCTTTCAGATTGTCGAATTCCTCATTACTCATAATTGATTTCTTTTCAAAATAGAAAGACTGCAATGCAAACAATGAATAGATATTAGTATAAGATTATCATTATATAGAAGAATAAAGAGTCCATACAAGATTCACATTTTCCCTCTTCTCCAAAATCAATTTATTCAAATCATTAACCAGTTGAATACAAGATGTTCATTATATCACAAAGGGATGTCTAAAAACTTTGCATTGCCTGTAGTGCTTCAAGAAAGTCTTGCTCAAGCTCTCCCAGAGTCCGTTTCTCTGCTTTCTTATCTATGCTGCAGTATCGTAAAATTTTGTTGTCTACGATTTCCTCTTCTTTGACCTGGCCTGCATGTTAGCATCTCTGTTTGGCATAAGACCACTGTTTCTGGCAGGAAAATAAATGAAACTTCTTATGCAATACAATTACTTTCATCTTTAAGAAAACCACATTTCAACACAAACTCCAATGCAGTGACATGTTGACAGAACTTTCAGAAAAAGATTCACTCTTCTGGCAAACTACATGGCCAGTATAGCAGTACAGTTTAGGTCACCATTGTCAGGCTGGCATTCTGCACAAAAAAATTGTGGGGAAAAGGTTTACATAAAGTGAACAGAGGTCCCAAAACCAAGTTAGCAATTAAATGGCCTTGGTCAGAAAAAAGAGGACAATCCTGGAGAAGGAGAAGAGGTCAAGCTTGTGAAGAGTATCCTCCAATTTCAACCTCAACTATTGATAGTATTCATGAAAGTTTTGCAAGAAAGAGACTACTGTGCATCAGGAAGTCTTGGAATGAAATGTATGAATAGAAACATCTGACATAAACAAGTTTCCAGATTTTAGGCACAATTCAAGATAAGGATGGACTAGCAAAAGACATACAGTTAGGTACAGGAGAAAAGATGAATCCAATTGGACTGCACTAGAGCATGCAAGATAATTGAATATATGATATTCCATATTTTCATTACCATTTACAAAGGAAGACATTTAGTATGGAATGAGACCAAATTCTTAACATGCAAACAGTGTGGCAAGAATTCTGCATCAGGTGGTGGGAGCAGAATTCAATATATATATTTCAGATGTTGGAAAAAGAATGCTAACATTGCAAATCAGGACATGAAGTTCAATCAGGTCATGAGCATTGAAGTACTTGAAAGAACAGCAAACAAAATGCAAACAAAGAAAGATTAGGAAAAGGAAATGCAGGAATGAACCAGAAGGAAAGCACAGACAGAAGACCATTTTCCATCCAAGTCCAAGATTGCCCACATCCATAAATACCAGGTAATAGTTGAATGGTTGTTAAAGTGTTGATATCTGAAATTTACTCCAGAAAGTTTACTAGGACTACTTGCAAGTTCCAAACCCATAAATACATCTAATGTACCTCTATGCGATGGGACTCAACAAGTCCAAGCACAACTCTGGCAAGGGCACTATTGCCCCATCAAGGGAAACTACTTCCAAACCACCCTCTCAAGGGTGCATTGTTACTACTTGTGAGCTCTCATGCTCACATCAATGTTGCAGGAACCATATCCCCCCCCCCCAGAGCTCAAAGGCCGGAACCGTGAACCATGTGGATTTGTGCCCAAACTGTAGATGGAACTGCGAACTGTGCAGTTCTGTGCCCAAACCACAAATGAAACCGCGAACCAGAAATTTGGAACCAGGCTTGACATGAAAAATCATGGTTCCTGGACCTGTGAGAACTATGACGATTCCACAGGCTAAACCACAGTTCCAGCACAGTTTTGGCACGGTTCCAGAATGCTTCTTGTGCGGTTCTGGACGGAACATGCATAGTTCTGCGGGGGCAATTTTTTTTTTTTTCCCTCAACTGTGGTTTAAGGCCTAGGGTGAGTTTAGGGAAAGGGAGGATGAGGTTAAATTTTAAAAGGTCTCTTTCCCCTCTCTTTTCCTCATTCTCAGTAGATAGATTCACAGTTCACTATTATTTTGTCATAGTCTATAGATGATATATTAGAGTCTTAGACTTTAGTGCTGTGAATTTGAACCTTTTAGTCTTCCTACTTCAGTGTGCAAATAGTGGTGGCCAGGTGGCCTATTCTGTAAACATTACTATTTGGTCCTGTTGACAGTTGCTAACTTGCTAGATAAATTATTTGAATGTTTTATTTTCTAATGTTCTACTTTCTATTATATGCTTAAAAATTTGATACTTTCTACCTTCTACTATCTGTGATATTTAAAAATTTGAATTTTGTTTGTAATTGCTAGAATCCGTAATTGATGCTCGATTAATTAATCAATGATGTACTATTGATGCCATATCTATCTTAATTTATGTACAAATATGCATGTTTTCATATTTTCTACAACTAATTTGCTAAGTTACCGGAAACGCCTAAAGAATTTATCGGAAACGCGGATCCCCGTTTCCGAAACGGAAACGGATACAATCCTTGTCCGAAACGCCATAAAAACGTTTTTGTGCCGTTTCAAAAAATCAGAAACTTCAGATTTCGAATTGGATACGTTTCTGAGTTTTTTTAATTTTTTTGGATCCGTTTCCAGATTTCCGGAAACGGATCCACAAAAATCGTGATTAGAAAACACCCTTAAAATGTTAAAAAGCGTGAAAATTTGTTCAAAAATTTATACAAACAGAAAAAGATAGATGTTCACAAATACAAACAGAAGGGTTTGTTGAATGTCTTCGTAAAGAGATTATTTGAGCGATTAATTTTCAGTTTGGTTAAGGTTTTGTTAATTGTCATTGATTTTGCTTTTGATTTCATAAATCCCTCCAATATAACAAATCTTCTCTAGCCAACCTTTTGCCTGCATATAGTCAAGAGACCCAGCTGATGTTGAGAAGATTGAAATGTTCAAATAGGCCTTGATAGAATATCCCAATCATCCCATGGGCCTTTTAATTGCCATGCAATGAAGATAGATACCATGTGCCATGCATGACATGTTCTTTGAAGGAGTTGGACCCGAAACCACAAAGGCTGTAGCATTTCTAATTACATTACTAATGATGATGATGATATGTTGAATGTTATAATAATCACTAATGATGATAAAAATGTTTATGTTGAATTGATGATGATGATTATGTATTTTTAGATATAGAATCTAGATTCTAAAAGATGATTGGTAATATGAAATTATTATTATTATTATTATATATATGTTGTTTTCTTGCCATATCGTATCAGGGTTTTTTGAAAAAAAATTGTATCCGTTTCAAACCCCATGTCCATATCCGTTCCCATATCTGTTTCAGTGCAACTTAGCTAATTTGGTACTTTGGATGGTTTTTTGAATATAAATGCAAAATTATATATATAAAACAGAGGCTTCCGAGATGCTTTGATTCCATATTTTTTTAGAGAATCACGCTTTCAATGCTTCGCTTCCAAAAAACGTCCCCTCTTCGTGCAACATTGGCTAATATCTACCAATTCAAAATTGATTTTTCAATTCATGCGGACTTCCACCATCCCTTAGTTCTTCATATTTGCTCACTGTTGAAGAATGTAACTAGTGTCGGTCTTCATAATTATATTTGAATCATGATGTAATGTATTTGTCAAAAGAAAGAAAAAACGAAATTTTATTATTAAAGAAATTGACTTATTAAAGCATGGGTTTCATGCTTGGGTCAATTGTTTTTAAGTCAAAGTATCCATTGAAGGCTTCTATGGTTTATGTCAAGTGTCCTTGTCCATGTCATAATGTAAAAGACACTTCTTGGGCTCTATTTGTCAAAGAAAAAATTTATTTTATTATAAAACAGGTCAATTAGGCCTCCTCCACCAAGTCGGCCTAAACTGAGGGGCAGAAACACCTACATAAAGGCAACAACTCGACCTCATTTATCACAGTGACTCATCAAGTTCGATCTGCAACTTTTGGAGCCAAAAAAAGTGTCAATTTCAAGGGAAGAAGAAGGAAGGGCTAGAGAAGGTGAAGGAGGACTTTATCAAGCAAAAAAAGTCGAGTTTTTCTCTCTCCTATTCCACACGTGCGAAATTCTAGAAGTGTTGCAGGGAGCTGAAATTCTGCAGTAGTTGGGGGGCTGAAATTGTGGAGAAGCTAGGGCCGAAATTTCTGGGTTGTTGCTGGGTTGTAGCTGTTGGACAAGAAGAGACTATTGAAGTTTGTTGAATCTACTTGGAAGGCTAACTTGGTGGAGGAGGAAGGTCTATTGGTCTAAGGTCTTGGTCTATCTCATTTTGAATCTATTGAAGGAAGAGTTTTTTTTACTGGGTTTTCCCCTATATAGGGGTTTTAGCCTTGGCTGAATTGCTTGATGAAAAGCATAAAGAATTGAATAAGAACATAATAATATCGCAAGTAATTATCAACATAAGAAAATCTTTCTGCCTTTCCGATTTTCTAACATGGTATCAAAGCTAAGGTGAAAGAAGGAAGAAAAAGGAAGCCTAAAGATATACTGAAAGGAGAACAAGGAGTTTCAAGGTTAGGTCACAGGGAGTAGCAGATATCAATATGACGAACTCAGTGAAGGAAAAAAATAAACTAGAAGGAGCCTTCAACTCATAGTTATCAGAAATGGACCGGTCATTGAACCAGTAGACCCCCCAGACCGAGAACTGGTCAGAACCATACGGAAACTGGTAAAAAACCGGACCAAAAAACTGGTCAACCAAAAACACATAAAATATTAAAATTTTAAAGAAAAACCATATATATTCATGTGCATCAATACAAATTCAAACTATTTATATACAAATAAGCAAATGTTCTCGTTTATATAGCATGTAAGGGTGCACATAACCAAAATAACACTGAGTGCAATCCATATCTAAACCGAAAATACATTAGCAAACAAGCTCCACATGGCCTCTAGTATCCAAAAAAAAATATGCTACAACAATTACCTACATATCATCAAAGTCATTTCCTATATTAGGATCTTCATCATCAATATCACCCTCTAAGCATTAAAATAAGATAGAAAAATCATAGCATATCAAGTCAAGATTTGTTTGAGTGGTGAATATTTTTTTAGTAGGCTCATGATAGAGGAATTCAACAACCAATGCCACTAACATAAAGGTACATAGAGGGCTTGGTGCTCTTGATTGAAAATAAATACTAGTTCCATACCCTCGTACATGAGAAAATCCAATGTAGCATTGCAATCCCCCCAATCCTGAAATCCTGGAAAACTGTTAACTTCGTTGGATTTTGAGTGAGATCTAAAATTCTACTTTCTTCATATGAAATCCAATGAGGTCAAAACCACTCTCAAACATCCTGAGTCATTTCATGGTAATGTTAAAAATTTAAGTAAAAGTGTGAAAATGAAATGCATAAGAATTTAACATTACCATGAAATGCATAACAATAGTATGGCCACATGATTTAATATTAGGCATCTATTTTGGGATAGTGCCTAGCTAAGACAAACATTAAAAGTTAAAAAGAAAAACAGGCCCCACTTGTTGCGTTCTACGTGGCTTTACCGTACCAAACCAGACAAAAACGGTTCAAGTCACCAATTCGAACATGTTTTTTCCTCAAAAAGGTTAGACTGGTCTGAACAGGTTGGTCCATTCGGTCCTTATAACACTTCTCCAACTACAGGGAATGGAAAAAGATGATAGATCTTATCCTCGAAAAGCACAAAGTATTGAATCCTGTTCAAGGGAAAGTCAAGAAACCAACAGATGAAGCAGAGAAAGAGAAGTTTAGAGAATCTGAAATTATAGCCATGAACCTAATAGTGGATGGAGTAAAGGACAACTTAATTCCGTACATTTGTTGCGAAAATTTCTATCTTGAAACTCTACTGCAATAACTGATTTATTTCTCCTACTTATATTTCTCAATAAGTTATTTACAAAACCATTTAGTAAACAACGAAATAAATTCTACTGCAGTAGCTGATTTATTTCTCCTACTTATATTTCTCAATAAGTTATTTACAAAACCATTTAGTAAACAACGAAATAAATTCTACTACAGTTATCACATAATTACATAGAGAAAAGAACAGTGAAATGCAAGCACAAGAATCAATCACATCAACACAGTTGTTTTTGGAAAATTATCCCCAAAAAAATCCAATGCGGAAAAACCGGTGCAGCAAATGAGGGTTTATTTATTATTCTTCAACAACAATCTCTTTACAAGGAATGATTTGCAGAATCATGGAGAAACATTTATGAAAACACCTGAGATAATTTTCCTCCAGTCATTGGAGAAATTCTGACACCCTGGAGACCATCCAATATTCACTGCGTCATCTTTGCGTCCTCTTTCTCGTGAGGACTGCATCCTCATCTACACTGCCTCTCTGCGTTGTCCCTCTACATTGTCTCTCTACTACTCTGCGTTCCTCCTTCTCAGTGTCTGACTGTTGCTGAAACCCTCCTCTTCCTTCACCCTACAACTCTCCCTCGGGTGAATGAGTATTTGCTCGGCTTTTCTCCAACTGACCCACAAGTCTTCATTTATACTTTTCCTATTGATAAATCAACAGTCGTGTTTTAATCTTTAATCAATGGCTAAGATTAAAACATACTTGATCCTCATCACTTAGAAGCTTCTCACCCACATTTAAATTAATTCACTTTAATTATTTTAATTCCCTAAGTTTTAACTTAGGTTCCATTAAAAATAATTAATTATTTGAATAACTTGTATTACAGGTGGAAATTCTCCAAAAAAATTCTAGGTCTTGGAGATCTCATATGTTCTAGCCCCTCCACAAAATTTCGGAGCTAGAGCACGTCCGATGCTACCCAAAAATCAACACTTCCTCTTAGCGAGGAATGTGCTCTAGCAATACTTCCACTAGAAGCATCACCCTGATCCATGACATCGGTCCTTTGCGCTGTTGATGCTCGATCTACTACCCCTCATCTGTTGTGATGCTGCTATCTGTACTGCTTCCCACAACACTACCACTGTTGCTGCTGCATCTGTACTGCAGCTCCCTCTCAAGTGTTGCATTATCCACTTCTACTAAAACAGATTCTCAACCATCCCCATTTTCTCCTTGAAATAAACAAACTTTGTTCTCCCAAGGGCCATGGTGAGAATGTCTGCCACCTGTTCTCCTGTAGGAGTGTACCGTAACTATACTGCTCCCCATTGGACACAATCTCTGATAAAGTGACACCTGATGTCAATGTGCTTCGACCGATCATGAAAAACTGGATTCTTAGAGAGCTTGATACAACTCTGATTATCACACATAATACTAGTCGCATCCATCTTTCTCCTGAATAGATTCACAAGCAGCTTTCTAAGCCATATGGCTTCACACGAAGCCATGCTCGTTGCCATATATTCTACTTCAGCTAAGCTTAGTGTTATGGATTTCTATTTCCTGCTGCACCAGGAGGTCATTCCTGATCCAATACTAAAACAATACCCTAAGGTACTTTTATGGTCTACTGAACTTCCTGCCCAATCTACATTAGTGAATCCACTTAGTTTGATGTCATTGCCTCAGATGTACTTTAATCCATGCTCGATTGTTCCCCGTATATATCTCAGAACATGCTTAGTTGTTGCCCAGTGTGCCCTCTTTGGTTCCACCATGAATTGACTGAGGGTGTTGACCGCATAGCAGATGTCTGGCTTGGTGTTGACCAAATACATAAGAGGTCCTATGAGCTATCTGTGCAAGGTGGGGTCTACTTCTTTGTCATCATACGCATCAATCTTTTTCCAGTTGGTAATCATTGGAGTAGCCATGGGTCTACAATCTTGCATCTTGAATCTCTTCATAATTTTTGTAGCATATCTCCCTTATCGAAGGAAGATTTCATCCTTCTGCTGCCAAACTTCCAACCCCAGGAAATAATGCATCAACCCCAAATCCTTCATGTCAAATTCTGCTTCCAGGTTCTCCTTACAGTCCTTGATGAGCCTAGATGAACCTGTTAGAAACAAGTCATCTACATATAATACCAGTATTAGAGGCTCATTCTCTACTGTCAGATAGTAGAGATTTGAATTTGCGTCACTCTTCACAAATACCATCTTCTGTAAGTAACCATCAATCTGACCATACCAAGCTCTAGGTGCTCGCTTAAGCCCATACAAGGCTTTCTTCAGCCTGCATACATGAGTTTTCTTCTTCATACATGAGTTTTCTTCTTCTATCACCCCATTCAAGAAAGCAGTCTTGACATCCATCTGGTGAATCTCCCACCCCATCTGCGCTGCAAGGGATATCACGAATCTGATAGAAGTATACCTGGCTATTGGGGTGAAGGTTTCTTTGTAGTCTATTCCTTCCTTTTGAGCATACCCCATAGCCACGAACCTGCCTTTGTACTTTTCCACGCTGCCATCTGCAACATACTTGATCTTGTAGATCCATCTCGAACCTACAACTGATCTATCCTGAGGTCTAGGTACCACTTCCCAGACATCATTGGTCATAATGGAACTATATTCCTCCACCATAGCATCTACCCATACATGATGCTGAACTGCCTCCTGAAAACTAGAGGTTTATCCAACCTGAGCTACCAAAGCTTGGTATCTATTTGGTTGTCTATGTTGCCTTTTCTCGGTTCTAGGAGCTCCAATGAACTCCTCTGCGTCCCTTAGTATCTGTCATAATTCCTGTCTCGTTCTTCCACTGGTAGTGGGCAGATTTTCTTGCTCCTCCTCCTTTGAGTCTTCCTGCGGTGATACTTCCAGATTCTTATGCCTTGGAGAAGCGCTAGTGCTAATTTCCACTGGTCGAAATGGCTAAACCAATGGATCGTCCTCGGACTGCTTTTCTGAAGGCATTTCTTGGGATTTCCTAAAAGCTCTGTCCTCCATGAACTTTACATCCCGTTGTACTACTACTTTCCTACTGCCAGGAATGGAGATTCTATATGCCTTAGCATTCTCGCTATATCCCACCAAATATCCTTTTTCAGCAATTTGATCCAACTTCTTTCTCTTTTCTTCGGGTACATGGCAGTATGCCAAACTCCCAAAGATCCTAACTCACTTTTGGCTTTCTACCAGTGAAGACACTCTCCGGTGGAATATTACCTAGTGCCCTGTGAGGAATCTTGTTCTGAACATGCACAGTTGTGCTACATGCTTCTGCCCATAGAAATTTGGGCATATCCTGATCATACAACATTTCTCTCACTGCTTCAACAATAGTTCTATTTTTCCTCTCTGCAACCCCATTCTGCTCCGGATGATATGGAGCGGTCCATTCTCTTTTGATGCCTTCCCTTGCGCAGAACTCAATGAAGTTTTTATCAATATATTCTCCACCATTCTCTGAACGCAACACTTTTATCCTCTTCCCTGTCAGATTCTCGACTAGAGCCTTAAACTCTTTGAATCGATCAAAGACCTCATCCTTGGTCTTTAGAAAGTAGATCCAAGTCTTCCTAGAATGGTCATCAATGAAGGTGACAAAATATTCGGCACCACAAGAGCTCTTGTGGATATAGGTCCGCAAATATTTAAGTGTATTAATCTCTTTGCCCTATTGTTACTTCTGGAATAATCCGCTTTGGCGTACTTTCTTAGTAAGCACCCTCTGCAAACATCATCTCGTTTGGTTCTTAATTTTGGAACTCCTGTGATGGTTTCTCTAAGAATTCTTAGAGCCCCATGGTGTAAGTACCCCATCCTTCTGTGCCATATTTCATTCAAATCTTTTTCATCATGACTGCCTATCAGTGCCATTGGAGATTCTAGCTGCAACTTATACAGTGTGTTGCTTCTGTCCCCAATTTGGGCCTTCTTCTTCCAATTCGGGTGTTTGACATATACTTTCTTTCCAATGAAAAATACATCATAGCCCTTGTTTTGTAACTGAGATACATAAAGCAAGTTCATCCCTAATCTAGGCACATGCAACACATTGTAGCCCGAAGCCAATCTCCTACTTCTGTTTGAAAAACTATAGTACCTCTTCCAAAAGGAGTACATTTAACCTTATTTCCCATGGTGATTTGGAAATTCATCTTTTACTCTTGGTAGCTCGAGAAACATTCTCGTATTCTCGTCATGTGCACAGAAGCCTCGCTATCAATATACCAAACCTCAGAGGAAGTAGAGCCTGACGAACAAGCGATTTCTTCTTCCAATCCGGAAGCCAATAAAGAAATGTTGTGATCCATCGTATCTTTCATGCTTTCCTCTTTCCCGAGAGAACTGTGTCAGCCCCTTCGAGTTGCTGCTCCAACAGCATCAAGACCACAACTCATTGCAGAATCTCCAACCCTTTTGCCCGATCTCTGCTCTAATACCATGTGAAAATTTCTATCTTGAAATTCTACTGCAGTAACTGATTTATTTCTCCTACTAATATTTCTCAATAAGTTATTTACAAAACCCTTCAGTAAACAACGAAATAAATTCTGCTACAATTATCACATAATTACATAGAGAAAAGAACAATGAAATTCAAGCACAAGAATCAATCACATCAACACAGTTGTTTTTGGACAATTGTCCCTAGAAAAACCCAATGTGGGAAAACCGATGCAGCAGATGAGGGTTTATTTATTTTTCTTCAGCAACAATCTCTTTACAAAGAATGATTTGCAGAATCATGGAGAAACACTTATGAAAACACCTAAGATAATTTTCCTCCAGTCACTAGAGAAATTCTAACACCCTGGAGACCCTCCAATCTTCATTGCATCACCTCTGCGTCCTCTTCTGCGTGAGGAATGCATCCTCAACTGCGCTACCTCTCTACGATGTCCCTCTGCGTTGTCTCTCTGTTGCTTTGCGTCCCTCCTTATCAGTATCTGACTGCTGCTGATACCCTCCTCTTCCTTCACCCTGCAACTCTCCCTTTGAAATCGAACTCTTCTCCTAGAGTATTGACTTCCCTTGAGTTACTGAGTATTTTCCCGGCTTGTCTCCAACTGACCCACAAGTCTTCATTTATACTTTTCCTATTGATAAATCAATGACCGTGATCTAATCTTTAATCAACGACTAATATTAAAACAGACTTGATCCTCGTCACTTAGAAGCTTCTCACCCACATTTAAATTAATTCACTTCAATTATTTTAATTCCCTAAGTTTTAACATAGGTTCCATTAAAAATAATTAATTATTTGAATAACTTGCATTCCGGGTGGAAATTCTCCCAACGATTTCTAGGTCTTGCAGATCTCATGTGTTTTAGCCCCTCCACAAAATTTTGGATTTAGAGCACATCCGATGCTACCCAAAATTTAACATTTCCAACATAGACTCTGCTCAAGAAATGTATGAGGCACTCTCCAAATTATTCACACTCAAGAACATCGGTCAAATAGCAAGCCTCAAGAATGAACTAAGAACTGTTAAGATGAAGAATGTTGACTCTGTTTCATGATTCATCATATTTTGTAAGAATATCCAGAATAAGAGATGAACTCCAAGCAATAGATGAAATCATACCAGAAAGAACTCGTAATTACTACTCTTCTAAGACTACCAAAATCTCGGAGTGCTTTTGCATCAGGAATTAACAGTTGGAAGGATACCCCAACATTTGAACATATGTGGAATGCATGCAGTCAAGAAGAAGCCTAAATATCATTAGTTAACAACAATAAGGAAGATGAAGAAGAAAACACATCGAATGCATATTCTTCTCATCACAAGAAGGGAACCTTCAAGAAGTTCAAAGGACCAAAGAAGAAAGTTGACCTATCAAATATTGAATGCTATAATTGTCATAATATGGGTCATTATAGAAGTCAATGTCCTGAGAATCCAAGAAATAGGAAGAGAGAAAGAGAACATGTGAATATTTCCGATGAAACTCCACCAAAGAGGAACAGGATGGAAGCATCTGAAGTCAAAGATTTATTTGCTAAGGACTCTTAGGGCCATTATCCCTTGTATATCCTTCTACTTTAATTTTTGCGATGTTTTCCTTTATGTTTTAATTTCTAGAGTTTGTAGGTCTAACATGTCGTGCTAGAACACTTTTGAATTATTGTGATAAGTTGTAGGTATGCCTCAAGATTGGGTTAAGAGGGAGCCTCCACCATTTTACCAAAAGATAAGTATCTTATTCTTTATTTCATCTTTTCATGTTTGGTTTCCTCCTCATATCAAGACTTATTTATATTGTATGCTAATAACCTTTCCCCTTATATTTTCCTTGGTTAGGAAATCTTGTTGAATACTAAAAGGTTATGGAGGAGACTTCAAAGGATAGACTTGAAGCATGGAAGAAGTTTGGAGTCTTGTCCTTCAAGAATTGATGTCCTACAAGGTTTGTTAAGGAACAACTCAAGGTATGTCTTAAGATTATAAGCTTTGTTACAAAGTTCTCTTCATACAAAAGGTACGATCATTCTTCTTTTGAAATTTTCTTTACATTACTGACATCATTATGTCTAGGGTTTTGAATCACAAAGATTCTTGTTAGGGTGATTAATCATTAGATTGAATCTACCCTCATGATATTATTTGATCATTCTTGTGTAACCCTAACCTTTAGGGTTCACTATAAAACCCTAGCCTCTTGTTGCTAAGGGTATTTCAATATTGATTATGAAACCCTAGTCTACATAGGGTTGTTGATGAAATCTAGAAATCCTACTCTTTTGATGTATAGGTTTTGGTATTATAGAAACCCTAGTCCTTTAGGATTTTGTTGTTAATGTATAGGTTATGAAACCATAGATATTTAGGGTTTGGTGAATTAGGGTTTGTGAACAAAACCCTTGTAAGTAAGATCCCTGGAATGAAGCCCTAGGTGTATGCTCATATGTTTGATCAAAACCCTAACCCGCTAAAAATTGTTGTATATCTAACTTTGATATATTGATGTTTGTGTCCTGAGTTTACCTAGTACGCATGAATATTGATATAAAATGTTAGTACGTGAAATCCTAGATATGTATATGCAACTATGCTAACCTAATTATTGATACCCATGTTTTAGTTTGTGAATTCTAGGGTTTGTAACAAAGCCCGAGTAGAAGATTGATATTCTAGGATATGATGATATTGCTTTTGATATAATTTAGCTCTAATGATAAAATCAGGGTTTGTTACAAACCCTAGTAGAAGTCTGTCATGTAAAAGCATATTGTTGAAACCTTAGTGCTATGATTGGATTGTTATTGAATTACTGATATCTAAGGCTTTGTGTCTCGAAGATGGAACCTAGGATTTACATTAAATCATGGTAGAGTCTATCATATATCTCTAAAAGTAATATTCAGGCCCTAGATATATTGAGACTAATATCTTGATTGAGTTGCTCTAAGTCTTGATGATGAAGTCCAGGGTTTATGACAAAACTCTAGCAAGAGGTTGATGTCTAGCATGTAAAAAGATGTGTCTCTTGAACCTAACTAGGTTTATATGTTTGATGTTTAAAATGCTTCCATTATAGTATTGACATGATTTTGATATAGTTAACTTCATGCTTCCATTTGTAGTTGGTTGTACTTGCTATTAAAGTGTTGCAGGTACATAATCTTCAAGATGTTGAAGCTGTTAAGGATGATGAAGGAAGTTATATGAATGATGATGTTTAAGATGACCTTGATGCCGTAAAATGGAAAGAATTTGTGAAAGGTTCTCCGATGTTAGAGAGGAAGTGATTGATCTCCCTAAGTTAAAAGGGAGCCTAGATAGTAGAAAGGGTATATCTCCCAGTTAAGAGGGAGGGCATATTATGACAGTGAATATTTTGAAGTGAGCAAAAGTATTATCGATAAATGTTAATGAAGTTACAAACAAAAGACTTGAGAAGATATGAAGATGTATTTGATGTTGCTGAAAAAGTGAAAGAAGAAAGCTTCTGACAAATTGTATATGAATAACTTGATGATGAAAGTAGCACCAGAATGAATGAGGACCCCGAAGGTTCATCTTTACTTGTATGTACTATGTATATTTGAAAGTTTATTATTGATTGGGGTTTGTGTTTTTACAGGTAAATCTCTCCAAAAAAAGGCTGGACACTCTAGAATCATGCTTAGACAAATGGATAAATTTGATTTAGTTGTTAAGGAGAAATGAAGCATCTAATGGAAAGATGCTTGGGAGGACATCTAGTCAACCTATGTGTTGATGTCTAGGTCAATGTTGCACGACTCGTACTTGTATAAGACTCGTCGACTCGTATAAGACTCAGGAACGACTCGTCTAAAACTCGTATAAGACTCGTCAAAATGCAAAAAAAAACTTAAAATATGGTAAATTTTAAGTAGAAAAAAGAAACTAATGATAATTGCAGTCCTTATAAGTTATAAAAACCACAATATATGCAATAATTCATAACATCATCTCATATCTATAAAATTACGACATAACAAATTGGATTTTTGTAACCAAAACATTAGATACTGAATAAGAAAAGGAATCATGATTCCATAATTAAAATAAAAAATGTCAGCAAGTTCAAAATTCAAATACATATGTCATAAATGATAAATGATTGTCTCATAACAATCTTGAGTCTCATCACTCATGGACGACCAAGCCTATAATAAGCCCTCGTGGAGCTCATGGTAGCATCGGAAGGCTGAAGCAACTGTCAGGCAGGTGTATTGAGAGTCTCCATTTGAGATGGCAAACTAGAGAGATCCTCACTCTCTTCATCAAGCCAACTCAAATCAGGCGGCTCCTCCTCCACAACCCAATCAAACTCTAAATCAATAGTATCCAATAAAATTGGATCTGTATCCTTTGGTTTCACTTGTTTTGTGAGCATTCAAAGGTTGTAGTAGATGAAAACCAACTTCTCCAACCTCTCATGCTCCAACTTGTTTCTCTTCTTGTTGTGGATGTGCTCAAACACTGACCAATTGCGCTCACAAGAAGAAGCACTACAGGGTTGACTCAAAACTCTGATGGCGAATTCTTGTAATTGCGGTGCCTCGAGCCACAATCTATACACCAATGAGTTGTAAAGCAATAACAACAAAGATTATCAGTTTGCAATGCCAAACATATAAAAGTGAACTAGAAAAATTACAAGCTAAGTTCTAACAATTTGCACTTACAAGGCATTTTATTGTCCTTGAGACGTTGGCTTGAGCTGAATCCAAACATGCCAGATGCTTCCTTGTACATATCTCATTGTTGGTGCTAGGAGACAGGACCATGCAATCCACCACCTATGTCCCAGCGCTGACTGTGACCATGGGGAACTACTCCGTGACCGACTACTTCTTTGTGGTTGACATATCGGCCGCCAACATAGTGTTGGGAGTCCAGTGGCTCTACGCCCTTGGCAGAGTCACCATTGATTGGAAGAGACAGGATATGGAGTTTATGGACTTAGATGGCAAACCAGTGATGTTGAGGGTCATGCACTCATACCCACCACAGATAGTTTCTGCGCATAGTATAGAGGCTGATTTTAGGCGTGGAGATATAGAGTGGGTTGTGGAGTTGAGGATCTCGAAGGCTGGAGGTGTGACTAAGAAACCTCATCCTGAGATTCAAGTTATCCTGGATAGATACATGATAGTATTTGGGGACATACCCCCGGGCCATTCACTAGATCGGGGATTTGAGCATACTATTGAGCTGGAGCATGGGGTGCAAGCAATGATCACGACCCCCTATAGGCATCCTAAGGCCTACAGGGATGAGATTGAGAGAGTTATTCATGAGCTCTTGGCATTGGGACACATCATACCCAACTCTAGTCCTTTTGCTTCTTCGGTTGTTTTGGTGAAGAAGAAGGATTGGTCATTAAGGATGTGCATTGATTAGAGGGCCTTAAACAAGAAAACCATGAAGAACCGCTACCCCATTCCCAGGATTGATGAGTTAATGGATGAGATGAGGGGAGCTACGTTCTTCTCCAAGATCGATTTGAGGTTTGGGTACCATCAGGTCTGGGTGAGGGACAAAGACATCCCTAAGACTGTGTTCAGGTGTCACTATGGACACTTTGAGTTTTTGGTGATGCCCTTTGGGCTAACCAATGCTCCAGCCACATCCCAGTCCTGCATGAACCACATCTTTCGTGGCCAGTTGAGGAAATTTGTGCTGGTAATTTTCGATGACATTCTAATATATAGCTAGACCTGGCAGGAACACTTGCAACGCGTAGAGGCAGTACTGCGTATCGTGGAGGAGCAATAGTTTTATACAAAGTTGTCCAAGTGTGAGTTTGGTTTGACTGAGATGCTCTATTTGGGGCATATCATTGGGGTTGATGGAGTGAAAGTCCAAGAGGAGAAGATCAGGTCCATTCGAGATTGGCTAGAGCCTAAGAATGTGACAGAACTTCGGGGATTTATGGGCATATGTACCTACTAAAGGATGTTCATAAAGGGTTTTTCGCAGTTAGCAACACCCCTCACAGATCTGACCAAGAAGGGGGATTTTCTTTGGACCATGACAATGCAGGAGGCTTTCGAGCGCCTTAAGCAGGTGATGAGCAACTGCCCAATTCTTGCTCTTCCTGATTTTACGTAGCCTTTCATCTTGGAGTGCGATGCATCCAGGGAGGGAGTGGGTTCAGTGTTGATGCAGAGAGGACATCCCATAGCTTTTGAGAGACGGAAGCTATTGCCTCATGAGAGGTTGTACCCTATCTATGACAAAGAGATGCTAGCCATCACGCATGCGCTAGCCAAGTTAAGGCAATATCTAGTGGGGAACAAGTTTCGAGTGAGGACAGATCACAACAGCCTCAAATTCGTTCTCGAGCAGAAACGGTTGCAAGAAAGGAAACAAAAGTCAGTGAGTAAAATTTAGGCCTATGATTTTGACATTGAGTATGTCAAGGGGAAGCAAAACATATTAGTTGATGCGTTGTCCAAGAGGCCGACTTCTCTTTCACTAATGAACATTAAGCTAGATTGGAAGGCTCATTTGTTGGTAGAGTACTCCAAGGATCGCTTTGCATGCGAAGTATTGGAGGGACAAGTGACAGATGACCACTACTGGGTGATGAATGGAGTGATATACTATCGAGACCGGATTTATCTAGTGGCCAACTCCCAGCTACAGGAGAAGATCCTACACGTAGCCCATGACTCACCATTAGCAGGGCACCAACGATTCACGAAGACTTACAGGGCCATCAAGGAGAGGTTCTCATGGAAGGGCCTCGAGGATGATGTTTTGCAGCACATTCAGGAGTGTGAGGTGTGCCAGTGGAACAAGGGAGGGATGACACATCTAGCAGGGTTTCTTCAGCCACTTCCCATCCCTAAGGAGAAATGGGAGAGAATTTCGATGGATTTCATCATTGGGTTGCCCATATTGCATCTACGTGGTTGTTGATCGCTTGACGAATAATGCACACTTCTTCGTGATCTCGACCAAGTACACGAACTCACAGGTGGCTGATTTGTTCTTTAGAAAGATATTTCGATTGCATGGTCTCCCCAAGACCATTGTCAATGACCGAGACAACCATTTTATTGGCGGATTTTGGTAGGAGATATTCGATTGGTGGGTACAGAGCTCACTCCTAGTACGAGCTACCATCCCCAAATGGAGGGCTAGATGGAGATAGTTAACAAGTGGTTGGAGGGCTACTTGCGTAACTACGTCACCGATCAGCAGAAGGCATGGTTGAGGTGGCTACACATGGGGGAATACTGCTACAACACCACCTTCCACATGTTTATAGGTATGTCTCCATTTCATGCTTTGTACGGTTATGATGCTATGACATCTGTTGATGTCGTGTTTGGAAACAGAAAGGCCCCCTGGGCCTAGGATTGGATCGAAGAGAGCCAAGACATTTTGAGGGCTCTCAAGGACAACATGAAGGCAGCGTAGAACTAGCAGAATATCTATGCTGACAGGGGCCACGTGGAGAGGCACTTTGAGGTTGGGGACTTAGTGTACCTTCACCTCCATCCATACAAGCAATCCATACTAAAGCAGAAAGGGGCCGCGAAGCTCAAGCCTCGTTTCTATGGGCCTTACCGGGTCACTCAGAGAGTGGGGGAGGTATCATATGAGCTGGAGCTAGCCCCGAGGAGCCAGGTGCATAACATATTTCATGTCTCTTGCCTGAAAAAGGCTTTGGGATCGCAAGTGACAGCAGCAACTGAGTTGCCTCCCATGGATGATGAGGGGCACTTGGTACTTCAGCGAGATGCAATTTTGAACACCAGGGAGAGGAAGTTGAGGAGGAGAGTGATCAAGGAGTTTCTGATTAGGTGAAGAAATCTGCCAGATGAGGATGCCACCTGGGAAGGAGAGAAGATCCTCCAACACCCATCATTGCAGTTTCTTGAGGACAAGCAACATCTTGGAGAGGAGGACTGTAATATTCCTAATTAGCAATTTTGCTAATTAGAAATATGATGTTTTGATAATTTTTGTATTTCCTAATGTTAGCTGGAAATAATGTGGGGCGGGGACCCACAAATTAGATTAAAGTGAACTAAGGCATTTTACTATAGTTGAGAGGCAAATATTGCGGCCTTGGTGGGGGTAGGATGGGCCAATGAGAAGGCACTGCACATTCCAGAAAGGCAACACTGTGGTTGGGAAGGAAAAGACAGCACAGGAGTGGCCAGAGGAGGGGCAACGCAGATTTGGTGGCACCCCAAGGGAACTTTGGGCCTTTGGAAACAAAAAAGGAAGAGGCAGCTCATTTTGCTCATTCATTCAATCATCTATTCGAATTCTCTTTTGACAGATTACGCTTGAGCAAGAGCCAAGTCTGCATTGTTGTTTAGCAACCGAGTATTCCCGAGTGGGAATATCAACCTCAGCTTCGGGGGACTTCGAGTGCCTGCTCTAGGGAGGAGAATTACACCAGTACGATTCAAGGAGGAGTTGTGGATCCATTCACAGCGAGTTCATCAACAGAGACAGCACAACGCAGTCACTGACTCACTACGCAGTAGTGAGAGGGAGCTCATCTGGGTGCAGAGGAGTGCAAAAGTTTTGAGGTGGAAATTGGTGGGGAGGCTGAGAGCTTCCTAACAGGGTTATTGCACATATTTTGGGAGCATTATGCAGTGATATTTCCAGGTGCAAAGTTTTAGCCAGTAGCACAGAGAGCCAAGCCCAAGAGGGTCAATTTCCAGGGTCAACCATTCCACAATTCCTTCGCAGGTTATTGAGGATTTTGTGAGTAGAGTCTGCGGTTAAAAGCCAGGAATTTTCTTAGCAGTATAGCAGGACCTTACAACATTTCTTCCGAAGCAGCAGCAACATTCCGGCCAAGGACTACACAAAGCTACAGCCACGAAATGTACACTTTTGAGGGAGATTTCAAGCTTGTTTCGAGGCTACCTTTAGCTTGCCTCGAGCAAGCCCAGGTGTCTTCATTCCAACACCTATCTTGTACACATTTATCGATATTAATAAAATGGCTCAACAGTATTTTATGGCTCCAATGGTGTACTGATTTCAGTTTTTGTTATGATGTTTGCTTTTTGTCTTTTAGCCTGTTATTATTGTATTACAATAAACTCATCATAATTGAAGTCTATCTCATGAAAACACACTCATGCTAGAGAAAGACAAATTCATGGTCTTCACTAGCTAAGGCACAAGCCATAAGACCTTCACTCGCTACATTTTCAACACTGTCTGAGGACTAGAGGCTTTGTGTCTCGAAGATGTAATCTAGGATTTGCATTAAATCATGGTAGAGTCTATCATATATCTCTAAAAGTAATATTGAGGCCCTAGATATAATGAGACTGACATCTTGATTGAGTTGCTCTAAGTCTTGATGATGAAGTCCAGGGTTTATGACAAAACTCTAGCAAGAGGTTGATTTCTAGCATGTAAAAAGATGTGTCTCTTGAACCTAACTAGGTTCAGGTGTTTGATGTCTAAAATGCTTCCATTATAGTATTGACATGATTTTGATATAGTTAACTTCATGCTTCCATTTGTAGTTGGTTGTACTTGCTATTAAAGTGTTGCAGGTACATAATCTTTAAGATGTTGAAGATGTTAAGCATGATGAAGAAAGTTATATGAATGATGATGTTTAAGATGACCTTGATGTCGTAAATGGAAAGAATTTGTGAAAGGTTCTCCGATGTTAGAGAGGAAGTGATTGATCTCCCTAAGTTAAAATGGAGCCTAGATAGTAGAAATGGTATATCTCCCAGTTAAGAGGGAGGGCATATTATGACAGTAAAATTTTTGAAGTGAGAAAAAGTACTATCGATAAATGTTCATCAAGTTACAAGCAAAAGACTTGAGAAGATATGAAGATGTATTTGATGTTGTTGAAAAAGTGAAAGAAGAAAGCTTTCGACAAATTGTATATGGATAACTTGATGATGAAAGTAGCACCAGAATGAATGAGGACCCCGAAGGTTCGTCTTCACTTGTATGTACTATGTATATTTGAAAGTTTATTATTGATTGGGGTTTGTGTTTGTACAGGTAAATCTTTCCATAAAAATGTTGGACACTCTAGAAGCATGCTTGGACAAATGGATATATTTGATTTAGTTGTTAAGGAGAGATGAAGCATCTAGTGGAAAGATGCTTAGGAGGACATCTGGTCAACCTATGTGTTGATGTCTAGATCAATGTTGTACGACTCGTACTCGTATAAGACTCCTCCAACCATTGACTCGTCGACTCGTATAAGACTCATGAACGACCCGTATAAAACTCGTATAAGACTCGTCAAAATGCAAAAAAACTTAAAATATGGTAAATTTTAAGCAGAAAAAAGAAACTAATGATAATTGCAGTCCTTATAAGTTATAAAAACCACAATATATGCAATAATTCATAACATCATCTCATATCTATAAAATTACAACATAACATATTCAATTTTGTAAGCAAAACATTTAGATACTGAATAAGAAAAGGAATCATGATTCCATAATTAAAATAAAAAATGTGAGCAAGTTCAAAATTCAAATACATATGTCATAAATTGTAATATCCCAAATGGGATATTTTAACTAAAAATGCAGAAATAGACTTGAGCAGCAAAATAAATGGAAATAAACACACAGCCACCAATATAACACAATGGATGCCGATAAAATCACTGAGCCATTTTATTAATCCATGGTAAAAAGTACATCAACATAAAGGAATAGTGGAACCTGAGCTTGCCAAGCAAGCGGAGCAAAACCTAGAAAGATCTCTGGCCCAACTGATGAATGACACTGGCAATGATGTAGATGGCTCGGCAAGAAGACTGCTGCAAATCGGCTACGGCAAAAGCTATCACTGAACCCACTGAAGCACAAGTTGAGGATCTGAATGATCCTCACACCAATCCCTGAAGCTCTGCGAAAATTTTGAATGAAGTCTTCTCGAGAGAGTTGGGTTTTCGTCCAACACTCACAAATCACCCGAGGGTTTCCGTCCTGGGGCTACGGCTGAAGTAGAGAACCACGTCTCACACCTCTCATACAATAAAATAACATGATCCCAAGATATCCCTCAATGGCCTCCTCTCTTTATTTTACAGATCTCTTGGAGCCTTCTAGAGCATTATTTTATTATTATTTTATTCATGGAGCACTTTTCCCTCTTATTAAAATATTCCTTTTTAATGCAGAAAAGAGTAAATCGGCTACCACGTCTCCTTCAGTCACTAAAACTCATGTCCAACTATCCCATCATGGAAGTATCCTCGTCCCGATTCCAATGAGCTATTACACTAAGGTGTTCTGTCATGTATTCCTCCCAGAATGCCACCGTGAGCATAATTAGCTGAGTTAAGCCCATAAATAACTCAAATTTCTAAAAGTTGTCGGAATGCATCGGAACGAAAGCCAAACTGCTCGGATGATGGAATATATCAAGCGAATGCCACCCGACCACATAGAAACTCCTCAAAACTCCTCCAAAAAGTCCCTGGGCCCGCTGATGACACCAACCTGTACTTGTGACCGGTCTGCTCCTAACTTTGGAAGTCCACCCTAGCCCTGTCATAGGTGACACAAAAAAAGGAATATTACATAAATGATAAATGATTCTCATAACAATCTTGAGTCTCATCACTCATGGACGACCATGCCTATAATAAGCCCTCGTGGAGCTCATGGTAGCATCGGAAGGCTGAAGCAAATTCTGAGGCAGGTGTATTGGGAGTCTCCATCTGAGATGGAAATCTAGAGAGATCCTCGGTCTCTTCATCAAGCCAACTCAAAACAAGGGGCTTCTCCTCCACAACCCAATCAGACTCTAAATCAATAGTATCCAATAAAATTGGATCTGTATCCTTTGGTTTCACTTGTTTTGTGAGAATTCAAAAGTTGTAGTAGATGAAAACCAACTTCTCCAACCTCTGATGCTCCAACTTGTTTTTGTTTTTGTTGTGAATGTGCTCAAACACTGCCCAATTGCGCTCACAAGAAGAAGCACTACAGGGTTGACTCAAAACTCTAATGGAGAATTCTTGTAATTGCAGTGCCTCAGAGCCACAATCTATCCACCAATGAGTTTTAAAACAATAACAACAAAGATTATCAGTTTGCAGTGCCAAACATATAAAAGAGAACTAGAAAAATTACAAGCTAAGTTCTAACAATTTGCACTTACAAGGCATTTTATTGTCCTTGAGACGTTGGCTTTAGCTGAATCCAAACATGCCAGATGCTTCCTTGTACATATCTCGTTGTTGGTGCCGAGAGACAGGACCATGTAATGCACCACATATGTCCCAGCGCTGACTGTGACCATGGGGAACTACTTCGTGACCGACTACTTCTTTGTGGTTGAAATTCCGGACACACCAACATAGTGTTGGGAGTCCAGTGGCGCTATGCCCTTGGCAGAGTCACCATTGATTGGAAGAGACTGGAAATGGAGTTTCTGGACTTAGATGGCAAACGAGTGATGCTGAGGGTCATGCACTCATACCCACCACAGAAAGTTTATGCGCACAGGATAGAGGTTGATTTTAGGCGTGGAGATATAGAGTGGGTTGTGGAGTTGAGGATCTCGAAGGCTGGAGGTGTGACTAAGCCACCTCATCCTGAGATTCAGGTTATCCTGGATAGATACCTGATAGTATTTGGGGACATACCGCCGAGCCATTCACCAGATCGGAGATTTGGGCATACTATTGCGCTGTAACATGGGGTGCAAGCAGTGATCACGACCCCCTATAGGCATCTTAAGGCCTACAGGGATGAGATTGACAAAGTTATTCATGAGCTCTTGGTATTGGGACACATCAGACCCAGTGCTAGTCCTTTTTCTTCTTCGTTTGTTTTGGTGAAGAAGAAGGATGGGTCACTAAGGATATGCATTGATTACAAGGCTTTAAACAAGAAAACCATGAAGAACCGCTACCCCATTCCCAGGATTGATGAGTTAATGGATGAGATGAGGGGAGCTAAGTTCTTCTCCAAGATCAATTTGAGGTCTGGGTATCATCAGGTCTGGGTGAGGGACAAGGACGTCCCTAAGACTGCGTTCAGGTGTCACTATGGACACTTTGACTTTTTGGTGATGCCATTTGGGCTAATCAATGTTACGACCACATTCTAGAGCTGCATGAACCACATCTTTCGTGGCTAGTTGAGGAAATTTGTGTTGGTATTTTTCGATGACATTCTAATATACAACTTGACCTAGGAGGAACACTTGCAGCAGGTAGAGGCAGTACTGCATATCGTGGAGGAGCAATATTTTTATGCAAAGTTGTCCAAGTGTGAGTTTGGTTTGACTGAGATGCTCTATTTGGGGCATATCATAGGGGTTGATGGAGTGAAAGTCCATGAGGAGAAGATCAGAGACATTCAAGATTTGGCTAGAGCCCAAGAATGTGACAGAACTTCGGGGATTTGTGAGCCTATGTACCTACTAAAGGAAGTTCGTAAAGGGTTTTTCGCAGTTAGTAGCACCCCTCACAGATCTGACCTAGAAGGGGGCTTCCCTTTGGACCATTATAGTGTAGGAGGCTTTTGAGCGCATTAAGCAGGTGATGAGCAGCTGCCCAGTGCTTGATCTTCCTGATTTTACACAGCCCTTCATCTTGGAGTGCGATGCATCCAGGGAGGGAGTGGGTGCAGTGTTGATGCAGGGAGGACATCCCATAGCTTTCGAAAGTCGAAAGCTAATGCCTCATGAGAGTTTGTACCCTATCTATGACAAAGAGATGCTAGCCATCCTGCATGCGCTAGCCAAGTTAAGGCAGTATCTAGTGGGGAACAGGGTTCGGGTGAGGACAGATCACAACAACCTCAAAATCTTTCTCGAGCAGAAATAGTTGCAGGAAAGGCAACAAAAGTGGGTGAGTAAGATTCAGGCCTATGATTTCGACATTGAGTATGTCAACGGGAAGCTGTTGATTTTTGGTAGCATCGGATGTGATCTAGCCTTGTAATTTTGTATATAGGCTAAAATACATGTATTTCATAAAACCCAGAAATGGTATTGAAAAATTCCACTTAGAGATAATTTAATTAAATTAATTAATCATTTTTTAATGTTTTCCTAAGTCTAAACTTAGGAAATTTGATTAATTAAAGTGTATTAATTAAATCAGGTGTGAATCTTCTAGATAAAGTCATGGATCATCTCCAAGTTAATCTTAGCCCTTGATTATGTTTTAATCTTGGTCATTGAAGGGTCAACAAAAGATTATAAGAAGGAGGGTGAGGGGCCTATGGAAAATACACTTGACACTTGAGCCATTGAGCATTTTCGAATTTGTGTGAGGAGACATAGCTTTTGATCAAGAACAAATCACTGGGGCTGGGTTTGCTAAGCGATTTGATTCAATGATCAGATCCAGAGAGGGGCATAAACAAAGATTGATCAGGTGGACCAACAATACATTTCAGAGTGAGGCAGCATCTACGCAGGAGAGAGACAGCGCAGTTTCTTGCAGAGATGATGCAGTTCCTGCGAAGAATCACACAAAGCCAGCGCAATGTCTCATGGAGTCAGTGAAGAGAAAGCTAGAGGCTGGGGTTCTACACCAAGAGGGCCAAGATCCAGCTTCAAATCAGCCAGATCAGCTGCAGAGAAGGGTGACGCAGTTCCTCGAGCTTGCCTACGCAGGCTTACGCAGATCTATCGTAGGCAATCACGCAGACGCAGTGAGGGCTTCACCAGTGTTGTTTTTTATCAGTCGGAGACTTGCTGAGTGAGGTATATCTCACAATTATTTTTGTTGTCTAGATTTCTCTGAAGGGTTTGCCAGATGTTGGCACCCTAGTTGTATTCAAGATTCTGCTGCTTAATATTACAAACCCTTAGATCTGCTGCACCGGTTTTCCCAAGTTGGGTTTTTCCGGGGACTTAGTCCAAAAATAAATGTGTCAATGTGGTTGTTTTTCATTGTATTTTGTTCAGATTGTTTCAGCACTTAGATTTATTCTGCAACATTATTTGTTTAGACTGCTTCAGTAATTACTTCAGTATTTCAATGTAATAAAATGATTATCAAAATAATAGGGAGAAGTAATTCAGATTTGTTGCAGTAGGAATCCAGATCTAGGATTTTTCACATGGTATCAGAGCTTATTTAAGCTGAATTGCAGGAGAAACGAAGAGAACCAGCATATCAGCACTAAAGAGTCTGGGATCTGCGTAATCAGCAGAAGGCCCTCCAAGAAAATTACGATGTCCAGGCCAGGAGGGCATTCCAGTGCAGAAAAGGCTCCCTCTGAGAGAGTTGACAGAGGGGTAAGTCTTTTCAGTTGCAGGAGAGGCAGCGTAGCAGACCAGCATAACTGAAGGACACAGTTACTGCACAGCAGTAAGATCTAGTGCATAAGCGTCAAAAATTTTCTGAAAAACACAGTTGGGGATTTCTTGATCTTAGAGAGCTTCTTACTCAAAAAAACTCAGTTTTTCTCGTGCAGCAGCAAAAGAAGTGACTTACTCCACAAGGAGTGCGTAAGTCAAGCTGAGCAGAGGGTTAGAGAAAGCTATCGACAGTTGAGGAGATGGCCAGCAACGGACTGCATGACCAAGATAGATTGGATGGTGCCTCCAACTACGTTATCTGGAAATCAAGGATAGAATTTCTCCTTGATGAGCATGATCTGAAAGCCCTCATAGACAACGCAGTGGCAGAACCTCTTGATGCAGCACACCTGAGGCAATTCAAGAAGAATATGGCAAGAGCCAAGCGATTGATCCTAGATGGAGTGAAGGATCACATCATACCCCACATAGCAGCAAATACCACGACTAGAGAAATGTGGGTAGGGCTGGAAAAGCTATATCAAGGATCTTCCGAGCAGCGGAAAATGTTCCTTGAAGAGAAGATGCGGAATATCAGGATGAAGAAGGGAGAGCGTTTTGACTCCTTGTCTTGAAATCAGGAAAACCGAGATCAACTGTCTGTAGTAGGATCTGCTCCTAGAGACTCAGAGCTAGTAAGGCTCACGCTGAACTCTGTTTCAGAGGATTATCAGGTCTTTGTCCAAATTATATTGGGCAGAGAAAGGCTTCCGGGATGGGAAGCAATGTGGGCAGCATTACAGCAAGAAGAGTTGAGGAGAGATCTCCTAAAAATCCACTTGGAGATGGCAGTAGCAGTTCAAAGGTCAAGAAGGAGGAAGAAGATAACACTGCCCTTGCATCAAAAGGGCAACAAAAACGGAAGAAGAAAGATCTGTCCAAGATCAAGTGCTTCTGGTGTGGGGAAATGGGACATTATGCCACACAGTGTCCTCTTAAGAAAAAGGATAAAGAGGAGAAGGAAGATCCATAAGCAGGAGCTGCCAAGATTGAGGCAGAAAGAGATTGTGCTATGTTGGCTCATATTCCGAAAGGAGAGAAATGGGCTGACTTGGAGTTGTAGATCCAGAATCTACAAGAAGGCGGGATCCTTGAGTATTTCCGAACTCTAGGATCACATGTGAGCTAAAACAACCTAAAGACAGTAGCAGGATGGATAATTGCAGCAGAAGATGAGAAGACAGTGCAGTGGCTAGCAGTACTAGAGCTTGATTAACGCAGAGAGGGAGCAGCAGCATCAGCAGTTGAGCAGCAACAGCGTAGTGCACACTGGTGCAGCGCAGTGCAGAGCAGCAACAACGCAGTATTTTCAGAGAGTTAGTGCAGAAACTAGCAGTAGCCAGTCTTATTTTTCAGTCGCTAACTTACTTGTCCAATTTCAGATGTTTTTCTTCTGCAATCAGCAACAGTGCAGCAGTGCGGCAGCAACAGCAATAGAGGAGCAGCAACAACGCAGTGCACAGGTGGTGCAGCGCAGAGCAGAGTAGTGCTCACGCAATGCAGAAGCAGTGCTAACGCAGTGCATTAGCATGTTTGCAGAATTTAGAGGGAGTTGCAGTACAGTGGCAGTTGACAGCAGCATGCAGAGTCAGTAGCAGGCTACAGTACAGTTGCAACGTTTTTTTTGTGCAGTGTTGATGAGCAGCATCAACAGCACAACAACAAATGTTCCAGAAGTCAGATCAACAACACATTGATGTGTTTTGCTAGAGCACTTTCCTCGCTAAGAAGGAGTGTTGATTTATGGTAACATGTTGATTTATGGTAGCATCAGATGTGCTCTAGCCTTGAAATTTTGTATATAGGCCAAGACACATGTATTCCATAAAACCCAAAAATGGTTTTGGAAAATTCCACTTAGAGATTATTTAATTAAATTAATTAATCATTTTTTAAAGTTTTCCTAAGTCTAAACTTAGGAAATTTGATTAATTAAAGTGTATTAATTAAATCAAGTGTGAATCCTCTAGATAAAGTCATAGATCACCTCCAAGTTAATCTTAGCCCTTGATTATGTTTTAATCTTGGTCGTTGAAGGGTCAACGAAAGATTATAAGAAGGAGGGTGAGGGGCCTATGGAAAATACACTTGACACTTGAGCCATTGAGCATTTTTGAATTTGTGTGAGAAGACACAGATTTTGATCAAGAACAAATCACTAGGGCTGGGTTTGCTAAGTGATTTGATTCAGTGATCAGATCCAGAGAGGGGCAGAAGCAGAGATTGGTCAGGTGGACCAAGAATACATTTCAGAGTGAAGTAGCATCTACACAGGAGAGAGAGCGCAGTTTCTGGCAGAGGTGACGCAGTTCCTGCAGAGAATCACGCAGAGCCAGCGTAGTGTCTCTTGGAGTCAGTCCGGATAAAGCTAGAGGCTGCGGTTCTGAGCCAGGAGGGCCAAGATCCAGCTTCAGATCAGCCAGATCAGCTGCAGAGAAGGGTGATGTAGTTCCTCAAGCTTGCCTACGTAGGCTTACGCAAATCCAGTGTAAGCAATCACGCAGAGGCAATGAGGGCTTCATCAACGCTGTTTTGATCAGCCGGAGACTTGCTGAGTGAGGTATATCTCACAGTTAGTTTTGTTGTCTAGATTTCTCTGAAGGGTTTGCCGGATGTTGGCACCCTAGTTGTATTCAAGATTCTGCTGCGTAATAATACAAACCCTCAGATCTACTGCACCTTTTTTCCCAAATTGGGTTTTTCCGGGGACTTAGTCCAAAAATAAGAGTGTCAATGTGGTTGTTTTTCATTGTATTTTGTTCAGATTGTTTCAGCACTTAGATTTATTCCATCGCATTATTTGTGTAGACTGCTTCAGTAATTACTTCGGTATTTCAATGAAATGAAATAATTATCAAAATAATAGGAGAAGTAATTCAGGTTTGTTGTAGTAGGAATCCAGATCTAGGATTTTTCACATGGTATCAGAGCTTATTTAAGCTGAAATACAGAAGAAACGAAGAGAACCAGTAGATCAGCATTGAAGAATCTGGGATCTGCGTAATTAGCAAAAGATCCTCCCAGAAAATTACGCTGTTCAAGCCAGGAGGGCATTCCATTGCAGAAAAGGCTCCCTCTAAGAGAGTTGATAGAGGGGTAAGCCTTTTCAGTTGCAGGAGAGGCAGCATAGCTGAAGGACGTAGTTACTGCACAACAGTAAGATCTGGTGCATAAGCGTCAGAAAATTTCTAAAAAACACAATTGGGGATTTCTTGATCTCAGAGAGTTTCTCACTCAAAGAAACTCATTTTTTCCCATGCAGTAGCAGAAGAAGTGATTACTCCACAAGGAGTGCGTAAGTCAAGCTGAGCAGAGGGTTAGGGCAAGACATCAACAGTTGAGGAGATGTCCAGCAATGGACTGCGTGACCAAGATAGATTGGAGGGTGTCTCCAACTACGTTATCTGGAAATCAAGGATAGAATTTCTCCTTGATGAGCACGATCTGAAAGCCCTCATAGACAACGTAGTTGTAGAACCTCTTGATGCAACACACCTGAGGCAGTTCAAGAAGAATAGGGCTAGAGCCAAGCGATTGATCCTAGATGGAGTGAAAGATCATATTGTACCTCATATAGCAGCCAAAGCCACTGCTAGAGAAATGTGGGCAGGGCTGGAAAAGCTATACCAAGGATCTTCCAAGCAGTGGAAGATGTACCTTGAAGAGAATATGCGGAATATCATGATGAAGAAGGGAGAGCGTTTTGACTCCTTGTCTCGGATTCAAGAAAACCGAGATCAACTGTCTGCAGTAGGATCTGCTCCTAGAGACTCGGACCTAGTAAGGTTCACCCTGAACTCTGTTTCAGAGGATTATCAAGTCTTTGTCCAAAGTATATTGGGCAGAGAAAGACTTCCAGTTTGGGAAGCAATGTGGGCAGCATTGCAGCAAGAGGAGTTGAGGAGAGATCTTCTAAAAGTCCACTTGGAGGATGGCAGTAGCAGTTCAAAGGTTAAGAAGGAGGAAGAAGATAACACTGCCCTTGCATCAAAAAGGAAACAGAAGCAAAAGAAGAAAGATTTGTCAGAGATCAAATGCTTCCGGTGTGGTGAAATGGGACATTATGCCAAACAGTGTCCTCTTAAGAAAAGGATAAAGAGGAAAAGGAAGTTCCACAAGAAGGAGCTGCCAAGATTGAGGCAGAAAGAGATTGTGCTATGTTAGCTCATATTCCAAGAGGAGAGAAATGGGTTGACTTGGAGTTGTAGATCCAGAATCAACAAGGACGTGGGATCCTTGAGTATTTCCAAACTCTTGGATCACATGTGAGCTACGACAGCCTAAAGACAGTAGCAGGATGGACAGTTGTAGCAGAAGATGAGATGGCAGTGCAATGACTAGCAATACTAGAGCCTGATCAGCGCAGAGGGGGAGCAGCAGCAGCGCAGTGCAGAGCAGCAACAGCGCAGTATTTTCAGAGAGCTAGTGCAGAAACTAGCAGCAGTCAGTCTTATTTTTCCATTGCAGATTTACTTGTCCAATTTCGGATGTTTTTCTATTGCAATTAGCAACAATGCAGCAGTGCAACAGCGGTAGTAGCAGCAGATGAGCAGCAGCAGCGCAGTGCACAGAGTGGTAGCACAGTGCAGAATAGTGCTCATGCAGTACAGAGCAGTGCTCACGCAATGCAGCACCATGTTTGCAAAATTTAGAGGGAGTTGCAGTACAGAGGCAATTGGCAGCAGCATGTAGAGTCAACAGCAACACAATTGCAGCAATGTAATATTCCCAATAATGGATTCTTCAGCAGATCATGCCTGAAAAATGCATTCTTCAGGTATGAGGGCTTCATCTATCATATCATATCTCTGAAAATGTTCAGCAACCAAAATAAATATCAGCAGTAACCTTTACTCATCTTTTAAGGGCAAAAAGGTGGGGAAAAGTGAGGATTTTGGCCCTAAAATGAGTGAATAAGGAAATATGCGTAAAATGACGGGTCAAGGTTCTGGAATATGTTAGAATAGGTCAAGAGGGACTTCCATGTCGAATTTCAGCTCAAACAAAGGCGTTTTGCTATGTTAAACAGTTCCTCCTTCCCGACTAGTCAAGAAAAACCCTGATTTCCCAAGATTTTGAGTATGCAGAATTTTACTGAAGCAAGGGTAGCGTATTTTCTGAAGGAATATGATGTATAACACTATGAATAATCATAGAATGAGTTTGAGTACAAGGCATAGGCTTTAAGCAAGGTTAAACAACAATTTTATATAGAAAACCCCTCAAGATAAAGGTGCCGCAAGACAAGAAAATAATCCAGAAACCCTACAACGTTTTCTGCAGTAGCTGTGAGACAGAAGATGCATATATAGCCAATAATAATGTATAGCAGCAGAAGAGAGTACAAATCTTGAGGAAACAACCTCTCAAGAGAAGAAATGCAAGCCTCCACAACACATGTACATAAACATGAAAAGTACTGCTATTTCTGCATAAACCCCAGACTAAGAAAATGCTGTATATGATATAATACTGCTGAAAACTGATGTCAACACATGGATATGACAATATATGGCTCAAATACAATAGGGGAGCAAGCTCTAACCCTTACAAGCAAAAATACCTCAATCCTCCAAGGGATTGGCTGAAACACACCAAAATGGAAAAAATGCCGGAGTTGCTGGGCAGCAGCTGCAACTCAATCTGGAACACAATAGAGAAGGCTGAAGATGATGCACCAACTGAAGTAGACCTCCTCCAATGGATCTCCAAGTGGAAGGCTGTTCCTTACACTTGAGATCTTCCCCACAAATCAACCCGCAAACCCCCCATGAAAATAACACAGATACTGAGAGGGACTGCGCAGTAGTGGGATAAAACTCCTTGGCCAAGTGCCAAGATCTGCAAATCAGCTCCAAGTCCTCCAATCCGATCCTCCAAAGGAAAGAGAGGCTTTCCCTCTGAAAAACAAGAGAAGGAAGTGGTGTCGTGAAGTCACCACGGCAACACCCTACAACACAGTATTACGCTGCTGCAGCAATAACGCTGTCCTGGAGGATGATGCTAAGAAAATAACCTTGCCCGAGTAGGCACTCAAAGTCCCCCGGGGCTAAGGGTGAGATCTCCGCACGGAGACACTCGGTTGCACTAAACAGTGCAGCAGACGGGCTAAACAGCCAGTGTGCCAAAGAAAGACAAATGTCTCACTCAATAATCAATAATCCAAGAATCCAAGCATGAATGAAATGAAGAGGCTCCTTCATCTTTTATAGTGTTGGTTTCCCTCCAAAACCCAATGTAGCCTCTCTCTCTCCTCCACATCCTCATCCTTATCTCCATAGAAGCTTGGAGAAACTTCTAGAGTGTACATAGGCCCCCTCCTCCACGTGGTGTTGGGTCCCCCCTTGACTCCCACTTAAGTCACAACGTTGTGCTACTAGGTGGATGTCTTATTTCATTTAAGTGAGTTTAGACCTTCTTTACTCACTTTTTATTTATTTACAAACCATAGGCGGCAAACTAAACAAAATAGAATATTCCAATTTGCTGTCGCAAATTAGGAATATTACAGTCCCCCCCGGCAAAATGTTGCTTGCCCTCAAGCAACTGTCTGAACAACTCTCCACCGATGCTGCAAAATGTGCCTGGATCCCAGATGCGCCACTGTATCACCCTGATATGAAAGGATCTCTCAATGCCAGGGTCCCAAACTGATCTCTCATGGTACCAGCCAACTAGCAATCCTCCTGGATCCCATTGCCACCATGGCCAATAATAGCCCAAGTCCCATGGCTCGGACTGCTCACTACCTCTAGCTATGACTGAAGACCATGACCGCTGCTGCTCTGCATCTATGACTGTGTAAGTTGGCCCATCAACTGTGTACCAACTCATCACCTCTTTCCAATCAACTGCAAGGGTGGAACTAAAGAATCTCCATTCGAGGCATGGAGTCTGGAATACAATGAAGAACATCTCCCTCATGTGGATCCTCCATCCCCAAGCAATCATCCAAACAAAATGAGCCACCTCCCAACAAGGCAACTCCTGAAAATATCCTTCCACCTCAAGCTCCAGTAATGAAGGTGGGCTGAAAATCTGATCTTGGCAAGCATCATAGCTTACTCCATGCTGTCCTTCTCTCCACTCATGACAAGTGTAGAGTGTATGCTGATCTTGGGCTGCAAAATCATTTCCCTCCAATGGCAAAGTGAAGAACAATCCTCCAAAGAAGGTTCCTCCAACAATGAAGAACAAGCTGGCCCAAAACAATCCATCCATGAAGAATAGGACATGTGCATCATGGATCATCCTAATGAGATGTTTGCTGAAGCTTTTACATGAGGATACATAATGCAAACAATCTCTCACAAGGATACAGCGCAGTCTCATCCACTGCAATTTTAGAAAATTACATGGCAAGCAATGTACAAGGTTCATCACATCTACTAATGGATAGCAAATGGCTGAATATGAAAACAACAAAAGACCAAACACTTGCCCATGGCTATACAATGGATGACTATCAATCTCATGGCCCACCTCAAAAGAGAACACATATGTAGTAGTGGTGGCCATGCCTCCTCCCATGCTCCCATTAGAACATGTAATGCAGAAAATACTCAAGGACACATCCAGCGCATGTGTCTCTCTCATAATCAAGCCTCCCATACAAATCTGATCTATATCAGCAAATGGAGACATGATCAGCAACAAAATGAAGGAAACGCTGAAGGTTACATGTGATGAAAAGAGGTACCAATAGCTTCCCCAACAAGTACAACGCAGTTTTACAAGTTGCTGCTTGATAAGAGTACAAGGCAAAATGTTTATGTTAAACATGCATGTCTTCATATAATACATGATATAGTGCTGCAAATGAACATACATGAGGTGATAAAACACTTTCCCAAAGCCACAAAAGATATGGTTGCCTCCATTATGTAGATTGGCCCAATAAAACTCATGGAGCAATATGACAAGCTTGCCCCCTTGTGAAGCAATGCACTGCATAGGAATGGCAAGAGTGTGCAAATCAATGAATGTACAGACAAACTCCTCACGATATGCTGGAATTAAGATGGTACATGGATCCATAAATGAGTCCTCCATAGTGTTTTGGCATGCTATGAAGAAGAATGAACCATGTGCTACAAGAAGATAATCCTCCTTATGCTTGGAAATCCAAGTTAAGAAGAATATGCCATAGTGATAAATGCCTCTATCATCATTACCTCCTCTAAGTGCAACAAATATGAGGTGATCCTGGGACCTATGGGTTATAGATCCACCATATCTCCGCTGGGCACACTTCATCCATAAATATCTGCTCCAAGGTGACAATGTTGTGAGCTCATGCAAGTAAGCTCCTGTCAATACAAAGCTCTATTCTTTGACATGCTCCTTGTCAAAGACTCTTCTAACAATGCTGCAACAAATGTGGAATACTTCCCAAGATGGAAGTGCTTCCAAGCCATCATCAGAGATCAAGGAGATAGTGCCATCCCCTCTTCCTGCAACATCATACAAAGTGTGAGAGCAAATCTGCCCTTGCTCTCCTAGGAACAAACCAAGCAACAAGACATTGTGTTGCCTCCCCATACCTCCATCATACAACTCATGTGATGAAGACACAATGAATGATATGAGTAACACATCAACACCATGCATCCATACTCTATGTTGCTCAATGATGCAAGTATCCATCCATATTTTCCCCATCCTCCTACTCTTAGGAAGAGTGTTTGCCAAGTGATGGCCAAACTCTTTCAAGAGTAACCAGCGCAACCAAGCCTCCTGCTGCCTGGTGTCATAGATCTGCAAGTAGCCTCCTAGCTCCTTGCTCATCAACCACATCCACTCAATCACTTGTGGATGACTTCTTCTTCTCCTCATCCTGGTATTCCTCCCATGAGGGCTACCATCCTCCCAAATCAAGTTTCTGACTTTGCACTTCATGGGATCTTGAAATATAAACTTCTCAAGGATCAATGAGACCCTATCAAGAATCAAATAGGTGGTAGGCAAAAAACTCCCATCATGATGTGTATGGCTCAAGGGATGTCCAACACAAACATGAGAGATGTTATCCATCCTAAGATGTCCTCCATCTTCTATCCGCTCTTGTGAGAAGGGAATGAAAGCATTGCATTTCATGGTGTGAAGTGCATATCCAATGAGATCTCTCCTTGAGACCTCCCTCTCATCCATAGTCTTCCAAAACTAATGAGGTCTTGGATCGGAAAGTAGAAGTTTCTCTTTGAGCTGAGAGGAGCTCATTGAGAAAGTGTCATCTTGAAGGGAGAAAGGATTTCTTACTCCAAGATGTCTACCATCCATCTTCAAGGCTTCAAACCCCAACCTCCAATGTAATGTACAATCCAACAATGGCTCATGAGAATGATGGTTTGATTCCTCCTTGAGTGTTTCCATGTTGCACAGCGCAGTGCAACCAGGCTGCTCTATAGTAGCAATGAGATTTGACCCTTGATCTACAAGAGTCCCATCCTCAAAAGTGTTGGCTGCCCCAACTGTCGATGCATGTGGCTGCTCCTCCACAAGTGTGACAGTGTTTCCACAAGCCTCCTCAAGAGGTGATGTGATCTCTTCTTCTCGATTATAATTGGAAGTGCATGGTACTTCCTCTTCTTTTTCTTCATTCTTCTTGACCTCCTCAAAGGTGGATGTATCTTTTCTAGATCTGAAAAAGAAATAACCATCCCTTTTCACCGCTCCGGTCTTCTTGGGCTTAGACTCACCGGGACTAGTGGATCCCTCATGCATGGGAAGAGGTGATCTCCCAGTAGTACGCTGCAAATCTGAACTCTGTATGCTAGAAACTCCATCCTCTTTGAGCTGACAGTAATCTTTGAAGGGCAAAATTGCTTTTAAGTCTTCCCCCATGGACTTCCATTCTCTGAAATAATCTTCAAGAGGTATACGACCATGTTGCCTCGGTACTTCAGGTAAGAATGTAGGCATTGTGATCCTCATATTTTCCATAGATAGCCAGCTCCACAGGCTGAGCCAGAACTATGCTCTGATACCACTGTAATATCCCAAAAGGGAATTTTCAGCAGATCATGCCTGAAAAACGCATTCTTCAGGTATGAGGGCTTCAGCTATCATATCATATCTCTGAAAATGTTCAGCAACCAAAATAAATAGCAGCAGCAACCTTTACTCAGCTTTTAAGGGCAAAAAGGTGGGGAAAAGTGAGGATTTTGGCCCTAAAATGAGTGAATAAGGAAATATGCGTAAAATGACGGGTCAAGGTTCTGGAATATGTTAGAATAGGTCAAGAGGGACTTCCATGTCGAATTTCAGCTCAAACAAAGGCGTTTTACTATGTTAAACAGTTCCTCCTTCCCGACTAGTCAAGAAAAACCCTGATTTGCCAAGACTTTGAGTATGCAGAAATTTGCTGAAGCAAGGGCAGCGTATTTTCTGAAGTAATATGATGTATAACACTATGAATAATCAAAGAATGAGTTTGGGTACAAGGCATAGGCTTACAGCAAGGGTAAACAACAATTTTATATAGAAAACCCCTCAGGATAGAGGTGCCGCAAGACAAGAAAATAATCCAGAAACCCTACAACGTTTTCTGCAGTAGCTGTGAGACAAAAGATGCATATATAGCCAATAATAATGTATAGCAGCAGAAGAGAGTACAAATCTTGAGGAAACAACCTCTGGTAGAAGAAAATGCAAGCTCTCCACAACACATGTACATAAACATGAAAAGTACTGCTATTTCTGCATAAACCCCAGACTAAGAAAATGCTGTATATGATAGAATACTGCTGCAAACTGACGTCAACACATGGATATGACAATATATGGCTCAAATACAATAGGGGAGCAAGCTCTAACCCTTACAAGTAAAAATACCTCAATCCTCCAAGGGATTGGCTGAAACACACAAAATGGCAAAAATGCCGGAGTTGCTGGGTAGCAGCTGCAACTCAATCTGGAACACAATAGAGAAGGCTGAAGATGATGCACCAACTGAAGTAGACCTCCTCCAATGGATCTCCAAGTGGAAGGCTGATCCTTACACTTGAAATCTTCCTCACAAATCAACCCGCAAACCCTCCATGAAAATAATGTAGATACTGAGAGGGACTGCGCAGTAGTGGGATAAAACTCCTTGGCCAAGTGCCAAGATCTGCAAATCAGCTCCGAGTCCTCCAATCCGATCTTCCAAAGGAAAGAGAGGCTCTCTCTCTGAAAACAAAAGAAGGAAGTGGTGTCGTGAAGTCACCACGGCAACACCCTACAACACAAGATGTCATTGCAGTTGACACAATGTTCAAGGAGGATACAAGAAATACCTTACCGAGAGAACTCCTAAGTTCCGGCCAGGGTGAGACCTCACTGCCCACAGCCTGCATTGAATACAGCAGATTTAGGCTGTCTGTTTGCACAAGAAAAGACAATGTCTCAACTCAATAATGAATAGTCCAGAACTCACATGAATGAAAATGAAGAGGCTCTTCTTTATAAGGTTATTTCCTCAAACCCAGCCCTCCTCCACATTCTCATCCTTATCTGCGCAGAAGCTTGGAGAAACTTCTAAAGTGTACATAGGCCCCCTCCTCCACGTGGTGTTGGGTCCCCCCTTGACTCCCACTTAAGTCACAACGTTGTGCTACTAGGTGGATGTCTTATTTCATTTAAGTGAGTTTAGACCCTCTTTACTCACTTTTTATTTATTTACAAACCATAGGCGGCAACTAGACAAAATAGAATATTCCAATTTGCTGTCGCAAATTAGGAATATTACAAGCAATTTTTGTGCAGTGTTGGTGAGCAGCATCAACAACACACCAACAGATGTTCCAGAAGTCAGATCAGCAACACATTGAGGTGTTTTGCTAGAGCATTTTCCTCGCTAAGAGGGAGTGTTGATTTATGGTAGCATCGGATGTGCTCTATCCTTGTAATTTTGTATATAGGCTAAGACACATGTATTCCATAAAACCCGGAAATGGTTTTGGAAAATTCCACTTAGAGATTATTTAATTAAATTAATTAATCATTTTTTAAAGTTTTCCTAAGTCTAAACTTAGGAAATTTGATTAATTAAAGTGTATTAATTAAATCAAGTGTGAATATTCTAGATAAAGTCATGGATCACCTCCAAGTTAATCTTAGCCCTTGATTATGTTTTAATCTTGGCCGTTGAAGGGTCAACAAAAGATTATAAGAAGGAGGGTGAGGGGCCTATGGAAAATACACTTGACATTTGAGCCATTGAGCATTTTCGAATCTATGTGAGAAGACATAGCTTTTGATCAAGAACAAATCACTAGGGCTGGGTTTGTTAAGTGATTTGATTCAATGATCAGATCCAGAGAGGGTCAGAAGCAGAGATTGGTCAGGTGGACCAAGAATACATTTCAGAGTGAGGCAACATCTACGCAGGAGAGAGACAACGTAGTTTCTGGCAGAGGTGACGCAGTTCCTGCAGAGAATCATGCAGAGCCTGCGCAGTGTCTCTTGGTGTCAGTCAGGAAAAAGCTAGAGGCTGGGGTTCTGAGCCAGGAGGTCCAAGATCCAGCTTCAAATCAGCCAGATCAGCTGCAGAGAAGGGTGACGCAATTCCTCAAGCTTGCCTACGCAGGCTTACACAGATCCAGCGTAAGCAATCACGCAGAGGTAGTGAGGGGATCGGCCGGAGACTTGCTGAGTGAGGTATATCTCACAGTTAGTTTTGTTGTCTAGATTTCTCTAAAGGGTTTGCTAGATGTTGGCACCCTAGTTGTATTCAAGATTCTGCTGCTTAATAATACAAACCCTCAGATCTGCTGCACCGGTTTTCCCAAGTTGGGTTTTTCCGGGGACTTAGTCCAAAAATAACTGTGTCAATGTGGTTGTTTTTCATTGTATTTTGTTCAGATTGTTTCATCACTTAGATTTATTCCGCAGCATTATTTGTGTAGACTGCTTCAGTAATTACTTCGGTATTTCAATGAAATGAAATAATTTTCAAAATAATAGAAGTAATTCAGAGTTGTTCTAGTAGGAATCCAGATCTAGGATTTTTCACATAGCATCGGATGTGCTCTAGCCTTGTAATTTTGTATATAGGCTAAGACACATGTATTCCATAAATCCCAGAAATGGTTTTGGAAAATTCCACTTAGAGATGATTTAATTAAATTAATTAATCATTTTTTAATGTTTTCCTAAGTCTAAACTTAGGAAATTTGATTAATTAAAGTGTAATAATTAAATCAAGTGTGAATCTTCTAGATAAAGTCATGGATCATCTCCAACTTAATTTTAGCCCTTGATTATGTTTTAATCTTGGCCGTTGAAGGGTCAACGAAAGATTATAAGGAGGGTGAAAGGCCTATGGAAAATACACTTGACACTTGAGCAATTGAGCATTTTCGAATTTGTGTGAGAAGACATAGATTTTAATCAAGAACAAATCACTAGGGCTGGGTTTGCTAAGTGATTTGATTCAGTGATCAGATCTAGAGAGGGGCAGAAGCAGGTGGACCAAGAATACATTTCAGAGTGAGGCAACATCTACGCAGGAGCGAGACAGCGCAGTTTCTTGCAAAGGTGACGCAATTCCTACAGAGAATCACGCAGAGCCAGCGCAATGTCTCCTGGAGTTAGTCCGGAGAAAGCTAGAGGTTGGGGTTCTAAGCGAGGAGGGCCAAGATCCAGCTTTAGATCAGCCAGATCAGCTGCAAAGAAGGGTGACGCAGTTCCTCAAGCTTGCCTACGCAGGCTTATGCAGATCCAGCATAGGCAATCACGCAGAGGCAGTGAGGGCTTCACCAGCATTGTTTTTGATCAACCGGAGACTTGCTGAGTGAGGTATATCTCACAATTATTTTTGCTGTCTAGATTTCTCTGAAGGTTTTGCCAGATGTTGGCACCCTAGTTGTATTCAAGATTCTTTTGCTTAATAATACAAACCCTCAGATCTACTGCACCGGTTTTCCCAAGTTGGGTTTTTCCAGGGAATTAGTCCAAAAATAACTGTGTCAATGTTGTCGGTTTTCATTGTATTTTGTTCATATTGTTTCAACACTTAGATTTATCCCACAGCATTATTTGTATAGACTGCTTCAGTGATTACTTCGGTATTTCAATGTAATGAAATAATTATCAAAATAATAGAAGAAGTAATTCAGATTTGTTGCAGTAGGAATTCAGATCTAGGATTTTTCAAAGAAGCACAACATAGTAGCTGATGCGTTGTCCAGGAGGCCGACTTCTATTTCACTAATGAGCATTAAGCTGGATTGGAAAGCTCATTTGTTGGTAGAGTACTCCAAGGATCGATTTGCATGTGAAGTATTGGAGGGACAAGTGACAGATGACCACTACCGGGTGATGAATGGAGTGATATACTATCGAGACCAGATTTATCTAGTGGCCAACTCCCAACTGCGAGAGAAGATCGTACACATAGCCCATGATTCACCATTGGCAGGGCAAAAAGGATTCACGTAGACTTACAGGTTCATCAGGAAGAGGTTCTCATGGAAGGGCCTCAAGGATGATGTTCTGCAACACATTCGAGAGTGTGAGGTGTGCCAGCGGAACAAGGGAGAGATGACACATCCAGCAGGGTTTCTTCAGCCACTTCCCATCCCTGAGGAGAAATGGGATATCATTTCGATGGATTTCATCACTGGGTTGCCCACAGTGCAGGGAAAGGATTGCATCTACGTGGTTGTTGATCCTTTGACGAAGTATGCACACTTCTTCGTGATCTCGACCAAGTACATGGCCTCACAGGTGGCCGAGTTATGCTTTAGAGAGATATTTCAATTGCATGGTCTCCGCAATACCATGTCAGCGACCGAGACTGTAATATTCCCAATTAGCAGCAGCTAATTGGAAATATTAATTTTGATCAATTTTGCCTACTATAGTTAAATTATAAATAAAAGTGAGTAGAGGACAGAGAGGACATATCATAAACATAGGATTCACTCTAGTAGACACCATGATGCAGCTTAAGTGGGCCAAGGGGTGCAAAGACACGTAGAGGACTACTCTAGCACGATGGAGGGAGACCACGGGTTGAGATGGCAGCGTGGGGCCAAGAGAGGCTACGTTGGAGATGATGGGCCTAGGGTTTAAGAGAGAGGCCAACGTTATAAAAGGAGGAGAGCCTCCTCATTTTGGTCATTCAAGTTTATGCATATTGAGCTGGTCACTACGACTTTGAGCACGTTGGCTATTTAGCTTGTCTGCAGCACTGTTTAGTGCATTGAGTGTCTCCGTTCGGAGATCTCACCCTCAGCCCGAGGAGAATTCGAGTGCTTGCTCGGGTGAGGTTGTTCCATCAGTATTTTGCAAGAGGATCGGTGTTTGGCATTTGTGGAGGAGCAGTGCATCCATAGACTGCGCAGTCTTGAGAGGGAGGACGCAGTCCTTATTGAGGGGGCTCCGATGTAGCATTCTTTAGGAGGATTTTGGTCAGGAGAGTGAGCAAGGGACCAGCCCTTGCCTATTGGAGACGTTTGGTTGAGTGGGAGGTCATATTTTGGAGTATTCCATTCAGTCTCAGCGCAGAGCCTTGGAGGATAGCGTAGATCCCCAAGGGGGGTATTTTCGAGGGTCGGCCATTCCAGAAACGCTCTCTGGGCTTTTCTGGGTATTGTGATTAGAGGCGGATTCCAGAGTTTCAGCTCATTCCAAGTAGGGGAGCAGCCCCAACTACTCATTTGGTTCCAGCAGTAGCAGCTACACGACAATTTTCCAGCAGCTTGGACACAGATTAGAGAGCAGCCATTCCATTGATATTCTGAGAGTATTTCTTCACTTGCCTGGTGCAAGTGTAGGTGCCATCACTTTGATCACCTATTGTACTCATTTCTATTCTCAGTATAATAAAATGGCTCAGTATTCTCTCTATTTTATGTGTATTTGTTGCATATATTGTTCCTAGCATTTTATGTACTGTTGTATGATCCGCATCACTGCTCTGAGACATACCGTTGCTATACCATCTGTTGTGTTTTGCCCATACTCTATAGACGGAGTCTGGTGAGGGCCAGGTAGCCTCCAGATCTCATCCTCTTCCAAAGGTGAAATATCTGGTAAACGCCCCTCCAGTCCATCTCTGGTTTAAAGTTGACTGTGTTTGAGAGATATCCCTGAAAAAGGGATATTACAGTGGTATTAGAGCTCATAGACCTGGCTCAGCCTGTGGAGCAAGTTGTCTATGACACCGAAAGAGCAGTTGTGGGGATATTTCTCTATGAACAGAGAGGGTAGGCAGAATTTTACCCACCAAACGCAGTAGAGGTGGAAAATATGGGGGTCTCACAACAGTATGACCAGCATTTACCAGCCTTCAGTAGGCCAACCAGGTTCACGATGCCTACATTCTTACCTCCAGTACCAAGTGAGAAAGGGAGGCGGCATGACCATATACCCTTTGGAGATTATTTCCGTGAATGGCAGTCCATGGGGGAAAATTTCA
The DNA here is from genome assembly GCA_034641835.2 of Pinus albicaulis. Classification (NCBI taxonomy): domain Eukaryota; kingdom Viridiplantae; phylum Streptophyta; class Pinopsida; order Pinales; family Pinaceae; genus Pinus; species Pinus albicaulis. The sequence continues at coordinate 685,834,495 of CM076570.1, forward strand.
GAGCGGCTTTGCCCTTCAGAGATTTTTGTCAGCTCAGGCAGGATGAAGGAGGAAGGAGCAGTGGGGGGTCTGGCACGCAGAGTTCAGAGTTGCAGCATACCACTGGGAGGACACCTTTTCCCACGTATGATGGATCCACTGATTTCACGATTCGAGATCGGGTGGGAAGGTTGGACACCTCTTTCCAGCTTGACTGAATGACGGAAGGGGAAGCCATCAAAATGGCTACCTCGCACTTAGAGGATGAAACCACACAGGATCATGGGGAACATGTGGATACACTTAGTATGGCGCAGGGGTCACCTGTGTTGGAGACTTCTTTGACCATGTCGGTTGACATCGTAGTTGAGGGAGTAGAGCTCACCCCAGTAGTACCATCCATTGAGGTGATGGCTGGGGTAGTGTCCAAGTCTTCAGGTGGTAGCAGCACACGACAGATGGGTGAGGTCCCAGGAGATGTATCCATCCTTGATGAGACACTAGGAGAAACAGAGGTATTAGACGATAGTCGCACACAACGGTGTCATCAACCTCGAGCCGACCTTCTAGTTTTGAAAAGGAAGGCCACATCAGTACGAGAGGCTATTTTGTTACAAAACGAGGAGCTAGAGGGCATGAGAGTGATTTGTGCCGAGTCAGCAGCCAAGTTGGCCCACATTGGGGAACGGCTGGATTCCCTAATGGTACAGCTAGAGGGCACATTGGAGTATCATAGCAGCCCCCTTCAGGCATGAATAGACGGGGCTAGCAGCATTGTTGGGTCACCTCTTTCCATTGGAGAGAGAGAGACGAAGCCACCTAGTCAGATCTCATACATTGACTTGGATAGAAATATGAGACGATCAAAGTTGCACACGGTGCAACATCCACATGTTGAGGTTGGATGGCGAGAGATTTTGAGTTGGTACCCGGTGGAGTGGGTTACGGAGATAGTGGTGGACCCGGGTGTAGTTCAGCAGGAGTTTCCAGGTGTTGGGAATACAGGAACCCCAGACTGGAATTGGGATCTAGGCGGGATCACCCATCATTTCCCAGGCAGGTCGATTGACTATGTCTTGGAGGGTACAATTGGCCTAGCAGTTGAGCATGCACATTTGCTTGGGGATTTCCAGTCAGCTCCAATGGCCAACCAGTTTATGGGCATACTCCCTAGGTTGTCTTGGTATGACATTTGTGCACGGGGTCACAGGGTGATCAACGTACCTTGGCAGGAGCTTGTCGGAGGAGGTAGCATTGGCAGGCCACCAGATGGTGCCTTGTATGGGGCCAAGGATTTTTCACCTTTGTGTGGGGCACAGAGGTCACAGCAGAGCCGAGCAGTGGTGGTATCACTACTGACACATAGGGAGATTCACTTCTTGGACCCCTCGGGAAGGATTTGGAGTGATGATCCATTCGACGGCGGGTATAGCGGTGTGACAGTGGAGGTGATGATACCGATTGGGGGTGGTCCGACATGTAGAGACACAACTCTAGGTCATCACATCCAAGGATGTGTGGGAGCCTCTAGCGTTGAGCAGTGGACTAGCGGTGGACATGGAGTTGCATGGTGGTGCACTGTAGTGTGTGGGACTACATTGTGGAGTAGGAGTGTCCTACATCACATTGAGGACACGCGAGGAGTGACCGATGCCTTGACACAGACAAGGCACGAGACAGTACAGGGTGGTATAGCAGTAGTAGGGGGTATCCAGCAGTATACAAGGGTATGCCTCAGTGTGCAATGGCATGTCGAGGAGTATATGGATGATCGGTGGTATGCGAGGGCGTATGGTGCTGCACGGCAGGGTCTTAGAGTATTGCATCCAGGGAGACTCACGGACAGGGACACCAGGCTTACCTTTGGGGGTAGTTCACCCAGGATCGATGGGGAGACAGATGAGCGGTACTTGATGGTATCTGTGGGGACTCACACACCCGACACTCTTCTACATCACTCACAGGCACAGTCGATTTTGTTGTTGTCCTTTGGCACTTTGGGCATGAGTAGCGGGGTACGCGAGGCTCACCCAAGATATTTGGATGGCACTCAGCACACTAGGGGAGAGACTTCTCAGCAGTGGCACTGGGTCGGTGCGCTAGTTGACAGCCATAGGTCAGGGGATGAAATGATCCTCTGCAGGGGTGGCACATCAGTCATCGCTGAGCCTACAATTTGGGAGCAGGTCATGAGGGAGACATGTGTCACTCTTTTCTCAAGGCGTGTCGAGACCATGCATGAGCAGAGGATACTGGGTACAGCAGAGGTAGCATCCCAGTATGTGTCTGGGCTCTAGACGATGTATCGACACATTATCGAGAGGGTGGATGGCATATTCAATGTAGATGATGTGGCGGAGGTAGAACAGGAGGGCATCCCTTCTGTATGCCAGGGTGAGGACTCTTCTTTATATGAGTCCATAGGATCAGTCAAGGACGCTTCTGGGGAGCGAGGGCAGTCATGCAGAGATGGAGACAGTAGACCGAAGCTGCATTCCAGTGTACAGGGTGAGCAGTCAAGGGACTCTACGGGAGATACTCTGGGCGATGAGTCACTTGTGACGATTCAGCTAGAGCTGCATATGATGGAGCCTGAGTCAGCAGAGGAGGATACTATTCACATCATGCATGATAGTCCTTTGGGGGAGAGCCAGATGGAGGCTCACATCGAGTCCGTGATGGATATGCGGCTAATCGCGGGGTCAGCCATTGAGGAGGAGCAGTCAGATGCACTGACATAGAGTACGGTGACAGCAGTTGCAGATCCATATCCTCTGGAGGTGTTGGAGGTTGATGGGATTGTTCTGCAAGGGGCTAGTAGACAGCAGGCGCTGTTGGAGATGGTGGGGCATCCATCTGTGGGTCGACACAGGGATGAGGCATAGTTAGATGTACACACAGTCAGCAGAGCTGCAGTATTTTCAGTGAGCAGCACTCTCTAGGAGTACATCGATGGGGCTTGCAACATATCTTGTCCACTTTGGCCCATTATAGAGAGAGGGGCTTCCTTCTACAGGCAGCTTTCATTGGCAGACAAGGCAGAGTAGTGAGAGTTGATTACGGGCTGGCGGCAACACTCTAGGCATGTTCCATATGCAGTTGTTGCTACATTGGATTCTTCTTCCAAGATGGACTGGCGGGAGATCATGAGTTGGTACCCTCTTGATGGTACGGTAGTCTTCGTAGGGAGCACAGCGGAGCAGGGGCCCTTAGACATAGTAGATGTTACAGATTCCAGTTGGCAGGAGGGCACAGGTCGTCATTTCTTCAGCACTCCATCCCGATTTCAGGAGAGCAGGATCAACGCGGAATTGAGTCAGGACTTGGATTGGAGAGAGGTGATGAGTTGGTATACAGTTGGTGGGGTAGCTTATACAGTTAGAGGTACAACACAGCAGGAGCCAGGGAGCATTGATGCTTGTTGGCGGGCTTCATTTCATGGGGCATCAGCTATAGCCAGAGGCAGTGCACAACCTGAGCCGCGGGACTTGGGCAATGATTGGCCATGGTGGCGTTGGGATTCGGGAGGATTTTTTGTTCGCTGGTACAGTGAGAGATCAGTTTGGGATCCCGGCATTGAGAGATCCCTCCATATCAGGGTGATACAGAGGACAGGGAAGATTCAGTGGTGCATCTGGGACCCAGGCACATTTTACAGTGATGGTGGGAAGCATCAGCTAGAGAGGATGTTGTTCAGGCATTGCTTGAGGACAAGCAATTTCTGGCGGGGAGGATTGTAATATTCCCAATTAGCAGCAGCTAACTGGAAATATTAATTTTGATCAATTTTGCCTACTATAGTTAAATTATAAATAAAAGGGAGTAGAGGGGGACATAACTCACTCTAAACATAAAGTTCACTCCCTAGTAGACACAACGTTGTAACTTAAGTGGGCCAAGGGGGCCAAAGAGACCACGTAGAGAGGGGACCCTCTAGAGCATGTGGAGGGATTGTGCAGGTTGAGTTGGCAGCGTGGGGCCAAGAGAGGCTACGTTGGAGATGATGGGCCTAGGGTTTGAGAGAGAGGCCAACGTTATAAAAGGAGGAGAGCCTCCTCATTTTGGTCATTCGAATTTATGCATATTGAGCTGGTCACTACGACTTTGAGCACGCTGGCTGTTTAGCTTGTCTGCAGCACTGTTTAGTGCATTGAGTGTCCCCGTTCGGAGATCTCACCCTCAGCCCCAGGAGACTTCGAGTGCTTTCTCGAGTGAGGTTGTTCCATCAATATTTTGCAGGAGGATCAGTGTTTGGCGTTTGTGGAGGAGCAGTGCATCCATAGACTTTGCAGTCTTGAGAGGAAGGACGCAGTCCATATTGAGGGGGCTCCGGTGTGGCATTCTTTCGGAGGATTTTGGTCAGGAGAGTGAGCAAGGGACCAACCCTTGCCTATTGGAGACGTTTGGTTGAGCAGGAGGTCATATTTTGGAGTATTCCATTCAGTCTCAATGTAGAGCCTTGGAGGATAGCGTAGATCCCCAAGGGGGGTATTTTCGGGGGTCGGCCATTCCAGAAACGCTCTCTGGGCTTTTCTGGGTATTGTGAGTAGAGGCAGATTCCAGAGTTTCAACTCATTCCGAGTAGGGGAGCAGCCCCAACTACTCATTTGGTTCCAGTAGTAGCAGCTACACGACAGTTTTCTAGCAGCTTGGACGCAGATCAGAGAACAACCATTCCATTGATATTCTGAGAGTATTTCTTCACTTGCCTGGTGCAAGTCTAGGTGCCATCACTCTGATCACCTATTTTACTCATTTCTATTCTCAGTATAATAAAATGGCTCAGTATTCTCTCTATTTTATGTGTATTTGTTGCATATATTGTTCCTAGCATTTTATGTACTGTTGTATGATCCGCATCATTGCTCTGAAACATACCGTTGCTATACCATCTGTTGTGTTCTGCCCATACTCTATAGACAGAGTCTGGTGAGGGCCAGGTAGCCTCCAGATCTCATCCTCTTTCAGAGGTGAAATATCTGGTAAACGCTCCTCCAGTCCATCTCTAGTTTAGAGTTGACTGTGTTTGAGAGATATCCCTGAAAAAGGGATATTACAAAGACAGCCATTTTATGGGCGGATTTTGGTAGGAGATATTCGATTGGTGGGTACGGAGCTCACTCCTAGTACGAGCTACCATCCCCAAACGGATGGCTAGATGGATATAGTTAACAAGTGGTTGGAGGGCTACTTGCATAACTACATCACCGAGCAATAGAAGGCATGGTTGAGGTGGCTACACATGTGGGAATACTGCTACAACACCACCTTCCACATGTCTATAGGTATGTCTCCATTTCATGCTTTGTACGGTTATGATGCTTTGACATTTGTTGATGTCATGTTTGGAAATAGCAAGGCCCCCCAGGCCAAGGATTGGATCGAAGAGAGCCAAGACATTTTGAAGGCCCTCAAGGACAACATGAGGTCTGCGTAGAACCAGCAGAAGGTCTACGCTGATAGGGGCCGCGTGGAGAGGCACTTTGAGGTTGGAGACTTAGTGTACCTTCGCCTCCATCCATATAAGCAATCCACACTTAATCAGAAAGGGGCCGAGAAGCTCAAGCCTCATTTCTATGGGCCTTACCGGGTCACTCGGAGAGTGGGGGAGGTATCATATGAGCTGGAGCTACCCCCGGGGAGCTAGGTGCATAAGATATTTCATGTCTCTTGCCTGAAAAAGGCTTTGGGATAGCAGGTGACAGCAGCAACTGAGTTGCCTCCCATGGATGATGAGGGGCACTTGGTACTTCATCCATAGGCCATTTTGGACACCAGGGAGAGGCAGTTGAGGAGGAGAGTGATCAAGGAGTTTCTGATCAGGTGGAGAAATCTGCCAGATTAAGATGTCACCTGGGAAGGAGAGCAGATCCTCCAACACCCATCATTGTAGTTGCTTGAGGAAAAGCAACATCTTGGCAGGGAGGATAGTAATATTCCTAATTAGCAATTTTTCTAATTAGAAATATTAAGTTTTGATAAATTTGTATTTCCTAATGTTAGCTGGAAATAATGTGGGTTGGGGACCCACAAATTAGATTAAAGTGAACTAAGTCATTTTCCTATAGTTGAGAGGCAAATATTGCGGCCTTGGTGGGGGTAGGATGGGCCAATGAGAAGGCACTGCGCATTTCAGAAAGGCAACGCTGTGGTTGGGAAGGAAAAGACAGTGCAGGAGTGGCCAGAGGAGGGGCAGCGCAGTTTTGGTGGGGCCCCAAGGGAACTTTGGGCCTTTGGAAACAAAAAAGGAAGAGGCAGCTCATTTTTCTCATTCATTCAATCTTCTATTCGAATTCTCTTTTGACAGAGCACACTTGAGTGAGAGCTAAGTCTGCATTGTTGTTTAGCAATCGATTATTCCCGAGCGGGAATATCAACCTCAGCTTCGAGGGACTTCGAGTGCCTGCCCTAGGGAGGAGAATTACACCAGTACGATTCGGGGAGGAGTTGTGGATCCATTCACAGTGAGTTCATCAACAGAGACAGCATAGCACAACCCCAACAATGCAGTCACTTCGCAGTAGTGAGAGGGAGCTCATCCGGGTGCATAGGAGTGCAGGAGTTTTGAGGTGGAAATTGGTGGGGAGGCTGAGAGCTTCCTAACAGGGTTATTGCACATCTTTTGGGAGAATTCTGTTGTGATATTTGCCAGTGCACAGTTTCAGCCAGCAGCATAGAGAGCCAAGCCCAAGAGGGCCAATTTCCAGGGTTATCCATTCCACAATTCTGTCGCGGGTTATTGTGGATTTTGTGAGTAGAGTCCGGGGTTAAATGCCTGGAATTTTTTTAGCAGTATAGCAGGCCCTTACAACATTTCCTCTGCAGCAGCAACAATATTTTGGCCAAGGACTACGCATAGCTACAACCACGCAGTGTACACTTCTAAGGGAGATTTTAGGCTTGTTCCGAGGCTATCTTCAGCTTGCCTCGAGCAAGCCCAGGTGTCTTCATTCCAGCACCTCTCTTGTACACAATTTATTGATATTAATAAAATGGCTCAATAGTATTTTATGGCTCTAATGGTGTATTGATTCCAGGTTTTGTTTTGATGTTTGCTTATTGTCTTTTAGCCTGTTATTACTGTAATTTACCGATTAGGAATATTAAAATAACTCATCATAATTGAAGTCTATCTCATGAACTCACACTCATGCTAGAGAAATACAAATTCATGGTCTTCACTGGCTAAGGCACAAGCCATAAGACCTTCACTCGCTACAATTTCAACACTCCGTCCGAGGACTATAGGCACCGGTGAATTGCTTGGTTATCTCACTTATGGCAATATCTATTGGCTCCTAGTACTCTTGCATTAATATCTATGGTGGCATCTTTCTAAGAATTGTTTTTCTCTCAATGGTTAATGAGATTTGTACTAACACTATATAATTTGATAACTTTATATGCACTTGATTCTATTCCAGAACATAAAACTTGAATGGTAGATGATTGAGTAATTTAGTTCCCTGATGATGGTCCAACAATTGTAATCGCACCTTTAGATTTTTTTTGCACCTTTTATGTTGAACTATTGCAATAGAAATTGAGGTTTAGGCACGGTTTTGATATTGGAAGCATTCATTTCACTTTTAATCTGTGATAATGTGTTGATGCCTTATGACCAATTCTATGACGAATGGTGAAAAAATTCTTGGCATTCATATTCAATATATTTTCAAACTATCACTGTGTTGAGAACATGCTAAAAGTGTCACTACTCTAAACATTAACATTTTGCATGTAACAATTTTTCTGTTTGTCATTAAGTGTATGTCTACTATACAATGATGGTTAGCTTTGATATTTTAATACTCTCGTGTTGTTAATAAATTGAAGTATGCTCTAACGTATTTCATAACACGAAGGTACCATTCATCCTCATGTTTCAAATATGAATAGAGAATTTATGGCGTAACTATTCTAATGATAGCATTGGTATCGTTGAATGTTGCTAACTCCAAGGAATTTGAGTATTCTTCATCAAGAGCTTGATATTTGGCATATGTATTTTCCATGATCTACTCTGACTTGTTGTAATGCTCCCTCCCACCCACTTAGATAAACCAAGCCAAATGGGAGGTGTTACTCTTCCCCAACCCGACCTTCATGGTCTCATTATGGAATTAGGGTTACAAAATTTCCTCTTCTCCCAAAGTTAGTCAAATTAACTTTGGTATATACCATCATATTCAACTTGTCAAGAGCTTTGAAATGATATAAAGTTCATCGAAATATGATACCAGGATCAAAATTTATGGTTGTTTAAAATTTGGCCAATAATCCCTCGTAGCATCAACAAGTAATTCCATGTAGAAACCCCCTAATTATCCTATGTGGCTTTGCAACCTCACTAGCGACCCCCACCATGGCCCCCGCCACGTTATTGTGCCACTGCACCTCTACGCCTTCCCCGACTAACAAAGGTTTACGCTCACCCACTGCTATGATGCGACAAACTTTTCTCTCTTAGCTGTTTGGAAGAATTTTCATTCCTCGACCTCCATTAGTCATGGCTCGGCCAGTAAACACACACTTTGAACCTCCCCGATTATGCGACTTGTGATGACATCACACTAATGTCATGTTGCTATGTGGCCTTCTTTGAAGGTGCCACGTGTCACCCAATTACAGGCCACATGTCCATCCAAAAAGGTTCTTACTACCTAGCACGTGTCATGTTGTTATCGTGCCACGTCACCATTCTGTCCACATCACCTACCATGTGGACTCTGTCTTGGACCCCACTAGAGCTTGGACGCTTGTGCAATGCAACACTTCTCCATTATTAAATATTTTTGGTGGTTTCTCACCATGGACCCTTCCACGACATTTCAACTTCATCACGCCCCACCTTCCCACCGAGACAAGAGTAAGGCCCCCATTCAGCAAGGCCAGTGCACGAAAATAATTTTGTCATTACATAATGGATGGATTTTTCCGTCCACGATCTCCATTACTGCACCAGCACCAACACCAACCACTTCCTCAACAAGGCACGACACAACGGGAACCTTACCATCAACTAACAAATAAGTTTTTTTCTTGCACCTTCTATCACCATGCCATTTGTAGTAGTTTACCACCCCACAAGGGGCCTGCGATGCGATGTGAAATCAAGCATTAAGTAATGGGAATGACCCCCATTAACTGCCTAGTGACACTTAGAAGTTTTCCTAGTCTACCTCTTCCTCCTACACTGTAACAACAAACAACTAAACCCATAGTCCTCACACATGAAATCGATTCCTTCATTACCTCTTTCACAAGTGGTTTACACCCATCTTATCATTCCCCGGGGGACTTTTAAACCAAGGTTTCTTAGCGCTATTTTCAAGCCTTTTCAGCCTTCATCCAAGGGTCGTTCACGCACTTACATAGGCTCATAAAAGGAAAACACACATATCGTTAGTATGTTGGACCATTCACCATTAAGGTATGTTATTACATAATCGATCATGAACATTAGTAAACAAACCATACAAGACCATCTCAACATCCAGGGAATTGTCATGCCCTTACAATAATACAACATATCACTATACATTGCATTGCAACACATAGATGTATATATACATATATTTATTCCCATTGGACTACCAAACAAGTCAAGACTCATAACAACATAAGTAATTGTTCACATTACGTAAATAAGCATTGGAATGCAGTGAGTCAATTATCTTTAACCTAGATGACCAGAAATTGGGAGAGGGACTTCAACTCTCCTCCCAATTGTAGGCTAACTCCATTGTTATTCTTTCTTGCAGTTAACCACCCCTGAGCCATATTCAAATCCTAAGGAGTGAAGTGCTCAAGGGATTCAACACTAGTCACATGAACAATCACCTGGGAATCCAGAGATCATAGTGCCTCCACCTGGCTTCTAGGAATCCAAAGCACACAATGTCTCCACCCAACACAACCAATTCAGGGAATCCAAAGCATCTAGAGCTCCACCCCAAAACAAGTTAAGGGAATCCAGAACATCTAGATTTCCACCCCACAACCAGTTCATGGAATCCAGAACATCTAGTACTCCACCCAAACAACACTACAGGAATCCAGAGTTCCTAGCACCTCCACCCACTTTGCACTTCAAGAATCCAAAACCATAGTGCCTCCACTTGGGTCCTACAGGAATCCAAGGCACACTATGAATACCATGTGATAGCTTCCATGGGAATACAAAGAGCTAATCCTCCACCTATTAACCGATATTCGGGAATCCAGAGCTCTATTCAAGCTCCACCTAATAAGAATGCTCAGGAGTCCAGAGAGATAGTCCCCATCTGAGTGAGAACACAGTAATCCAGAGCACTTTGCTCCACCTGTTTTCCATTTCTCTTCCACCTCCATTTCCTCCCATTGTCTGCATATTCTCGCTTGTCTCCTCTGTAGACGCTTTCATCTTCCTGCGATGCCTCCTGAATCCAGCACACTCCCCTCTTTTCCCAACCTACTTTGTAAATTTATGTAGATGTCTTATGCTTGATGCAACTTTAATTTTTCTCCAATATCAGATAGCAATCACATAAACAATAAAGTAAAATGCTGATAGAACATACCAGTAGAGTGACAAAAGACAAGCCAGAAATATATAAGTGTGTTGGTGCGTTACGGCAGTCAACGGGATGCTTCAACCAGCAAAGTCTCAATATGGTCAGCCAACAAGCAACGTCACACAACCCTCTAGGACAGCCAAATGGTCAACTCAAAAGTCAACTCAAAAAGTCAATGTTGTCAGTCAACGGTCAACTCAAACAACAGCAGCAACAAGGTCAACACAGCAAGTCAAAGTCAACGTCCAACCTCGGGAATAGTGCCAAGAAATGTGGATTTGGAAAATCGAAATTTTGGGAAAGTTTCAGGTATGTTTGACCTTGCGTTGACCAAAGTCAACGTTGGTCAAAGTTTGTTGCAGAAACCCTAGCCGAAAACAGAAATCCGAAAACAGTTTTCTTCCTTGCTGCACTTTCCCACGTGTAGAGAGAAGAGACTCCAAGTGATCGAACCAATCAAATGAGGAGAGAGAAATGTGTGAGGATGAGATGAGTGAAATGTCCTCCAACATTGACCTTATTTATATCCATCAGTGAGGGTGTGTGACACAACTGCTGGGGCACAAAACCTTAAGGTCGACCTGCACATATTTTGAATAAATTCAAAATAAATGTTCTGCTCATCGGATGAAGATGATCTTTAGATCGATCTTGCACCTCTCCGGAAGAGGAGTCCAATAAAAATATTGGCATCTTCATCTGAGCATCACAACATGGAGTTTGGACCTAGTTGTCCAAAATTAACACTCCCTCTCAACTAGGGAGAACTCCATCCACCTGTGCAATCCAAACATCGTGTGTCATCCCACCGTAACTTGCTTTGCTAGCTTCTTTATTTCAGAACAGAAGTGGGTCAGTCACAAAGACATCATTCCCGGCTGACAGATTCAGCCCAGAGGTCAAAAACCTCTATTGGACTCACAAAGGGTCTCATACCAACCCGAAGTTGGTTTACCTGACCCGAAGTCAATTGGAGGTCCGAAACCTCACTATACTTGATCCCAGATCAAGTGGTTGGACCGTGCCATCCTAGATAGAGAGTACGACAATCTCTGATGCGTCCATCACTCTTTGCTACTAGTCTCTAGCTTTTTCCACCTCACTGGCCAAATGAGAGGTACTTCCCATGAGTCTGGAACTCAAATGGGTAGGATGCATAAGGGGCACAGATAATGAGAGGTGACCAACTCAATCATCATAACAGTGGAGCAGAAGCACACCAACAAGGTTCGACAAGCCTAGCCCTGTAGTTTCTTATAGCTCCGAGAAGCTATCCCCAAAGCCCCCCAGAGCTCCAAGAGCTCATCGTCCAACAGGACCCTCAAAATAGGGTCGTTCCACGATTCCAAGATTCTCACGAAAGGTTAGGAACATGACCTTCCCCAAGGGCATTGTGAGAATATCCGCGACCTGCTCATCAATTCCTATATGATCAAGCCTTATGGCGCCTCACTGTACCTTATCCCGGATAAAGTGGTACCAGCCATCAACATGCTTGGATCGATCGTGGAACACGGGATTCTCTGACAAACGAATCCCCCTTTGGTTATCACAAAAGATAACAGTGGCATGTAGCACATGCTTGAACAGCTCACTGAACAATTTTCGCAACCAAGTGACTTCACAACGGGCCATACATGCTGCAATGTATTCGCCCTCAGTGGTGCTCAAGGCTACCGACTTTCGTTTCCTGCCCGAAGCAGATCTACGTGTGAAGCAGCATCTAGATGTGCTCTTGCGATCCACCACACTACCATCCCAATCGTTATCAATATATACAAGGAGTGTCATGCTCCCGGTATGATATCTCAGCCCATGGTCTATCGTGCCACAGAGATATCTCAAGAGTTTCTTGGCACCAACCCAGTGAATGTTATATCAACCATGTGTTGACTCAAAGTGTTCACTGCACAACATACGTCTGGACGGGTGTTCACTAAGAACATTAAGCCCCCTACGAGTTAACGATACTCAGTAGGATTTGCTAGCATGGGCCCAGTAGCGCTGCCACTCAACTTCTTAAAGTTGAGCTCCATCGGTGTCGATACGGACTTACAGTCCACCATACCAAATCTTTCCAGAAGCTTCACAATGTATTTTCCTTGAGAAAGGAAAATCTCGCCAAGTCTCTGTTAGACCTACAGGCCTAGGAAGTAATGCATCAATCCTAGGTCCTTCATCTCGAACTCAACAGCGAGCTCCCTCTTGCACTGATGAATGAGAGGGTCAGCACCTATCAAGAAGAGGTCGTCCACATACAACACCAGAATGAGAGGCTTTTCTCTGTCAACCTTGAAGTAGGGGTTTGGATCAGCATTACTACGGGTGAAGCCCAGCTTCATCAGGTAGCTATCTATCCTCTCATACCAAGCTCTGGGTGCTTGCTTCAACCCATAGAGGGCTTTCTTCAACCTGCAGACATGGGTGTCCCGATCCTGGACTTCGAACCCCAGAGGTTGCTCCACATACACCTCTTCCTTTATCGCACCATGCAAAAATGCTATCTTCACATCCATCTGATGAAGACTCCATCCTTGCGTAGCAGCAAGGGCTATGATAGATAGGATGGTGGTATATCGGGCCACAGGTGCAAATATATCATCATAGTCTATGCCTTCTTTTTTAGAGAAGCCACGGGCAACGAATCTTGCCTTGAACTTTTCAGCACTTCCATTAGATCCATGCTTGATCTTGTAGAGCCATTTCGAGGTGACAATTGCTTTGTCCTCCAGTCTTGGAACCACATCCCAGACATCATTCTTCATTATGGACTCATACTCTTCGTGCATAGCATCCTTCCAGACTTGATGCTTTACGACTTCCTCAAAAGATCCAAGCTCAGATTGTACAATAGTACTCATGGCTGCTAGATACTTGTAATATTCCTAATTAGCACCGCTAATTGGAATATTTGATTTTTGTATAGTTTTGTCGACTATAGTTAATTAATAAATAAAAGTGAGAAAAGGGGCCTAACTCACTTTAATAAAATAAAGTGTTTCCCTAGTAGAGGCAACGTTATAACTTAAGGGGGAGCCTTGGGGGTCCACACCACGCATGAGAGGAGGCTCACGTAGCCTCTAGGAGCTTTTGCGCAGTCTTATGAGGAGCACGTGGGAGAGAGAGGGACCACGTAGGGTTTTGAGGAGGGCCAGCGTTATAAAAGGAGGGAGAGCCATCTCATTTGGCATTCTTGTTGTTGATGATATTGAGCTAGACTTTTGTCTTCTTGAGCACGCTGGTTGTTTAGCTTGTCTGCAGCACTGTTTAGTGCGTTGAGTGTCTCCAGTCGGAGATCTCGCCCTTAGCCCCGGGGGACTTCGAGTGCCTGCTCGGGTAAGGTTGTTTCTTCAGTCTTTTGCAGGAGATTTGGTTGTTGTTTGGCGGAGGAGCTGGGCTTCTTTTGGTGACTGCGCAGTCCCTGGGAGAGAGGACGCAGTTCCAGTTGGAGGTGTTCTGTTACGCGGATTTTCTGCAGGAGTTTCAGTTGGTATTCAGAGGAGAGGGTCAGTATTGCCGGCAGGAGGTTTCTTGAGGAGTTTGTGGCTCCGTTTCATCTTATATCTTTTGGCATCTGCGCTGAGCCTTCCTGGGCAGCGTAATTCCTTGAGGAGGGTTTCCTTGGTGATTTTCGGAGGCTGACCATTTTCTATATGGTTTCTGGGTTTTGTCCGAGGTGGTGAGTTCAAGTGTTCTATAGATTTTCAGCTCATTCCGGCAAGGGGATCAGCCCCTAGTTCCAATCCATTCCAGCAGGAGCAGTTTACGACAGTTTCTTCCAGCAGCTGGGACGCAGTTTCTTGTAGCAACCATTTCCTGTTTTTCTGAGAGGGTTCTTCACTTGCCTTGTGCAAGGATAGGTGCATTTATTCTGATTATCCATTGTATCTCATTATATTCTCAGATTAATAAAATGGCTTAGCATTCCCGACATTTTTATGTGTATTTGCTTTATGTTCTGTTTCCGGAATTTTCTATATTGTCGTATGCTTGTATTGCTGTCTATTTCCCTTGAGGGATATTACAGTGGTATCAGAGCATAGATCTGGCTCAGCCTGTGGAGCTAGCAGTCTATGAGGCCAAGGGATAGACCCCACATCTATTACCGGGGTAAGAGATACAGAGACGTTGAGCATAGGTTGGAGAACACCTACGGAGAGGGGGACTGTGTTCGAGTGGTGGACACAGATCAGGAGCAGCCTGTGACAGAGCAGGAGCAGCCTGTGACAGATACAGAGCAGGAGCAGCTTGTGACAGATACAGATCAGGAGCAGCCTATGGTGGACGCAAAGCAGCAGGGTCCTATGGCAGACGAGGAGGATGCGAGGAGATTTAGAGATGCGCTCCTCCAACACATGCAGGATGTGACGAGGCAGATGGAGTCGATGGGACAGAGACTCACGGCGTTGGAGGTTAGGCAGCGGGAAACCCCAAGGGGTTTTCAGATCGGTGAGGGATTGGGCACGTCCCACCATATGCCGGAGCATGATGCTATTCCCATCATGGCATCTCATGCACCCACGCGATCCACTATGCCCACATTCCTAGCAGAGGACACAGGGGCAGGAGCACAGCGGGAGCCAGAGCCTGAGCCTGGCCAGATGGACGCCTACATTGCAAAGTACCTAGCACGCGGGCCGGGGATCAGAGATCTTATCTCATTCAGAGATTATGTTCAGCTCCAGCGTGATGGTAGACCCCGGATCATCACAGAGGGCACATGCATCATCATGATGACCACCGCGCAGCTAGCAGATTTCATTTTCCCACGTTTGATGGCTCATCAAACAGTTCGGCAAAGTCTTGGGTAGAGAAGTTGGACATCTATTTCCAGCTTAATCAGATGTCGCAGTCAGAGGCCATTAAGGTGGCAACATTACATCTGGATGGTGAGGCCCAGGACTGGTGGTTTCATGGGATGACGACACTCGGGCATTCTACAGTGGGGACATATGCCGAGTTTACCCGGTGGGTGATAGAGCGTTTTGACAGGAGGGATCCGGAGCAGCACTTTGTTGAGCTGACGAAGCTCAAGCAGACTGGGAGCCCAGAGACTTACATTTCAGATTTCTTGAGGGTTTCAGTGATGGTGCCAGATCTATCCGCAGCTCGGATGGTCTACATGTTTGTGGAGGGGTTAGCAGAGCCACTTCGTGGCCTAGTCAGGTTGACTAGACCAGCTACACTTCAGGATGCCATCAGCAGGACCCGAGATTTACAGGATATCTTACCCAGGACTCGAACACCTTACCCCCAGAGACAGGCTTTCCAGCCTAAGGGGAAGGATACGAGGATTCCGCCTCCCAAGGGGAATCCTGGACGAGTGCAGGTTGATGATGAGGCCAGGAGGGAGCTGAAGAAGAAGCGGTTGTGCTTCACTTGCCAGGAGCCATGGGCACCGGGACATAGATGTGCTGCAGGGAAAGCACATTTCATTGAGGTCTTCTCCGAGAGCAGCGGGGAAGATGATGAGGAGGATGATGTGGAGGCAGGAGATAGTTGTGCAGTGCAGGGTACCTTACCACCTCCACCACCACTAGCAGGTGGTGCGTCATTTGCACCTACTGGGGGAGCTCTAGCAGCATTGCGAGGAGTTCCCAAGTACTTAACGCTGCGCGTACGAGGGACAGTGCGTGGCCAGCGAGTCTCAGTCTTGGTCGATAGTGGGGCAACCCACAACTTCATTGATGCACAGATGGTAGAGCGGAGGGGTATACAGACTGAGAGTTTTGATGGATTTTCCGTTTTGGTCCCAGGAGATCAGACCATGATGTGTGCTCGGTATGTTCCTGAGTTATCAGTGACGATGGGCACCTATACACTGACAGATCATTTCTTTGTGGTCGATATTCCGGACACCAACATGATACTGGGTGTTCAGTGGCTTATTACTCTAGGGAAGGTCACGACGGATTGGAAGGCCCTAGAGATGGAGTGGGATGATCCCAAGACAGGGAGGCATGAGAAGATACGAGGACAGCACACATATCCGCCTCAGACTGTGTTGGCACATCGGATGGAGGCAACCTTCCGTAAGGGAGACATAGAGTGGGCAGTAGAGCTGCGGGCATCGGAGGCAGCGACTACAGGACAGGCAGTGCATCCAAAGGTACAGACTATCCTTGACAGGTATGCCATAGTATTCGGGGATATTCCGCCAGGGCAGCCACCGGATCGGGGGTTTGAGCATACTATTGAGCTTGAGCAGGGTATACAGGCAGTGATCACCACCCCCTATAGGCATCCCAAGGCTTATCGGGATGAGATCGAGTGAGCTATTCAGGAGTTGCTGGCCCTTGGGCACATTCGGCCGAGCACGAGTCCTTTTGCTTCTTCTGTGGTGTTGGTGAAGAAGAAGGACGGCACATTGCGGATGTGCATCGATTACAGGGCTCTGAACAAGAAGACCCTGAAAAACAGGTACCCCATTCCCAGGATCGATGAGCTGATGGACGAGTTGAGAGGAACCCGGTTCTTCTCAAATATTGATTTGAGATCTGGGTACCATCAAATACGCGTGAGGGAACAGGACATTCCCAAGACCGCCTTCAGGTGTCATTATGGGCACTTCGAGTTTCTGGTTATGCCTTTTGGGCTGACCAATGCACCCGCTACCTTTCAGTCGTGCATGAACCATATCTTCAGGGGTCATCTGAGGAAGTTTGTGCTGGTCTTCTTCGATGACATACTCATCTATAGCAGGACGTGGGAGGAGCATCTCCAACATATTGAGACAGTGTTGCGCATCTTGGAGGAGCAGCAGTTCTATGCCAAGCTCTCCAAATGTGAGTTCGGATTGACGGAGATGCTGTACTTGGGGCATATTATAGGAGTGGACGGGGTGAGAGTCCACGAGGAGAAGATCAGGGCCATCAGAGATTGGCCAGAGCCGAGGAATGTGACTGAGCTTCGGGGATTTATTGGCATTTGCACTTACTACAGGAAGTTCGTCAAGGGTTTCTCACAGCTTGCTGCACCCCTCACAGATTTGACGAGGAAGGGGGCATTCAGTTGGTCGGAGACAGCACAGCGAGCCTTTGATAGGCTCAAGGAGGTGATGAGTAGCTGCCCCGTGCTTGCATTGCCAGATTTCACGCAGCCATTTATCTTGGAGTGCGATGCGTCAGGAGAGGGGATTGGCGCAGTATTGATGCAGGGTGGTCATCCTATAGCTTTTGAGAGCCGGAAACTCCTTCCGCATGAGAGGTTGTATTCCATATACGACAAGGAGATGTTGGCCATTATGCATGCATTGGCCAAATACCGGCAGTATTTAGTGGGCAGCAGATTCAGGGTGAGATCAGATCACAACAGCCTCGAGTACTTTCTGGAGCAGAAGCAGTTGCAGGAGAGGCAGCAGAAATGGATCAGTAAGATCCAAGCCTATGACTTTGACATTAAGTACGTCAAAGGCAAGAATAACGTGGTAGCAGATGCTCTTTCACGTAGACCAGCCACGTTATCTCTTATGAGCTTGGACGCTGATTGGAGGGCTCGACTATTGGTGGAGTACTCCAAGGACAGGTTTGCATGTGAGGTATTGGATGGGTAGGTAGCAGATGACAGATACAGGGTGGTTGATGAGATTATCTACTACAGGGACAGGATCTTCTTGACTGAGGGGTCTCAGCTTAAGAAGAAGATACTCCATGCATCTCATGATTCTCCATTGACTGGCCATCAGGGGTTTACCAAAACCTACAGGGCCATTAGAGAGAGGTTCTCATGGAAGGGCCTCAAGGAGGACGTACTCCAGCATGTCAGGGAGTGCGATGTTTTTCAGAGAAACAAGGGAGAGATGAGCCATCCCGCAGGGTTGTTGCAGCCTCTTCCCATTCCAGAGGGGAAATGGGAGAGCATATCGATGGAATTCATCACAGGATTGCCCACGGTGCAGGGCAAGGATTGCATCTTTGTCGTCGTTGATCGACTGACGAAGTATGCTCATTTTTTTGCCATATCCGCGCACTACACAGCAGCACAGGTGGCCGAGCTGTTCTTCAGGGAGATTTTCAGGTTGCATGGTCTACCTAAGACCATTATCAGTGACAGGGACAGCCGCTTCATGGGCGGATTCTGACAGGAGCTTTTCCGGCTAGTGGGGACAGAGTTGACACCGAGCACTAGTTATCACCCACAGACGAACGGACAGGCAGATATAGTTAACAAGTAGCTGGAGGGCTACTTGCGTAACTATGTCAGTGGGCAGCAGAGGGCATGGCTGAAGTGGCTGCATTTGGGAGAGTATTGCTACAACACGACGCATCACATGTCCATTGGTATGTCGTCGTTCTATGCTTTGTATGGGTATCATCCTTTATCTTTTGTGGACGTGATGTTTGGTGTTAGCAGGGCTCCGAGAGCCAAGATCTGGATCCAAGTGAGTCAGGATATCCTCCGAGCTCTCAAGGATAACATGGCCACAGCACAAAATCAGCAGAAGTTGTATGCTGATAGGGGTCGGGTGGAGAGACAGTTTGAGGTAGGAGACTTGGTCTACCTGCGATTACAGCCATACCGACAGTCTTCACTTAAGCAGAAGGGGGCTGAGAAGCTTAAGCCCCGCTTTTATGGGCCATACAGGGTGATACGCAGGATTGGGCAGGTTGCATATGAGTTAGAGTTGCCCCAAGGCAGCAAGATCCATAACATTTTTCACGTATCATGCCTGAAAAAGGCATTGGGCCAGCAGGTGACAGTCACGGATGAGCTACCACCTACGGATGATGAGGGGCATTTGGTGTTGCAGCCAGAGGCTATTATTGACACCAGGGAGAGGCAGCTGCGGAGCAGGACGATCCGGGAATTCTTGGTGAGGTGGAAGAATTTGCCGGATGAGGATGCCACTTGGGAGGATGAGAAGATTTTACAGCATCCATCACTTCAGTTGCTTGAGGACAAGCAACATTTTGCTGGGGGAGACTGTAATATTCCTAATTAGCACCGCTAATTGGAATATTTGATTTTTGTATAGTTTTGCCGACTATAGTTAATTAATAAATAAAAGTGAGAAAAGAGGGTCTAACTCACTTAAATAAAATAAAGTGTTTCCCTAGTAGAGGCAACGTTGTAACTTAAGGGGGAGCCTTGGGGGTCCACACCACGCATGAGAGGAGGCTCACGTAGCCTCTAGGAGCTTCTGCGCAGTCTTAGGAGGAGCACGTGGGAGAGTGAGGGACCACGTAGGGTTTTGAGCAGGGCCAACGTTATAAAAGGAGGGGGAGCCATCTCATTTGGGCATTCTTGTTGTTGATGATATTTGAGCTAGACTTTTGTCTTCTTGAGCACGCTGGCTGTTTAGCCTGTCTGCAGCACTGTTTAGTGCGTTGAGTGTCTCCGGTCGGAGATCTCGCCCTTAGCCCCGGGGGACTTCGAGTGCCTGCTCGGGTAAGGTTGTTTCTTCAGTCTTTTGCGGGAGATTTGGTTGTTGTTTGGCGGAGGAGCTGGGCTTCTTTTGGTGACTGCGCAGTCCCTGGGAGAGAGGACGCAGTTCCAGTTGGAGGTGTTCTGTTACGGGGATTTTCTCGGCAGAGCTCTGGGCCATATTCGCAGGAGAGGGTCGGCAGATGTCGGATGTGGAGGTTTCTTGAGGAGTTCTTCAGGGTTCCATTTCAGCTTATATCTTTTGTCATCTGCGTTGAGCCTTCTTCCTCGTTGTGCCGTAATTCCTCGAGGAGGGTTTCCTGGTGATTTTCGGAGGTCGACCATTTTCATATGGTTTTGGGTTTTGTCCGGGTGGTGAGTTCAGGGTGTTCTATAGATTTTCAGCTCATTCCTAAGAATGAAATCAGCTCATGGTTCAAATTACCTCGGCCAGCCACCGATTCCATCGCCAGCTTTCTTCCTGCCACCCGGGATGCGCTCAGAAAGCGAAACGATTTCTCGTTGTTTTTCTGACAGGGTTCTTCACTTGCCTTGTGCAAGGATAGGTGCATTTATTCTGATTATCCATTGTATCTCATTATATTCTCAGATTAATAAAATGGCTTAGCATTCCCGGCATTTTTATGTGTATTTGCTTTATGTTCTATTTCCGGCATTTTCTATATTGTCGTATGCTTGTATTGCTGTCTATTTCCCTTGAGGGATATTACAATACCCTTAGTATCTATTCGACTTCTTGCTTTCATGAAATGTCCCCCTTGGGGCCATATGTCCCTCGGCATCCCCGAGAGTGTCCCTGAGCCATGATGGTCTCTTCCCTATCGAGGGAGGTGGATCAATCGGGTCCATCAGTCCTTCAGCATCGGGCATCGTCTCATCCTTCGGTTCTTCATGATTTCCAAGCCTTGCTTCATGATCTTCCTCAAATCTCGGAAGATTGACTAATTTCCTCAGGGAATCATCTTCGTCAAAGGTGACATCGTGGCATATCTCCACTTCCCTTTGACCAGGCACATAGACTCTATAGGCCTTCGAAGTTTCGTTGTAGCCCACAAACATTCCCTTCTTCCCAGAAGTATCCAACTTGCTCCTCTCCTCCTTCGGTAGATGAAAATAAACAGGACATCCA
The DNA here is from genome assembly GCA_034641835.2 of Pinus albicaulis. Lineage (NCBI taxonomy): Eukaryota > Viridiplantae > Streptophyta > Pinopsida > Pinales > Pinaceae > Pinus > Pinus albicaulis. The sequence continues at coordinate 685,855,543 of CM076570.1, forward strand.
AAAACTCTAAAATGTGAGACGTCAAGTTTCTTACCAGAGAAAACCTCTTCCGGAGTTTTGGAGTCCAAAGCGAAACGCAGGCATCGGTTTTATATGTACACAGCAGCGTTCGCAGCTTCTGCCCACAGAAACTTCGGTAGACCCTGGTCACAAAGCATGGCACGGGCAGCTTCCACAATGGTCCTGTTCTTTCGTTCAACAACGCCATTCTACTCAGGAGTATAGACAGTTGTGGTCTCCCTCTTGATGCCAGCTTCTTTGCAAAAGTTATTGAACTCGTTCGTCTCATATTCAATGCCATTATCGATCTGTCAGATAGTATCACGTGTCATTGCTCCCAGTGGACTTCCCCCAACCTGGTAGAGTGTATCAACTCTAAACCCAATCGTGATAGCTTCCTTGAAGCTCTTCTTCCAGATACGCACCTTCCCATCAATGAATTCCACATTGAAACCATTGTCTTCCATGGCTGAAATAGACACAAGGTTCTTCTTCAAATCAGGTACATAGAGTACCTCCTGCAAGCGGAGGACTTGACCTTGAGACAAGTGGAGGGTCACAGTCCTTGTTCCTTTCACGGGATATGTGGCATTATCTCCAAGGATAATTTCCAGATTAGTGTCATTCTCAACCATATTAGAGAGAGCTTCCTTGAACCCAGTGATGTGCCTTAAGGCACCACTATCTATCAACCAGACATCCATAGTGTCGGGTGGAGATGCAGCAGAGAGGGCAGATACAAGAATGAATTCATTTCTTTTATCAACAACATTTGATTCCTCATACCTGGAATTTCTCGACCTTTTGAAAGGTTGACCATTTCCGCCAGAGGGAGCCTTCCTCTTCCCCTTGAACCTGTTGTTCCTTTGATTTCCATTCCTCCGGTTGTTGTTGTTGTCATCACCATTGGGAGAATCCTTCTTGAAAGGGCAGTCTCTAGCATAGTGACCTGGCCTAATGACAAGTGTAACACTTGCCCTTCTTTTCTTAGGCCCCTGCTCTTCCTTTGTTCTTTGGACCACCAAAGTTCTTCTTTCTAGAATGAGCAGCGTAGGCAGCATTTCCTTCATTTTCATACTCCTTCATCCTTGTCTCTTCTTGTACGCATCTCGATAGTACTTCGTCAAAGTCAGGTATCACATTTTTATTGAGAATGGTAGTGTTGAACACATGCCATTTGTATGAGAGCCCTCCAAGTGCGGTGAGTACCATCTCACGATCAGCTATTGTCTCCCCAATAGCCAGCAGATTGTTCTTGATCTCGGTCAACTTCAGAAAATATGATTGAACAAACTCATCCCTACCTTTCTTCAGATTCTTCAATTGATTCTTGAAGAATAGGACTTGATTCACATTGTTGGCCTTGAACATGTTGACTAACTTATCATACATTTCCTTGGATGTGCCTAGCTCAGAGATGTAGGCAATCAGACTCTTATGAATTGAGTCCCTGATCATCAGCTTTGCTTTGATCTCCCCCTTCTTATACTTTGTTTTGGCAGCAGCGGTTGCAGTGGATGGAGGCTCTTGGATTTTACCCTGCACATAGTCCATGACATCTTGGTCTTCCAACTTAAGATCCAATGTCATCTTCCAAGCATGGAAGTCATCCTTCCTAGTCAATTTGTCATCAGCCTTAAAGCCATTGCAGTTTGAGGAACCCATCCTCTTCTTCGGTGATTGCTACAAACTAGGGTTTTATCTTCACCTCAGCTCTGATACCATGTAAATTTATGTAGATGTTCTATGCTTGATGCAACTTTACTTTTTCACCAATATCAGATAGCAATCACATAAACAATAAAGTAAAACGCTGATAGAACATACCAGTAGATCGACAGAAGACAAGCCAAACATATATAAGTGTGTTGGTGCGTTACGGCGGTCAACAGGATGCTTCAACCAGCAAAGTCTCAATATGGTCAGCCAACCAGCAATGTCACACAACCCTTTAGTACAGCCAAACGGTCAACTCAAAAGTCAGCCCAAAAAGTCAATGCTGTCAGGCAATGGTCAACGTAAACAACAGCAACAACAAGGTCAATGCAGCAAGTCAAAGTCAACATCCAACCTCGGGAATAGTGCCAAAAAATGCGGATTTGGAAAATCAAAATTTTGGGAAAGTTTCAGGTCCGTTTGACCTTGCGTTGACCAAAGTCAACGCTGGCCAAAGTTTGTTGCAGAAGCCCTAGTCGAAAAGAGAAATCCGAAAATAGTTTTCTTCCTTGCTACACTTTCCCATGTGTGAAGAGAAGAGATTCCAAGTGATCGAACTAATCAGATGAGGAGAAAGAAATGTGTGAGGATGAGATGAGTGAAATGTCCTCCAACGTTGACCTTATTTATATCCATCAGTGAGGGTGTGTGACACAACTGCTAGGGCACAAAACCTTAAGGCCGACTTGCACATATTTTGAATAAATTCAAAATAAATGTTCTTCTCATCCAATCAAGATGATCTTTAGATCGATCTTGCACCTCTCCGAAAGAGGAGTCCAATAAAAATATTGGCATCTTCCTCTGAGCATCACAACATGGAGTTTGGACCTAGTTGTCCAAAATTAACATACTCCCTTTTCCAACATACAATTTCATGGCATTGACCAAATCCACCTCTACCTCGACAGTGGGACGACTTGTGCTTTTCTTCAACACCCATATGCTACGTTTAATTTCTTTGTCCATTCATGCCTTTAGTCAGCAAGGCAACTTACATAGGCTCAATATGTTGCTTAAATGCAGCTGAGGGACAAATGCTCATTAATGAAGATTTTAAGGCTCGTTTATTTCCTCAAGCAAGCTTCCCCACAATTTCCACTCCATAGACTCTGAATCTATGTCCATTTTCAGCCCAATCATATTTTTACAATTTTTATTAATTTACATTAGTTTACATAATCAGTGTACAAAGTAATATTTACAAGAGGGTGACAAAGGGGATGTTACACATGCAGGTTGCAGTTCTCTACAAATGATCTTTTAATGATAACTATTGAACTCTCGTGATTACAAATGGATCGTTATCTCTACAAACATACATTGTGTATGTTAATTTTGGGCAACTAGGTCCAAACTCCATGTTGCACTGCTCATATGATGATAGTCATATTTTTGTTGGATTCCTCTTTCGGAGAGGTGCAAGATTGATCTAAAGATCATCTTGTTTGGATGAGCAGAACATTTATTTTGAAATTAGTTTCCACATGTGCAAGGTCAGCTAGATTTGTAATGTAGGCTCACATGCCTAATAAATGTGTCACACACCCTCACTGATGGATATAAGTTGGAGAGACTTGGAGGTCATTTTCTCATCAACTAATCACACATTCTCTCATTGTGATCTGATTGGTTCGATAGCCTTTGGAGGCCTTTTTCCCCTCACACGTGTGGAGTTGAAGCTGTTGTTTTCTGCGGATCTGTATAGGGCTTTTTGCTATAGCGTTGACCAACGTCGATCGTGGTCAACCCTTGGTCGTTTGACCTCAAAACTCTGCCAAAAATTCGATTTTGAGAGGTTGTACTGCTAGCACTAAAATCAAGTAAATCCGAGTTGTTTGACCGAAGCCCTAATCTGCAGCGTTGACTTTTTGTTGTTGTCCTATGTTGACTTTTCTGCGTTGACTTTGGCTTTACCAGTGTTGACTTGTGATTAGCTATCTTTAAGAGTTGTGGGTGTGACACTTGGAGGATTGGCTGACCAAGAAAGACTTTGTTGGCTGAAGCATCCTATTGATTGTCGTAACGCACAATATCTCATATCTTTGATGGACAAAAGGAATTGTAAATCTGATATATATTATTGGCTTGTCTTCTATTGATTTATTATTGTGTTCTATCAACATTTTACTTTCATGTTTATGTGATTTCTATTTTGTATCAGGCTTAAGAAAGATTGAAGTAAAATTGCATCAAGCATAGAAGTTAGAACACCATGGTTATCTAAATTTAACATGGTATCAGAGTGAAGGTGAAGACAAAGTCCAAGCTTGTGTTAGAAGAAATCACTGAAGGAAGAAATCCTATCAAGGACAAATGGCCTCCTCAACCTACAAGGGTTTCAAGGCTGATGATAAATTGATTGATAAGTTTGATTATCATGCATGGAAGATGTCCTTGGATTTGGTGCTAGAAGATCAAGATGTCATGGACTATGTGCAGGGGAAGATTCAAGAGCCTCCATCAAATGCAGCTGCTGCCACAAAGACGAAGTATAGAAAGGGGAAAATCAAAGCAAAGATGATTATATGGGATTCTATTCATAAGCACTTGGTTGCTTACATTTCTGAGCTGAACACATCTAAAAAGATGTATGACAAGTTGGTGAGCATGTTCAGGGCTGGCAATGCTAATCAAATCCTTTTCTTCAAGAATCAATTGAAGAATATCAAGAAGGGCAAGGATGAATCTATTCAATCCTATTTTATGATGCTCACTGAAATCAGGAATAACCTCCTAGCTATTGGGGAAGCAATATTTGATCAAGAGATGGTTCTTATTGCACTTGGAGGTCTCCCCCATGATTGGTATGTATTCAATACCACTATTCTTAATAATAATGTGATTCCTGATTTTGATGAAATATTGATGAGATGAACTCAAGAGGAAACAAGAATGATGGAATATGCCTCTAATGGAAATGGAAGTGACCCTATTTCCTTCGCCGCTCATGCAAAGAAGAAGAACCATGGTGGCCCGAGAAATCAAAACCATGGTAGAGCGGGGCCCAAAGGAAGGAAGGGAAGATGTTTCACTTGTAACAAGTCTGGTCACTATGCAAGAGAGTGCCATAATAGAAGGGAATCTCCCAGGGATGATGACAACAACAACTTGAGAGGGAATGGCAATCAAAGGAACAACAGGTTCAAAGGAAAAATGAAGGCTCCCTCTGATCGCAGTGGAAATGGGCAACCTTTCAATAGGTCAAGAAATTCCAGGTACGATGAGTCTAATGTTGTTGATAATAAGAGAAATGAATTTATTCTTGTATTTGCCCTCTCTGTTGCATCTCCACTCGACACCCTGGATGTCTGGTTGATTAATAGCTAAGTCACATGACACGAGGACACGAGACACGGAGGACACGTAAATACGAGTATTCGACATGAGACACCATGACCTTGAAAACAGGACACGATGGACACGTTTTATTTATATTTAAAATATATATATATAATAATCACATTTGCATATTGTTTGGCTTAGTTTAGTTTTACACATTTCTGATTAGGAAAAAAAAAATTCTGCAGGTTTATGCTTTGTGTAATGCTGAGATTTATAAAATCCACACAGTGTGAGTTTCATTTTGGCTGTAAAATATTCAAGGAAATCCAAGTGATCCTAACTGAGACCAATGGTTTTTCTTCCAAACTGATAGCAGTGAGCATTTCTAAATATTTAAGAAGTAACAGAGAGCAGGAGAAATATTATTGCAGTTTGAATGTGGCCATTCCACAGGACATTAAAAGAGTTCTCGTTAATCATCAGTCAGATTAGAACAAACAACTGTCTTCTTCTTTTCTGGAAAGTTGCTTTAATATACAGACCTTGAGATTGGGGTCTATTCCACATAAGTTATACTTATAACATGACTTTATTTTTCTTAGTGGACAAGTCCAAGAGAAACCATTCTGCAAAAATTGTCCAGGATTTGTACCCTTGGGGGATGGCTTAATACTTTTTTGACATCACCAATGAACCAAGATACATAGGCATGGTTGCAACCTATAATTTTAACATGAATCCATTACTTTATTTTGTTGTTTCTAAAAAGTTATCCACCAACACAAATAGAGCATACAGTAAAAAAAAGGTCGATTACATAAATGATATATCATATATGATATTACATATTTGTGCAGTGTGTAATTGTTCGGCGTTAACGCGTTCCTCTGGGCAGTCGAGGCAGCAATGGCAAGGCAGTGCCAACGCAGTCGGGGCAGCAATGACAACCTTCACGCCAAACAACACTGGAGTCTGGAACTTGGAATGCACGGAGGCAGCAACAGCAACGGGAATGCGGCTAGCGGGCAATGGAGACGAAGGTTCAAGGCACAGAGGCAACAACAGCAAACGAAGGTTTAAGGCAGCAACGACCACAACGACAACAACAGCAACCACACCGAACAGAAATGAAAACTAACGAAATTTTTATCATTTTTGTAATTTTTGGTGGAAAACATGTCCAAACGTGGGAATACGTTAGGGCAAGTATTACAAACCTAGGACACGAGTATTCGATTTAAGGACACACATTCAAAAACGGAGGGTACGTATTCAGTTTCGAAGGACACGCCCAAAAACGTATTTGACACGTTTTAGGTCGTATTCCGTGTTCGACACGTGAAATACGGGACACGTGACCCTGGAGGACATGTCCTGTGACTTAGATTGATAGTGGTGCTTCAAGTCACCTCACTGGTTATAAAGAAGCCCTCTCTATTTTGGTTGAGAAGGATACTAATCTAGAAATTATCCTTGGAGATAATGCCACCTATCCCGTGAAAGGGATAGGGAAAATGACCCTTCATCTATCTCAAGGTCAAGTCCTCCGATTACAAGATGTGTTGTACGTACCTGATTTGAAGAAGAACCTTGTGTCTATTTCGACAATGGAAGACAAAGGGTTCAAGGTGGCATTCGTTGATGGAAAGGTACTTATCTAGAAGAAGAACTTCAAGGAAGCTCTTACTATTGGTTTTAGAGTTGATACACTCTACCAAGTAGGAGGAAGCCCATTGAGGGCTATGTCATGTGACACAACTCTTCAAACAGAGTTATGGCACCGGAGGTTTGCACACCTTCATTACAAAGCCCTTCCTGAAGCAAGGAAGGTGGTGACAGGGATGCCTAAATTTAGAGATGATCACAGAGGTATATGTCAGGGGTGTGCCGAAGGGAAGCATACAAGGGGACCATTCCCCTCAAGTGTCACAAAGACAACTGATATCTTGCAGTTGATACATTCTGATTTATCTGGAATGTTTCCTGTGACATCCTTCGGATGATGTTCCTATTACATGACTTTTACAGATGACTTCTCTCGCAAGACCTAGATATATTTTTTGAAGAAGAAGGACAAAGCATTCAAATGGTTTCGTACCTTCAAGGCCTTGGTGGAAAATCAAAACGAGAAGAAAATCAAAGTTCTGAGGACCGACAATGGGACCGAGTATGAGTCAAATGAGTTTAATGACTTTTGTAGAGAAGCTGGCATTAAGAGGGATACCACAACTGTGTATACTCCTGAGAAAAATGGTGTTGCTGAAAGAAAGAACAGGACCATTGTGGAAGTTGCCTGCACCATGCTATGTGACCAAGGTCTTCCGAAGTTTCTATAGGGAGAAGCTGTGAACACTGTTGTGTACATTCAAAATAGATGCCCACATTTCGCTCTGGACTTCAAAACTCCTAAAGAAGTCTTCTCCGGTAAGAAACCTGATGTTTCTCATTTTAGAGTTTTTGGTTGTCCTATTTACTTTCATGTGCCGAAAGAAAAGAGAAGCAAGTTGGATGCTTTTGGAAAGAAGGGAATGTTTGTGGGCTACAGTGAAACTTCGAAGGCATATAGAATCTATGTGCCTGGTCAAAGAGAAGTGGAGATATGCCACAATGTCACCCTCAAGAAAGTGAGAAATCTTCCTAGCTCCAAGGAAGACAAAGAAGATGAAGAAGCAGGGAATTAGGAAGATTCGAAGGATGACAAGATGCCCGATGTTGAAGGACCTATGGATCTTATTGATCCACCTCCTTCAAATAAGAGAAGACCCTCATGGCTCAAGGATACTCTCGCAGATACCGAGAGACACATTGCCCCAAAGGGGGACATTCCGTGAAAGCAAGAAGCTAAAGAGATACCAAGGGTATCTAGCAGCCATGAGTACGATAGTACACTCTAAGCCTAGATCATTTGAAGAAGCCGTAAAGCATTAAGTTTGGAAGGATTCTAAGAATATGAGTCCATTATGAAAAATGATGTCTGGGAAGTGGTCCCGAGACCAGAAAACAAATCTTTTGTCACCTCGAAATGGCTCTATAAGATCAAGCATGGATCTGATGGAAGTGTTGAAAATTACAAGGCAAGATTTGTTGCTCGAGGCTTCTCTCAAAAAGAAGGCATAGATTATGATGATATATTTGCACCTGTGGCCTGCTATAACACCATCCGATCTATCATTTCCCTTGCTGCAACGCAAGGATGGAGTCTACATCAGATGGATGTGAAGACCGTTTTTCTGAATGGTTCTATAAAGGAAGAGGTGTATGTGGAGCAAGCTCTGGGGTTCGAAGTCTAAGATAGAAACACCCATGTATGCAAGTTGAAGAAAGCCCTCTATGGGTTGAAGCAAGTCCCCAGGGTTTGGTACGAGAGGATAGATAGCTACTTGATAAATTTGGGCTTCACTCGAAGTAATCTTGATCCAAACCTTTAAATTAAGGTTGATAGAGAAAGGCCTCTCATTCTAGTTCTCTATGTGGACGATCTCTTCTTGACAGGTGATGACCCTCTAATTCATCAGTGTAAGAGGGAGCTAGCTTCCGAGTTTGAGATGAAAGACCTAGGACTGATGCACTACTTCCTAGACTTGGAGGTCTGGTAGAGGCCAGTCGAGATTTTCCTTTCTCAAGGAAAATATGTCATGAAGTTGCTGGAGAGATTTGGTATGGTGGACTGTATGTCTGTGTCGACATCGATGGAACTCAACTTTAAGAAGTTGTGTGGAAACGCTGTTGGGCCCGTGCTAGCAAATCCTACCGAGTATCGACAACTCGTGGGGGGCCTGATGTTCTTATTGAACTCTCGTCCGGACGTATGGTTTGCAGTGAACACTTTAAGTCAACATATGGTTGATCCTCATCACATTCACAGGATTGGTGCCAAGAATCTGTTGAGATATCTTCGGGACACAATCAACCATGGGCTGAGATATACTACCAGGAGTTTGAGACTCCATGGATATACTGATGCCGATTGGGCTGGCCGTGTGGTGGATCGCAAGAGCACATATGGATGTTACTTCACCTTGGGTTCTACTTCGATATCTTGGATGAGAAGGGAGCAGAAGTCGTTGGCTTTGAGCATCGCTGAGGCCGAATACATTGCAGCGAGAATGGCCTGTTGTGAAGCTGTTTGGTTGCGAAAGCTCTTTAGTGAGTTGTTTGGGCATGTGTTAGATACCACTGTTATCCTTTGTGATAACCAGAGTGGGATTCATCTTTCTGAGAATCCCGTGTTCCACGATTGATCCAAGCGTATTGATATCAAGTACCAGTTTATCCGAGATATGGTACAGCAAGGCGCCGTAAGGCTCGATCATATAGGAACTAATGAGCAGGTCGTAGATATTCTCACGAAGCCCCTGGGGAAGGTCCAGTTCCTAACCTTCCGTGAGAAGCTTGGAATCATGGAAAGACCCTATTCTGAGGGTCTTGATTGAGTTGGACTATGAGCTCTAGGAGCTCCAGGGGGCTTGGGGATAGCTTCTTGGAGCTATAAGCACATACGGGGCTAGGCTTGCCGAACCTTGTTGTGCTTCTACCCCATCGTTATGATATTGAGTTGGTTCATCTCTCTTTAATCTATGCCCCGCACGCATCCTACCCATGGAGTTTCGAACTCATGGGAAGTACCTCTCGTTTGGCCAATGAGGTGGGAAATGTGGATAGAGACCAATAGCAAGACCAATGGACGCATCAGAGATTGTCGTACTCTCTATGTCTAAGATGGCACATGTCCAACACCTTGATGTGGGATCAAGTATGATGAGGTTTTATCCTCTAAACTGACTTCGGGTTAGTATGTGACTCTTTTTGAGTCTATTGAGGTTTTATCCTCTAAACTGAATCGGGTCAGTAAACTAACTTCGGGTTAGTATGAGACTCTTTTGAGTCCAAGAGAGGTTTTAACCCCTAAGCTGACTTCGAGTCAGCTGAGTGTGATGTCTTTGTGACTCACCTTTTGTTCTATCTAAGATCGAGAGCCAGCAAAGCAAGTTACGGTAGGATGACGCACGATGTTTGGTAAAAGTACATGATGGTACTGATGGATGGCACTTGTGGACAAATGCAGTTCTCCCTAGTTGAGAGGGAGTGTTAAATTTGGGCAACTAGGTCCAAACTCCATGTTGCACTGCTCATATGATGATGGTCATATTTTTGTTGGATTCCTCTTTCGGAGAGGTGCAAGATTGATCTAAAGATCATCTTGTTTGGATGAGCAGAACATTTATTTTGAATTTATTTTCCACACGTGCAAGGTCGGCCACATTTGTAATGTAGGCTCACATGCCTAATAGATGTGTCACACACCCTCACTGATGGATATAAACTGGAGAGACTTGGAGTTCATTTTCTCATCAACTCATCACACATTCTCTCATTGTGATCTGATTGGTTCGATAGCCTTTGGAGGCCTTTTTCCCCTCACACATGTGGAGCTGAAGCTGTTGTTTTCTGTGGATCTATTTAGGGCTTTTTGCTGCAGCGTTGGTCATGGTAGACCCTTGGTCGTTTGACCTCAAAACTCTGCCAAAAATCCGATTTAGAGAGGTCGTACTATTGGGCAATGAAATCGAGGAAATCCGAGCTGTTTGACCGAAGCCCTAATCTGCAACGTTGACTTTCTGTTGTTGTCTTACGTTGACTTTGGGTTGACTAGTGTCGACTTGTGATGAGCTGTCTTTGAGGGCTATGGGTGTGACACTTGGAGGATTGGCTGACCGAGAAAGACTTTGCTGGCTGAAGCATCCTATTGACTGCCATAACTCACAATATCTCATATCTTTGTTGGACAAAAGGAATTGTAAATCTGATCTATATTATTGGCTTGTCTGTTGTTGATCTATTATTGTGTTCTATCAGCATTTTACTTTCATGTTTATGTGATTACTATTTTGTATCGGGCCTAAGAAAGATTGAAGTAAAATTGCATCAAGCATAGAACACCATGGTTATCTAAATTTAACAGTGTAAATGACATGTCATGATCTATTGAGCGAGATTCACTTGTTGTTTCCAAGCATAAAATTTAACTGGTATTTTAATGTATCAAGTTTTTTTTAATTTTTTTTTCAAATTTGTTCAATTTGATAATTTGATATACTACTCAAGTTGGTGCATGTTTTCACTCATCTTTGAGAGTGGGTAGCAAGTTTCCTAAGTCAAGCTTAGCTAGAAGAGATCCCCCTTTTTGTTACACAACCTAGCTAAGATTTGACTCTTAGGGATTCCCCCCACGCTAGAGTTGTGTCTTCTTCCCTAAGTCCGAAGTGTGGGGCAAGGCTTCCGCGGTGACAATGGGTAGCTTGCCTATTGTTCCTCTAGCTTCTTCTATTGAGGTTAGGACTTTTCCTCCTAGGGTAGAATTTGAGAGCTAACAAGCACCAGACAGTTTTAGAAACTTGATGAATTTATGCCAGAGTGTCTTATGTTTTCATCCTGAAGTGGGTTTAAGGGGAAACAAATGATGTATAAAATGACCAACATTAGCTTCATAATTTTGCTTATATGTTGTAATCTCCAGAAAAATATCATGTTGTCATTGAGATGGCAAATATTTTTGAAATAGCAAATTTGAATGTAAAAAATACGACTCATTGATTACCATCATCCATGAAATAAGTGCCCTTGGCCTCATGGTTAATTGATGGCATTTGCAAGCCTTTGGGGGCAGCTCAATTGGTGATTGTTGTGATAATGAAGTATTATGTATCGAGAGGTTCGAGATTCAGATCCCCATGATTTACCTGTGTCTGCGGAAGGGGCATACGTAGGCACCTAGAGGTTATAGCAGTAGCAGTCACAATCAACCCTATGTTACACGAGTACGAAACCAGCCCAGTTGCTTATTCCTCTAGTCATAACAAAAAAAAAACAAAACAAAAGAAAACTGATGCCATTTGCAGTCTAGTTATCTAAGTAAATGTAACAAAATCAATGGCATCTTGATAGGCACACACCATATAGGCCCAAGTGCCATTTGGCAGCATAAACCTTGTTACGAAAACCTTGAAGTGCAAATCAATAGCAATTCAGTTGTTTTGAAAGGAAATAATAATAGTAGGCACTCAAGAGATTGATAAAAAGCAAATCATAGTCATGCTTCATAAAGAGATGAATTTCCCTTTGGGTTGTCTTGAGAAAGGATGCAAAGTGGATTTGTGAGCTTCGCAACAGTTCAAAATCCTTCATCAGCATATATATGTGTTTGGGCAACAGGATCTACATAAGGAAGATGCTATTAAAATATAAAAGTATTTTCTTTTTGGAGGGTTTATTTACAATAACAGCTGGGTACGTCACTAGGAGGTGATACAAGAGAGTAACACAGGATTGCAAGTGAGCAAAGTGATCAGTAGATAGGCACATATTGGCTACTGCATCTTTGATTAAATGATTTCGGTGTGCATATTAGCAGGCAAGAGGTGTCCACAAGATTTGAAATCAGGTTTCCTCGTGGCAAGAAGAAAAGAATTAAACCTTTATTTTGCTTCCACTGAAGCATAAGTAGAAAAGTCGATACAATAAAATTTGAGATTAGGAAGTTTCTATTGAAGGTATGGAAATGGAAGAACGCTACAGAAAGGAATCATACCAAAGGGACAAAAGAACATGACAGTAGCGTGGAGTGCTAATGGACCAAAAAGTCACAACCTTAGCATATTGTAGCTATCTTGCTTTGCTAATCTTTTTGAAAAATGGAATGTAAATATTGAACTATATGGAATTAAGTGTTATCCATCCTTAGGAATCAAATTTCATTGTTTTCATGGTTTTCAAGACTTTCAATGTTTCCTCCCCTCTTTCTATTTGCAACTTTCCTTGTTCACTAGATATACCCATCCCCATTCAGCATTTGTCACAATGCTCTATGCATCTTTTACGCCATGAAGATGAGTGAAAGACTCATTCAAAACGAATTAGCACAAAAAATTGCTCACAAGTAAAAACCAAAAACATTGATAATAATTATGGGGAACTGCGGATGACTAAGATTAGTAACAGAGTGCTCAAATGCCCAAGACACCCCAGTATTCAATCTTTCCCACTTGTATAGGTATTCACTTTGTTTACGATCTTTGATAAATCCATTCCCTTGTCTATGGCAATTTGATTGTTAACTAATTTTGTCTTAGGCATACAAATGCATGCTACTAAATTGAGGGAGCCCATTTAAACGGAAGAGCATAAAATATCATCAGGCAGAGTTTTGACATGTGAGGAGGATAACTCTGCATATAGCCCTAGTCTACCTGTTATATATTCTGGAGTTTTTTCAGGCATATTTTCTGGTAGGATTTGCCAAAAAATATGGCAGAGATTTGTTGGAATTACAAGTTCGATTTGTGAACTCTCTACAACTCTGACATTTATCTACAACTCGAAGGCCCATGACATTTATCAGGGTGCTGAATCTATATATGCAATTAAAAATGAATTTTAAACAACAAAAAAGCATGATTTGATCAAAATTGTTTAGCTGGATTCTGGGCAAAAACTTTGAAACATATAAAAGTTAAACAACGCCGGGACAATAGCAGGTTCATACATCTACAGCTGCCATGTGTCATAACACCAGTCCTACTAGATGACCATGATCCATGTGGAATGTCAAAATTATGACACATGGCAAGCACAATATGGTGGCCACCTGTAGCTATCAGTGATGTGGTTGGCCACTAGCCTAGCCTTCTCACATGTCAGGCCGAGATGGCTGCTTTGTCGGATGATGTCTAGCCTCACATGTCAGGCCGAGATGGCAGCTTTGTCGGATGATTTCTAGCCTCACCTCATCACGATGGGCTTGGTATATTAGAGTGTATAGTAATCAAATACCCTGAGGAGGAGGAAGACCTAATGTCTACATGTGTACGATATAAGCTTTCTATACATGGGTATCCTAGATTGTAATTGAATAGTGTTCCTTTAAATTATGGTTTTTAGGTGGAAGATTGCTAGCTGCGGTGTTCTATAACTGTCTTCCTATCTTGCATTTCAAGGTTTATGGCAGTAATCAATTAATAACAGTAAACTGAGCAGCCCTGCCTCACAGAAGGCATAAAATCAAACTCGTATAATTGAAACTAAACGCATCGATTCATGAGCAAAACGTAACCTTGTTGCTGCTCGGTAGCCTGCATTACAATTAATGGTGATCTTTTTGTCGTAGTAGTAGTATAGCAGCGCCCACGCCGTGATTGCCATTCTTCGCTGGGTTTCGCCAAATTTTGGAGTATGTGGCCGCGAGATGATGACGATGATGATGGCTGTGATAAAAGGCACCAAGGAACCGAATGCACGAGCTTCGAAGAAGCGCACATTCCCAGTGGCGCCATTTATTGTTACAGTTTTCTTTCTCTGCTTCTCAACTGATCTGATTTGAATCGAATTGCAGAGTATGACAGCCGAATAATTAACTAAGTTCGTTATATGGTAAGGAAGGAATCCTGGAATTGTAGGTAGAGAAAATTTTTGTATGCTTCTGCTAAGGACTAGTACCTGCGGAGAGGACTCAAAATTGTTTGGAAGGACAGTAACTGAGTAAAGATTATACAGAGAGATGATGCAGTTCAAATTGTTCTTCTTCAACAACAAGACCACACCATGCCATACATAATCAAGTCCCTTACTCTCTGCCAGTCGTCCGTGCCACGTGGTTGACAAGATTTCATTAGTGAATTGCGTAAGATAAGGTGCAAGGGTGAAATGAAATGTGTGGAGAGGGGAAGAGGAACTCCATCCGATTACACCCACTCCCTACAAATTCCATTTCAATCTCTCCACATCAGGCCAAATCTTGGTCCAACCCAAAACAAAACAAAACAAAAAAAAAAGTAAAAGTACCACCCATCTTGTAGTTAAATACGAGTTTTGGCTTCTCCCACCATTAACATGTTATCATCATTAACTATTTTATGCATCCTCTACGACTTATGAAATCATTAACTATTTTATGCATCCTTCACGACCTGGTTGGAATTTGACTGTAAAATGGTCATCCTTTGACTGTAAAACGGCCGTGATGGACCATTTTAGCCGTAAAATACTGTTTAAAGTTTCTATTGGTTGCATGACAGTGCATATATTTTTCAAGACGCATATTAGACGTAGAAAAATCTAGAAAGTATCATTAGTTTGATATCGTAATTGAATTTTATCAATCCCACTTCAAGCTCCTTAATCTCTTCTCTCAACCATTACCGTTAATGGTCCACCTCATACATAGTTCCAATTTGTCACAGTGATCATGTGTCTGCCACTCATCTTTATATGTTGTCTCGTCTAATAAATCACCCTCAACGATTACCACGTCAGACATAGTTCCTATGCCTATTTGTCTTTATATGTTGTCTCGTCTAATAAATCACCCTCAACGATTACCACGTCAGACATAGTTCCTATGCCTATTTGTCATATGACTGTCTGCAACCATTCATATATGTTATTTACTCTAATAGATCGTCTTATTCATCTTTCAAGCTACCATTTCAATGTATTATTTTTGGATATCGAAGGCATAATGACTACTCTATGTTTTCATAACATTAACAAATGTTAGGTGGGTTTCTATAACCAAATTTATATGGTGATTAATGTTGTTTTTTTTTTTTTTTCATTTATTATTTTGGTTTTTTAAGTCATTTTAAATTTATTTTAATTAGTGATTAGTGTTTAGAGGTTTTTAAAGTCATTTTAAATTTATTTTAATTAGTATTTAGAGAGATTATTTGTATTTGAAAAGATTTAATTCTCCTTTTAACATAGAAAATTAAAATTAAAGATGAATATAAATTAGTTTAATTATTAATTTATGTTTTTTATTTTATTTTATTTATTTGTAATGTAATTTGACCAATTAATTCATTATAATTATTAATTTATATATTTTTTTCATTTTATTTATTTTTAATATAATTTGACCAAATTGAAATGTTCAATTGATAATTATACTTATTAATTATTTTATTTTATTTATTTTGTTTTTATGTAATTTGACCAAATTACTATATCAAAGTCATACTAATTCAATAGTTTTAATATAAAACTGTAGGGGTGTTCATACACATTCAATAGTTTTGATACAAAATTGTAGAGGTGTTTATGTTGAAATTAGGTCAATATCATTATGATTGGAAGAAAAAGTTAAAAAAACTTACCATTTTATTAGTAAAATTTATCACAACAAATATTTCATTTTAATATCTTTTTCATTAAAATTTGAATTATTCAAATTCTATATCACAATCATTAATGAAAATTTAAATATAAATTGTTTGTCCATTCAGACCACTACACCAAAACCATAGGTACTCAATAATTTTGATAAAAAATTGTGCTAGAGATGCTCATGTTGAAATTGGGTCCATAGCATTGTGATTTAGGTAAAAATTTAAAGAAATTTACCACACATTATATTAGCCAAATTTATTATTACAAATGTTTCATTTTAATATGTTTTTATTGAAATTTGAATTATTCAAATTCAATGTCATAATTATTAATAAAAATTTAAATGTAAATTATTTGCCCATCTAAATCACTACACTAAAACTATACAACTTCAATTGATAAAAATTTGTGATGGGTATTCTTATAGATAAATGTCTTTCAAATTAATTACATCATTGAGATTTGGTCATTATTTACATTTATAGATCAAAAAAGTCTTAGATCTAAGAGAGTATTCTTATGTTGAAATTGAACTCAAACCATTGTGATTGGAGAGAAAAGTTAGAAAAATCTTACCACAAATTCTATTAGTCAAATTTATTATTACAAATGATTCATTTTAATATTTTTTTATTAAAATTTGAATTATTCAAATTCTATTATATTCCATCTTACAATACTTAGAACTTTAAAGATGAACTTGGCAATATATGGGTTAGTAATTTGTACAAATTAAAAAACAATCATATATTGTAAATTTGTACAAATAAAATAATAATAATATTTATTCTTTATTTTTATTTTTATTTGATCGTCTCATTATATATATATATATATATATATATATATATATATATATATATATATATATATATATATATATATTCCCACATTTAAAAAATGTTGAAATACTTTCTTTTTTATATTATGAGATTTTGAATCCTGCCATAATTTATTGGTTTGGGTTCGTGAGTTTTACTATTTTAGTAAAACTCATAATATAAAAAATGTTGAAATACTCTTTATATATATATATATATATTCCCACATTTAAAAAATGTTGAAATACTTTCTTTTTTATATTATGAGATTTTGAATCGTGCCATAGTTTATTGGTTTGGGTTCATGAGTTTTACTATTTTAGTTCTGCCATAGTTTATTGGTTTGGGTTTGTGAGTTTTACTACTTTAGTTCACTGAGGATCTTACAAGTTCGAGAGGTTTTTAATGTGTTTTTCCAATGGTTACAAAGTAGTTGGAGAAGGATGCATTGCTCCAAAAGGCTTATATGACAAAGACTACACATTTATATAGCATACTTGTGTGTGAGGGTATCATCAAGCATATTTTTGCTAGATTTTCATTGTATTTATTTTTATCAATAATTTTACTATAGAGAGTGGTATTCAATGCTTCTTCCATGGTTGTATGAAAAATAAATGTTATTAAAAATTTAGTGATAAAGGGTTTATTTTAAAACAAAACTTTTTATAGTATCTAACAAAGAGTTCCAAAATGTCAATGAGAAATTATATGACCCATTAAAGTGCAAGCAAATTTCAAAAGTGGATGAATGGCAATTTGAAGATGGATTGCACCTTTTCCGATGAGGCTTTCTATAAATTAAGTGACCAAATTTAATGGATGTGATTTATGTTATATATTGATTTTCAAGTTTAAATTATATAGGCGTAGGGGATTTGAAATATTTAAGTTATATAAAGTTATTTTCTAATAAAATTTTAATAGAGAGATTTATGTTGAAGGAGAAAATTTTAATAGAGATATTTATGATGAAGCTATTCTTTTAAATAGCAATAGTATTTCAAATTTTTGTAAAAAAAAATTATTATCTCATGTTTATTGGTTTGGGTATTATATTGTCACTTGTTCTTTAATTTTTGCAAAAAAAAATCTACTTATCCATTAGATACTTATCTTTGTTTTTTTAAGGTATGGCATCTCTCAAATTTTATCCTCTACGATGGCCATAAGTCCCCTTTATCTGGCCATTTCAATTTGCCACTTATTATTCACACTAGATGATATGATCCTTTATCCACCAACCTTTCTAATCCGACATGATCAATTTTTTCTACCATATCTTATCTAATTTTGTTTTCCTACTACCTCCAAGATTTATAGCATGCTCAAAATGTTATAAAAGGTGGACAGTGTAGAAATTATATACAAGATGCATGTATATATCCAGATTCTCCTGATCTAACAATATTTATCTTCCTGCTAAATACAGAATCCTTCCACTGTTAATCTTTTGCGGAAATTTAAAAACTCAATTGCAAACACATGAAGCAATAAAAACAATCATACATAACACAATTGTTTAACGGGAAAGCCTGAAGCTGAAAACCCCAACTATCATATATTATGTATCATGGACATCATGTAACAATCTCATACAAAGCTTAGTACATTAAGCTCTCAGTACAATCAATCATCACACACTATTCAGAAGAAATTTGCAAATCCATGCAATGATTTCTTGCCACCTGATAACCTGCCTCCACTGCACAATCCCTATTGAAGAAGACCCCTGAATGAATTCAGATCTACCTTTCTTTCACTGCGCAATCCTCATTGGCAACTCCAATATGTGTGTGGTGCAATCAATGCATCACTATAGTCACAACGGATAGTCCATCTTGCCCTTTCACCTATCTCTCCACTGGGTCTCCACTAGAACTGACATGCACTGTAGTTAACTGTTGTATTTTTTCAGTTGATTAATGAGTTATTATTTGTGAATTAATTAACTAATTAATTCACTCCACTCTCACTAGTATATCATTCAGTTAGACTAGATACAACTAGCTCAATTAAGTTTAACTCCATTAACTAAGTTAAACTGAATAAAAACTCCATGAACTACTCTTCCAACTCTGTCATAACTTTTCCACTTCAGTTCTAACTGAGTCCTCCTTGCATGAACCACCAATAAACCCTAGGAATTGTGTAATTCCTTCAGCCCACTTATTTGCCAAATCTGTACACTGAAATTAAGTGCTCCAAGAGAATAAGTTGATATTTAGAGTCTGATTATTATTATTAAGGGCTAATAATAATCGACACTTCTATTTTTAGATCGACGATCTATAAATAGACTTCGACCAATATTCTAAAAATAGAATTTCATCTATTTTTCCAACTTGACCAACCATCCACAAATAGCATCCTACAACTTCTGAAATATGATCACCATGTCTAAAAATAGACTTACACCTAAAAATAGCCTGCAGGCCCACTTAGTGAAGGTGACTGATTTTCACTAAGCTCATCATCTTGTTGAATCTCAACAGATAGTGGATGACAATGAACAAATGGCATACTTGGGACAAAGAATGAAGATCATACCTTAGCAAGTTTCTTACCCTTGCTCGATCAATTGGTTAACCAACCTTTCTGATCATGCGTGTTGTTCCCATCATCTTGCCTTAAATTTTTTATGCCATTTGTAAGAACATTGAGCCAAAAGGCTCATATGGTGTGAGAGAAATGGATCTCAACTCCTTTTCCATATTGTTCCCAAGGTTGTTTAATTTTAATTGATTAAAAAAAAAAAAGCAATTATGGAGATTCTATTATAAAAACAAAATATGGATTACAAGGATTACAAGATTATGGAGATTCTATTATAAAAAAAATCTGGATTACAAGGATTAAATGCCAAAATCTTTACAAAAATTATCTAGTTCCATCAAAATTCTGCTTTCTAAAGCCCAATACATATCCAATTTAACTTTGTGGCCTATTTTCCCAATGATTCTAAACAAGTGTTTGTTGCAAATCCTTACAAATCTACCTAATATTAACCAATATTGACACTGCATTACAAACATAAATTAACAAAAAGAGCTTCCAAAATTGGATGCCATGCATCCTGCCAATTTAACCTCGGTGTCCCGGAGGTTCGTCTGACCTTCCTCTTTTCTTGGCAACTTCACCTTCGGTCCCAAATCTCTCTGGAAAGAAATGGAGTCCAGTCGTGAACATCTCCTCCATTTCTGCTAGCTTGCAATGTATAACTGTCATTTTTATTTTGACCTCTCGCTGGAGCCTGTCAAGTTTAACCTAGAACAAATCAAATTTAGAATGAAACATCAACCAAAGATAACGATGTGCCTTCTCCTTTGCCTCTTGTCTCGCTTGATGACCAAGATGCATACTCCCCATTGCTACTAGTACATGATCCAAAATTGCGTTTATATCCATCAATTCTAGATCACGAGAGGTGGAGTCAACTACGATGATCAATATTTCGTAAGCTATATGTTATTTAATAGCTTACTACCAGATTCTGACAGTACTGGATGTAAATCCATCTGGCCATGAGACCATCCAGCCATGATGCATGACTTTTGATTTTTCAGCAACTTCGCCGTTTCTATTCCTGTAGGGTTCACAACTCGTCGTGTTTGATGGAGTTAATGCAAATGGTGGACAATAACTCTCTTACTCCCTTACTACAATGTAGTTAATGTACATACAAGTCCACTCGGTGCCAATTCAGGATCACATTATGTACAAAAATAACAAGATATGCCAATTCAGGATCACATTAAGTGACATGAATATTGTCCTTATGCTTGTCAACATGGTGATCTTTGTTGTATGCTTACCTTCTCTATATTGTGGCACTTTCCCATGTCATGATGTTCATATCAAGTATTCAATATGTTTCTACATCTCAACGATACATGATGTTGTTACAAAGGATTCAATCATAGATGGGATTGTATCTTGGTCACTTTTAGGTCTACCAAAGTTAATATTGAGAATACTTTGAATAAATTTACTATTTCATCTTTTACCAAGAAGGCCATTGTTGATCTGGATTTATGCATGAACGCAATAATACACAGAAATAAACATAAACACAAATATGCAACAGAAATAATATTTCATTTCATTAATATCAAAAAACAGAAATATGGTTACAGACATAATTGAAATAAACTAGCTAGGGCGCTGGTAGCGTATCTCTGAGAAGATATGTGGCGGTTACAAGCCTCTGAACTGTGTTACAATGAGGATCTAAGCCCTATTTATTATTGAGAAACAATGAAAAACCCTAAACATACAAAAACCTAACCCGAGGAGATGAAGCGCCAAAACTGTGGGCCTTGTTTGGGTAAATTTGTACATCAATCCTCCTGGGGACGTAACTTTGGCATACGATATCCGTTTGACGCACACCATACCTTGTTAGAAATATCTATCAGAGGACTACAACGTTTGAGTGAGAAATATTGGTCCATGGACCCGTGTTGCTCCCGATTTTCCCAAAAAATTTCGTTCAGGGCCTCAAAACAGCTCCAGAAGTTTAGGACCCGAAAAACTACTAAAAATAGTAAGTCATGATGAAACTAAAAAAACTAAAAGAACCAATGGCAGGGGTTCAAATGGAATAGATGGGTGGCCACCAATATCCAATTGGATCATTAGGCCCTTAAAATGGCTTCAAAAGTTCATGACCCGAATAACTACTAAAAATAGTAAGTTGTGTTGAAACTAAAAAACTGAAAGGATTGATGGTGTGGGTCGAAATGGAATAGATGGATGGCCACCAATATCCACCTGGATCATTCCTCCCTCCTTAGGAAGCAATGGTCCCCATTGCATTAAGTTCCTCCATGAGAGGAAAATTCTACTGAACTTGGTATTGGATTTGTCCTAGATGTCGTGGACCTATTGGCGGATGTGTTGGATGCGTTGAATAAATTTGGTTGCCTCAGACAATACATGTGTGGATTCTTTCTGTGTAGTCACATGAGGTATGACAATATTAGGCAACGGTGCGTCAAAGGTCAGATCAATGGAGTGTTTGTCCTGACAGTGTAGAGGAACCTCTGTGGGTGAGGAGAAAATGTCCTCATATTCCTCCACGACTTTTTCCATCTGTTTCAGTCGTGTAGGGGAGCCCTGTTTTGAGGTTGTGGCCACAATATTATTCTTTCCATATGAGTGAGTTGTAAGGAAAATAAATTTCTTGGTTTGGGAAACAATCTTATTACGTTGTTTTGCAATAGTCAAGGAGATGGCAGGAGGCGGTACTACCTCCAGTATCCTGTACAATTTATTTCCCAAAGTAATAACAACAAAACAAGGCCTAGAATCATACACCAGATGCTGCCTCCGCAATTATGGTTGGCCCAATGATACATCAGCTACATCAAGAGGAGCAACATCACACAATACCTCATCCATGAATGGCTTGATGTTGTACGAAAGGTGACATTGCTGGCAGACGCGGAGATCTCTCCTTGGGTGAAGCCACCCGATGGTATACGACTGTGGGTGTGTTATGGTCGATAGGCCAAGCCACTTCACGACTTTTTTTGAAATGAGGTTCTTTTGGCTTCTGCTATCGACAAGAAATTGTAGTGGAGAACCCTTCACCCACATCTGCGGAAGAGGCACTCCCCCTCCTCTGGATCCTCGGGATCCTCCCTCTGAAGCTTGGTGGTGGCAATAATGGCACTGGGGTCTGCATCAATGATCTTCTTCCCTTTTTCATCTCCCTTGTCTGGTTCTGGCTCAGGATCAGAACATGCATCTGATTCGGGTGCCTTTAGTTCGGCCACCAGTGACTGTTTGGCCTGACACTCGTTTGTGCTGTGAGTGGGGTTGTTATGAAATTCAAACCACTTCCTTGTGTTCTTCTTTGGATTTGTGGTGGTGTTCTGAATTTCCCTGCTTTGGCTCTGCCCCCTATTCTATGGTTCGGGGGCGCCTTTCCCTGGCTTCAGATTCGCGGATCCAAAGTCTCGCTTCTTCTGCTTAAATTTTTACTTGATCTTGGCAGCATAGCAATATGCCGTGCCAAGCAAGGTAATGTCGAGGAACTCCATTTCCTCCTGAAGTGTCTATGCAGACATTTGTGGTACTTGAGCACCGAATTTCTCTCTGAATCTTTAATACCCAACTTTGTGCACAGGGTATGGAACAAATTCATCAGTTCCTGCACATCATGATCCCTTTGTTGCCGCAGCATGGTCCATTCGATGTACTTGTCATCATAGCTCCCCATGGGGTAATATTGTTCCTTAATGCCGTCTCGGAATGAAATCCAAGTGGGCGCAACCAAGAACAGAAAGGGTTCCCTCTCGTCCTTTTTCTCTCAGTAGGTTTCCCACCAGTATTTAACATGGGGGACAACTTTGAGGAGTGTAAAAATAATCTTTTCTTGGTCGAAGAAATCATGGACCGAGAAATACCCTTATAGAAAATTCAACAATCTTTCTACAACGTCTGCTTCTATCTCGCCTTCAAATACAGAAATGTCAAATTTTACCTGTATCTTGAAGGGAGTGGCGCCTCCAGAGTGGTTGTTAGATGCAAATGTGTTGTAGGTGGGTAGTCGTTGAAGGAACTAAGAAAAATTATCCATCATTACATTCCTTTGTTTCTTGAGGGCCTCCTTGAGCAATACTTGATAGGATCTCCCACTCCCTCGACTTTCTTTTCTTCCGCCATGGGTGGTCGTCGAGGTTTGTGAGACTAATCTTGCAAGGGTTCAACCAGATCGAGCCCTAACTCCATATACCTCGACCTCATTAGGGACATGCAAAGAAAAATAGAGAAAGAGTATACCTCACTTATATCATTGATTTGGATTTATGAAGGAACACAATAATACACAGAAATAAACAAAAACATAGAGATGCAATGGAAATAATATGTCATTTCATTCATATCAAATAACAGAAATGTGCTTACAGACATAATGGAAATAAACCAACTAGGGCGCTGGTAGCGTATCTCTGAGAAGAGATGTGGCGGCTACAAGCCTCTGAACTATGTTACAATGAGGTTTGAAGGCCTATTTATTGTTGAGAAACAATGAAAAACCCTAAACATACAAAAACCTAACCCTAGGAGATGAAGCGCCAAAACTGTGGGCCCCGTTTGGGTAAATTTGTACATCAATATTCCTAAGGATGTAACTTTGGCATACAATATTCATTTGACGTGCACCATACCTTGTTAGAAATATCTATTAGAGAACTAAGCTCTCGATTTTCCCAAAAACGTTGTTTAGGGCCTCAAAATGGCTCCGGAAGTTTAGGACCCAAAAAACTGCTAAAAATAGTAAGTTGTGCTGAAACTGAAAAACTAAAAGAACCGATGGTGGGGGTTCAAATGGAATATGTGGGTGGCCAATAATATCCAACTGGATCATTAGGGCCTCAAAATGGCTCTGGAAGGTCATGACCCGAAAAAATGCTAAAAATAGTAAGTTGTGTTGAAACTGAAAAACTGAAAGAATTGATGATACGATTCCTAATGGAATAGGTGGGTGGCCACCAATATCCACCTGGATCAATTGTTGTCCTCAACTCTAGAGGTTGCAACATTTTTATTATTGTCATTCTTTTTCTTTTCTATTGGAGTGACAAATCTAGTTGTGGTGTTTGAGGAGATGTATTGAATTTCTTCTTCCACTACTTGAAGATTGTATTCCCTCTTAGAAATATTGTTGTACAAAATAGGTGCACTACCCCATTGGTTTTGGTGATAAAAGAAACTAAGCGATAATAAGCTTGGAAAGGATTTAAATTTTGGATATAAACTTGTAAAGGATGTCCCTAATAGAAACCTTCCTAGTTCTTAAAGTTCAAAACGACCATTGACCCAACATTTGGTTGAATTTAATATTGAATATGAAAGTTTAGGGAGGACAACTTCGATGAAGTTTGGGGAAAACTGTGAAGAATGTGGATGGTACCAACAATAATGAGAGAGAGGTGTTGTAGAGGTAAATCTCCTCTGCGGACAGAGGCGATCCCTACTAGCCCAGATCGGGTATAGTAACAATCGTGTCACGCTAAGGCGCAAGTTCCTAATTACAATAGACCAAATTGCGAGAAAGGCCTACCTTAAGTCCAACACTGTTGTTCGCGGAGAAGATAGCACTCCTGTTTTCTTGCTCCGGCAGATCACAATTATCCCATTTGTCGCGATCGAACACCTGCACGTACAAGAAACATGACGAACACACAAATGTAAAACCCAATATATGCAATTATGTATTAGTCAGAGAAGATAAAACTCATGATCACAAAGTATGAACAATACGAGTGGAACCATAAACAAAGTCGCTTATCATTAATCAATACAAAGAAAGATACAACTTGAGCTCTGACGCTGGATCTTCCTTCAGCGGGTCGACAGAGGAGTATGTCTCGATAAAGCTCGTCGGGAATGGGACAAGCCTCTCTCTTCGGTTGTCTTGAAAATAATCTCCTTGCTACTTATTTGGCTCTATGAGGACTATCAAGGCTCTTTCAGCATTTTCTAGGCTATTGAGGGCTCTTGAAGGCTACTAAGGCTCAACCATTCAACCCCTTCATCAATGGAAGATGGCTATATTTATAAAGGAGAGGAGGAGGTTGGGATCCCTACAATAGTGGAAGGGAGGCCTTATCCCTTGGGAGGTTCCCCATAAGGTGGAAACAAGAGGCCAAAGGAGGAAGGCCATGGTTATTCAGTCGAAACCACTCCTCATGACTCATCCACAAAGTTGTTGTAATCGAAACTTCGCCTCTTTTTTTAAAAAACTTTCCATAAGCAAATTGGCACGGGTGCTTAGCTGGGACAGAGCGCCAATTGGCGCAGGCTCAGTGTTAATTTTCCTCATTAGCGCGAGGACATAACGGGCTACCAGCGCCAAGGCAAAAACAGGTGTTTTTAGGTGTCTGCTCAGGAAATAATCAACAGAAGGAATGTTGTCCTCATGGAAAGGGATGCAATGATGGTATTTGAAAGGCATGACACTACTTATTGGTCACAGAAACAACCATCCAATGGGCGAGATGGGGATTGAAGGGACGGTGAAAAATTACTGTGTAGCAGATGCCCCCTAAAGCATGAGGCCTGAGAGAGAGAGAGGGGTGAAATGCTTTACGAGAACGCGCCCAACTGAAAACACTGCCGTTGGAGAACCTGCGTAGACAAGTAAAACTGATATCTCAAATACATGATGTGTGGTATGGGCGCAGCCATCCATAACAGAGTATACAATAATCAAGATCCAAGGCATGGACGCAGCCATCCAATAAGGATCGATAAATAGACTCAGGTATGGTCACAACCATCCAATGAATGAGTCATGTAACCAATCATGATAACCCACAAAATCGCAGCCTGGATTATAAAAGACAAAATCCATGGTCTTGCGCTCCATCCCGACCCGAACAAAGTACAAGTTCAAGCATGTGAATAAGTGAGCTGAAGTCGAACATGCAAGAACATCGCCTGATTACCAGCCAATGATAAAAGTTGTTAATAGACGCGAGAGGTATCACCAATAGTGACAATGGCCCTCAAGGTACTATAGGTACAATCCATGGCATGTGAACAATGAGTTGGCGTCGAACACCCGTAGAATCATCCGATCGAAGGCCAATGATGAAAACCTTGCGTCGAATGTGAAGAACCTGCCATTGAGGCATGCAGGCTCCAAGGTACTAGAAGGGAGTATCTAGATCAGCTTCTCGGATAATGAGCTGAAGTCGACAGGAATTGACCTTGATCAAAGGTGGGCCATAGTGTTTCCCACATCATAGACGCGAGACAGGGGAAAATAATGTTTGTGAATCAGGACTAGATGAGAATTAGAGGAAGGTTGAGACTGCAGAGGTCAACTTCTCTTGAACATATCGGCGGCACGACAGTGGATTTGGCAGTATTTGACATCAAAAGATCAAAGGTCATGATGACGAGGCAAAGAGCAGATGAGAGGTCAAAAGGGATTACCCAAACTCACGGAGGCAAGAAGAAAACGAGATGAGATGTCCCCAACCCGACACGAATGCAAACAAGTGCCATGTTCAAGAGCGACATACTGCCGACACGACGATGATACTGGTTCCATTTTCCCCCACCATTTCTGGCGAGTACCTCTTTATTTTTACACAAGCTTGAAGAGGATACCATATGCTTGTCATATAAGTTCGTCCTTCGGACGAATCCATCCTAGTACATTTAACGAGCCCTAGGAAGGAGAAACTTGAATATCTTCATTAAGACTGGATCCGATGTCATCAGGGTTTAACGAGTCTGATAAAGGGAGAACTCAACGTCTTTCATGTTTAGAGAGTTTGAAAAGACAGCGAAAAAGTAAACTCCAACAGTCCCTTTTCGTAAATAGTTCCTCAGATCCGAAAAGGTAGAAAACTATGTCTGAGAAAACCTCCTAGTCGCGATAGGTTAGGGTATTCCTTTTTCATAAATAATCTATCCCAGCCCGAAAAAGGGGTAAACGTATACTGGGTAGATGTCATTTCGTAGCCACTTTAACGAGATCGAAACGACAAGGGACTCAGCAATCTTTTCACGTTTAGAGAGTCAGAAAAGAGCTGAAAGATGACTCCTCCTAGAGGAACGAATGGTATAAAGGGAAGCAACTAGTTCCGGTGATGGTGGAACTGCTCAGAACAAGATAAAGGTTAAGAGGCTAGCTAACAAGACCACTCATCACAACGGTTCCTCAGGAACAGGTAAAACAACCAAGTCAAGGCATATGATCGCCCAAGCAGATAGTGACGGTGGAATAAAAAAACAAGGCTCATCTGGAAAAAACAGGCTGATAATGGCAATCACAAGAGGTAAAATGGGAATGGTTTCATTTTTACACAAGCTTGAAACAAAGATAAACTATGCTTGAAACCGGTTTCATTTTTAGACAAGCTTGAAATGGAAGCAAACTATGCTTGAAAAATTAAGCATGCCCCCAGCATGATGACTCAATTCGAGGTACATGCCCCCCAAGCTTCAGTCCAAATGAAAGGCAGATGGAGTGAAGGTTCAAGTTACGAGATCAAGAGAAAGACTCGACTGGGAGTTTACGAGATCTAAACAAAGACTCGAATTGAACGGGAACGTGTTTCATTTTTTTAACGAGGTTGACACATTAAAAGAACTATTCTCAGAACACCTTGTTTCATTTTTTAAGGAGCTTGACACAAGAAAACGAACTCTGCTCCAACGAGCTTGTTTCATTTTTTGAGGAGCTTGACATAAGAAAACGAACTCTGCCCCGACCAACTTGTTTCATTTTTTAAGGAGCTTGACACAAGAAAACGGACTTTGCTCCGACGAGCTTGTTTCATTTTTTGAGGAGCTTGACACAAGAAAATGAACTCTGCTCCGACCAACTTGTTTCATTTTTTAAGGAGCTTGACACAATAAAATGAACTCTGCTCCAACCGACCTCATCATAATGAACAAGAATTCATTGCTTCCAAGAGTTCCACTCCCGATGGAAGGAAAACATCTTGGAAGTCAGGACCCAATGCCTCCAATACCTGATGCACAACGGCACCATCACTGAGTACAGGCACGGGGTAGGTAGCCACATAGTTGACCTACGGTGGGGCAGATACAACGGGTGGATAAAAACCAGGAAGGGTTGATGGCGGGCTAGCTGCCACATCAGGACCAAAGAACGAAAGCTGATCAATGGTCACGATTCGTCCTTCATGTGAAAAACAGACCACACGAAAAAGGGAGGAGACAAGCGCTCCCATGGAATAGGTGTAATCGTGCCCAAAAAGTAAATTAAAGTCCGAGGGGCCTGGAAAAACCATCACGTTCATATGGACGGTTTTACCTCCCAAAGTAACCGGTAACCTTGGAAGGATCCCTAACGGTTGACTAGTTCTTTTGTTAAACGCCAACAGATTCTGCGTAACAGGCACAAGTGGTGGCGAACCAAAAGCTTGCCAAGTAGTTGAGGATAAAATACTAACAGACACGCCTTCGTCTATAATGGTGTTGGGTATGACCAAACCAAAGGCCTGTACTGTTATCTCGAAAGGCACATAAGATGGGAGGCGGTATCCTACAAATCGACTCTAGTTAAAGGAAGCGACCAAACTACTCGGAGGGGCTACCATCGAACCGAGATGGTCTTCCCCTGGTGTTATGATAGAATAAGGAGCTTCCTCAATGACCTCCATCATGGATTTGGGAAGGGTATCCTCCGGGACCTCCATCACGAGAGGCAGAGGAGCCGCTTCTTGAGGTACAGGGATAGGAGAATCTTTCTCCAAGTCTGAAGAATCTGAAGAAACAAGAAGAATCTGAGGGATGTGAGGTCCACTCTCAACAGAAAAGACATGGTGCACCACAGACGGGGCCAGTTCAACCGATCCCACGACCAATGGTTGGTCGGGGATGGATTCCTGAATTTGAATTTCCAAGGGAGCGGGATCGACCAAGGATGACTCTTGACCAATCGTAGGATCAGCTGGTGGAGGACTCAAAGAAAGCTATTTGTAACCAGTCGGAAGGCATGGCATAGAAACAACCGAGTTTTCCAAAACTCGTTTGGCTTCATCCATATATGGACAAAGGTGAATGGCATGGTGCCCTTCACACAACTTACAGGGATTGGCAAGCTTACCCTGCTTCTTAAGAGTTTTACTGGCACTAGCTGAAGGCGTGCCCCCAACCTGACTCCCAGAAGCCAAAAGCAACAATGGATGACCGTTGGACCATACTTCAAGCACCTTGGGAATACCAAGGCAGTCTCGAAGAAGATGGTCTCCTGTGCACAACATGCAAGGGAAATTGAATTTCCGGGGAGGGTTGGGAGGTTCATCAAGAGGAGATGTTTTAGAAGTGACAGATGTGATTTAGCCTCTCTCTTATCAGACTTCTTCTTCTTTGTCTTCTTCTTCTTCTTCTTAGCCACCTGGTTACTTGAATCCAGACTTTCGCCAGGCGAAGGAGAAGAGGAGGATGCATAAACATGCAAAGAAGGGGAGAGGTCCACCTTGGAGTCAACATGATGTTGTTCAGACAGAGGAACTGATTGAACAATAGCCAAGACATTCAGGACCACAGAGGTTGAAAACAACCAAACAGGCAACCCAACAGTTAACCCAGGAAGGGACAACTTTGCCATATAAGGAGCGCCAACATTTCCAAAAGGAGGAAAAGGACCAGGATTCCCATCGGAGGGGATTCCTTGGTTGGTGAACTCCGGAAAAGTTGCCATCAGAAACGATCTTCAGAACAACACCCTAAGGAAACGAACTTTAACCAAGAATATTTCGTGGGCAATTAATTTTTAAAACATTGAAACAAAACTCTATCGTTTCATATTTTAAGAGTCGAGAAACCAGAAAAAGGTGACTCTATCACTTTCAGATTGGAAACAAGCGTGAAAGGATAAGCGCTTGATGATCTTTCCAAATTTAATGAGTCAGAAAAGATCAAAATGACTACTTTGGGACTCTAGGCAAAGGGTGTACCATATATCCGTGAACTGCAATATACACCTTGGTTTAAAAATGAAAGATAAATCAACCAAGGACTTGACATACGTGCAGGCAATCTCCCCGAATGTTGTGTCCAGTGTATCACGGGTATAAGGCGGCAGACTCGGCTTCCTACCGATAAATGATAGCAACCTAGTGGGGTCTCCCTTTATATACGCGACGGTACGAGGAGCACAAGTCCGTACTAGTGCTGTCTAAATCCAAGAGGCGAACAACAGCTACTAGGTTTAACGACACCGGAACACGTCACTAGCCTAGATCTCTAAATATTTCATTAATGTTCCAATGCTTCCTTAGGTTGATTGAATAAATTTTAATGTTAATCTTCAATTATGTTTCAATTTTCAGGCCCTAGCAAGTGTTATGTCTCAAAATCTCCTAAATGCACACTACATGCTATAGTATATCATTTCATTCGATGAAAACTAATTATGAGAGAGTTAAGAGCTTTTCATACAATAAAAAAATGATTAGAAAACAATCACTAATGTCTCTAATGCAAGCTAATGAAAACTAAAAAGCTTTTCTTTCAGAGTTATAAATCACTAATAACACAGAAAAGATTCAATTTCCATTAACTAATCAAGAGCAAAAGAGATTTTTTGTATTTTCAGTGTTTAAGAGCAAAGTGCACTAAACAAATGAAAACTAATGAAATGAACAATTTGAGAAGCGATAGCAAAGGAGTAAAAACAAGCAAATTTCACTCAATGCAAACACACAATCAGAGCTCAAATCGACAAAATAATCCCTCAAAACCAATAGAATCCCAAAGACTCAAATGAACCATGTAATCTAGGCCCAAAACGAGACAAGGCGGAATTCGAATGAGGAAGAAACCAATCACTCAAACAACGCAACAAAATGATAGACAACCACCAAATGAATGCAGAGAAGCAATCACAAAGTTGACTGAACAGATAGAAACCAAAAACTCCCATGGGAAACTCGACACACTATAACACCTAGATGCCCTAGGGCTAGAATGAAAAATTGATAGAAGAGGACAAACAACCAAAGGATGAAGGTCATAATCAGTCAAACAAGGCTCCAAAACACTCAGGCAGTTGTAAAAATGAAACCATAATCACTGATCAAGCTCAGAAAGCTCAAAACAGAGCAAACCCTAGCACCTTACAGAATTGGCGCGACTGTCAGGCTGAATCTAGCGCCAGAACAAGATTGGCACGGGTAATACACTAGCAACGTGCGCCAATTGGCGCAACTGTCAGGCTAATAAGCGCGCCAGTCGAGTTTACTAAGCAAAAATAAAAAAAAGAGCAATCCAAGAAACAGACTAGTGATGGTGAAGCTAAACAAAATCCAAACACACGAAAGGAGCCAGCCAAAAGAGCTGATCAAGCAAGCAAAGTCAAGAATCGACCGAAAAGACAAGACAATACTCCAAATCAACGTCTCCCCAGTGGAGTTGCCAATTTGTTGTAGAGGTAAATCCCCTTTGCGGACAGAGGCGATCCCTACTAGCCCAGATCGGGTCTAGCAACAATCGTGTCACGCTAAGGCGCAAGTTCCTAATTACAATAGACCAAATTGTGAGAAAGGCCTACCTTAAGTCCAATGTTGTTATTCACGGAGAAGATAGCACTCCCATTTGCTTGCTCTGGCAGATCACAATTCTCCCATTTTTCACGATCGAACACCTGCACATACAAGAAACATGACGAACACACAAGCGTAAAACACAATATATGCAATTATGTATCAGTCAGAGAAGATACAACTCATGATCACAAAGTATGAACAATACGAGTGGAACCATAAC
Source organism: Pinus albicaulis (assembly GCA_034641835.2). Classification (NCBI taxonomy): domain Eukaryota; kingdom Viridiplantae; phylum Streptophyta; class Pinopsida; order Pinales; family Pinaceae; genus Pinus; species Pinus albicaulis. The sequence goes on from CM076570.1 coordinate 685,887,795, forward strand.
TAAAGTCACTTATCATTAATCAATACAAAGAAAGATACAACCTGAGCTCTAACGCTGGATCTTCCTTCGGCGGGTCGACAGAGGAGTACGTCTCGATAAATCTCGTCAGGAATGGGACAAGCCTCTCTCTTCGGTTGTCTTGACAATAATCTACTTGCTACTGATTTGGCTCTATGAGGACTATCAAGGATCTTTCAGCATTTTCTAAGTTATTGAGGGCTCTTGAAGGCTACTAAGGCTCAACCATTCAGCCCCTTCATCAATGGAAGATGGCTATATTTATAGAGGAGAGGAGGAGGTTGGGATCCCTACAATAGTGGAAGGGAGGCCTTATCCCTTAGGAGGTTCCCCATAAGGTGGAAACAAGAGGCCAAAGGAGGAAGGTCGTGGTTATTCAGTCGAAACCACTCCTCATGACTCATCCATGAAGTTGTTGTAATCGAAACTTCGCCTCTTTTTTTTTAAAAATTTCCATAAGCAGATTGGCACGGGTGCTTAACTGGGACAGAGCGCCAATTGGCGCAGGCTCAGTGTTAATTTTCCTCATTGGCGCGAGGACATAACGGGCTACCAGCGCTAAGGCAAAAACATGTGTTTTTAGGTGTCTGCTCAGGAAATAATCAACAGAAGGAATGTTGTCCTCATGGAAAGGGATGCAATGATGGTATTTGCAAGGCATGACACTGCTTATTGGTCACAGAAATGACCCTCCAATGGGCGAGATGGGGATTGCAGGGACGGTGACAAATTACTATGTAACATAGGAAACAAGAGATTTGAAGAAAAAGAATCAATGGAGCAAAAAATGCAAGATAATACCAATGGCAACCCAAAAGGAAGCACATAGAAAAAAAAAATTATGAAGAAAATTGATAGCAACTCTCCTAGTAATCAATTAAAATTAAACAGGCGCAATAGGGAGGGGTGATTTTTGGCCCTATGGAAAAACAAAGATGCAATACACGTGGGGATTATGAACAACAACAAATGATAATGCAGAGTTCCTCACTCTATGGAAAGGACTAAAGTAAGCAATGGACTTGAAAATTAATAATTTTTGGCCATTCAATGATAGTTATTCAAAAAATATAAAAAACTTTTTGTCATTCTAAAGCTACCTCCTCTTCCATTAAGGAAATGATACTTCTCCAACTCTGACAAATTTATGAAGGACCCACGCTATAGAATAATTAATGCGATTAGGCAGGCAGTATATACCCACTTGGTGAGCATATACTGCCCAACCACATTAATTATTCTATAACCCCAAAAATATGTATTGCCCGAAATCAAACATGTGCTAAGGAACTTGAATCCCTCAGTGGATATGTTATCATGTTATCAAATCAAGGAACAATGCTACCCAAGGAACCTTATAAATAAACTGTAATCAAATCACATATTCTCTAGTGGCATAAGGATGTACATATATACAATGGGATCAAAATCTCATTAATGAATGATCATTAAATAGAAAGGCATCAAGGATGTTGTATGGTGTATGGGAAACAAACATCATTAACGACAACTGTAATACAATTTCAGGACAAAATGCCAGTCACTCTGCAAGATTAGGCCTCTATCCACTCCCAACGTGGATTCACATCGATTCAAATTTAACACTTGGCTGATGATATTTCTCCTATTTTGCAAGGCACATGAGAATAATTGTATTGGGAAGAGAATAAAAGAAATGTTAAAGCAACCACATTTAATTTGCATTAGGTTAGAAACAATTCCCTCTCGTCACAATAACAAGTGGCCCTTTCAAGCACGATCTTCAATTGATTTCTTTCTGGAAATTTCTGGCTTACATTCAATGGATTTCAAGTGATTTCTTTCTGGAAATTTCTGTATTACATTCAATGGATTGAAGATAGACTTCTAGTTACCCGGCCGGCTAGCCTTGGTGAGAGGGTTGGTGCTCATCAAGCTGTATATATATTCCCTTTAGGTCTTCCCAAAGGAAAATGATTTCATCATTCCTATCTATGAATTGTTGTGCATGTTTTGATCAATTGGTGGTGAAACGCTTCATGGTTGTAATCGACGGTGATCAATATTTCATAAAGCTATAGGTTATTTAAGGAGTTGTCTTTAGTGCATTTTTTTAGAGTTTTTGGTGCCTAAATTTGAAGTGAAATTTGGATTTATGTTATTTAAATTGGTTTTTTGACTATATGGATTCAACACTCTAAAAAATATTAAGGTACTTTGATTGTTGAAGGTTATCCATCAAACTTGTGTTTTCAATAAATTCCTGCAAAATTTTAGAGAAATTAGACCAAAAAAAATCCACCGAAAAAAACTTCAAAAAATAACACTAAAAACAACTCAGTTATTTACTAGGTTACTAACAAATTTTGACCATATTGGATGGCTATCCATCCGTCCATGAGACCAACCAGCCATGATGCATGACTTTTGATTCTCCGGCAACTTCACAACTCATCGTGGTTGATGCAGTTAATGCAGATGGTGGACACGACCCGCTCTGACTCCCTTATTGCAATGTAGTTGATGTACATACAGGTCCCCTAGGTGCTCAATATTTCAAATAGTGCACTCCTTCTTGATCTCAAGATTTCAAATAATTTCGCTTGAAAATTTTTAAAATAAAATTTGAAATTGAAAAATTTGAAATGAAAATTTGAAATGGAATTATAATGTGTGGTATGGGGGCACTACCGCATCTGTAGCATATATCTGTAACATGCAAAGAGTGGCCGGAACAAGATATAGATTTGATCCAATTTTGCAGCTTAGCCTTGAAACAACTTTCTACATAATCATCGTCTGAGTAATTGTAGTGATGATCATATCGGTCATTCTGATTCTTGTAAGATCGAATATTCTAGTTTTCTCCACTTTTGAATGCCCTCTTCTTCTTTAGGGAATTTCTCAAGGCCAACTTCCATTTCTTCACTTCCCTTCAAGTGAAGACGAAAGTTCGAAGAGATTTCCATAATTTTTTCACTGCTCCTGATCCCACCATTTTGTTGGAGAATATAATTCCAACTACCTGCTAGGTGTCGAAACCGTCAGTCCAAATGTCCCAGTCCAGTTTAGTCGAGTTACACTACAGTCATTTATTACTGATGTTTCCAATGTAATCTTATTTAAGTAATTTGTAATAGTGAGAAGAGCAATCCTCTGCTCCACTTGTTTTCAGTTTTCAATTCTTGTCCAACCACCTGCTAGGTGTCGAAACTGTCAGTCCAAGTGTCCCAGTCCACTTTGAGTGAGTCCATTTTAGTCGAGTTACACTATAGTCATTTATTTCCAATGTTTCCAATGTAATCTTATTTAAGTAATTCGTAATAGTGAGAAGAGAAATCCTCTGCTCCACTTATTTTCAGTTTACAATTATAAAATTATCATGGTATCAGAGCGAGTTTGCATAAGACTCCGGAGAAAGCAGCAACAGAGCCAAGTTGGAGCAGCAGAGAAGAGGAAAAACTGCATAAGACTCACTGAGAGAACAACAAAAGTTTGAGGAAAGTTGAAAATGCCTCCTGTGAAGAAAAAGCCAGGCAAAGCCAGTGAAGGCGTCAGAAAAACGAATTGTAGAAAGAAAATTCCAAAAGTAGAAAGGTTATTCGAGAAGAAAGTCGAGATTAAAAAAAATGCTGCACTAATGTACTGTTTTGTTTTATTGGAGGCTCAACATTATTAACATAGCCAAGGGAGATATCCAGTGTGTTATTAACGCAGTCCAGCTGTTGATAAACCGCATTAAGCATTATTAACACAGCTCAAAATATCAACGAGTCGCATTAGTTTGAAGACTTAAAACGGATTCTTAAAGCACGCGTGTCCAACCTCAATCACCTGCGTTATAGTATTTTTGTTCGTTAAAAGGATTTACGCAAGGAAATTCGTGTGATGCATGAAAGCATGATGGAGCAAAGATCAAGCCATGAAGGAGGAAGCAGATTGGTACATATTTTTTTCTGAAAAATCAAGGTAGTTGACTGAAATCATATACGTCATTTTTTCTCTTAAACGGAGTATGGTATCATGAACCATGGAATCGGTTTTATAAAGGTTCTTCATCTCTTAAAATGATTTCCCATTTATTTGAATTTTTTAATGTGAGATGAGTTTCATAATATTTATAAAAGGCCATGTAACTCCACGTGATTTGGGAAAAAGGAGGAAGCACATTTTTATATAAAAAAAATGTTTTTTTATTAAAGTTGTTTGTTTGTTTGTTTTTTTTTTTTTTTTTAAAGAAAAATATTTCATTCTTTATAACTTTTTAAAAGGAGATTAAAAGAAGAGCTCACATTTAGCATTTGAAGTTTTCTTTTATTTAAAAGGAATTTTTTTTTGAGAAAAGGAAATTAAAAAAAGGCAGTGTGAAAGTGAATGTGTGAAAGGAGATTTTTTGATAAAAATGAATTTTTTTAGAAGCAAGGTATTTAATCATCATATGTAGACTCGTCTGTTTGTGGAAGCCAAGCAATGAGATCATGGGAAAAGCTAAGAGGCTAAAGCAAAAACAAAGGATGTTCGAGATCTTTTTAGATTTGGAAATAAAGAGGCAAAAAGACGCCTATGTATTAAAATTCATAAAACAATTTGTGGATGTCAGTATTCTCCCTCTAATTTCAGAAGTTAAGACAACCAAGGAGGCATAGGATACCCTTGAGAGGTGTTTTGGTGCAAGGGGGAGAATTGAAGTTGAAGATGAAGGTGGATCTATAGCAGTAGATCCGCAACGAGATGAAAAGACTTAGCCACAAGTGGATGATGTTTGTGAAGAAATTGCAGAAGTAGCAGAGAAGGAGCATGAAGATGCTCATGAACCCCACTGTGCATAGCCACAAGTGGATGAAGATTTGATGATTCCAACGACAAAGCTTGCTGATGATGATTTGTTGATTCTAGTAATAAAGCTTGTTGATGATGATTTGTTGATTCCAGCAACAAAGCTTGCTGATGATGATTTGTTGATTCCAACAACTGAGCTTGTTGATGATGATTTGCTGATTCCAACAATAGAGCTTGCTGATGATGATATGATGAATCCAGCAACGGAGTTTGTTGATGAATATTTGGTGAATCTAGCAACACAGCTTGCTGATGAAGATTTGGTGAATCTAGCAACACAGCTTGCTGATGACAACTTGGTGATTCCGCCAATAGAGCTTGCTGATGAGAGTAAAAATACTATGGTAAGTCCAGTGATTAATATTTTTGATGCAAAATTTGATCAAGGTTTGTTGGCTAATGATGACTGGTTGCAAATGATGCAACAAAAAAATCATATCAACATGATGTTATTTGGTGAGATAATCCCACTTCAATCAGTGGAAGACAACCTGTTTGCAGCAGCACAGGTTAGTGATGAAAAGACAGAAACAAAGACATAGATAAAGGCAGATGCAAAGAAAGAAGTCTGCAAAGGGAAAGCAGAAACAAAGATAGAGGCAGAAGCAAAAAAGAAAACACAATAGGAGAAAGATATCACTACAGAGCAGAAAGACCAGAACGAATGTCATTCTAAAAATATTTTTAATTCTAACATTGATTTTCAGTGTGCAGGTACACAGAATGATTATGAAGAAGAGTTAAAGTTTCTTGAAACATGGCTTGCAACACCATGTCTTGATGAGGTCTACACAGAAGCTGTAGATATGAATTTTGAAGACAACATGCATGATGAAAACGTCAATGAAATTTTCAGGTATTGGAGTTATGAAGAGATAAAATATTATTCTGACCTTATGTTGCAGCAAATTGATGATGAAAAGCGCACTACACAAGACAATATGTGGCAGCAACCCACATACAAGTCATTTCTTGAAGAAGTCCAGGACATGCTTAGACAACCTGGAACAATAGAAGACCTGCACAAGCAAATGAAGAAACATAGTTCTCAAGGATACAACAAAGAGAAAAAGTTGAAACAATTTAGAGGCTATAGAATCTGGAAGAAGAGAAGAAGAAAACTAAATCTAGTTGAAGTCATTTTGTTTAAAATTGTAAGCCTCGCTGAGACATAGACCAGCAAGTATCTTAATTAAATTTGTATGTGGTTGTAATTAAAGGGGAGTGTTAGAGAATATAATCCCAACCACCTGCAAGGTGTCGAAACCGTGAGTCCAGGTGTCACAGTTCAGTTTCAGTTAGTCCAGTTTAGTCGAGTTACACTCCAGTTATTTATTACTGATGTTTCTGATGTAATCTTATTTAAGTGATTTCTAATCTTTAGAAGCGCAATTATTTGCTCCACTTCTTTTCAGTTTTGATGATTCCAGAAACAGAGCTTGTTGATGATGACTTGATGATACTAGCAACAAATTTTGTTAATGAAGATTTGATGAATCCAACAACAAAGCTTGATGATGAAGACTTGGTGATTCTAGCAATAGAGCTTGCTGATGATGATATGATGAATCCAACAACAGAGCTTGCTGATGATGATTTGGTGATTCTAACAATAGAGCTTGTTGATGATGATTTTATGATTCCAGCAACAGAGCTTGTTGATGAGAGTGACAATGCTATTAAAGACGTCATTTCTATGGTAAATCCAGTGATTAATATTGTTGATGCAAAATTTGATCAAGCTTTGTTGGCTAATGATGATTGGTTGCAAATGATGCAACAAAAATATGATATCGACATGATGCTATTTGGTGAGATAACACCACTTGAGTTAGTGGAAGACAACCTAATTGCAACAACACGGGTTAGTGAAGAAGAGACAAAGACAGAGGCAAAAATAGAGATAAAGGCAGATGCAAAGAAAGGAGTCTGCAAAGAGAAAGCAAAAACAGAGGCAGAAGCAGAGAAGGAAGCGCAACAGGCAAAATCTCTCATTTCAAAGTAGAAGAAACAAAACCAATGTCGTTATGAAAATAGTTTTAATTCTAACATTGATTTCCAGTGTGCAGGTACAGAAGCTCATTATGAAGAATAATTAAATTTTCTTGAAACATGGCTTGCAACACCATGTCTAGTTGAGATCTACACAGAAGATGTAGATATGAATGTTGAAGATGATATGCATGATGAACACATCAATGAAATTTTCAAGTATTGGAGTTTTGAAGAGATAAGATATTATTCTAATCTTATGTTACATTAGATTGACGATGAAAAACACACTACAGAAGACAATATGTGGCAGCAGCCCACATACAAGTCATTTCTTGAAGAAGTCCAGAACATGCTTAGACAATATGGAACAATATAAGACCTGCACTGGAAAATGAAGAAACTGAGGTTTGAAGGATACAACAAAGCGAAAAATATGAAACAATTTAGAGGCTACAGGATTTGGAAAAAGAGAAGAATAAAACTAAATCTACTTGAAGTCAAAATTTTAAATTGTAAGCCTTGCTGAGATATAGAACAGCAGGTATCTTAATTAAATTTTTGTGTGGTTGTAATTAAGAGGGAGTGTTGGAGAATCTAATTCCAAGCACCTGCTAGGTGTCGAAATCGTCAGTCCAAGTGTCCCAGTCCAGTTTGAGTTAGTCTAGTTTATTCGAGTTACACTAAAGTAATTTATTGCCGATGTTTCCAATGCAATATTATTTAAGTAATTCGTAATAGTGAGAAGAGCAATCCTCTGCTCCACTTCTTTTCAGTTTACAATTCTTGTCACATTTTAGGAAGAATGAAGCTGGAAAATTAACGAATGCTAGAAGAGCTACAAGTAGCTAGAGAAATACACTGGGAAGATTAAATAAGCGTCCTAGCTTTGAATGCTTTAGGAGTGAAGTTCAATTTGTGTGAGGCACTCTGCAAATCAGTGGCTGCAAATTACGAAGATAGCGTGAGCATGAAAACACAAGGCATGATGCAACAAGAGGCGAAAGTGGCTCAGTCCTCAGAATATTTCTTCTATGGGCAACAAATTGAGGGGGATTGTGACACAGCTTGAAAATTTTGAAAAAAAAAATTGAAATGGAATTATGAAGTGTGGGATGGAATTTTGAAATGAAAATTTGAAATGGAATTGTGAATTTGAAAACTTGATATATTGATGTTTTTAATTTTCAATTGGTTGGTTCTTTATTATTAATAATTAAAATGTTAGTTTCACTCTAAATTTTATAAACTAGGTGATATTTATAATATGGAAAAGAAATTTCATTTTATTATTAAATAAATTTTAATTTTACAATAAATTTTATAAAATTATAGTATATTCTTTAAATGAAAATTTTAATTTTTATAAAATAATGGTATATTTTTAATGGAAAACTTTCATTGGAATAAAAATTATCGTTTAATGTTATTTTTTGTTTTATGTTTTTTTTTTAAATTATTTAGTTATGAACAATGTTATTTGATATTTATATTTTATTTCAAATCAAGAAAAAAATCTATAAAAATAATTAACAATTATAGTAAGAATTATTAACAATTTTTCTCTCCCATTAATAACTAAATCAAACACCAAATTGTCTCTAAAATAACAACATTGCAGGTTAAACCCCTTAACCTTGGTAATACCCTATTCAAAGTTAGGGTTTATCATACCTTCACCTCAAAACTCTCGTAATATTAAACTCCTTAGATTTGTTAACATAGCTTAGAGTTTTTTTAGGCATAAATTAAAATGATATATAAGAATTAAATAAACTAGTATATATCCATTTTAATCACATATCTAATATGAACAGAAAGAGCTCAAATTTCTTCGCAGCCTTATTTTAAAATGCAAAAAACAATGTGTAATTTTTTATATTTTAGCTTGTATTTTTTAATGTTATAGAGATTACATAACATGTGCATGCTTATTTTGTTATTAATATATTTTGAAGTATAGGAAATTTTAATTCATATTAAAAAAAAATATTCCTAACCAACATAGGATATTTTATTTTATACAATATTAAATTTGTTTTTTTGATATTTTCTCTCTCTCTCTCTCTCTCTATATATATATATATGAAGTTGATAAAATATTTTTGAAAAATATAAGGTTTAAACTTCTTACTCACATATTTTTTTTTTTTAAACTTCTAATTGATTTACAAGAAATTATATTAGGTCATATGGACAACTAATTAAATATGCATAGCATTTTTTCTTTTCTTTTCTATTATGGCTGACATTGCTTTTCTATTATGAGTCTCTAGGTTCAATAAAGAAGATAGGTAAGAAAAAAGGTTCATATATTAGGAAATTGGGACGGTAAAATAAAACAAAAATGTATTAAGATAATAGGGAAAATGTTTCTAAAAGAACCAATTATATTTATTAATAATGAAAGCTGCACAAAAAAATTATTTAAAAATAAAAATGATCAAATTAAAGATTAAAATATGATAAAAGAAAAAGAGTATACCAATTATTCAATAAAAATATTTTACAAATATTACAATTTTTTTGTCAGTGAAAAGGAGCTCTATTATTGATCCAAAAATTTACATCATATTTTCCATGTGTGCTTCGCTCTCCTCGCCTCACTCTGACCACATTTGTTGGCCAGGAGAGCCATGTATATCCAAAAAGCAAAAGAACAAACACTAGATTCAAAATACCAACCATAAAAATAAATACACTAGAAAACATGCAAAATAAACACAAAGATAACCAACATCAAAAGCTTCTTAGGGGTGTGGAGCCTTGCCCATATGTTGGTGGGCCTAAGTGTCGAATACCATCATGTGCATAGTGCTCCAGGTGATCAATCCTCCCATCCAATTGGTCTAGTTGTTCCAAAATGCGTCGTTATTGTGTCTAATGGAATCCATTTTGTCCATCATCACCCATTAGTTATGTTGGATGTCGTTTAGGAAGGAAATCAACTAGTTACGATTGTCATGATTTTGCTAGCTCATTTCACCCAAGTCTATTTGAATTTGTTGAAGCATCCCAGTTATAGATTCCTATGAGGGTGGCCAAACTTTTGGACTAAGCACAAGGATGCATTCCTAAGCCACCTCACCATCTGACTCACCCTCAAGTCCACCCCCTCCTTCCACCTCAACTCCTCTGCTAGTATGCACATGGTTTTCACCCCTCTGGACTCTTTCTCCTAGCCCAACCTCTTTTGCACAACATAATTGACAATTTTGTTTCTCCAACCCTCTCCGGTTGAACCACCTTGTCACCGTTCATGCCTATGAACGCCTAAAACCCCTAGTCCCATGATGACACTTCCCCACCTAGAAATAAGGGCTGCCACCACTGATGTGCACCCACTAAACTTGTAACACTTGACTTATGTTAACCACAAGATTTCCGAACCCACTGCGACCTCTAGGAGTAAGGAATCTGCGAATACCCAGTGCCACTAGCTGAAAAAGCCTCCTCAAGTTGGAAGATCCCAAATCCCATCCTCTCCACCCGATACTCCAAACAGGTACGTGAGCCCAACTAGAGGCCAAAGTCGAGAAATCTAGGAGACTGGATTATTTGCCTCCGTGTTGAGTCGTAGGATTGAACCATGAAATGACTAGGTTATCCCAACCCCCTAAACGATGTACCTAAAAACATGGATTTTTTAATTCAATTGTAGATGCTAATATAAAATTCACTTCCAAAACATTCCAACACAAGGGTCCCAAGTGTAGCCGGAAATGCTCACCGCCAAGACCCCTCTTTTGTCCTTGAAATTTTAATTAATGAGATAATTCTATGCCTCCAAGACTGGGGCATTCACAACCAAGTCGCATGTGCATATGTCTCTACTCTACCACCTTTCAATGGACATCCCATAACCTTCACCATATGCCTCTTCCAAACTTGCTTATGTAGAGATATAATGAGCAGATGCGGGTCGAGGGATCTAGTTTTTTCTCACTTTCTCGCCACAGTTGTCGTTACATCGCATGATCATATGAAAAACCTCCCACTGGGGTATTAACACCACCGTTTCCATCTTCATTTTGTCTTGGGACTATCACCCCCATCAAAGTCTTTAGATCATTCTCCACAACCTGGATTAACTCCTCGACTCTTGCCATCGATGGATCTTAAGGTCAGGATTGGCTTAAAGCTAGATCTATGTCTTTGCAACCCCAATTTGTTAATAGGTTTGCTATTCAATTCACTTTTCTTAGAGAGTGAGAGGTGATGCCATAAGGGAAAGACAACAACAAAAGTTGCATGCTTTTGGTTACCAACTCCAACTTCTAACTCTTACTGACACGTTGAACCAAGGCGTCATATATAATTTTTTGTGCCACCTTGATTGTTAGTTGTGAGTTTCCATCTATATGCATCTTAGAAAATCCATGCTCTTTTACCAAGGTAAGGCCTCTCTCTAGGGCACAAAAATCCTCCACATTATTACTACGGACACCATAGTAACTCGCGTAAAAGCCCAAAATATTTCTCATGTAATCCCAAATTATTCCTCTATAACCGATTGGGCCCGGGTTACCTTTCAAGGCTCGATAGAAATTCAATTTCACAAATACTTTGGGAGGAACATTGAAAACAACAGGTGAAGATATTCTAATTGAATAAGTTATATTATGGGACTGGATCACCAAGTGAGCAGAGAGACCCAACTCCTGCAGGATCCGTGCTTCATTCTAGCAAACTCGTCAATCCTCATCTCCCCATTTCTCCCCTAGAACGGTCTCCTTGATATTTTTCCATATATTATGCCACACCTCTTTTCTAGTTGTTTTTTCATGTTTGAATATCCCATTGTTGTGGACCTTCCATGAATTCAAAAGTAAGAATCCTAGAGTTAGGTTCCAAGCTTTATTAATGGCCAGGATTTTATAGGGTGCTTTCCTCCATGTCGTTAGAGTTTCACTCACACAAGTTGATGATTTGTATGATCTAGCGTAGAGGGAAGGTACTCTTTGCTAGAGCCTTTCCATTGGAGGACATGTGTTGAGTAATTTTTTTTGTTGATTCATCTTCCCTTTAGCAAACCACACACCATTACAAGCCTTCAAATCCTTTCTTCCTTAAAAGGTCCCATGTGATAAGTTTCCTTCGCCCAGTTAGCCATAGGAAGTTGGATACCTTACGCCAGAGCTTACCACCCCAAACAATCAACCAAAGCTCATCCTTGGGTAGCTTGTTGAAGTTAGCCATGATGTTGTATTCCTCCTTGATGGAGAATTTAATCGGGGATTTATGGCCCCATCTCATGCAGTCCTGGTCATCTACGACTTGGATAATCCTTTCCTCGAGTATTGTTCCTAAGTTATTTCGTTCTTGTTCTCATCATGTCCCATTCCATTTGGTACCATCCTTCCATGATCAGTTTTTTTCTTGGGGACGATTCTTCCTTCCAGTAATTAGCTACCACACTCGCACCTTTAATGATCAAGCTCTGCTTGAGGGAGTACAAGTCCTCCCTATTGTCCATCTTGGGGAATTGATGCCAGGATTCATCCCAGAAGCAAGCCTTTAGCCCATTTCGAACCTCCCAAAACATGTTTTCCCTCGAGAATCTACTTTGAGCTCTTTCCATGTTCTAGTTTGAGGATCCTGCGCTCCATTCTTGTTGCCTCAAAATTTCCTCACAAATATTAAACTTTTATTAATATTAATTTCATAGTTAAAATTTCAAATTTTCAATAAAATAAGTAATTTCCAACTAATAATTTTTAATTATTGATTAATGTAATCAATCTAAAACATTTTATTAGTAATATTAATAAATTTGATTATAAATTTTTGAAATAAGACACTTTTTAATGTTAAGGTCACCAATTTAAAATATGTATAATTTCATCTACCAATAAAAAAAGGGCAGTTTGAGTCATGTATATCATGAGTCTAGATCTATCATGTATGTATGAGTCTAGATCTATCTTAATCCCATATCTATCAAGGGTAGAAACAGATTAAATCTCTCGATGTGCAAATCTTTCATCAAGTTTTTCACTCAAAAAAGAGGTTTTCACCTCAAGAGATCTAATCCTTGTTGGTTCATGTTTTGGTTTTAGCAAATAACTTTATTTCTAGTATATGTATGGCCAACTCTAACTCATAGATGACATGTAGTAATTTTTATATTTTCTTTAAAAAAATTCCTAGAAGTAGAGTAGCTAGAGAATATACAGAAAGTTGTGCATATTTAACTATGCACATACACAAAAACTGAAATATTTGTTACAAATGTATACACACAAACACACTGATATATATATATATATATATATATATATATATATATATATATATGGAAATCTCTTCGAACTTCGTCCGAGCGAGAAGGAAAGAAGCGAAGTGAAGAAATGGAAATTGGCCTTGACAATTTCCCTAAAGAAAAAGAGGATACTCACTAAAGAAAAAGAGGCCACTCACAAGTGGAGAAAGCCACTATATCCAATCTTCCAATAAGAACAATGATCGATATGATCACTACAATTACTCAGACAATGATGATGTAGAAAGTCCTTTCAATTTTTAGCTGCAAAATTGGATCAAAGCTAGGTCTTGTTCGGGCCATTTTGTGCATGTTACATATATATGCTACATATGTAGTGCCTCCATACCACACATCATAATTCCATTTCAAATTTTCTTTTCAAAATTTTCAAGCTGGAGTGCACTATTTGAAATCTTGAGCACCGAGTGGACCTGTATGTACATTAATTACATTGTACTAAGGGAGTCAGAGCAGTATTTTCCACCATCTACATTAACTGCTTCAACCACGAAGAGTTGTGAACCCTATGAGAATAGAAACAGTGAAGTAGCCAGAAAATCAAAAGTAATGCATCATGGCTGGATGGCCTCATGGACAGATGGATAGCCATCCAGTACGGTCAAAATCTGTTAGTAAGATATAAAATAACCTATAGCTTACAAAATATTGATCGTTGTCGACTACAACCATGACGCATTTTACCACCAATTTATTAAGACATGCATAACAATTCGCACATAAGAATGAAGAAATCATTGTCCTTCGAGAAGACCAAAAGGGTATATATATACCAGCTTAATGAGCACCAACCCTCTCACCAAAGCTAGCCGTGTGACTAAAAGTCTTCCTTCAATCCATTGAATGTAAGCTAGAAATTTCCAGAAAGAAATCACTTGAAGATCTTGCTTGAAAGGGCCATTTTTTATTGTGAGGAGAGGGAAATGTTTCTAACCTAATGCGAATTAAAGTGGTTGCCTTAACATTCCTTTTATTCTCTTCCCAATACAATTATTCTCATGCGCCAAGCAAAATAGGAGAAATATCATCAGCCGAGTGTTAAATTTGAATAGACATGAATCCCCCTTGGGAGTGGATCGAGGCCTAATCTTGCAGAGTGAATGCCATTCTGTCCTGAACTATATTACAGTTGTCGTTAATGACATTTGCCATACGCAATACAACATCCTTATGCCTTTCTATTTAATGATTATTCATTAATGATTTTGATCCCATCGTATATATGTACATCCTTATGCCACTAGAGAATATGATTTTGATCCCATCTTATATATGTACATCCTTATGCCACTAGATGCCACTAGAGAACATGTGATTTGATTATGGTTTATTTATAAGGTTTTTTGGGTAGGAAACCAATAAATTGTAAGCTATAGGAAATTAAATGCGGTGGGGTAATATATTTATTTAAATTCATTTAAATCTAACGATGGACATATACTTTCCCACTGTGTTTAATTTCCTATAGCTTACGATTTATTAGTTTCCCCTTAGGTAGCCTTGTTCCTTGAATTGATAACATGTCCATTGAGGGATTCAAGTTACTTATTACATGCTTGATTTCTGGCGATACATATTTTATGGGTTATAGAATAATTAATGTGGTTGGGCAGTGTATGCTTATTGTTATATTTAAATTCGTTTAAATCTAATGGTGGGCATATACTACCCAACCACATTAATTATTCCATAGCTTGGGAAATAATGGTCACCTTGATTTCTACCTTCAAGTTTCTTAGCACATGTTTGATTTCTACCTTCATAATTTTTTTGGAGTTGGAGAAGTATCCTTGCCTTAATGGAAGAAAAGGTAGCTTTAGAATGACAAAAGGTTTTTTATATTTTTTGAATAACTATCATTGAGTCACCAAAAAATATTATTTCTTGTATTTTCAAGTCCATTGCTTACTTTAGTCCTTGCCATAGAGTGAGGAAATCTGCAATATCATTTGTTGCTGTTCATAATCCCCACGCGTATTGTATCTATGTTTTTCCATAGGGCCAAAAATCACACCTCCTTGTTATGCGTGTTTAATTTTAACTGATTAGTAGGAGAGTTGCTATCAATTTTCTTCATAATTTTTTTTTTCTACGTGCTTCCTTTTGGGTTGCTATTGGTATTCTCTTGCATTTTTTCTCCATTGATTCTTTTTCTTCAAATATCTTGTTTTCCTCTCTCTCATTATTGTTGGGACCATCCACATTCTTCACATTTTTCTCCAATCTTCATCGAAGTTGTCCTCCCTAAACTTTCATCTTCAATATTAAATTCAGCCAAATGTTGGGTTAATGGTCGTTTTGAACTTTAAGAACTAGGAAGGTTTCTATTAGCAACATCCTTTACAAGTTTATCTCCAAAATTTAAATCCTTTCCAAGCTTATTCTCGCTTAGTTTCTTTGATCACCAAAACCAATGGGTTAGTGCACCTATTTTGTACAACAAGATTTCTAAGAGGGAATACAATCTTCAAATAGTGGAAGAAGAAATTCAATACATATCCTCAAACACCACCACTAGATTTGTCACTCCAATGGAAAAGAAAAAGAATGAGAATAATAACAATGTTGCAACCTTGACAGTTGAGGACAACAATGGCCTTCTTGCTAAAAGATGAAATAATAAATTTATTCGAGGTATTCTCAATATAAATTTTGGTATACCTAAAACTGACCAAGATACAATCCCAACTATGATTGAATCCTTTGTAACAACATCGTGTATCGTTGAGATGTAGAAACATATTGAATACTTGATATGAACATCATGACAGGGGAAAATGCCACAATATAGAGAAGGTAATCATACAACAAAGATCACCATGTTGACAAGCATAGGGACAATAATCATGTTGCTTAATGTGATCCTGAATTGGCACATCTTGTTTTTTTTGTAAGTAATAATTACCTTCCCAAAACCTTGAGTTTTTCCCATTATTAAACCTATGTCTACAAAACTAGCCAATTTTTTAGAGAATAATAGTTTGTAATTAATAACTTACAACAATTAATTTTGATCGAATTTTATGAGTTGTCATGTCAATGTGCGTGGGTTTTCTTTTATGCTAATGAGTATGAGTTAATGGTGTGTTTTCTAATGAATTAATGTTTGTATCCGTAACCATTACTGCTATAGAAAATATGTTTGAATGTTTTTACATCATTTGGTTCTATCATTGGCACCTACCTTAGTTACAACAAGATGATATTAGGGCATCGTGGCTATTAGATATTACATGCCCCAACCTATAATAGTGGTTGTGTTGTCTCTTTGATGCTATGCCATCCTTTTATCTTTGGTGAGCCTCCTCACCCGGGACCCCACACAATTTTGAGGTGACTTCTTCATGAAGCTTCCTCTTTCATACCTGCGCTGCCTTGGCTTGCTTCCCTCCTCTTGTGGCTGCGTTGTTGACTTGGTCAACTAATCCACCTCCAATGCCTCTTTTCACACTAGGGGTCTTCAAACTAGTTTATATATGTGTCTTAGGCTGATCCTTGTTCACATTGAACTAATTTTCTTAGGTGATCTCTTCCTCCTCAAGAATGCATGTTGACTTAGTCAAACTTGACTATGTCCTCATCTATTTTGCCCCTGTTCACACCTGTAAGTGTGAAGTTCAGCTTCTGAAGTGATCCCCTTCCTTATTAAGGTGGAAATTATTCATATTTTTATTGTTCATGGGCTCCCTTACCCATTTATTCCTCTCATAGGTGAAAGCAGCAAAATCTAATGTTCCAAATTTCTAGCTGCAAATTTGGGAACATTACAGTCCTCCCCTCCCAAATGTTTCTTGTCCTCAAGCAACTGCAAGGATAGGACTGAAGAAAATCCTCTTCTCCCCTGTAGCACCCTCATAAGATGAAGTCTCCCAAAGATCAAGGTGCTGCATCATCAATATATCTCCAAGTTGCTTCTCCCAAGTGTGTAAGCTATTTATATAGCTGACATTTGTGGCAGTGAAACATCTATGAAAGCAACAATGGGTTGTTTGAAGATCCTATTGAAGCATGAGGGTTGATGTAAATTGGGATTCATCATCCCCCTTTGAGTCTCTCCCTCCCTAGGCTATCAACCAAACACAATGAGTCACCCTCCAGTATGGCAACTCATGAAGGATCTCTTCCACCTTGAGCTCCTGCAAAGAAGGTGGGCTGCATAGCTGACTGTGTGGAGTTAAAATGTGCATCTCTTGTTGCTTCTCTCTCCAATTATGATAGATATGGGGCTGTTTCTGATATATGGCTGAGATATAACGGTATACAAGAGAGACCCAAGCCACCCCATCAAATCCAACACCCATGAGGTGTCTCCTTAACAAACTCAAACCTCCCAAATGAGTCCTCTCACTTGAAGGCAACATGTGAAGCATGGAAATCAAGGTCTTCCCCTGTTATTTCTGAAATATGCAGCTTGTATATTGTGAAAAATCATCTCTTCATTGGGCCTCTTTGCCTCTTGTGCCACTCCTCCAAAGGTGCTTCCTACAATCAATGTTTTAGCAGCATAATATGGAAACATAAACATATGAAAACAAGGAGGTAGAACATAGTCCCGAACATGGAACCAATGCAGGGCATTCTTTGCCTGCCTCAATACATAATGCAACAAGTGTCTTTTCAGCCACTTGTTTGCTGCCACATTAATTTTACAAAATGAAATCATGAAAGCATAATTTGGTGCCAATGATGCACACCGAAAACCATGTGGCTTTCCCCCACATTCCACAAATAGAATGGCCACCATAAACACTACAAGTGGCCTCAAGTACATAAAAATATAATATGCAAAAAGGAAAGACCCTTCTTGGTATGATATGTTGCTCATATAGACAAGGAAGTGTAAAATACAAAGCAAAATTTTACCTCCTCCACCATGTACTCTAATCATTGAGCTGAAATGGCTCAAGTGTAAGTTCTCCCTTGCTGCAAGTGAGTAGGGAAGTGGTTGTGCCAACCTTTTCTTCATCTTCGAGGCTGTGCATCTCTCCATATGCTGATATACATTCAATTGAATGCCCTCCCAAGTGAACTCCTCCATTGAGGGATGGTATACATAAAAATGCATGGAAGGAAAGTCCACAAATGCTGCATGTAGATCTTTCTCCTTGTGCTTGTGAATCCAAGCCAAGAAGGTCAAAACATAGTAAGGGATACTCTCATCCATTACTTTTTCATGCCCATATTCTACATGCTTCCATTGTGCATTACTTGTGAAGTGGTCTTGGGAACACTTCAGCAAGAAATCCAACCTCCTAAGTGACAACACTGCTAGCCTTTGGAGTAGGGCTACTGCCATCTCAAAGCTCAATTCTTTGACATAGATTGTGTCAAAGACTCTTCCCAAAATGCTGCTGTGTATGTAGAGATCCTCTCAAGATGGAGGTGCTGCTCCTTGCACTATGCTAGTGCCCTCCCTTACTCCTGCAACATCATGCCAAGTGTGAGAGCAAATCTTCCCTTGCTCTCTCTCAATCCTCCAAAGCAACAAATGTATTTTCTACCTCATTATACCCCCATCATACAGCCTAGGTAGTGAAAACATATTATTATAATGCATCCACACTCCTTGCTACCCCATGATGAAAGTATCCTGCCAATCTTCCTTCTCCCACATACCCTTGGAAAAAGGATATGTCTCATGATGGCCAAATTCTCTCAAGAGCAGCCAACGTAGTTTGGCCTCTTGCTCCCTGTATCATAAATTTTCAAGTGGCTCACCAGCCTCTTTCTCTTCCCCCACATCCACTCAACACCATGTGGATGCCTTCTGTCATTCTTTACCTTGGCATTCTCCCCATGTGGGCTATCACCCTCCATAGTCAATCCCTTTCTTCTGCATGCCATGAAATGCTGGAATGCATTTCCTTGGATGTCTCTTAGAGAAGATCTCATGTCTATGGTCATCTTGAATCCATCAAGATCCAAAGGTGAAAAAGGTAAAGCCTCTTCCCTGCCATTGTTTGACAGCGCTGATAGTCCCTCGAAAGACATAGTTGCTGCCTCATACTCCATCTCAAGGTTCATAACTCCCCCCAAAAGATCACACTTCAACCTCAAGGGTTGAGTGCAACTCAAAAATGGTCCAAGAGGATGATGGTTCATTTGTTTCTTTAACCATTCAAGTCTGCACAACGCAGTGCAATATTTCTGCTCTACCTCAGCAACAAAGTTTGATCATGGGCCATATGAAAACATATTTCCACAACTTTTAAAAAGATTTTCTGCAATAAGTAAAAGTGGAAATCTTCCCATACCTTGGTGAGATGTGGGAACCTCTTGTAGAGCCGCAAAGGCTCCTCCCTCTAATGTAATGGCTGCCCCAACTGCTGATGTAGAAAGCTGCTTTTCCAAGGTTGTCACAACGCTGGTACTTGTCTCTTCCCATGGTGGTGTGCACCCTCTCTCCTCTGACATCTCTTCTTCAAAAGTTCTGATCATCTCTTGAGTGAACTCAGAAAAGGAAGTTACTCTTGTGTTTCTTAAGTGATTGCACCACCAAGTATTGGCTTCACCCTCCAGGTGCAGCGCTGCAATTTCTGCTACCTCCCCCTCTTCCACTAGATGAAGTAGGAAAAATGCCTCAAGATTTCTTGCCCAAGCTCTTGCTGTAGTTGACCCATCAAATTTTGACAATAAAAAACTATTGCCTTTAATTTCCCTTTGGCTGCAGGGTCTTTCCTCTTCTCTCAATTGAATAAACTGAGGAAAATCTAGGGTCTTTTTGAAAGCCCTAGGTTGGAACTTGTATTCTGCCAAATATCCACTTAGGATTTTATGTTCTAAGTGGTCTCCTTTCTCTTCACCTCCTCTATGAGAACATGAAGTGCATGCATCTCTTTCTGCCTCTTGAAACCTAGAGGTTTCACTACAGCTCTCTCATCCTTGAAACCCTTTTGGAGTTTCAATGCATTTCTTTGCTTCTTTCTTCTTGGATTTGAAAATGGACGAGAGTAAGCTCATCCTCTCCATCATTTTTTTCTCCTTTTATTCTTATTTTATAATTGGATCTGAAATCCACAGGCTGATCCAAGATTAAAGCTCTGATACCACTGTAATGTTCCAAATCCGAAACTCTGCAATGAATAAGCTATATATCGGTCTTGTTATGATTAATAAGCTTAAAATATACATAATAAACACATATACATCATTTTTAGCTACAAAATCAATTGGTACTTCATTTCATGATCCGGAAAGTGGGGAAAAAGGGTGTTTTATGCCCTAAAAAGGTTGTTTTCAGAAATGAGTGTGAAAATAAGTAGGAGAAATGGATGGATAAGATAGATTAGGTCATGAGGGACCTATGGTACGAATTTTAGCTCAAACCAATGCTTATAGCTATATTAAACAACTCCTCTTTTCCCCACTAGGCTAGAAAACACTGATTTCCCATGACTTTACTAAACAGAAATTTCTGAATACAGTGAGAGCGTAATTCCCAGGAGGGTTTCTACAGAAAATTATGGAAGAAGTATGATATGAAGCTTATATTATTCAAATAACAGATCAATGGAGTTTTAACCTCTTTTACATCAATAAAAAGACACTCGACAAGGGTTTCAGACAATATACATGTACAAAAGGTAGGACTGCAGAAAATAATGCAGTCTACAAAAAATATGAATTAAACATGACTAAATATAACATATCAGAGCTGAATAATACAGTAAATGGCCAAAGGCCTCTCTCATGGGACTCCCGGAGGGAAATAAGCACCTCCTCATCAAAGACTAGCACAAAATCAAAGGATGCAACTCTCCTGCTGCTGCTCCTGCATAAAAGATGCAGTTCACTAAAGGAGACTATGTTGTAGCTGAATGTATATGAATGGCCTCAATCCAAATATAGAAATTAATCTCAAATCACTATCCTTTGATCCCTTAAGCAAGATGATCCAAAGAGAGGATGGAATTCCCACACAGGAATTCTTTGCACTAAGCAGTGTAGCAACTCTGGCTAAACAGCTGAAGCATGCAATTGGTCTCAAGACCAAAATAGCTGAATACATGAATGAATTCCATTTGATGCTATGCCATCCTTTTATCTTTGGTGAGCCTCCTCACCCCGGACCCCACACAATGTTGAGGTGACTTCTTCATGAAGCTTCCTCTTTCAAAACTGCGCTGCGCTGGATTGCTTCCCTCCTCTTATGGCTGCGTTGTTGACTTGGTCAACTAATCCACCTCCAATGCCTCTTTTCACACTAGGGGTCTTCAATCTAGTTTATATATGTGTCTTAGGCTGATCCTTGTTCACATTGAACTGATTTGCATAGGTGATCTCTTCCTCCTCAAGAATGCATGTTGACTTAGTCAAACTTGACTATGTCCTCATCTATTTTTCCCTTGTTCACACTTGTAAGTGTAAAGTTCAGCTTCTGAAGTGATCCCCTTCCTTATTAAGGTGGAAATTATTCATATTTTTATTGTTCATGGGCTCCCTTACCCATTTATTCCTCTCATAGGTGAAAGCAGCAAAATCTAATGTTCCAAATTGCTAGCTGCAAATTTGGGAACATTACAATAAGGAAGAGTGAATCCATATTTTTTCTGACAAACCTTTTGTTCCAACACCAGAGGAATATTGCACACCCCCAAATCAGATTCTTCAACAAACCATCAAAATTGATGAAGAGGAAAATGGTGATTTTAGGGGTAAGATTGTGAGTACATAATTGGAGTTCCTTAGCAGGAATTCAACGCTTCTTTAATATTATTATGTTCATCTACAACTTGAGTTAGGGTAAACAATTAATGATTTTGAAGCTTGCATACAACTAAGGTTAGATAGTTATAGATTTTATTTTATAACCTTGAAGTTATTGATACAATAAAACACTTTTATTTTTTCTAAGTTAGTTTGAGTTTCAAGGAAAGGATTTTACAATCCCTATTTAGGAAAGTGTCACTTAGAGAGGTTGTTGGGGGATGTACCTATGTGTGTGTGAGCGTGTGTGTGTTTCATTACATAATATTTCATTGTGTTGGTGTTTTCATTTATTTTCTAGAATGTTTATGTCAACGTGATTATCCTTTCACTAGCATGCCATAAATCTAAGATTGGTAAAGGAACTATTGTTATAACTAAGTGTACTATAGATTAGGTTTCTTTACACGGCATTGAATTTATTAGTTATGTGTTATATTATTTGAAAATTTTGCAATGAGATAGGGATCACAAGGGGGTTTCATGCAAGGGGGTTATCGAGAGGATTTTATTGATCAAATTCTTTAATTCGGTTTTCACCATTCCCAGTTTTATGACACATGGTTTGTAGGCCAGGGTTAATGAACTAATTTTATATTATAATCCATTGTTAACGGATGACACGAGATATGTATTACAACACTGTAAAGAGATACTATACAAGAAAAAATAGGAGGTGTGGAATCTGAACATTTTTTATTTTTCTAGTTTGGGTTTCCATGGTAAAATATCTTTTTTTAATGTTTTTGTGTGTCATTGCACCCTTTTCAATTTTTATTAAAAAAATCATGTGTAACAATTAATTATATAGGGTTTAAAGCAACATTGGTATTATAGTAGTTTGGATTCAAGAGGATGCCTTTGTGGGCAATGTTTTTTGCTTGGGTCTATGTTAAACCTTGTTATAATGGTATATCTACAAAATGATTCTTATGGTGAAGAGAAATGGTTAGTAGTTCAAAGATAGAGAACAATCAATTCAAGGGTCAAAGTTTTGAGTTGTGGAAGCTCAAAATGGAATATATTTTGTTGGACAAATATTGAAGCTTTTAACTCTATATAGATATACTTGCAAACAATTTCTTAAATTACAAAAAATATACAATGGAAAGAATAGAAAATATGCACACAGAATTTTCTCCTAGAACCCAAAAGTGGGAAAACTAGATTCATTTTTCATTATATTCCTTTCAATGTTACAATACATTATATACATGTTGAAGCATTCATAAACCCAAATCCATTAACCCTATATTAGAACATTGTCGTAGTTCCTTGTACCAAATCTACAAAACCATGGGAAAAATCATAATGCGCAAAACCATGCGCAAAACCATGGGGAAAACCATAATGCGTAAAACCATGGGTAGCTCCGCCCAAAAAAAAAATCAAGGCACAACCTCGAAACCAGTGTAGGGGTGCTTCCACCCCCCTATAAACCCAAAACAGGGGGGTGGGTATGTTGCCCCCCTTTGACTCCCCCATTACTCCCGACACAACACATCACACATGAAACTAGTCATGCAAATAACATAACACATACCCAACAAATACCAGTGGATCTAAACACTACAATGATGGGAATGTCAAGAAAATACTATACCAAATTGGATCAAAAGGTAAAAAAAACAATACATTTTTGTCTCTCACAATCATTATTAATGAATGTTTTAGTTGAAGCTATAATGAATGAATTATGGAACAAGTTAGGATCTTTGTATAAATCTAAGTCCCTGCTAAACAAATTGTTCCTACGGGAGAAGTTGTATAACCTAAGGATGAAGGATGGGTACTTGTTGATAAGGCATATGATTTCCTGACATGGGTAATAATGAAACTACTTTAAGTTTCGATGAAATGGTCCCATTCGTGTTATCATAAGTGATGAGATGAAAACACATGGAATGTAAAAATTCAGATGCCTTATCAATAAGAGGACACTTCCAAGATAGAAATAAAAATAAGTGCCCAAGAGAGATATCTAAATCTCCAAGAAAATTTGTAAAGGTATGTTGGCAATGTGGAAAATAAGGGCATTACAAGAACCGTTGTAGATCCATAGTGTTGAGAGGGGGGAGGGATATGATGATGAGCTTTCTAGAGAAGAAAAAACCTCCTCAGATGAAGTAAGGGATGTGAAATTGAATTCTTCAAGGACACATGCAAATCATGAGGCATGGCTAGTTGACTCAAGTGCATTTTTTCATATGACTCCTCAAAGGAGTGGTTTTGAAAGTATGACAGGTATGATGCAGTGTTTTCTTAGGAGAGGACTCAACATCCGAAATAGTAGGACGAGGAAAAATAAAGTCGAATCTCATGGATTGAAGGATTAGAATAATCCTTGGTGTTTTTCACATCGTAGAATTGACCATAAATTTGATTTTTGTAAGTAAGATGAGAAATGAAGGTGTAAAAATAACTATTTGGAAATTAAACTTGTAGGATGGTTCTAGGAGCACTAATATTTTTTAGGGGAGTTCGGATTGGAAATATATATAAGTTTTTTGGAAACACTATTATTGATGCATGCAATAGTTCCATTTTTCATATGAATGGAGCTGAAGAAGGAAAAATCGTTACAGTCTCTGGAGAAAAGACTATGATGTGGCATCAAAGGTTGGCACATAATAAACATAAATTCCTTTGAATACTACATGGTAAAGTTATGGTTGAAGGTATCTCTAACTTCTCCTTGAATTTTGATTTCTATGAAAATTTCTTATATGGGAAGAAAAATCAAGTAATATTCTCCTTTGGCACTACGAGGGAAAAGGGAATACTATAGTTGTTGCACAATGATGTGTTTCGACCTATGGAAACTCCATCACTAGTTAAATCTATCTACTATGTATCATTTGGAAATTTCCTCTTGAGGAATACATCGATTTATTTCCTTAGGAAGCAATATGAAATCTTAGACAAATTTAAAGAGTTTAAGGCTCTTGTGGAGAATTAGAAAAAGAATAAAATTAAGGCATTGAGGATAAATAATGGTGGAGAAGTATGTGAGAATGAATTCAAGGAATTGTACAAGAATTAAAGTATGTGAGAATGAATTCAGGGAATTGTACAAGAATTAAAGTATGTGAGAATGAATTCAAGGAATTGTACAAGAATTATGGTATAGCAAAGAAAATGCTACTCCATACACAACTTAGTAGAATGGAGTTGAATAAATGATGAACATGACACTAAAAAAAAAGCAAGGATCATGCTTAGTGGTGCAAGGTTATAATAGGAATTCTAGGAATTGGTAATGGATACTACCTATTACTTAGTAAATTGATAGCCATCATCAACGTTGGATGGAAATATCCCACACAAGCTATCAAATAACAAGAAAAATTCTCTTAAATATCTCAATATATTTGGTTGGATGCTTATGTACATGTTCCAAATAAAAATAGGAGTAAGCTATATAATAAAGTTGAAAAATGTATCTTCATTGCATAAAAAATGGCCTGATAGGTTATAAGATTTAAAACCTAGAAACTAAGAAAGGTGTGTATCATGGAGATGTGGTATATAGAGAAATCAAAGATGTTTTCAAATAGGAATTCATACCAAGGGAGAAGGAACAAAAAAAAAGAGTTTGATTTGAAGGATGGACTCTACAAAAGAATATGAATTCGAAGAGGAAAAACATCATATTTTGTTATTGAGGAGATTGGTTCAGGAAAGAAAGTAACCATACAGATATACTCCACTTCATTTCAATTCCAATTGTGTTTTGTTTATTATCAACTATGATCCTATAATTGTTAGAGAGGTAGTGGATTCAGAGGATTGAAAACTATGAAAATAAGTTATGGTTGAAGAAATGGAAACCTTAAACAAGAGTGAGATTTTAGATTTGATGGAGCTACCAGATATAATAAAGCCCATTAGCAACAAATGGGTCACTACAAGGAAAAGGCCTTCTAGCAGATGTTTTTGAGGAACCCCTTATAAAAATACCCCAGGCATCCATTTGTAGTGGAGGTTACTAGAGGAGGTTGGCGGGTGGAGGTTTTTGTAGATGTTTTTCGTCCAATGCACTTATCATCCTAACCCGCACTGGTGCGTTCAACCAGAAAAAGCACCGGTGTGCAAAAAACATTGGCACACCGGACACTGTGTGCTCCATACAAACTCGCCCCGGTGCGTCTTATTATTGTATCGCACCAATTATTTACAAATATTCCGCACTGGTGTGTCCTAAAACCCCGTGGCATAACTGAAACCACTCAGTGCGGTCTTAAGAAACCGCACCGGTGCACCTATAAAGCCCCGCGCACTGCAATAGGGTAAATTAAAAAAAAAAAATTACGACAAAAAAATTGCATTTCTCACTTTTCAGTGCTTGTGAGCTCTCAAGCACCGGTGCAAGTTATCCTTGTCTAAGCCACCCTGACATCGGTGCTCCCATTACACTCATTACACGCATTGCTACTCTGCATTGTCCACCAATCTGCATTTTGAATTTTGCAAAATGGTGGGCAAATTTACTTTTGAAAATTCTACAGCCAATATGCCTCCTTGATGGCCAAATTTACAGGTATTTTTCTGATTTTTCCGCAATTAAGCCTTTTAGTGGATTAGAATTGTAAATTGACTTAAAATTAACCATTTAAAAAAAAAAATCCCACACAGTGTTGCCTGTAAATTTATAGGCTACACCGCAATCGGTGCTTACGGTATCCGCATCGGGGCGGTACCGAAAGGCACACCGTGATATTTTAAAATTTTAAAAAGGTGCGGTGAGGTTGGTTACCTAGACGCACCGTTGACCCTGTGGAATAACGGTAATGCAGTGCGTTAACTTAAATATTCGCCCCAAGGCGGGTATTTTTGTCACCGCACCGCATTCTGGAATTTCGACATGGTCAATGGTGCGTCCTTGTAAAAGACCACACCGTTGACTAAGTAATGATGTCAGGAGGGCGGTGCATTGACGAAACCATACACCCCAAGGTTTATAGTTTGGTCAATGCACCGCCCTCTGACACTGATCCATAGTCAATGGTGCGGTCTGTTATACAACCACACTGTTGACTTATGAACAATGCCAAGAGGGCGGTGTGCTGAAAATTTTCATGTGCACTGCCGCCGGTGCGCTGGAAATTTGTTGGCACACCGCCTCCGATGCACAAAAAAAAATACGCACCGTTACCGGTGCATGCTTATTTTTTGTGGCGCACCGATTGTTTTTTTTTTCAAAAAAAATTATATATGTATATTCCTTAATACATGTCTCATTTAATAAAAAAATTGTATCTAATATGTCAATCATTCGGAGACGTGAAAGGAGAGAACAGAGGGAATAACATCAAAAATAGGTGGACCAGTATAACATGGTTCGTGAGTGGGAGGCATGAGAGAGGGAGAGAGATGCGTTCCCTCGCCCTATTATAGCAGGTACCCAGGGGATCCTAAGGCAGGTAGGCCTCCTCAAGTTCTATGAGGAGGCTACTTCCCTAAAGGGCCATGGCGTGTTTTTGCGACATCTTATCCACAGGTGGAATGCCCACCTACAGGCTTTCCGGGTTGGTCCTAGCCAGTGGTACGTGCCCACTGAGGAGGACATCTATTTCATTAGTAGGCTGTCGAGGAGAGGGGTGGATTTTCCCTCGTTCCCAGATGTTCCAGTTGACTATGCAACAGGGAGTCAGTTAGCGTACTCCCATAGATACAGTAGTGTGGATATATTGTCTCCTTCAAATTTTTAGGTCTCCGGAGGGCAATTACATATTTCTGCATTTGGTAGTGAGGCGGTGAGGTGCCTCTCACTTCTGATTTTGACCATTTCACACAACACCAGCGACAGGAAACACATTAGTTTCCCACTTCTATATTATGTTGATTATTTAGTATAGGAGCCACGACTTGTGAGGTGGTCTGCCATTTTTTTGCGGAAGTTCTGTAAAACCTTAGATAGATGTCGTGCTCAGGCACAAGAGGGGTCAACTTCCCTTTTGCTTCAAAGCTATTTTTTTATTTTTTGAGAGGTTTCTAGAGACGAGGCCTAATTTTGTTCGACAACCTCGTAGGCTGATGTTGCATGCATGAATGCACATGTGGGGACATGTGATGCCCAAGAGGGGCGAAACAGAGTTTTCCGCGAGGATATCGCATGATGCACTGGAGTTGCTAGCCAGTGTTGACAATCATCCCTTTGTTATGGTCCCCTATCCTTATGCTGGTTTGGATTGGCGAGGGTGTGCCAACATCCTCTTCACAGATGATGAGCCGTTGGATGATATAGGTAATATTACTGTTTTATTTAAATTTATTCTAACATGTTATTTAACTTGTTTTTATTAAATTTTGTAATGAAATTGTCTAATTATTGTTTTGTACTTGTATGTATTTTGCAGACATTGGGGCTTTTGATGGTGAGGACATGCTAGCGCCACCAAATGATCCAGGTGTGGATCCCAATGATGATCAGGATATGCCAGATGCCGATGATCATGACGCCAGTCCAAAGAGACCTGCTCCTGCTGGTGCGCTAGTACTGCCTTTTGCTAGGTGCAGTAGGCTTGATAGCAGATTCAGGTTGGAGTTGGGCAACCAACTATGTGAATTGATTGTTGAGGTGGGATTCAAACCCGCTACTATGAGATACATACAAGCCGATGGTAGGATGTTACATATGTGGAGAGGCATGTCGCGTGACATGTACAGCCTGATGTGACATGCCATAGGAGCTACGACCTTAGTTACGCAGTTGAGGAGGACCGTTGCACGTTATAGGCGTGGTCGAGACGCAACATGTGATCGACAGTCCGCGAGCAGCATCTAATGATCGTTCACCTCGCGTCGCGCTAGATGAGTAGCCTCCACTAGCATCGAGTAGTAGTCATCATGGAGAGCAGGCTGGACCATCAACCATGTCCAGTCATCATGATGGGCAACTGACAGTTGATCCTGATTAGCATGAGGCACCAATACCAGATCAACCGGCATGCGATGATCAACATGAATTGATTGAGCTTATCGAGTCTGCACCATTGACTGAGCAGGTCACCTCACTTTAGTCACCTCACTTTATAAATAAAGTGTTCTTTTCCTAGTTGATTGACGTTATAACTTAGAGAGGGGGCCTTGGGGGTCCACATGAGTATGATGGGGAGGCATCAGGCTAACCCAAGGTTAACTGCGCAGGCCAAGGAGAGTAAGGACGCAGTTAAGGTTTTGGAGGGAGTTTAGCATTATAAAAGGTGGGGTTCTCACCTCATTTGGGCATGCATGATTTGATATTGATATTGAGAGCTAGACTTCTGTCTGCTTCAGCACGCCGGTTGTTTAGTCGGTCTGCAGCACTGTTTAGTGCAACCGAGTGTCTCCGGTCCGAGATCTCAACCTTAGCCTCGGGGGACTTCGAGTGCCTGCCCTGGTAAGGTTATTTCTGGTTTCACCCTTAGCTTCGGGGGACTTCGAGTGCCTGCCCTAGTAAGGTTATTTTCTGAGTAACATCCTTCAGTTTCAGTGGGAATTGGTAGCAGTTTCAGGGGGAGATTTGGAGAGGAAGAAGCCCTTCTTGTGGCTGCGCAGATCTAGAAGACAGAACGCTGTTTCAGGGGGAGGAAGGACGCAGTTCAGATCTGGGAGGAAGGACGCTGTTCCAGGGGAAGAAAGGACGCAGATCAGACTTAGAGAGAGAACGTTGTTCCAGGGGAGAGAAGGACGCAGATCTGAAGACACATTGGCAGATCCAGCCTTGGAGATTGCAGATCTGAGGAGATATTTGCAGATCTAGTTCTGTAGGGTGCAGATCTGGAGAGATAGCATTAGATCCAGCCTGGGAGATTGCAGATCTGAGGAGATATTGGCAGTTTCAGCCTAGATCTGAAGAGATAACACCAGATCCAGCCTTGGAGGTTGCAGATCTGAGGAGATAGTGGCAGATCCAGCATAGATCTGAAGAAATAACTGTAGATCTGATCTAGGAGGACGCAGATCTGGAAGGATAGGACACAGATCTGGATTGGAGGCTTCAGATCCAGTAGATCTGAGCATATAGGACGCAGATCCATCAGGGAGGACGCTGATCTGATGAGCAGGAGCATGTGAGTGGGGCTTGACAGCGTTTTCCAGCATTTCTAGTCTTGAGGAGCTGATCCATTGATCTGGAGGTTATGTGACCAACACTCCATCTGTTTCTGCGCTGTCACTAGCAGAGACAGCGTTTTTATTGGTGAGGGTTTGGTGGACTGATATCAGCCATCTTCTAGTCTTCAGCTCATAGTTCCATTGCATTCCAGCAGCAGCACTTCATAGCAGCTCTTCAGCCATCTAGGACGCTGTCCTTATTTGCAGCCATCATTTGTTCTGAGAGGGTCCCACTTGCCTAGGGAAAGGATAGGTGCACTCATTCTGATTTTCTTGTACTCCTCTCTATGTACTTTCAGATTAATAAAATGGCTCAGTTTTCTGGCATTCTATGTGTAATTGTTCCATGATCTGGTTCAGCATTGTATTTTCTATATCTATCTGGCATATTTCTGTTTATTACTGGTTATTTCCCTTTGGGGATATTACACACAAATTGTCCGCAGAAGAAGAAAATGCTGGTGCTGTCGATCTCACCGAGAGGCTCAGCCTCACAGCTTGAGCTGGATTTTCACGATCGCATGTCAACTAAGTGGCAAGGACTTCGCATGGTTTTCGGACAAGGGTGCGTCTTTTCTCACATGACAAAGATCGAGATTTGTTTCATCGACTGATGAGAAAGATCTTGGAGTGCACATAGAGATGGGCGATGATGGTAGATACAGTGCGACCGGTATCGGTACCATTTCCTTTGAGAGGGAGTCTCGTAAACCCTTCGTATTGAAGGAAGTGATGCATGTTCCAGGATTGAAGAAGAATCTTATCTCTGTGGCTATGTTAGAAGACAAGGGATATGATGTTGTCTTTAGCGAGGGAAAGGATTTCCTACGCAGTAAGGCAACTGGTGAGACCCGGAGGATAGGGGTTCGAGTTAAGAACCTTTATCAATTGCAGGTAGATGGCTGCGCAACAATGGTAGGCAAGGCAGAAGGAGTGGTGAGCCGGGATGATGGCGAGTTGTGGCACCGGAGATTGGGCCACCTTCACCATGGAGCTTTGAAGATACTGCAACAGATTTCTACTGGGCTTCCTAAAGGCACTCTTGCACAGTCAGATCAATGCAAGGGGTGTACCTTGGGAAAATTTGTGAAAGCCACCTTTCACGAGAAGGATAGTCGCTCCACGACGATGCTTGAGAGAATTCACACAGACGTGTGTGGACCTTTCTCAGTAGCTTCGACAGCAAATCACAGGTACTATGTGATCTTTGTTGATGATTTTTCTCGGAAGTGCTGGATCTTCTTCATGCAGAAGAAGAGCGAGACATACTCAAAGTTCTGTGAGTTCAAGGCGCTGGTTGAGAAAGAATCGGGGATGCAGGTGAAGGCTCTTAGGAGCGACAATGGTGGTGAATTCATCTCTGGCGAATTCAAGGACTTTTGCAACGCAGAAGGAATTCGAAGAGAGCTCATAGCACCTCATAACCCACAGCAGAATGGGGTTGCTGAGCAGAAGAACAGAATGATCATGGGTGCTGCACTGTTACACTGAAAACTGTCACCTTGACATTTTGCTGACTGTATGAGCTCATTAACACTCATACATGCCTCCTTTGCAAGTCTTACAACCTTTGTTCCTCATTCCATGCCCTGAAACTAGAGAAAAAACCCTAAAAAGCTCAAAAAATCCTTGGGTACGCAGGTAACATGAAGCCTGCATGCGTTTTTAGCTATGGTACGCAGGTAATGTGAAGATAAACTGCGTTCTAGAACGCACTTTTCCAGTGTAATGCCTGCAGTACCCCTGTAAAGTCAAAAAAGCGCGAAATTAAACTGAAAAAGTTGAATTTTGGTCAATTCTAGAAGGTTCTGGATGAGATTTTTTGGGGATGAGTACGCTTTAGTAAGGTGCATGTATCCCACACCTTAAGGAACTAATCCTTTGATGTGAGGAGCCTATCCCTTTGAAGGAGGGTTCTATCCCTTTAAAGGTGGAATCCTAACCTCCTCATCTGCTCTATAAAAGGAGGCATTGGGTAGCCTTTTGGGTTAAGTTTTGATGAAGATTTTGGAGATTGAGGATTAGAGTTCAAGCTTTATGTGTATTTGAGTTGAAGTGCTGTTAAGATTTAGACTTCTTTCTGCTGAGCTTTTGAGAGGAAAGATCACATATCTCTTTGTGCTCCTGAAGGAAGAGTGTAAGACTTATCAAAGTAGAGGAGATTCCTGCTTCGGACCCCGGGAAGACCTTTCAAACATCAAGGCTAAGGTTGTAAGGTTCTTCTGTATATTTTAAGATTAATACAATAAAGTTCTATTTTTCTCAATAAATTATCGTTCGATTGTTTATTTCAATAAGTTTTCGTTTGATCGTTTATTTCATAGATTCCTTGATCACTATGATATGTATGTTTTATGATTATTTGTTATACAGGTGCTATTGATATTTTTCTTGTTTGTGATTGCAGATCAACGAAAGATAATACTTTCTTGTGACAAAAGGGCCCTTGTTGCGACGAAGGATTATTGATGCAACGGAAGCACTGCGACCGCAAATACGCATTTGGATCTAAGGTAGGATCGACACCTTCATAACATTTATTTGTAAAACGAATATACCTAGAGAAAGACAAACTTAGTTGTTCGTTTGTTGCTAGATTGTCTTCTAACACTAGGGAGATCGGTCTTGTCCGCAAGAACGATTTATCCGGCCAACATGCACGGGCGATGTTGCATGATCAGGGCCTACCCATTCACTTGTGGGCAGAGGCATGCAATATTGCAGTATATGTGCAGAACCGTTGTCCTCACAGGATACTTGGCATGAGTACACTCGAGGAGGCGTTTTGCAGAAGAGGCACGATATTTCCCATTTGAGGATTTTTGGTTCACACATTTTACATTCATGTGACGAAGGATCTTAGGAAGAAGATGGAGCCGGCAACGAGAGGTTGGGATATTTGTGGGGTACTGTGATATGCCCCACAACTATCATGTGTGTTGCAGTGTTCATAGAGCATTTGTGCGACAGGGATATCAAATTTCGGGAGGAGAAAGCCATGAAGTGTTCGCTTGAGAGGGAGCCACACCATGCAGCGGAGGAGCTAGTAGTTCCTGTGATGAGCCTCGGAGATGTGGATCAGCCACGAGAGGATGTTCATGGAGGGAAGAGACCACTCTGTAGCGCCAACCATCGAGGAAGGGCGGAACCACATATGAGAAGCTAAGCGGCGGCTCATCCAAACATCTAGGTTGTAGGAGGAATCGCATCCACCGGCCTGAACCCGCTTACCGATCCACTTGGGACCGGTATCTTTTGGATACATGGCTCTTATGAGCAAGTGTATCGTGACAGATCCATCCTCTTTCGAGGAAGCTGTGGAGGACCCCGCATGGGTAGATGCCATGGTGGAAGAGTATGATTCGATTGTCAGAAACAGTGCATGGGATATTGTCCCAAGGCCGGAAGGGAAATCGGTGGTGGGTTCGAGATGGATCTACAAAGTGAAGCAGGCAGCTGACGGGAGTGTGGAGAAGTACAAGGCAAGATTTGTTTCCCGAGGCTTCTCACAGATTGAGGGGATCGATTATGAGGAGACCTTTGCACCTGTCGCAAGGTATTCTTCCATACGAATGATTCTTGCTCTCTCAGCACAGATGGGGTGGCACATTCATCAGATGGATGTGAAGATTGTGTTCCTCAACGGAGTCATTGAGGAGGAGGTGTACATAGAGCAGCCCAAAGGTTTTGAGATCTTCGACGAGTCGCATGTGTGCGAGGCTCAAGAGAGCGATGTATGGGTTGAAACAAGTACCTCGTGCTTGGTACACACAGATAGACAGTTATTTCACCGGACTTGGTTTCGCCAAGAGTGAGGCGGATCCAAACCTATACCAGATTGTGGTGGAGGGTAAGCTTTTGATCATTGTGCTTTATGTAGATGATTTAATACTAACGGGTGATGAACTGTTGATACACTCATGCAAGGCGGATCTTGCAAAGGAGTTCGAGATGAAGGACCTCGGCCTCCTTCATTGTTTCCTAAGTTGGAAATTTAGCGGCGCGGTGGTTGGTTGTTTGTTTCTCGAGTAGAAGTATGCCGGGAGATATTGGAGAAGTTCAACATGCATGGTTGCAAGCACATTGATACTCCTCTTCCTGGTGGTTGGAGGAAGGAGGATGCTACTTCGGTGGAGGTAGTGGATACTGTTGTTTATCGACGATTGGTGGGCTTGCTTATGTATTTGGTCAATACACGACCCGACATATGTTACGCTGTTAACCAACTTTCACAAGCTATGGTTAAGCCAACCAAGCTCTACTGGAAGGTAGGAAAGCATGTATTGAGATATCTCATAGGCACATCAAGATATGGATTATGGTATATACAGTCGGATGAGGTGAAGCTGTGTGGCTTCACGGATGCAGATTGGGCAGGGAGCCCAACGGACAGAAAGAGCACATCTGGAGGGATTTTCAGTATCGGGTCGACAGTAGTTTCTTGGTACAGCAGGAAGTAGAGATCCGTGGCACTTAGTTCAGCAGAGGCCGAGTATATGGAAGCGAGTTTGGCTGCATGCGAGGCTATATGGATGAGGAAGATCCTGGTCGGGTTGTTCGGTTCACACATGGAGCCTACTGTGATTTATTGTGATAACCAGAGTTGCATCAAACTCTTGGCTAATCCAATATTTCATGATATATCCAAACACATTGACATCCGGTATCATCATATCAGAGATTTTGTGCAGCGGAGAATCATGTAACTTTCATACATTCCTACAGAGGATCAGGATGCTGATATCTTGACGAAGGTGCTCACCAGGAGCAAATTCGAATACCACAGGGGTAGGATAGGGGTTGCAGATAATCCATATCTTGTTGAGAGGGAGTGTTGAGAATGCAACAAGATGATGGAGCTTAGTGGAAAGAAGTCGCCTTCACTAAGTGGGCCCGCAGGGTATTTTTGGCGCAAAGTCTATTTTTAGACTATGTCTATTTTTAGACATATGGATCATGGTCTATGAGTTGCAGGATGCTATTTGTGGATGGTTGGTTGAGTTGGAGAAAATAGATGGACTTCTATTTTTAGACATACTGGGTGGAATCTATTTTTAGATTGCCAGTCTAAAAATAGATATGTCAAATATTATTAGCTCTTAGTAATATTTGGACTCTAAACATTATCTTATCCTCTTGGAGCACTTCAGTTTGAGCTACGGATGTGGCACATGCAGCTGACAGAAGGAATTACGCTATTCCTAGGGTTTAGTTGAGCTATTGCATGATGGACTTCAATTAGAACTCAGGTGATTGAGTTTGGTGGAGTTGATTGAGGAGTTGATGGAGTTGTGTTCAGTTTGACTTAGTTAAACTAGTTGTATTTAGTCTAACTGATTAATACACTAGTGATGAGTGTTGTGAATTGATTATTAATTAATTCACTAATTATTAACTCATAAATCAACTAATGAACACATCAGTTAACTCATGTGCATGGACAGTTCAGTGGAGACCAATGGAGAGGTTAGGTGAAAGAGCAGTGTGACTATCAGTTGTGACTATACTTGTGCATGAGATTTGCACACACATTGATTAAGATTTCCAATGAGGGTTGCGCGTTACATCTTGGTGGGATTCGAACTCGGATCTCATGTTTTTTCCATATTGGATTGCGCAGTAGAGGCTGGCTAACAGGTGGACAGGATTTGAGCATGTGACTTGCTTGATCTGAGCTTGTGTAGTGTGTAGCATATGAGATAGTGCTGAGAGCTTGTGAGGGGATTTGTGCTATGTATTGTTACATGTTCTCTATCATTATAATATACAGATAGTTGGGGGTTTTCAGCTTTAATCTTTCCCATAAATACTGTGTTTATATGTGTGATTTATTAATGTTTTAATGTGCGCATGCGATTGTGTTTAATTCCGCAAATTGATGATCAATAGTAGAAGAGGTTATGTATTATGCATGAAGCTCAAATAGTGTGTGATCAGGATAATCTCGGTGAATAAGTGATCTATTATTCAAATTTCTACACAATTTACTAGGGAAAACTCCTAAGCCTGGATAATCATGTGTCGTGTAAGCACATATGCCATATAATGTAAAACTCCTCTCTGCTGGGATGGGTCTTGATACATCCTATACATTTATCCCATCCCATAATTCCTTCAATTCGTCTACCAGTGGTTGTAAGTAGACATCCATATTCTTCACTTGTCTTCTACCAGTGACTATGAGAGCCAACATAAGATGTTCATTCTTCACGGACAACCACGGGGGGATATTGTTATTGATCACTACTATAGGCCAAACAAAATAGTTGGTGTTCTGGAGGGAATATGGGTTGACGCCATCTATGGCTATGCTGAGTCGTAGACTTCATACTTCATCCTTGAATTTTTCGGGCCATGTATCCTCTATATGCTTCATGGATATTGAATCAGTTGGGATTCACATAACTCCCAACTCACTTCTGTGTGAGGCATCCCATCCCTGCAACATAGCTAACTCTTTGCAACGAAAGAGCCTTTGAATCCTTGGGATTATAGGCATGTGCCTCAATATAATAAAAGGAGGACCAGTATGTGATTTACCCTTTTTATTTTTATTTATCATACCTGTCATGCCCACATTTGGAACATATCTCTTTGTCTGCATATTCTCCTCTATATAGAATACAATCATTTGGACATGCATGATATGATATGTACTCAACACCCAACATTTTCAAAAATTTATTTGCCTCTTCAAAGCTACTAGGCAAGACATTATCTCTTGAAAGAAACTTATCTTTGAATAACCTGTAGTTGGTGATCATGGAAAAATTTATTAATAAATGTACATTAATTTCGATATAATTATTAATGTTCATAAAATTTACCATTTTTAATGTTCATTGTGTACTGATTATATTTCTCAAATTTATATAAGGGAGGAATTTATGGTAACTTACCTCAAAATTTCCGAGAAACATGCATTCGACAAGCCAAACTTTGCTTTCAAGTTGTACAGTAACATCATTGTCCCCAACTGGGTAGACTTTGACTAACTTCCAGGTCCAAAGAGAGGGGTGGTGGAAGCAAATTTAAGGCTTTCGAAAAAGGTTTTAGCGATATGAGCATCATCCCCTAGCTGATCATCATTTTGGAATGCATCTAACAACATTGTCTCTATGGCAGTTGTATCCCTCAAGTAATCATCCATACCAAACTCTATTTGGTTGCCTCCATTGCCAGCTTGTGAAGAACTACTATTGTTGTAGTCATTCCTAATTGGCGAATCTGGACATAGCGAGAATTGAATCGGTGGTCGATTCAACCATTCTTCGTATCGTTCCTCCAATTTTTTCTCTTAATTCAGCCTTCTCTCGATTTGAGATTGTCTTGGGGTGCAACGAAAGATGGTAAGTAGCTCGCTCATCATCACTAGAATCCTAATAATTAAAAAAAAAAGATATTTGAAAATGATTAGTACAAAATATATGATATCAATTAGTAACCACGTTGACAATATTGCATGATTAATTGGTTTGACGTTGAAATAATTATATTAATCAACATACCAAACAATTATAATTATTACCATCATTATCCCAGGATTGTGGCTAGAAGATGCAATATTGTTACAATTGACAAGGTGAAGCGACTGTCCATTTTCATCTACCAAATGCGCCTTGCGGTATGTTGCTCATGATAAGAGCTTTTGACGTTTTGCAGTTGTTTGAATACTTCCGACGTTTTTTCATTTGAACTTGATTATGAATCTACATGAACCTGCAAATTTGTATACATTATAAATTTAATTAAGTTGTGCATGATTGACATGGATAAAAAACATAAATTCAATTAGATAATGAAAATATAAATAAAATATGAAGTAAATATTACGTCTCAAGATGGATAGGGAGAACTCCGCGATGGAATTTGAGAAATATTATGGAACAAGCTGGATTTTGAAGAATTGTCCATTCGATATAATTATGTTATTTTCGCCCTGCATTTGAGCAAAATCAACAATAAATTTTGGTGCACACACCTAAAAGTAATTTCGGTGCCTTAAAAATGGACTTCTTGTTATCGGTGCTAATGCACAGATCACCGCACTGGTACGTTTTCGTTATTGTGCACCGGTGCCATGTTATAAACGGATGTACCGGCGCGGTGCTATTAAGTGACACACTGGTGACAAATAACCACAAATAGAAAAAACACAACTCTATTTTCTTTAAGTGAAAAAAAACAGTAAATTGAAAAATGGGCGGCAAAATATTTTCGAAAATCTAATTTCATAAAACAATTCTTTAAATACTAAACACTTTTCATTATTTCACTATTTTTGCAAAAAATTTCAGCCAGAGATTTGCAGGAGACATACCTGGAGCAACAGAGCATGAGAGCACTATGGAACAATGAAATATGTTCGGATAGAAGTATTCAGACAATCAGAATTCCAAACCTCTGGTGATTCAAACCTTGTAGCATAGAATTTCAAACGATCTCGTGATTAAAGTTTATTGTTTTTTTTTACTTTTTCTGCAGATTTTTTTACGCAGTAAGACAAAAATTTCAATTTATTTTTCATTTTTAGAAACAAAAAAAATAAAATCCGTTTTTGCCCTAAACCCTACATTCTTTTTGTTTCTGCCCTTTCTTCTCCATGTTTCTGTGATTTCATAATTAGGGATTTTCATTTTAGATTTATAGGGTTTGTATTGCTATATATAGGCCTAAGACATCCAACCCACGGGATGACTTGCATAGTCAGATCCCAATCCATGTTGGCCTTTGCGTGAATTAAAAAAAATAGCAGATTTTTTTTATCGGTGCACTAGGCGTAACCTAGTACACCGGTGTGCTGGATTATCCTTGCACACCGTGGAAGTACTGTGTGATAAAAAAATTAAAAACAATTTTTTTAATCAGTGCGCCATATGTAAAATAGGGCACCGGTGCGCTATTTCATTATGGTGCACCGTGCTCGTGCTGTTTTGCAAAATAAAAAATAAAAAATTGTTAATCGGTGCACCATGTAACATATAACACACCGCACCGGGTCTCCTAGTTCACAAAGAGCACCGTATGGTGGTCCCTTGTTTGTGTAGGGCGTTTATGCTACAAAAACTAACACTGGACGATTTTTATTATTTTGTTTGTGTAAATCGGTGCGATGGTTAACATGTAACACACTAGTGCTCCTTGTTGACAAAGAGCGCCATATGGTGTGTTATACTGTTTTGGCGGTGCATTTATAAGATCACTACGCACTGACGTCGATGCGTACACCATGAAGGGTGCACAAGTTTCTTGAGATTTATTTTTTACCTGAAAAGTTGACAATTTATTTATAAAATATATTAATGAATGATATGGTACACGTTTCATATTGATAAAGAAATGGCTGACAAGAGATCAAGTAACAAAAATACTGACGACACATTAAGAAAAGAAAAAAAGGAAAGTTCTTTGTAAATTCTTTACAAAAAATATTATTTTTGAACTATATGTAAGTTTAACTAATATGTATTGTTTACTGTGTATCATGCAGAGACACAAAATGATGAAGCTCAATAAGATTATTTCTGATCTAGGACCATAAGAGTGTAAAAGCTTGATGGAAAAATTGCAAAAGGATGAATAAGGTGAATGAAAAAATACTATCGATCCAATATTAGTTTCTTTTTTTAATTTTCATTAATAATATACTTAAAATTATTAGATAACATGTGTCAAAAAATATATTAATTAACATATGTTTAATGTTCTATAAGGACCAACAAATCAGAAAATGAATTTTGTTCTAAGAAAAGAAAAAAAATAGAACGTGCAAATGAAAATGAATTGCTCCTTAGCCCATCTAGAGTGGTGTTGGAGATTAACGAAAGGGGGGAAAACTTTTACAAAATTTTGAGGGATCTAGTGGAATGAATGTATAGAAGTTATTTCCACTTACAATACAAAAATCAATCCAATGATTCCAAGAACCAAATTTTATCTAAACTACAGGAAGAGTTTCCATAGAATTGGTCAATGAGACATGTCGAACTTTTAATAGCAAAAACGTACAACAATAAAAAAAGAAGGAATGAAAAAGTAATATTTCTTTAAATGTTTGTCTATAATTATTTATAAAAATCACTTTTGTTGTATTTACTTTTCATATATCAATATAAAAATTAAATAGTTTATTGTCATGTTACATTTTCAGGAAGATTATGAAAATCTCAAAAGATGAACGAGCTGATATCAGAAATATGCCAGTAGGAATGTCCAAAAAGGTGTACAAGGAGATGGTCAAAGAAATGGACAATATTGCATCATAGGAGGAGCCATCTCAACAACAATGTGCTTCAAATGTAATATGTAATCATTGAATTTTTCGATCATTAGGTACAATAAATAAACAATTTATCATTAAATATTAATTTTCAATTATTTTCTTGCAAAAAAGAAAAGAAAATGGAACCCATTCAACACATAAAATAGGACGACAAGGAAGAAAAGGGTATATATCTAAGTTTGTGAGTAATTGTTACTTCCTTATAACAACTTAACTAGATTTCATTTTTGTATTTTTTAAGTTGTTTTACAAAAATCATCATTGAATGTCTTCAAACAGGTGTTAACATACAAAGAAGAACAATCAGACGAATTGATTGAGATTGGGTTAAATATGGGGTTGTGAGTATATGTTGGCATATCAGAAATTAATTGTGGAATTTGTAAGCATCTATCGATCTTGTTTTACTTAGCTCCGTATATATTTAATAGAACAAAAAAATCTTTTATATTAAATATATGATTTGTTATGGGGTATAAAACTTGCAGGAAACAAAGTATGGAACTGTGCCAAGAGATGAAATCTTGAAAGATGGCATAATACATGGTTTTGAAAGAATGTGTATAGTTCATGAGTCAATTGTTGCTATGGCACGTCATTTCTTTTTTATTTACATTGATGTATATTATTTAATATTGCAATTTTCATTATTCTCACCAATGTATATACACTCATTACAGTTTATTTTTATGTTCGTAGATGGAAGGTGAAGAAGAAGGAAACAATCAACACCTTGAACAAAACATTCCTGGAAATAACCCGAGTCATGGAAGTAGCGCTAGCAGTGACAACAATTCAAGCGAAGAATGATGATCACTATGTTTGGATATCAAAGCAAGGCGTTGTATTTTTTGAAATATTTGTCTGCGTAATCAGACATTTTGTTTAATGTAATGGACATAGTGTCCCAATTGAAAGACTAAGGGATACCAATAACCGTCCCATTTTGTATGACAAAGACTGTCTTATATATGTGTGTGTGTGTGTGTGTTTTAATTTATTCTATTGCATTCTCCATTGTCGCTATGAAATGTAACACCACTGATTAAATTTATGGATGATTAAATATTATAATTAAGGGATGTGATATTTGATGATATGATATAACAAATTAATCCAAACATCACATTCAAATGCACTAATAAAAATTTAATTCATATGAATATTGTTATAGACATATATTGTCGTCTTTTGATGAATAATGAATTTAAAAAAAATCACAATAATTATGATACGATATAAAAAATTAATCCAAACATCACATTCAAATGTATTAATAAAAATTTAATTAATATGAATAATGTTATAAGATGTGTCGAATTTTGATGAATAATGAATTTTAAAAAATCACAATAATTGCATTGTCACTGGTTGATGTTTCTAAAAAATACAAAATGAACACTGGTGCGTGTCAGTTACAGTACACTGGTGCGTTTATATGACCTATAGGCACCACACAAATAACAATTCCAATTATAAATCTCAGTGCGTTTGTGTGATACTGCGCACTGGTGCATTTATGTGAGTCTACGCACCGGGGCATTTGTATGACCTATGGGCACTACACAAATACCAATACAAATTAGAAAAAATGGTGCATTTGTCTGATACTATGCACTGGTGTGTTTCTATAACTCGACGTACCGGTGCATTGAGATGACCTATGGGCACCGCACAAATCCCAAGACCAATTAGAACGACCCCGTGCGTTATATCACCAACACTGTGCCTCGGTGCGGTTTTATACCTTGATGGCCCGGTGCATGAACCTTCGACTGCCCTGGGCCACCTTCTAGATGACATGCACCGGTGTGTTGAAACCTTAGTGGCGCACTGATGAAAAAAACATCTGTAACAACCTCCGGCCGCCCAATTTTTTTAGTTGTGTTGAAATTCCGTTAAAAGTTCTGCCAAAACCTCCCTAACCATAAACGGATGTTATAGAAAATGTGTTTTTGACAATTTTGGCCAATTTTATAACACTAAAAACCTCCTTCATAACCTCCACTAGAGGGTCTTTTCCTTGTAGTGGGTGCTTAAGAAGAAGTAAAATTCAGAAGGAAAAGTGGAGAAATAAAAATCTTAATAAGTGGGAAAAATATATTCCCATGTAGATGGAATTGACTTTGGAAAGTTTTTTTTCTCTTGTTGCCAAGTTAACTTCTATTATACTTCTTTTATCTATTGTTGTTACTTTTGATTTTGAAGTAGAATAGATGGATGTGAAGACAACATTCCTATTGGAAGAAGAAACCTACAGAAAAAAACTAGAAGGCTTTGTAGTGAAGGAAAGAAAGATATGGTATGCAAGTTGAAAAAGTCCTTGTATGGGTCTAAGTAATCACCAAGGATGTGGTATCAAAAATTTGTATTTATATATTATGAATTTGTTGCATAAACATGAAATCAAATCACTATGTGTATTTCAAATTAGTTGGTGATCGTCTTATTTATTTAGTCTTGTACATGGATGATATGTTTATGATTGGAAACAACATGGAAATCGTCCAGGATGTGAAAACTTAGTTGTCCTCTAAATTTTACATGAAATATCTCGGTGCTGCAAATTTCATTTGGGGCATGGAAATTAAAAGAGATTTGACAAATAGGAAAATCTGGTTACATTAGAGGAAATATGTACAACATTGGAGAGGCTTCAAATGTCATAATGTAAAATGTTAAAGGTCCCTATTACTATAGGTGTAAATATGTCTATAGATCAATGTCCCAATACATAGGAAGAGGAAGAGGACATATATTGTGTTTCATATGGTAGTGCGTTTGGTAGTTTAATGTATGCAATATTTTGTACAATATTAGACATTGCACGTGTAATGGGAGTTTTGAACATATACATG
Organism: Pinus albicaulis; assembly: GCA_034641835.2. NCBI lineage: Eukaryota > Viridiplantae > Streptophyta > Pinopsida > Pinales > Pinaceae > Pinus > Pinus albicaulis. The sequence goes on from CM076570.1 coordinate 685,930,849, forward strand.
TCAAAACTAGGGAAGGAGCATTGAGCAACATTAAAAAATGTTTTCAGGTATTTGCATGTCACTATTGGTTATGGATTGTGCTACCAAAGAAGACCAAGATCCGATAGAGTTTTGGACACATGTGACATTGTTGATGAAAACTAGGATGGAGATTTAGATCGCAAAATATCTACAAGTGGGTATGTGTTTAGGATACTTGGAGGATCAATTAGTTGGATGAACAAGAGACAATCTATAATGGCACTCTCAACTAAAAAGGTTGCATACATGGTAGCCACTCATGCAAACAAGGAAATAATATGGTAACAAAGATTATGCACAGATATTAGATTGGTACAATGAGATATAAGGATAGATTGTGATAGTCAGAGTGCAATATTCTTGTCAAAGAACCCAAATTATCATTCTAAAACAAAGCATGTTGATGTTCAATATCACTTTATGAGAGACATGGTTGAAGACAAGAAGGTATTGTTGGTGAAGTTGAACACCTTAAAGAATGTTGCACATTCACTAAAAGAAATTGTGAGCACTAAGAATTTTTCTTAGAGTAGATAAATAATGGGTATTTCTACCCTCGATCATTGATCAAGAGATCTTGTGGCCTAGGGTATGAAAAGAAAGTGAGTGGGAGTGTTAGGTCCCTATATTACTAGTATAGTCCCTTATTGTTGTTAGTGTAACCCCCTTATTGTTATTATTGTACCCTTGTAACCCCCATTTTGTTATTATTGTGCCCTTAAATTATTATTGTTAGGTCGGCTAGGATTACATTGTGGCCCACTAGGATTACATTATGGCCCCATGGACTCCTATATATAGAAAGGAGGTTTGTAAATTGTATCATCCAAGAATTTTTCATTTATGTAATGTATTGGAGGTTTCCCCCTCGAAGTGGCTCATTTCTAAGGCGTTTATATCTCTTTTCTTCTCTTTTTGGAGCTGGTTACACAACATTTGGTATCAAAGGTTTGGATTCTAGGGTTTCGCTGCTCCAAACAGGTCATCGTGGCATTTTCGCTATAACTTTTTTTCTACGAAGTTTCAGAAGCTGAAATTTTTAGGGTGCGAAGCTGAAATCCTGAGGAAGCTTGTCTAAAAATTTCAGATCTTGGTTCGCAATAGTTTCGAAGATATCATCTATGGAAGTTAGGTCTTTTTTCAAGCTCCTAAACAGGTCATTGTGGAATTTTCGCTATAATTTTTTTTCTACAAAGTTTCAGAATCTGAAATTCATATGGTGCGAAGCTGAAATCCTGAGGAAATTTTTCAAAAAATTTTAGAGCTTGGTGCGCAATATTTTTGGAGATATGATCTGTGGAAGGTAGTGCTTTTTCAGGCTTCTGAATTGCATCTGAAAGAGGTGATCGTGGGAAAAGTTCAATAACTCTCTCTCTGGGCATCGGATTGGAGTGTCGTAAAAAGTGGTCGCAAGTACACAGACTTTAGTTTATTGGCTATCAATTTCAGAGACAAAGGATGAAACAGTGACACGTGGTAAGTCGTACAAGTTCGCTCTACTGAACCAGTCCATAATTAGGTCATTGTGGGAGATTGGACACAAATTTGTCTTGGAGAATCCAAATCAGGTCATACCTGTGGCATTCAAAAGAAAATTCAGAGGGCTACTACAGTGCTGAATTTTAGATATTTAAGATCTGCAATCACAGAGATAATACAATTTCAATATCGAGCTCCTCAAAGCAAGAAAAAGGTGTGTATTTTTTTCAAATTGCACAAGTCTTGTTTGAATAATCAAGTTAAATTGATCCCAAGGGCATATTGTAGAATAGATATTAGTATTGGATTCTAAAATGGCCCCTAAAAAGAATTCAACACCCATTAAGCCTTCAGAAGGCTCTACTATGACTCGCGAAGATGAAGAATGGCAACATGACATATCAAAATTACAAGAGCAAATTTCTCTCTCGCAAAGAACAACAAAAAATGAAATGGAAGTTTTGAAGAAAGACGTGGAAACTAAGATGGATGGTTTGAAGAAAGGCGTGGAAGCTAAGATGATTGGTTTGGAAGCTAAGATGGATGGCATGGAAGTGGGCATGGAAGCTAAGATGGATGACATGGAAGCTAAGATCGATGAAAAAATGAAAGACAACATGGAAAACATGAAGAAATATCTAAAAGTAGACATCGAAGGTTTGGGAAAGTTGATACAAGAAATGTTTCCTAATGGTGAAAAGATAGTAGAGGAAACTCATGATGAGAACAAAATAAATGTTAATCGTGATTTCATAAACTCTAACGTTGGAGGGAAGAACCACCATATTCCAAAAATGGATATGAGGAAGTTTTATGGAAAGGATCTCATAACATGGATACTACAGATGGAGCAATATTTTGATCTCAATAATGTGCAAAACACACAAAAGGTACGCATTGCAACTTTACATTTAGAACAAAATACATTTGTATGGTATCGATGGCTTTGCTCCCGTAAAAAAATTGTCACTTGGTCGATTTTTACGGAGGAAATGATAGCACATTATGAGGATACGAAGAGAAACACCTTCTTTAGCCAATTGATAAATCTCAAACAAAAGGGTTTAGTGGGGCAGCACATTGAGGACTTCCAAAAATTGAATATAAGGGTAACTAATATTCCAGAGGAACACATGATTGATCTCTTCTTAGGTACTCTAAAGGATAACATCCAACATGAAGTTCGTGTTTTGGAACCCGATTCATTGGAGAAGGCATTCAGGTTGGCAAGAAAAGTTGAATGTAAAATTATGGCGACAAGGAAGCCTACCACTCAATTCTATAAAGAAGGAAGTGTTTCTACGCCTATATTTCCACAACCTACAAGGTTGACACCACAACAATTGGAAGAAAAAAGAGCAAAAGGGCTTTGCTACAGTTGTGATAGCAAATACACTAAAGGTCATAAGTGTGCTGAAAAGAAATTATTTTACATAGATTGTGAAGAAGAAGAAGAAAATGAAAAAGAAGAGGATATACACTAGGAACCAGCCATAGAAGAGGAAGAAATGAATCCAACCATATCATGTAATGCACTGGCCGGAATTACCACTCCTCAAACTCTCAAGATAGTAGGACGGATCAAGAAGAAAAGGGTAATAGTGTTGATTGATTTAGGTAGCACCCATAATTTTATTCATTGTAAGGTAGCCAAGGAATTAAATTGTTTCCTATACCCAGCACCAGAATGTCAAGTGATGGTTGCAAATGGAGGAACTATAAATTACTCTGGAAAATGCCATAATATCAAGCTAACCATGGGGAAATATGTGTTGACTAGTCCAATGCTTTCCATTCCTATGGGAGGTGCTGATGTTGTACTAGGAGTACAGTGGTTACAATCTTTGGGGACGGTAGCTTTTAATTTTCAAGAACTTTTCTTGAAATTTTTTTCAGAAGGAAAGGAAGTCGAATTACGAGGTATTGCGGGGAAGCCAGGAAGGATAATAAGTTCTAATGTCATGACAAAGCTTCTAAAGAAAGAACAACGAGGCGTAATTGCACAATTATGCTCACTAGAAGTTCCAACATCAAAATCATCTATTTCTGCAGATCTTCAACAAGTCTTGGACAATCATTCCAAGGTGTTTGAAACTCCCAAAGGACTCCCACCTATTCGTGATCATGATCATGCTATTCATTTGATTCCGAGAAGTGTTCGTCCAAACATCAGGCCTTATAGATATCCTTACTTCCAAAAGAGCGAAATTGAACGTATGATTGCAGAAATGTTAGAGGCGGGTATAATTCAACGTAGTCAAAGTTCTTTCTCTGCTCCTGTAGTATTGGTACACAAGAAGGATGGATCATGGCGAATGTGTCCGGATTATAGGGAGCTCAATAAGCTCACCATTAAAGACAAATTTCCCATTCCTGTGATTGATGAAATATTGGATGAATTACATGGAGCAATTTATTTTACCAAGTTGGATCTTCGTTCAGGATATCATCAAATTAGAATGAAGACTGAAGATATTCCAAAAACAGCATTTCGAACTCATGAGGGTCATTATGAATTTTTGGTCATGCCATTTGGCCTTACCAATGCACCTTCTACATTTCGAGGGTTGATGAATTCCATTTTCAAACCCTTCCTTAGAAAATTTGTGCTAGTATTTTTTGATGATATACTAATCTACAACAGGTCTTGGAAGGATCATGTTGAACATGTTGACAGGGTGCTCAAACTATTGCAGGAGAAAAAATTATATGCAAAAACATCCAAATGTTTCTTTGGATTACAAGATGTGGAATATCTGGGTCATATTATATCTCACGAGGGTGTTTAAGTAGACCCTAACAAAATTAAATCCATTAAGGAATAGAAAGTCCCCACAACCATAAAGCGGTTGCGAGGATTTCTCGGGTTAACAGGGTATTATCACAAGTTTGTTAAGAATTATGGGAGAATAGCAGCACCTCTAACAACATTATTGAAGAAAGATGCATTTTCATGGACTCCTGAAGCAACTAAGGCCTTTGAACGTCTTAAAGAAGCAATGTGCCTAGCACCGGTCTTAGCTACGCCAGACTTCACGAAAACCTTTATTGTGGAATGTGATGCCTCAGGAAATGGAATTGGTGCGGTTTTAATGCAAGAAGGAAGACCCATTGCTTTTGAAAGTCATCCAATCAAAGGAAAGTATTTACAAAAAACCTATTTATGAGAAGGAAATGTTAGCAATACTGCATGCACTAAAGAAATGGCGAACTTACCTAATGGGAAGACACTTCAAGGTAAAAACTGATCATGATAGTCTTAAACACTTTTTGGAACAAAGACTATCTTCAGAAGAGCAGCAAAAATGGGTCACAAAGATGTTGGGTTATGACTTTGAAATAAGCTACAAAAAAGGAAAGCTTAATGTTGTTGCAGATGCACTCTCAAGAAAGAATGAAGAGGTGGAAGCATTGCTTTGTGCCATTTCTATTATCCATCCAGATTGGATAACCGAAGCAAGAGATGAATGGAAGAAGGACAAAGATGTATGGACACTCATTCAAAAGTTGCAGCAAGATCCTAGTACATCTGATACATTTAGTTGGAAAAATGATTCCTTATGGTACAAAGATGGCTTATATCTTTGTAAGAATTCCCAACTAAAACAAAATATTCTTCTGGAATTGCACACTTCTCCTTTAGGAGGACACTCAGGATTTTTAAAAACTTACCACGGGGTGAAGAAAGATTTTTTTTGGGATGGCCTTAAATCTGATATTCAAAAGTTTGTGGCAGAATGTTTGGTTTGCCAGCAGAATAAAGTTGAGACAATTAAGACCCTGGGACTTCTACAACCTTTATCCATTCCAAGTCAACATTGGGAGGAGATTTCAATGGATTTTATCACAGGTTTACCTAAGTCCGAAGGAAAGAGTGTCATCATGGTGGTAGTTGATAGACTTACCAAGTATGCACACTTTTGTGCATTATCTCATCCATTTAAAGCAAGTACAGTTGCTACTACATTTATGGATATGATTCAAAAGCTACATGGAAACCCAAGGGTTATTGTGAGTGACAGAGATCCCATTTTTTCTGGAAATTTTTGGATGGAGTTATTTTCTTGTTTGGGTACTCAATTAGCTCATAGCTCATCTTATCATCCTCAATCTGATGGTCAAACTGAGATAGTAAATAAATGTTTGGAAGGATATCTTCGTTGTTTTGTATCTGATAAACAAACACAATGGGTCAAGTGGTTACCTCTCGCTGAATGGTGGTATAACACTTCCTTCCATACTGCAGCAAAAATGACCCCATTTATGGCACTTTATGGATATCATCCACCATCGATTACATCATCTTTAAGGGAAAATTCGAAGGTTCAAGCAGTCGAAGATCACATCGAGCATCAGTAAGAAGTTCTCCAACTCTTAAAGGATAACCTTAATTTGGCACAAAATCGAATGAAACAACAGGCAGATCAACATCGCAGCGAGAGAAGTTTTGATGTAGGAGATTGGGTATTTTTACGGCTACAACCATACAAACAAATTTCCCTCAAGAAAGCTAAGAAGGATAATAAATTATCACCAAAGTACTATAGTCCTTACAAGGTGTTGCAAAATATTGGTACTATGGCATACAAATTGGAGCTTCCTGCTTCTTCACGAGTACATCCAGTTTTCCATGTTTCATGCTTAAAGAAGGTTATAGGTGAAAATCTTCCAGTTCAAACAATATTTCCGGAACTTGATGAGGAAGGAAAAATCATATTGGAACCTGAAGTGGTCATGGAAACAAGAACTCGACAACTACGGAATCGATCAATTTCAGAGTATCTCATCAAGTGGAAGAACTTACCCACTGAAGATTCTACATGGGAGGATGAGAATTTTATACAGAAGCACCCGGAGCTACTCAAGTGTTGAGGACAACACTTTTTGGAAGGAGAGGGGCATGTTAGGTCCCTATATCACTAGTATAGCCCCTTATTATTGTTAGTGTAAACCCCTTATTGTTATTATTGTACCCTTGTAACCCCCATTTTGTTATTATTGTGCCATTAAATTATTATTGTTAGGTCGGCTAGGATTACATTGTGGCCCACTAGGATTACATTATGGCCCCATGGACTCCTATATATAGAAAGAAGGTTTTGTAAATTGTATCATCGAAGAATTGTTCATTCATGTAATGTATTGGAGGTTGCCCCCTCGAAGTGGCTTATTTCTAAGGCGTTGATATCTCATTTCTTCTATTTTTGGAGTTGGTTACACAACAGGGAGAATGTTGGGCATATGTTGTATTATTTTCACACGGTGTAGTAGGAGTGGGGGTCACAAGGGAGGCATAAATCCTCACAAGGATGTTATAAGTGTCCCGAATGGGCACGCCATGCAAAAAATCATCAATAGGTTTTTATCGAGCAATTTTTCTTGATATGGTTTTTACATTTGCAAGTTTTATGGGACATGATGTTGTGGTCCATGGTAGCAGAATTTCAGTTAAGGAACTATGGCTCTATTCTAATCCAGGGTTAATATATATATATATATATATATATATATATATTGCATTATAACATTGTAAAGAGATGATATACAATAAAAAATAGGAGATGCAAATGGTTTTCCTGATTTGGGTTTCCACGGGAAAATCTTTGTGTTAAATTTATATTTGTGCCATTACATCTTTTATTATTTTAAAAAAGAATATATTTGGAACAATTAACTACACAAGGTTAAAACAATTAAAATTCACCTTTATATTAAAAGTATTTATTTAGCAATAAGTTTTGAATATTTCCTTTCACTTTTAATGACATTGTTAACTCTAAAAGAAAAGTAGTTTTTCATGTGCAAAAAAGTTGGCTTCATAGTTATTTCATTGTGTTGTTGCTTTCATTCATGTTCTCTAATGTTTATGACAATGTGATTATTCTTTCAGTAACATGCCATGAATCTATGGTCAGCAAAGGAATAATGTTATAACTTAGTGCACTATATATTAGGTTTAGTTTCAAAGCATTGACTTCCCCATTATGTTATAAGTCTTTATTTAGCATTAAATTTTGAACATTTATTTTCACTTTCAATGAAATTATTAAATCTGAAAGAAAAGTAGTGTTTTGTAGTTCCAACCAGTTGGCTACAAGGCATTTTATTCTTGGAAGAATTTTGTTGTAGAACACTACAAAGATGTTGTAGAACACTACAACTATGTTGTAGATAAAATGATTATAATTCATGTAGTTTGGATTAAAGTCTACAAAAATCAGACGTAATATATTTCATCTAAAATTTGGGTAGCACTTCACAATTATATGATTCTTCTAGTTAATAATTTAAGTGTGTTCCCCTAAGATTCAATAATACTTATTGTTGTAATTATTTATCTTGCCACTTTTCGATGTTGTTGTTGGGAATTACTAAAATATTCAAGGAAGAAAGAACTAACGAATGGATATTCTATTATAAAAGGGAGAAGTAACCAATGTTCCCATGGGTTTCCTTTTTCAAAGTGGTCCCTTTTTTTTGTAATTAGTAGGTTGTTTTTTTAGAAGAATGCATGCATCTTAGAAGGGATAGTTTAGGAATATATTTACTGAGATTATATTACCAAATTTTTTTGACACCTAATTCCTTAGGGTTATGGTGAACAATTTCTAGAATTCCAAGAAAAATTGGAAATTGAATCCAATGATCTAAATGTTGTATTTATATTTATATCATTCTTAATGAAAGTTGAATTCATTCCAATAGTTTAAATATAAGGAAATTTAAAAATGTTTTAAGTAATAATATAGATTTGGCAGTGGAATTGATATGCCTCAAGTTGATGAGAGTAAAAGAAGTGAAAAAAATCACAAAGTTTTTAACTTTTTACAAGAGGTGTTTATTCTCACCTTGAAGGGTTTCCCTTCCTCTCTTCTTATTCTCGTTCAACATTTTGAATATTGTACCAACAACTATTCATCTTTTACTTGTTGAATTTGCATTGTAATTGAGTGTATTTTTTGTTGCAACAGACACCCTTAATATTCTAAGTTGAGTTATTGTAAAATGGCCATAATTAATACAATATTAAAGGTATTGAATACTTTGATACTATATACTACTGATGATGTGGTGAAAATAAGAAAATCCACTCATGTTGATATTAAAATCTATTTACATCATGCATGAGAGACAATTGAGTTTCTCCAACTTGAGTCACAACTACAACAATATGAGTTGCAGCAAAAGAGTCGTGATTCTGAACTAGTTCATGTTCATAAAAATTCTCTTTTTGAGTATGAATCCCATTAGTAATCACAAATTAATTAGATTTTTGAGGCCATTTCAGGAGAAAATTTGGTAAATATGCAGAGGTTTAGCTTACATTTCCCAAGCCCATCATCATAATTTGGGAAGAAGTTGTTAACAAAAGGAACATATCCAATATTACATATAATAAGGATGTGCCCTTTCATATTCTAAACTATTCCAAACCCATCAAGTTTCATAGTGTTGAGTTTCTTTAGAATGATTCATCTTCACTTTCTCTTGTTCTACAACCACGACAAATTTGCAGATGCCAACATTATAATCGAGTTGCCGTTGTGAAATATAAGTATTTTTATCTTCACCATTGTGAGCATTATGGTAAGCACACTCATTGTTCAAACAGATGTTATAGAACAAAACTCTTGCAAGAACGAAAATTCACCTTAGATGGGTTGCTTCTTGGAAATGGTATTTAACAACCAAGAAGATATATTGGTCATACCACATAACTTTTTCTCAAGTATTGACATGTATTGTAGTTGAGGTTTCTTCATCTTCTCACCTTGTATATGACAAGGGGGGAATTTATGGTACTACTTGCTTCAAATATTTATCAAGCAAGCTTGAACCAAATCCAGTTGCCAAAGACTAGAGATAGAGTCAACCATATCTAGATTTAGAGTTTTTTCCAGAGACAGATTTTGCTCCATGAGCATGTTTTTGGTTGGTGGCCTGCCTTAAACCACCACCGATAGAATACTTCGGTTTCTTCTACATCAATTTACGATCATATTAAAACCGACATAAATTTGTATTCATCTTCAAACTGGCATCAGTGTGCAGTCATATTCAACCCATTATCGAGGATCACTTCCACTAGTAGAAGACTTTAGCTTCTAGCTAGATTCCATAGTCGGCTGTTAGCCTTAAACCACCACCGCTAGAGATGTCAAGTTCTCCCACTTCATTTGGTTTTTGGTTTTTCTTAAACAACCATTTCAGAGAACACATTCATCCATTGGCTTCCATGCATTTTTGTACTTTAGTTATCCTCTTGGACTCATACCCTTCATATTAATGGGGGGAATGTTGGATACCTAATCCATTAGGGCTATAGGGAATAGTTACTAGAAGTCCAATAAACCTTGGAAGTTGAATTCAATGGTTTAAATGTTGTATTTATATGTATATCATTCTTAATGAAAGTTGAATTCATTCCAACAAAATTTTAGCACAAATAGGAAGTAAAAATAAAGACAAGAAAGGATACTTGAGTCAATAAATACTATGGAAATTTTATATAAAGCTCTTAAAGAACTCGAAGAAAGTATATAATATCTAATATCTAATATCTAATATTTGTTACTAATGTAATTTGATACTCTTCATGTCCAAATAAATCAAGTGGAAATTGAAAAGGCTTTGGAATTTTTTTTTCCTATGTGTACTATAAAGCATACATGCAATGAATTCCCATTAAACAATGTAGAAATATGAAATATTTCCAAGGACAACCATGACATCAAAGAATACCCATAAGTGAATGAATTCAATACTATATTATGGAGAAAGTTTTCTTCAACAACTAGAGAAGGCAAGGACTACTATTTCCAATGACTTGAGGCATGCCCTATGAGCATCCTCGATATTTCATTTATGTTTGGAATAACTGAACCCACATAGAAATTGGTATCTTAGTCTTGGAAAAATCCATTTCCATCTTAACAACAATAGTAATGCCTAAAATTTCAAAATATGAAACCATATTTCTTTCCTTATCATCAACCTTAGCAGAACAAATGGTCTAATCGATAGTAGCCTTACAAATCCCAACAAGGTTGGAAACAACATCCTCAGTTTAAAACATCGTTTCCACCTCAATATCACAATACTCCCCAAAATCCTAAATTAAATCAACTACCTAGTCAACTCACAACAAACCCAAATAAGAATGAATAAGTCTGTCACAATAACATGGTAACTCACGACATATACTGTATAGAATCTCTTGGTTGTAATTAGGTTCAACTCCATTATGTGAAGTTGGTATCAAAACATTTTCCACCAATCATCACCAAATATACTAATTAGGAGAATCTACATAATCTTGATTCTCGTGCATAATAGCTCACTCCTTAGTAGGAAAAGCAACAATCTAAGGACAACATACATCTTCCACAAAGGTTAAGCCAAATTAATCCTATAATCCAATTATGGTTTGATGTTTTGGGGGGACTTAAAAACCTATGTGTTATAATACCCCTAATTCAATCCATCAAGGATGCACCTATTTATAACAAAGAAGTAAAAGAGAAATGCTTAAAGACAACATGAAGGAAAGGAAAGATAAACAAACCCTCCATTTCATAGGAAAACTTGATTATATCATAATTGGAAAAGTGATTACTCCTAAGTATCATGATCCAAGAACCCCCATAATGTGTATTCACATTACTAATAAAATGATATCAAACACCGTAATTTACTTAGGAGAATCCACAAATGTAATGACAAAGGACACACTAGAGAAATTGGAGCAACAAGGGAAATTGAGGCACGTTAGAAGACATTATAGTATAAATAGACTCTTGGGAGTACCTAGTAGAATTTGTCGTCTAATAAATAACATAAAGCTGAAGAGTTTACCATGTGATTCTTGAAATACCTTGGTTGGAAACTATTAATGCTTCCATGAAGACATCTCCACAATGATTTTATGAGGAGGGCCTTGTCGAAAATTTCCAAGTCTATCACTCCCCATCCCCCATATTCCTTTGGCCGAGAAATCATATCCCATCAAGACGAGTGGTAAGATCCTTTCCCCATACCTCCGTTCCAAATAAATTTTTCCATAATGCTTCAAATACTATCAATAATATTCTTAGGGATGCATTATAAATGTGCCGAGTAAACAGTAAACTGTTGGAGAACCGCCTGAGTTAAAACCAACCTCCCTCCCTTCGACAACCATTTACAAGATCATGCCTTAATTCTTCATTGGTATCTATCCAAAAACCATATCCAATCGGTCGCATAGTACCTCGTGGCTTTCATATGGAATCCAAGGCAAGTAAGACCCTCGTCTAAAAGAGTCATACAGAAATTGAACAAATTTCTAATGTAGTCAAGTGACTCCATGTTCCCTTCCAAATGGTAGATGTAAAACTTGTCACCATTTGCCTCCATCCCCGATGTTAAACAGAAGTTCCTGAAAATTTTATGTAAAAACAACCAACAACTTTTGATCAGTATCCAAAAGACGAGAACATCATCAACAAAAAAACTATGTGAGATATCCCTCTAATTAGTAATCCTTATGCCCCAGAAATCTCCCATATCCACAACATGCTTGATTTTAAAACTAAAGAAATCCATCTCCAGAATAAAAAGGAGGGGAGAGAGGGTGCATCCCTGGCGAAGAAATCTCCCCATTCTAAAGAAATTTGACGCCGAATCATTAATAATGACAGCCATGGAGGTATTGCTGACATAACTCATAATCCAGTCCACCGAATCACTAACCAAACCAATCTTGTGGAGAATTAATTTAAGGAAACCCTAGTCCACCCTATCTTATGATTTACTTAAATCCACTTTCATCACCCCTACCTCTAATTTCTGTGACTTAATAGAGTGCATGATCTCCTGGGTAACAAAAAAAGTGTCATGAATACTTCTATCCTCTAAGATACATGACTGTTCAGGTAAGATGTAGCGCGAAAGAACCTCCTTCATCCTCTCAACTATAAGTTTATAAATGGTCTTATATAAAGTATTACATAAAGAATTAGGTATGTAATCCTCAAGGCTCAATATTCCATTTTTCTTTGGGATGAGGGCCAGGAAGGTTGAATTTACTGCACCGTGAATCATTCTGGTCTTCATGGTTTCTTCGACCAAATCCGTGATGTCCGGGAGGAGAATATCTAAGAAGTGTAGAAAAAAATATGGGTTCCATCCATTTGGCTCCGGACTCTTATCTGCAGGAAATGATTTTAAGACTTGTTCCACCTCCTCTTTACTGACCCATCTATGAAATTTAACGTTATCATCATCCCCAAACATTTTGGGGAAGTCCTCCAGGGCCCGTAACTGTTCTGCGAAAACTAAATCGTCCCTTCCCTTATATAAACCTTCATAAAATTTAACTGCCTCTGCTTGAATTTCCTTAGTAGTATGGAAGTGATTGCCATTTACCTCAACCTGCCAAATCACATTTAAATTTTTTCTCCCATTTGAAAATGTATGAAAAAAAATTGTATTTCTATCACCCTCCTTAAGCCACATAGCCTGAATTTTAAGTCTCCAGGTCTATTCTTGAATCAACAGTATCTTCCTTCTCTCTGATTTGAGAAGCTTTAAGCGATACCAATTATCAGATGACTGATCACCCACCTCAATGTATTTTAAAATATTCTTGGTCTCGAGAGTTAGTAACATCAACTCTGATATCATTTTAGCTTTTTGTGTTTCTCGCACTCTCTCACCTGACCCTTCAAGCTTCGAAGAGTATTTGATAAAAAAACCATTTCTGAAGAGCTCGACTCTCTTTTGTGTGCTCCAAAACGATCATGGACAAGTGAATTGAAAGTCTCATTAGTTAACCATTCCCTGTTGAATTTAAAGGGATATCCACCCTTCGATTTCTAGAAATTCCATTCTAAGGTGATCGGTCGGTGATCAGAAATAATAATATCTTCTACTCGGGCCTTGATTTTACCCATCTGATATAGTAGGTTTGCATGGACTAAAAATCTGTCAAGCCTTTTCCATATAAACGTGTCTCCTTTGCACCCGTTAAACTAGGTTGGGCCTTATCTCTCCAATGGTAATTCAATAAGATTGGAGTTACCAATCAAAGCACACATGAAGCCCTCCAATGGATCTCTTATTCCCCTTTTTCCTTAAGTCTCATCGTCCCGGAGGGTGCAGTTGAAGTCACCCAATATGATAGAACAATCAAGTAATAGGAGACCAAATTCCTCCATCCTCTGCCAGAAATTGGACCTGTCGCTATATGGAGTGTATAATTTGACCAAGTGAATCATGTGATTAAAGCCCCTGAAAAAACCTGTCATAATTATATCGCCGAAGAAACTAAAGGCCTTCATGGAAGCCCGAAGAGGATCCCAAATGACCCCCAAACCTCCTGAACGTCCCTCTGTGTCTTTAGCCACCAGGTGCCATGCTAGGAACATGACACGACAAAAAGACCGAGTTCTGTCAGATGAGAGCATTGTTTCTTGCAAAAAAATCATGCTAGGGTTCAAATAAGAAAAAAAATCACGAAGGGAGACAAACGTTTCCCTTCCCCCCATGCCCCGGATGTTCAGAGAGAATAAAATCATTACTGAACATCACGAGTGGGTTCCAATGCTCTAAGGACCCCTTCGAGTGTGAGAGTAATAGGTACATCTCAGAAATTACTAGACAGAAGGTCCAGATCATTAATCGAAGTAGCAGAGGATTTTTTTTTACCACGGGGGCGACCCTTTCCTTTTTGAATAGTCACATTTGAGGTGGATGATGGAAAAAAATCTAGGTGGGGAGACTGCGGGAGACTGGTGTCAATCTACAGGGGATCCAATTGAATGTCCGAGTTGTGGAGTAGGAATTCCAAGTCGATTCCGATAGAATTGTGAGGGGATAAGCACTCAGTAGTACCCTGGTCAATGGGCGAGAGCATGACATGTGACACAGGCTTGCCAGTCGGAAGAGGCCTAGAGGAATGGGAAGACATGCCAGGGGGTGGCCATAGTCTGGTTCAAGGCTGGGATGAGGAGAGGAGTCCTACCCTCCTACTGAGGAAACTCCTCATAATCAATTGATGAGCCCAAAATAAAATCCCCACCCGAATGTTGCAGTGCAACATCAAAACCCCCCAAAACAAACGCCTCGACAAACACTTCAATCCCACCACCCACTTTATCCAAAAAACTAGAAGGGGAATAGGGTAAAGTGACAGACTCACCCAGATTTAATGGATTATTTTCCATGTTCTCCAGTCGATGTAGGGAGACCCCAGGAGCAGATACCTTTGCGGGCTGAAAACTGCCTTGTCGATGAAGGTTCTCCTTGTAACTTTGACAGTGACACATAAGATGACCCGTCCTATGACATATGTGACACCTGAATGGAGTCTTCCAATAGTCTAGGATCTGTCAGTGGACTACTCCTTCCCACTCCAAGTCGACCTGTTTTGGAAGTTCCCTAGAGAATGAGACCTCTACCAAGAGCCATGCCACTTGTTTATCAAACTCCCTAGTGCATTTTGGATCCACAAAACGAGATGTCCCTATAATGTCTCCAATCACCATTAGGACATGTGAGGTCCAAAATTCCAGTGGAAAGCCTGGCATTTTGGCCCAAACGAGGTGATTTCTTGAAGCATTACGAGAAGGATGGAAGCCGACGTACCACCAGTGTAGAGCCAGGAAACAAGTTCCATTAACCCACACCCATCTATACACCTCTCTCACATCCTTGGCCTTAATAAAGTGAAAATAATACCAGTCGCTCTGTAATTTTCTCACCTTTAGCCGATATCCAAGAAGTTTGGTCCAAGCCTCCATAAGACAAGGGAAAAATTCCACCCTACTGAATTTTTCAAAATGTCACCGACCCATAAGGGCTTGATCTGTAGAAATGATATAACTTATGTGTTATATGTCCAATATTCTCCTGATCTCACACTATTTTAACTTCATGCAAAATACAGAATCTATTCCACCATTGATCATTTGAGGAAATTAAATCAAGATTGCAATGCACACATGAAACAATAAAAATTCACACACATTAACACAGTTGTTTAATGGGAAATCCTGAAGCTGAAAACCCCAACTATCTGTATATAATATATTTCATAGAGATCATGTAACAATCCTCATACAAATCTGATCATATCAAGCTCTCAGCACAATATAATCGCTACACACTAATCAAGCCTGATCTTGCAAATCCATGCATCGATCTTTGCCACCTACTAGCCTGCCTCTATTGCGCAATCCCTGCTGAAGAATGGCTCTGAATGAGTTCGAATTACTCTAGCCTTTCTCATGCAATCCTCATTGGAATCTCCACTGAGTGTTGGATGCAATCAATGCATCACTATAGTCACAACTGATAGTCACACTTGCTCTTTCACCTATCTCTCCACTGGTCTCCACTGAAACTGCCATGCACTGTAGTTAGCTGATGTATTCTTTAGTTGATTAATGAGTTATTATTTGTGAATTAATTAACTAATTAACTCACTCCACTCTCACTAGTGTATCGATTAGTTAGACTAGATACAACTAGTTCAACTAAGTCTAACTGAGTTAAACTAAATACAACTTCATAACTACTTCTTCCAACTGTGTCATAACTCTGCCACTTGAGTTCTAACTGAGTCCTCCATGTATTAGCTCTAGTAAACCCTTAGGAATAGCGTAATTCCTTCTTTCAGCTGATGTGCCACATCTGTGCACTGAACTAAAGTGCTCCAAGAGAATAAGTTGTTGTTTAGTGTCTGATTATTATTAAGAGCTAATAATAATCGACATGCATCTATTTTTAGATCAACGATCTATAAATAGAATTCACCCAATATTCTAAAAATATAATTCCATCTGTTTTTCACATTTTACCAACCATCTACAAATAGCATCATGTTACTTATAGAATATGCTCACCATGTCTAAAAATAGACATACACCTAAAAATACCCTGTGTGGGCCCCACCTAGTTTAGGTGATTATTTTCCAACTAGGATCAAGGATGATGTTTCAGGATGCCTCCTTCATTGTATTTTTTGTAAAATTCAACACTCCCTCTCAAAAATAAAGGAATTTATTTGCATGCGACATGCAACTCCATGCATTCGCCCTGCAACCTTTGCAAGTGCCCTGCAACTCCATGCATCTGCTCTACAACTCTTGCTGCAACACTTCCGAAACTGAAAGGCTCCAAAAAACTCAATCAGTCTAATGCATCTATCATCAAAGTCTTCGACTTCTGCTGGTACCAACTGCACATGTCTTCAGGAACCACTGCGCTGTTGAACTCTACACCCATGCACTTTGCACTTGCTGTCAACTCTGAACTGCGCTCCAGTATTTGACACTGTCACTTTGATCTGCCTACATTAATCCAAATGATCATGCTACTGCTGCTCTATGGGATCCTTGTAGCCAGGTTAAATTCATGAGATCCACACCATATTAATGAATCCTGCCCAGAAATATCCTCTTGGGATTACTCATGCATGTCACCCCACCTCTCACCTAGTGGTATAGCTGCATGCACTCCCTCTACCCATCTGGCATGAAATTTCTCTGCATGAGTGGTTGCTCCCACTCCATGATCCTCATCTTGTGGCTGCTCCACATCTCGAGGTTCACTCTTACCTACATGCAAAACTTGCTCCCTCTCAAGCATCAATTGCATGGCTTTCTCCTCATGAAACTTGATATCCTGTCGCACGACAGTCATCCGACTGTCTAGAAAATACACACGGTAATTGTGGGGTGTTTTTGTTTACCCCACAAATATCCCAACCTTTGCGGTCGGCTCTAGCTTCTTCCTGGCATCCTTCGTCACATGAATGTAAACAGGTGAGCCAAAAATCTTCAAATGAGAAATATCAGGCTTCTTACCAGAAAATGCCTCTTCGGGTGTACTCATGCCAAGTACTCTATGAGGACAACGGTTTTGCACATAAACCACAGTGTTGCATGCCTTAGCCCACAAGTGTATGGGAAGGCCCTGATCATGCAACATTGCTTGTGCAGCACCTACGATCATTTTGTTTTTCCTCTCCACGACCCCATTTGGCTGTGGGTTATGAGGCGCTATGAGTTCTCTTCGAATTCCTTCTTTGCTACAGAAGTCTTTGAATTCGCCAGAGATGTATTCACCACCATTATCACTCCTTAGAGCTTTCATCTGCTTCCCTGACTCTTTCTCAACCAGCACCTTGAACTCACAGAAATTTGAGTATGTCTCGCTCTTCTTCTGCATGAAGAAGATCCAACACTTACGAGAAAAGTCATCAACAAATATCACATAATACCTGTGCTTTGCTGTTGAAGCAACCAATAAAGGTCCACACATGTCTGTGTGAATTCTCTCAAGGATCATCGAAGCATGACTATCCTTCTCATGAAAAGTTGTCTTCACAAATTTTCCCAAAGTACATCCCTTGCACTGATCTGACTGCGCAAGTGCACCTTTGGGAAGCCCGGTAGAAATCTGCTGCAAAATTTTCAAAGCGCCATGGTGAAGATGGCCCAATCTCCTGTGCCACAATTCACTCTCATCCTGGCTCACCACTCCTTCTAATTTGCCTGCCATTGCAGCGCAACCATCTACCTTCAATTGATAAAGATTCTTAACTCGAATCCTTATCCTCCTGGTTTGACCAGTTGTTTTATGTCGAAGGAAGGCTTTTCCCTCGCTAAAAACAACATCATAACCCTTGTGTTCCAACATCGCCACAGAGATCAGATTCTTCTTCAATCCTGGAACATGCATGACATCCTTCAAGATGAAAGGTTTAACAGACTCCCTCTCAAAGGAAATGGTCCCGATACTAGTCGCATTGTATCTGCCATCATCGCCCATCTCGATGTGCACTCCAAGATCCTTTTCCTCCAGATCACTAAATAAATCTTTGTCTCCGGTTATATGAAAAGATGCACCACTGTCAAGAAACCACACCGATCCCATCACACTTGAAACCAAGCATGCGATCAAAGAAAAATCTAGCTCAAACTGCGAGGCTAAGGCCTCTCCAGCTGCAGATCCAGTAGCCTGCTTATTCTTATTCTTCTGTGGGAAATTAGTGGCGAAATGCTCGTGCTGGTGACAGTGAAAACACTTCACCTTGGACAAATCCTACTTCTTGCTTTTAGCACTGGATTGAGAAGGATTTTTCTTCCCCTTCCCTTTCCTTTATTTGGCAGCCAAAGTGAAATTTTCTTCATCTTCATTCTTTGATGAAGATCTATCCTTGGTACCCCGCCTTATCTCCTCTTGCACAAGATCCGACCAAAGTCTCTCCCATCCTAGCAGTTTCTCCCATCCATTGACAGAGTCTTCGTAGCTATGCCAACTCTTCGGAAGCCCAAGGAGAGCTAAGCTCACCAATTATTCTTCATCAACAGTAACCCACACACTTCCCAGCTCATCCTTGCAGTGGAAAAACTTCGTGAGGTATTTTGGAATACTATTGCCTTTCTCCTTTTTTGTTTTTCTGAGTTTGTCTTTAAGCACCAACTTCCTTTGGTCACTTCTGCTTTGGAAAAAATCTTTCAAAGCCTTCCACATTAAGAATGGAGTGGTTTTACTATGAAGGCTGGACACAATGTGGTCCTTCACACCTTCCAACAGAATCCTTCGACACTTTTCTACCTTATTTTTCCATGCGTCAAGTGTGGCTGCATCGCTAGAAGCAGGCTTTGGAATATCAGCATCTATGAACTCCTTTAACCCATTATCATCCAGCACCGCGTCCATCCTGTCCTTCCATGCTATTTAATTCAAGCTCCCATCAAGGGCATACTCCAATTGCAATCTGTTGAAAGACATTTCAATGAATGCTCAACTTCAACACCAAGAAAACACTGCAGCAAATTCGAATTCCGCCAGCACAAAACTCAACCGCTTCAATAATTGAAATCTCCTCCAATGATCAACTGCTATGATACCATGTAGAAATGATATAAATTATGTGTTATATGTCTAATATTCTCCTGATATCACACTATTTTAACTTCATGCAAAATACAGAATCTATTCCACCATTGATCATTTGCGGAAATTAAATCAAGATTGCAATGCACACATGAAACAATAAAAATTCACACACATTAACACAGTTGTTTAACGGGAAAGCCTGAAGCTGAAACCCCAACTATATGTATATAATATATGTCATAGAGATCATGTAACAATCCTCATACAAAGCTGATCATATCAAGCTCTCAGTACAATACAATCGCTACACACTAATCAAGCCCGATCTTGCAAATCCATGCACCGATCTTTGCCACCTACTAGCCTGCCTCTACTGCGCAATCCCTCCTAAAGAATGGCTCTGAATGAGTTCAAATTACTCCAGCATTTCTCATGCAATCCTCATTGGCATCTCCACTGAGTGTTGGATGCAATCAATGCATTACTATAGTCACAACTGATAGTCACACTTTCTCTTTCACCTATCTCTCCACTGGCCGTCTCCACTGAAACTGCCATGCATTGTAGTTAGCTGATGTATTCTTCAGTTGATTAGTGAGTTATTATTTTTGAATTAATTAAATAATTAATTCACTCCACTCTCACTAGTGTATCAATCAGTTAGACTAGATACAACTAGCTCAACTGAGTCTAATTGAATTAAACTAAATACAACTCCATAACTACTTCTTCCAACTATGTCATAACTCTGCCACTTGAGTTCTAACCGAGTCTTCCATGCATTAGCTCCAGTAAACCATTAGGAATAGCGTAATTCCTTCTGTCAGCTGATGTGCCACATATGTGCACTGAACTAAAGTGCTCCAAGAGAATAAGTTGTTGTTTAGTGTCTGATTATTATTAAGAGCTAATAATAATTGACATGCATCTATTTTTAGATCAACGATCTATAAATAGATTTTGCCCAATATTCTAAAAATATAATTTCATCTATTTGTCACATTTGACCAACCATCTACAAATAGCATCTTGCTACTTACAGAATATGCTCACCATGTCTAAAAATAGACATACACCTAAAAATACCCTGTGTGGGCCCCACCTAGTTTAGGTGATTATTTTCCAACTAGGATCAAGGATGATGTTTCAGGATGCCTCCTTCACAGTTTCTCGTTGTAAAATTCAACACGATCCAGCAGGCTCTCCACACGCTCCCCCATTACATCTCGGCCAAATCTTAAGAGCCTACAACCCGTGGCGAGTTTGAAGGGTTTCGCTGAGGAAGTCTTATGGAACACACCGTTCGCGCATTGTGAATGGGCAGAGGAAGGGTGATCATGAGACCCGCCAAACTGGTTCAACGACTCTGAAAGAAAGGGAGCATAAACATCATGAGAAGGCAAACGAGAAGGAGGTTCCATGCATTGTCGAGAAACTTTACCACCCTTCGCCACGTTAATGGCATGAAATAATGCAATTTCATATTCCTCCTCATCGAGATCCGTGATGATAGAGTTAAGGTCCACCATAATGTTTGCTAGAAAACATAAAGGCGACAAGAATTTGACAGCTGAGAGGAGGACAGGTTGTCCAAAGAAATTAAAAAGATGGATCCACAATCCGAGAAAGGATCACCCGGAAAAGACGTGAAAGTCTAGAATCGGATATACCAATCTGGAAGATAGATAACTACCACCCTACGATAGATCCAACTGGGCAAGAAAAAGACACAAAATCCGTCACCTTAATAAAGTCTAAAAAATGAAACCCAGAGGAGGATGGTACTAAGTACGTGAGAACCCACCAGCCGCCATCTATGACAGATGTTCCAGGTACCCGCCCAGAAAATTTTGAAAAAACTGATCCCAAAGAAAATTCCTGGCCCACTGGAAAAATTGGTGAAGATATGTCATAGGAAAATCCCTTGGGTGACTGATGCTTACCTCTCAGAGGAAGAAAAACAATTGTTGCTGCCAGAAAAACCCATATACCAGTTCTAAGCAGGCGCCGATGCACAAAAGTAGCAAAAAAACTGACCAATGTTCCACCACCTGTCACAGAGTTGAACTTTTAAACTTTTCCAAGGCTTGCTAATAAGGAAGAGATCCTTACCCTTGAAACACAGTCTATGATCCTGGTTATGATATTCCAGATGATCTTTTGCTCGACAGATCTGAAGAAACAATGCCCAGAGTTTTTGAATCATGATTTTTTAAAAAGATAAATCAAAGACGCCAAAACAATAGAAGAAAAGCACATAAACCATTTCCATCGCATTTTATCTAGTTCATCCTGAATAACCTACCAATATTAACTCCCGCAGAGTGAAATTTCCCCCAAAAGAATGCTAAAAAGAAATATGAGCTTAACTCATCTTCATAAGCTCCAAGTTCCACATATCCAGACTAATACCACAGTTCCAAGCCTGACACTCTTTCACTATATTTGACCAACAATGTTTAATGATTTTTCCACTGCCGTTACAGTCCACACCCACTGAGCCGCACCATCTCCATCCCTCATTCAGCTAAGGAAGTGATAGAACTAGTCAAGGATTACTATGCACAAATTTTCAAGCTATATATTGATTTTGTATAAATATGTTGTATGAAGGAGAAGTGATCAATTGAGCTTGTAGTTTCATATAATTATAAGTTAGTCACTCTAGTTTATGTTGGTCGATTTCCAGTAAAAAATGTAAGCCTTGTGCGGGAAAAATGATTTTTATTGGGTTAGTAAGTCATAATTTTTCTTTCCTTCATGTATTGCTAAGAAAATCACAATAAAAGAAGAGTATCTATCATGTTGACAAGAAAATTGAATGAGAAACATATGTAATTTTTCAGTAGAGAATGAAAGAACATGGAATAATATGAGTAGAACACACAAAATGTTGAATGATTAAGATGATGGCAAAAACGAATGAATTGAGCCCCTGGTATAAAGTTGCATAATTGTTCTTGGATCGTGGCAGAAGATAAAGCGGGATGGTCGATATGCAGAAGATGACTTATTTGTTTGAAGGAATCCCAAGAATGATAGTCACATGTTGGAATCATCTGTAGAGAGAGTGAAAAGGATGCCCCAGATTGGAGAGGAGCTACTTGACAGTTCCTAGTTGAGTAGTAGTCCATCTGGTTGAGAATATTGTAGAGAATGTGAACAATGGAGATATGCAAGAAGTTACCATCATACATGAAGAAGTCAAAGTAATCCTTGTATATGTGTAGATTCCTATTTAGTTGGAGGTTTTTGTGGTTGAGTTACCTATGCACACCAGTACGCACGATTGATGTATAGTAAGGATACTTCTACATCAAGTAGTGATCCAAGTCATGTTTCATCCTTGATGAGGATGAGCAAGGCATTGAGGGTGGGGAAGATGATGTAGGGGTCTCTTAGACCTTTGTTATCATCATACATATTGTACTTGGTAAATGACAATAATATTTGGTAAATGCGTAAGTAAAGTAAATAAGTGGTTGAGAGTGGGTACAATTGCTCCAACCACATATCTCATGTATAAATATACACTAATACTAATAAAAACGTGTATTGTAATTCCTTCCAAAAAAAATTGTGTCTTGTGTATTCTCGTATGTGTGTGTTCTTGTTGTTCTATAATGTAGCACGTTCTTGAAATTTGTAAGTTAAGGTTTACAACATGATACTTTTTTTAACAAACCTACTAAATTTATCCTTACTGTTGACAAAACAAAAAGTTTGAAAGAGTTAGATGAGGATACTATAGTCTCAAACTTTATGAAAAACTTCTATCCCCCATAGTTCCAAACTAGAGAGTTTAGGAATCTAGTGATGATATAACTACCAATGAATACCGCATAAAAACTAAATCAACTAGAATCACATGCTTAACTAATATTCCTACAACTGAACAACCCAAATAATTAATTAGTACAATAAGTATTTTAGAGTAAAATATTGAATGTCAATTGATAGTTGAGCCCTCCTCAACAAAAAAGGATGATGAAATTATTGTAAAAATATTGCATATCCTTTGATGGGAATACAAGGATATGATAGGAATTGATCCATGTATTTATATGAATCATATGTACATCAATGATAATACCTATCCCATTTGACAACCTCAACACCAAGTGAATCCAAGCCTTGAAAAAATTATTAAAATAGAGTTGCATAAGCTCATGGACATTTATTTTATCTACCTCATTTTAGATGGTTAATGGGTTTCTCCATCAGTTGTGGTCCAAAGAAGGGAGGGAAATAACAAGTGTGAATAGGCTACCAAGAACTGAATAAAGAAACACAAAAATACCACTTTCCTTTACAATTCATTAATCAAGTATTGGATACATTATCAAGAAAAAAATACTTCTCCTTATATCGATTTAGTGAGTATAAAAAAATATGGATTTCTCTAGAGGACTCATATAAAACAACCTTTATATTTCCACGTGGAACCTTTCCTATAAATTCATATATTTGGATTATGTGATGCCCCTACCACATTTTAGAAAATTGACCTCCACATTGTTAGAGTCGGCCCTTGCAGCCCTCTGTCAGTGATCATTTCGTCGTTTGCATATTCATTATTAGGTGTCTCGCTTGTTCCACTTCGTTGCATTTCACTAGGATCATGCCATAGACTGACGAAGGGGTCTGTCGTCTTATGTTTCCTCATATTTACACCTGCAGTGATTTTTTAAAAAATTTTCTCAAAAAATCACTCAAAGTCATTGTCATTACATATATGGTCATTAAAAAATGTCAATAAGTGTCCTAGGTCTTAGTGTCTAGGGTTTTTGAGTCATTTGTATATTAGTCATAAAGCCTGCAAGGTGGGGAAAGTTCTGCATTTGTGATTTTTTGTTTTATTATCATCAGCATTTTAAAAAATATTTCTAGTCCAAAACTCTGTTTTGGAACTAGAAATTGTTCATTATCATTTTTTAATAAATTGTAATTATTCCGCCAAGAAGACATTGTCAAAAGCAGACCCCTGGTCTCTTCCTTAGCTGAGATAGCCATATCCCTGCAAGAAGACAGCAAAATCATTAGTATCGATCTCAAAAAAGCCAAAAGAAGTTTGTATTTGAAAAGCCAAAAGTGAAATTACAAATACATTGTAATATGGGTTTGCAATTAGATTTAAACAAATACGACCCTGGGAAGATATTGTATCAGTATAAAAGCCAAAATAAGTTTCATTTTCACAATCCATACCCAAATCGTGTTTTTGAAGGTGGAGGGCCCGATTTGAAGTTTTAAAGCTGCGTGGACAAAGTTGTGGGGCTCGGCGACCCACACAGACCTGACGACCACAGACGAGCGACCCTTAGGTCATTTGGCGATGTAAAGTTACAAGGGCGCGACCCACACAGGCGCGACACGCGGGAGGTGGCGACCGCCTTGGTTCTGAGTTTCGAAATTCAGTTTGAGCGCCCAGTCTTGCTTGGAATCGATTCAACTTGCCTTCAAACAGGTTTTTGCAATTCCTTGATGTTTTTAGTGCGTTGGTGGCATAATTGGTGGTTTCAAATGTTTCAAATGGAGGATTTAAAACCCCACAGTCATAGTATTATCGTTTTCAGGGTTTTAAAATGAAAATGAATGGTTGAATGAGTTTGTTTGCTATCTTATGGCAGTGATACATCCAGCTTTGCATATAATATCAAAACCATATTGCTCTCATACCTATTATGCCATTGTGACCATTGCTATTATTATACCATGTTTAAAACCCTTTGTTCCATGCTGACTGTGGTTGTATTATGTTTCACTTCCCAATGTAAAAACATTCTCATGACTTTGTTTCAAACTGCCCATTGACACCCTTGTTGTGATTACTCATAGACAAACACATTCTATTGATGCCATGCTCTCCTTTGATAAGATTTGTTCAAAATTTTGAAAGTTGCCCACTCCCTTTGATCAAAGTTTCACTTGCATTGAAACACAGAGATTGTGCCTTTTTTCCAATCCATCTAAAACAGAGATTTTATCCATGGTTTGTTTCCTTATGGTGCTTTGACGGTGGGAATATTGGTTGGGTGTTGAAACATACATCCTAACTTTGTTTGCATTGCTTTCATATCAGTATACACATTGCCAAAAGCTTGGTCAGAGCCATGTCGGAGACAGAGTCAGAATATGAGCCAGGGTCAGGCAGTGATTCGGTGACTGAAGGTAATGTGCCACGGGGGTCCCGCAGAGATCATAGAAGTGGTGATCATCGCAGAGAGGAGTCTACTTCTTTGGCTCGGTTGCAGGCATGTCCATTAGCTATGGATTGTTTTCGATATTTGTCATGTTTCAGATTTTGTGAGATGGTTGCACAAACCCGGCCTCATCGTGAATTGGCTCGTTTGTTTGTTCTTCATTTACGGGATGGTCGGGTAAGCCTTGCTGGGGTTGATTTCATTGTGTCACCCTTGACTATTGCTCAAGCCACTGGTATACCGAACATGGGCGAGGAATGGAACAAGGGTCAACAGTTAGAGAAATTTCACTATGAGCCATACATTAAAACTGGATATAGGGCTTACTTGAGCAGAGTTTTTCCATTCAGATTCTTGAGAGATGAGTATGCACAGCTCATGAGGCTCATCATTCAGTATTTTAGTTGTGAGGGCAGGTATGCTCGTCTTTTCTCATACCATATTCGTTTGCTGATGCACTTCACAAGGGTGCGTATGATGAATATTCCGTATTTCGTACACCGCAACATAGAGAGGATGGTGACATTTGTACAGAAGAAGACGAGCCCAGTGCAGCAGTACAGGAGTATATATCATTTCACTTTGATCAAAATCTTGGTGTCACATCAGTTGGCAGAGCAGGGCATCACTTGGGAGGATTTCATTTCTAGAGACTTTTTCAGAGTGCCACAGCAGCCTCCCGAGATAGTTCATGATGCAGGAGAACCTTCACACCAGCCGGACATGCGTGAGGTTGAGCATATCAGCACTCCTCTGGTTCAGACATATCAGCGAGGCCACAGGGCCTTATTTGCAGCGACACGGCGAGTACTATCTCCACGTGAGGTGGAAAGGGTCTTGCCGACTTCATCGACACGGCGAGTATTATCTCCACGTGATGTGGAAAGGGTCTCGCTTTCTTCTTCAGTGCAGGTACAGGTACAGGATAGGGGCAAGAGGCCCATGCATGATGAGGGCCCATCAGGAGGCCGGGACACCGATATGATAGTCATTGATGTTGATACGGGCTCTCCTAGCTCGAAGCTGAGGGAAGTCATCCAGGAGCAAAGGGCCGAGAATGACCAGCTGAAAGACCAATTGCAGAAAGCTCAGTGGGTGATTAACTATTTGGAATAGCGCAACAAACAGCTCGAGGATGAGCTCACATTTTATGAGGTGCGCCAAATCCGTGAGGACAGACAGTGGAATCGAAAGAGACCCGGTGACATGACACCAGCTGACAGAGATACTGTACTCACGCGGGTGAATATACATCTGGAGAAATTGTTGGCGAAGGCCAATCGAGACAAAGACATGCTTCGCCACATGAAAGGCCATTATTGGGCTCGCATGCATGTTTGCAAAGCACGGATGAAGGACATGAAGAGGAGGTTGCGCAAGGCACTTCGACGGCGGAAAAGGCATGATCCACTCCGGATTTTGGCCGAGGCTTCATTGACTGAGCAGGACACATGATGGAGGACCTCCGCTCCGAATTTGGGAAAATTCGGAGAAAATTTTGTCATTTTCAAATTTTTGGTCTAAAAAACAGGTTTTGCAGCTACGTGGGTCGCGCGCTCATGCGCTCGCATTTTTTTGAGACACTTGCTGGAGGAGATTTTTACATTTTTGGATTTTTCATAGTTAATTATGCATCCTCTGAAGTCAACTTAGCATTTCAACAAAATCTGGATGGTCAAACAGCTCAAAAACACCATGAAAATCACCTTGCTGCCACCTTTTGCACCAGCAGGGAGTACCTCTGGGATAATAAGGTTTTGGAGGGTCAAATCAACTCCAAATTCAGAAATTCCACTTGCGTTGGAAAGTAGACATCCAGGGCTTTCCAACGAGCTATCATGAGCTCAATTTGGATGCCGGGAACTACCTCAAATTCAGCCTGGAACATGAGCGACCCACGCAGTTCAGGAGCGACCCACCTAGAGATTTTTCTGAATTTTCAGCTGCCAGCTCAGTATTTCGCCTATTATGGACCAGTTTTGCTTATGGATAGAATTCTTGGGTTTTTATGATGTAAATTCATGTTTGATATGTAACTTTGGCTTGTTTTATCTCTTCTAGAAGATTCACTCTCAAATGAGTAAAAAATCATGTAATGGATCAGTTTCCACTCTTTTAGAGGCAAGTGGTTAGCTGCCTAGATTGTAGTTCCATGATTAGAATTGGTTGAAACTGATCCCTGAAGAGGGAATTCGACCCCTAGAGGTGGGAAAAGGGGTTAGAGTGATCTATATATTGTAATTTCTGAGGCATTCTACAGGTTGGACTCTTGGGATACTTTTGATACTATTGTACATACTTTTCATATTTTGGCTAAGGAAAGATCGGGGGTTTTGCGGCACTTGTTGGGATCCTTGTGGTGTTCTGTTCTTGATGATGTTTCTCCTTTGTTTACTGTAAGTTTCTTCATGTTTAATGTTGCCATCCTTTCATTATGCTTCTGAACTAAGTTGAATGAGTGATTAAGGTTGAATCCATTGTTTACAGTGCTTGGCCTTTGAATTCAGTTAGTTCTATATGTTTTCAGCTGTTTGGAGAGGATCCAAGTTCTTCTTTGCCCTCTTCAGCTCCTCGTCGGTCTAATTTATCCATAAAACCAATTTAAAGCATCAAGATCATCACCTACCTCGCCCCAGCTTGAACTCTGCAAAGGTCTGACCTTATCCCCAGACCCAAAAATTTGTTTTCCCATTACTCCAGCAAAAACTCAAAAAACCAAAAACCAAACATACCTATCTCTTTACTAGCCTAAAATCAGTTCTTATTGTAAGTCATCTCGCATCCTATTGCTTATTTTCTCGAGATTGACGGAGAGAGCCCTCTCCTGTCCTCGTGGGGCTAGCTACGAGGCTGAGCGTGGTTTGATGTAGCCTTGAGTTTTACTTCATTTCAGCCTGAGGTAGATTTGAGTGCTAACATAGTGGCGACCATACTGGGGAACATCTCAATGGTTTGCTTGTTGATGTGTTTGTTCCACGAGTCTTAGACGGAGTCTGAAGTCACTCCAGGTAGCTTTCGAAACGCTTTTGTTATGCATAAGCGGAAGTAGATAAACGCTGCTTCAGTCGATCTCCGGTAAGCTTGTGTGTTCAGTACTTGATTTGTAAATCACCCCAGTATACTTATTCGTTCTAGACCTTTTGGACGATTGAGTCTAGAAGTCGAAAGGCTGAAAATAATTGATTGTGTTCCTTGAAATTTTCCCGAGAAGATCAATACACTGGCTTCAAGAAGGAATACTAGGGCGAATCTTGACCCTGATCCACCAACAATATTCGAAAATCCGAATCTGATTCCAAGGACCCTTAGAAAACAAGGAAGTCAAGAGAGTTCTGAAAGAGAAAGCCAATTGAGTTTTGAGAGTTCCAAAGTGCTTACCCGATCTGCATCCTGTCCTGTCAAAATCATATATGTTGATGAAATTCCTTTTGATGCACAGTTTGAAACATCCTTGTTTGTAAATTTTTCCAAAACTGAATTGTCAAGATTAGTCCCAGATCCATTGTTTATTGAAGATTTGCAATATAGATTTGTTTCACATTACCTGGATAAACAGTTGCAAAGTTCTATTGGGGATACTAACACTCTTGAATTTACTGAATCTGCTTCACAAGTTCTTGAGCCATCTGAAATTGCATCAAGTTCACAGATCCCTACTAAGCCTCCCTTTATCCCTACCATTCTGGTTCAGCCTGAGTTTTCTGATCAGCAATCAATAGTAATTTCTCCGTTTCCATTGAATACATCTCGCAGACCTACTGCTCCTACTCCTCCTGTGTCTCCTCGACAACAGATTTTCTTCAATCCACCAAGAGCTATGGCTGCTCGTTTTGCACCTCTTGTGTTACCCCAGCAGTTGAATGATATGCCCGCAGACTATCAGAGCAAGATCCCGACATTTGATGGCACTCCACAGAGTCTTCCTGCACAACAGCATGTAGACAATATGGCAGATTTCTTTGATCGTTTCGAGATTGATGAAGAGAATGTGAGTATGAGGCTTTTTGTGCAAACCTTTGGAGGAGAGGTAAGGAAATGGTTTAGAGCCTTGCCGCAAAGAAGCATCGATACATTGGCAGAACTTCAGAGGCAGTTTTTAGACCGATGGGAGATGAAAAAGGATCCGCTGCAGATTACTTCAGAATATACAAACCTCAAACGTAATCCTGGTGAGTCTGTTCAGGATTATATCATTAGATTCAATACGGTGTATAATGCTATTCCAGATGATTTGAGACCGTCCAAAAAGTCTGCTCTCCTTAAATTCCCGGATGGCTTTGATCCGGAGATGGCTTATTCCCTTCGTGATAGAGATCCACCTACTTTAGAAGATATGCAGAAGGTCGTTGTTAGTGTTGAGGCAAATTTGAATGATAAAAGAGCACGGTTGAAAGCAGAGAAAAGAGTGACAATAAAGGAAGAGCCTTCCACATCTATATCAGAACAGCACTTGGCTCGTGAGTTGGAAAAGGTTTTGAAAAGAATGAATCTCGACAAATCAGAAACACAGTTTCGAAATCCAAATTTCCGTGGCCAGCAGCAGCCACAATTCAGAATTAAGCAGCGTGAACAAAGAGCTCAAGAGCCAACAGCCCAACAGCAGATTAAGACCCCTCTTTTGCAGAATTTTGTGAGTCATGATTCCGATGATGATGATGATGTGTCAGGTGAGAAAAATCATTTCTTCACTCCCGATGATTTGCCTATTTATATCACTGAGGATGAAGAATATGGAGAAAGTTCAGTTGTTCAGAAAGATGAGGATTTCATCCTAACAAATGATGTTGATTTAGAGGAAGAGTCAGATGAATACCAAAGAGGATATATGAATGCATTGACTGCCCAGCAGAAACAATACTCATTGAGAAATCGAGATGTGCCCATAAATCCCATTCAGAAAAGAAAAGAAGCTTCAGCACCGAAAACAGATTCACCGATACCAGAGAAAAGAGGAAAAGAGACAATTGACCCCGCAGCAAGTAAAGTATCATCAGCTGAGAAGGTAAATCAGTCAAACATTGTGAAAGATAAGGCTGAAAAGAAGGAAGTTCCAGTTAAAGAGGTTGAGAAGGTTTCAGCATTTAGTTTGGAAAATGAAATTTCCAAACTGAAAATATCTATTCCTTTGACGGAGATTATGAAGAACAGCAGCTACCGTAGTCAAGTCACCAAAATTCTGAACTTTGATCCAATGATTGACACAGTAAATGTTGAGGATGATTAGCCGGAATTGATTTTTGGGCCTGCATTAAATGGTGAGTCTCCTGACAGTAATGTTCCTCCCTTTTACATCAGTTTGAGGTTGCATGAATATATATTGCATAATGCTATGCTCGATTCGGGTGCTTCGCATAATTTGATGCCAAAGGCAATCATGGAAAAGTTGGGATTAGACATTACAAGAGAGTATCATGATTTGTATTCATTCGATTCCAGCCGGGTAAAGTGTATAGGACTCATCAAAGATTTGGTGGTAAGTTTAGATCAAATTCCAGCGAAGAATGTTTTGATGGATGTGGTGGTTGCTGACATTCCTCCACGTTTCGGGATGCTCCTTGCAAGATCTTGGGGGGCAAAGTTGAAAGGTACACTTCAATTAGATTTCTCTTATGCTAAAATTCCAGTCTTCGGTCAAATGAGAAAGTTGTATCGTGAGCAGAAGATGAAATACATGATAACTAGCAAAGAGAAGCCAGTCAATCATCCTGTGAATTATGTACATCCTGATTTAGAGTCGTTTGTGTTGCTTGCTGATAGTTTTAATGATGTAGAAAGTCAATTAGTTCAGGCAGAAGACATACCAGAAATAAATGAGAATTTTAGAGAAGTTTTGCAAAAAGAAAGAAGAGAAAAACAAGCTGTTTTGGAGCAGTCAGCTGAAGACAATGGGCAGCAAACAGGAAAAACAGAGCCGGCACAGTTTCAGCATTTAGAGGACGATGAAGATGGTCTTTGGACCATGGATTTCGACGGTGCAGTGGGCAGCGATGGTGTTGGGATTGGTGTGTGGATTCGAAGTCCATTTTCCGCTTCTGATAAAGTTCCGAGCAATGTGAGAGTGTGTTCTTACAAGCTTGCATTCGATTGTTCTAATAATGAAGCGAAATACGAGGCTCTTATTGTTGGTCTTAAGATTCTCAAGAAGCTGAATGCGAAAAGGATTGCAGTATATGGTGAT
This sequence comes from Pinus albicaulis, assembly GCA_034641835.2. NCBI lineage: Eukaryota > Viridiplantae > Streptophyta > Pinopsida > Pinales > Pinaceae > Pinus > Pinus albicaulis. The sequence goes on from CM076570.1 coordinate 685,962,619, forward strand.
TCAGAATTAGTGATAAAGCAAGTTAAAGGTGAGTTTCAGGCTAAGCATCCTCGCATAAGGGCTTACCGAAATGCAGTTTTGGATATTCTGAAATTATTTTCTGATCATACTTTGACATGTGTGCCCCGCATACAAAATGGTGTTGCTGATGGACTTGCTAAGGCAGCAAGAAATCTTAAGATTCCAATGAATTCCAGCAACAAGTTTGAGATACATGTGAAACACCGACCCACCGTTCCAGACAATCAGCGATGTTGGCAAGTTTTTGAGGATGATGAGGAGATTAGTGAATTTCTGCAGAATAAGGGTAAGTTTAAAGATACCTCCATAGATCCAGAATTTGATGATGGTATTGATGACATACAGATAAATCAAATGGATGTGCTGCAACTGAAGGATAACATCATTCCTAAGGGATTGATTCCTTTGGAAGAGTTGTTTGATCAGGATGATGTAGCTCGTAAGCCTACATTGAGGCCAACAGAGAAAGGTGTCGAAGAGGTAAATATTGGAACAACTGAGAATCCCAAGATGGTAAAATTGTCAAAGTCATTGTCACCAAAGGTAAGAGCAGAATACGTAAAATTGTTATCTTCATTTTCTGATGTGTTTGCGTGGGATTATTCGGATCTTAAAACATATGATACCAATATCATCCAGCATACTATTCCCATCAAACCAAATCAGAAGCCTTTTCGTCAAAAGTTAAGGAGGATCAATCCAAAGCTGCTACCATCGATCGAGAAAGAGGTAAATAGGTTATATAAGTCAGGAATTATTGTACCTATTCGTTTTTCAGATTGGATATCAAACTTGGTGCCCGTGAGAAAGAAGACAGGTGAGATCCGTTTATGTATTGACTTCAGAAATCTGAATAAGGTATCATTAAAGGACAATTATCCGCTGCCAAAGATGGACCACATATTGCAGCGAGTAGTTGGAGCATCAAGGATGTCACTACTCGACGGATACTCAGGTTATAATCAGATTTTAGTGCAGGAAGATGATCGTGACAAGACTGCGTTCACCACTCCTTGGGGAACATTTCATTACGCAAAGATGCAGTTCGGTTTAAAGAATGCAGGCGCTACCTTTCAGCGTGCAATGGACATGGCTTTTGCCAATGAGAAAGATGTGTTTTTGGTTGTTTACCTTGATGATCTAACTGTGTTTTCCAATTCTGATGAGGAGCATTTATATCATTTGAAAATTGTTTTCCAGAAGTGCAGAAAATATGGCATTTCGCTGAATCCGAAAAAGAGCCTTTTCGCCATGGATGAAGGAAAGCTCCTTAGCCACATCATATCGAAAGATGGCATTCGAGTTGATCCTGCACGTGTTGAAGCCATACAGCAGATTGAACAGCCCCGGAACAAGAAAGAGATACAGTCATTTAATGGTAAAATGAATTTTCTGCGTCGTTTCATTCCCAATCTTGCAGAACACCTTAGAGAAATAACGAACATGCTGAAAAAGGACAGTCAGGTAAGATGGACAGAAGAGGCGGTAAAGTCATTCAATTTGGTAAAGATAGCTCTTTCCTCAGCTCCTATTTTAATCAGCCCAGATTACACACAAGACTTCATTTTATTTTCTTTCGCTTCTGAGCACACCTTGGCAGCTGTTTTGATGCAAAAAAGGGATGGATTTGAGAAGCCCATTGCTTTCTTCAGTCGGATCATTAGAGATGGAGCATTGAAGTATAATATCATTGAGAAACAAGCACTTGCGCTTGTAAAGGCTTTGAAGGATTTCCGTGTGTACATATTGCATTCCCACATTACAGCATATGTTCCCAATGCAGCAGTTAAGGATGTTTTGGTACAAGCAGATCCAGAAGGAAGAAGAGGTAAATGGATCGCTGCGTTGTTAGAATACGATGTGGAGATTAAACCGACCAAGCTGATCAAAGGACAAGGACTCGCCAAGCTCATGGCTGAAACAAATCTGCATGCTCTAGACATAAATTTGATTACTGCCATGTCTGATGAAGAAGAGGAAAGTGCGTCCGTTCAGGTATCCGATATTTTTGTTTCTTCTCCTTGGTATGTTGACATTTTATATGTGCTTCAGAATTTGTCTACACCGCCCGGTATGCCTAGAAATAAGAGTAGAACATTGAAGTTAAGAGCTGCTAAATTCTGCATTTTGAATTCTGCATTATATTGGAAAGACCCTGGTGGTATGTTGTTGAATTGTTTGGTGGAGGAGGAAGCTCAAAGAGTTCTGGAGGATTTTCACAAAGGTGACTGCGGAGGTCATTTGTTTTGGAAGACCAAAGCGAATAAGATTCTAAGGGCAGGGTATTATTGGCCTTCTTTGTTTTCTGATGTGTTCAAGGCTGTTAAAAATTGTCATGAGTGTCAAATTTTCGAAGGGAAGCAGAAACTACAGCCTTTGCCTCTAAAACCAATCGAAGTTAATGCACCATTCCAGCAGTGGGGATTGGATTTTATCGGAGAAATCCACCCAGCATCTTCCGGACAACATAGATGGATCTTGACAGCTACAGACTACTTCACGAAGTGGATTGAGGCGATTCCCACTCGACAGGCCACTGATGCGGTAATTATTTCTTTCCTTGAAAACAATATTCTGTCACGCTTTGGGTGTCCTAGTAAAATAATCACAGATAATGCAGCAGCTTTTAAGTCTAAGAGGATGGTTGATTTTTGCTTTAAGTACAATATTACCTTGGGACATTCGACCGCCTACCACCCGCAAGGAAATGGCTTGGCGAAATCTTCAAATAAATCCTTGGTGAATATCATTAAGAAATTGCTGGAAATCAACAAGAAGGCCTGGCACAAAAAGTTGGTGAATGCATTATGGGCTGATAGGGTAAGTCAGAAAAAGTCTATTGGCATGTCTCCTTTCGAGTTGGTGTATGGGACGGATACAATTTTTCCTACTTCACTTGCTGTCCCGGTGGTCAAATTGCTTTAGGAGGCTGGAAGTGAAGAGGATCCTATGCAGCGAAGGATTAATGAGATGATTCATTTACAGCAGACACGAGAGGAGGTATTTCAAAACACTTTCAAGTTGCAGGAGCGCATAAAGAAGATCTACGACAGAAAGGCGAAAGCAGATAAGTTTCAGTTGGATGAAGTAGTTTTGAAATGGGATGCTCGGAATGAAGATAAGGGAAAGCACGGCAAATTTGAAAATCTGTGGAAGGGTCCTTTTAAGATTGCAGCGTATCGGGGTCAGAATGCATTTCTTCTCAAAGAAATGAATGGAGATGATTGTCTTGGAGGACCGATCAATGGTCGGTTGCTGAAGCGCTATTATTTCTGAGTACTTGCTGCTGATCTCATTGTCATTGTATATATCATTTTACTTTTGTTTCGTTGCAAGTGTGCACTGATCTGTCATTTTCAGTCTGGGGCCCGGAGCGAAGGCTATAATTCTGGAGATAGAGGTTGGTTGGTTTGAAATTGTCAAGTTAAGTTTTATCAGTCTTCTAGTTTGAGTCATATCAGTTTGAGTCTTGTCAGTTTTGGTCAAATTGCAGTCTGTCGTTAGTCAGATCTGCAGTCAATAAAGTTGTCCAAAGTTTGTCTTGTCAGTTGAAATAACGATTCCATTGCCCAATGGATGAGAGGCACTGTCTGAATCCCCCAGAGATCTGCCGTTCTTGGCATCTCCATGGAGCCACCATCCCCATTGGAGCCAATGTTAGAGTCGGCCCTTGCAGCCCTCCGTCAGTGATCATTTCGTCGTTTGCATATTCATTATTAGGTGTCTCGCTTGTTCCACTTCGTTGCATTTCACTAGGATCATGCCATGGACTGACGAAGGGGTCTGTCGTCTTATGTTTCCTCATATTTACACCTGCAGCGCTATTTAAAAATTTTCCTCAAAAAATCATTCATAGTCATTGTCATTTCATTTCTGGTCATTAAAAATGTCAATAAGTGTCTTTGGTCCTAGTGTCTAGGGTTTTGAGTCATTTATATACCAGTCATAAAGCCTGCAAGGTGAGGAAAGTTCTGCATTTGTGATTTTTATTTTATTATCATCAGCATTTAAAAAAAAAAATATTTCTAGTCCAAAACTCTGTTTTGGAACTAGAAATTGTTCATTATCATTTTGTAATAAATTGTAATTATTCCGCCAAGAAGACATTGTCAAAAGCAGACCCCTGGTCTCTTCCTTAGCTGAGATAGCCATATCCCTGCAAGAAGACAGCAAAATCATTAGTATCGATCTCAAAAAAGCCAAAAGAAGTTTGTATTTGAAAAGCCAAAAGTGAAATTACAAATACATTGTAATATGGGTTTGCAATTAGATTTGAAACAAATCTGATTGTGGGAGATATTTGTATCAAGTATAAAAGCCAAATAAGTTTCATTTTCACAAATCCATAGCACCCAAATCGTGTTTTGAAGATTGGAGGGCCGATTTCAGAGTTTTAAGCTGCGTGGACAGAGTTGTGGGGCTCGAGCGACCCACCTGGGCGCGAGCGACCCACCTGGGCAGAGCGACCCACGTAGGTCATTTCAGCAATGTAAAGTTACAAGGGGCGCGACCCACCTGGGCCGAGCGACCCACGCAGGAGGTGAGCGACCCACGCAGACACAGAGTTTCGAAATTCAGTTTGAGCGCCCAGTCTTGCTTGGAATCGATTCAACTTGCCTTCAAACAGGTTTTTGCAATTCCTTGATGTTTTTAGTGCGTTGGTGGCATCATTGGTGGTTTCAAATGTTTCAAATGGAGGATTTAAAACCCCACAGTCATAGTATTATCGTTTTCAGGGTTTTAAAATGAAAATGAATGGTTGAATGAGTTTGTTTGCTATCTTATGGCAGTGATACATCCATCTTTGCATATAATATCAAAACCATATTGCTCTCATGCCTATTATGCCATTGTGACCATTGCTATTATTATACCATGTTTAAAACCCTTTGTTCCATGCTGACTGTGGTTGTATTATGTTTCATTGCCCAATGTAAAAACATTCTCATGACTTTGCTTCAAACTGCCCATTGACACCCTTGTTGTGATTACTCATAGACAAACACATTCTATTGATGCCATGCTCTCCTTTGATAAGATTTGTTCAAAATTTTGAAAGTTGCCCGCTCCCTTTGATCAAAGTTTCACTTGCATTGAAACACAGAGATTGTGCCTTTTTCCAATCCATCTAAAACAGAGATTTTATCCATGGTTTGTTTCCTTATGGTGCTTTGAAGGTGGGAATATTGGTTGGGTGTTGAAACATACATCCTAACTTTGTTTGCACTGCTTTCATATCAGTATACACATTGCCAAAAGCTTGGTCAGAGCTATGTCGGAAACAGAGTCAGAATATGAGCCAGGGTCAGGCAGTGATTCGGTGACTGAAGGTAATGTGCCACGGGGGTCCCGCAGAGATCATAGAAGTGGTGATCATCGTAGAGAGGAGCCTACTTCTTTGGCTCGGTTGCAGGCATGTCCATTAGCTATGGATTGTTTCCGATATTTGTCATGTTTCAGATTTTGTGAGATGGTTGCACAAACCCGGCCTCATCGTGAATTGGCTCGTTTGTTTGTTCTTCATTTACGGGATGGTCGGGTAAGCCTTGCTGCGGTTGATTTCATTGTGTCACCCTTGACTATTTCTCAAGCCACTGGTATACCGAACATGGGCGAGGAATGGAACAAGGGTCAGCAGTTAGAGAAATTTCACTATGAGCCATACATTAAAACTAGATATAGGGCTTACTTGAGCAGAGTTTTTCCATTCAGATTCTTGAGAGATGAGTATGCACCGCTCATGAGGCTCATCATTCAGTATTTTATTTGTGAGGGCAGGTATGCTCGTCTTTTCTCATACCATATTCGTTTGCTGATGCACTTCACAAGGGTACGTATGATGAGTATTCCGTATTTCATACACCGCAACATAGAGAGGATGGTGACATTTGTGCAGAAGAAGACGAGCCCAGTGCAGCAGTACAGGAGTATATACCATTTCACTTTGATCAAAATCTTGGTGTTACATCAGTTGGCGGAGCAGGGCATCACTTGAGAGGATTTCATTTCCAGAGACTTTTTCAGAGTGCCACAGCAGCCTCCCGAGGCAGTTCATGATGCAGGAGAGCCCTCACACCAGCCGGACATGCTTGAGGTTGAGCATATCATCACTCCTTTGGTTCAGACATATCAGCGAGGCCACAGGGCCTTATTTGCAGCGACACGACGGGTACTATCTCCACGTGAGGTGGAAGGGGTCTTGCCGACTTCATCGACACGGCGAGTATTATCTCCACGTGATGTGGAAAGGGTCTCGCTTTCTTCTTCAGTGCAGGTATAGGTACAGGACAGGGGCAAGAGGCCCATGCATGATGAGGGCCCATTAGGAGGCCGGGACACCGATATGACAATCATTGATGTTGATACGGGCTCTCCTAGCTCGAAGCTGAGGGAAGTCATCCAGGAGCAAAGGGCCGAGAATGACCAGCTGAAAGACCAATTGCAGAAGGCTTAGTGGGTGATTAACTATTTGGAGCAGCGCAACAAACAGCTTGAGGATGAGCTCACATTTTATGAGGTGCGCCAAATCCGTGAGGACAGACAGTGGAATCGAAAGAGACCCGGTGACATGACACCAGCTGACAGAGATACTGTACTCACGCGGGTGAATATACATCTGGAGAAATTGTTGGCGAAGGCCAATCGAGACAAAGACATGCTTCTCCACATGAAAGGCCATCACTGGGCTCGCATGCATGTTTGCAAAGCGAGGATGAAGATCATGAAGAGGAGGTTGCGCAAGGCACTTCGACGGCGGAAAAGGCCTAATCCACTTCGGATTTTGGCCGAGGCTTCATTGACTGGGCAGGACACATGATGGAGGACCTCCACTCCGAATTTGGGAAAATTCGGAGAAAATTTTGTCATTTTCAAATTTTTGGTCTAAAAAACAGGTTTTGCAGTTACGTGGGTCGCGCGCTCATGCGCTCACTTTTTTTTGGGACACTTGCTGGAGGATATTTTTACATTTTTGGATTTTTCATTGTTATTTATGCATCCTCTGAAGTCAACTTATCATTTCAACAAAATCTGGATGGTCAAACAGCTCAAAAACACCATGAAAACCACCTTGCTGCCACCTTTTGCACCAGCAGGGAGTACCTCTGGGAGAATGAGGTTTTGGAGGGTCAAATCAACTCCAAATTCATAAATTCCACTTGGGTTGGAAATTAGACATCCAGGGCTTTCCAACGAGCTATCATGAGCTCAATTCGGATGCTGGGAAGTACCTCAAATTCATCCTGGAACATGAGAGACCCACACAGTTCAGGAGCGACCCACCTAGAATTTTTTCTAAATTTCCAGCTGCCAGCTCAGTATTTCGCCTATTATGGACCAGTTTTGCTTGTGGATAGAATTTTTGGGTTTTTATGATGTAAATTCATGTTTGGCATGTAACTTTGGCTTATTTTTATCTCTTCTAGAAGATTCACTCTCAAAAGGGTAAAAAATCATGTAATGGATCAGTCTCCACTCTTTTAGAGGCAAGTTGTTAGCTGCCTAGATTGTAGTTCCATGATTAGAATTGGTTGAAACTGATCCCTGAAGAGGGAATTCGACCCCTAGAGGTGGGGAAGGGGTTAGGATGCTCTATATATTGTAATTTCTCAATCATTTTCAGAGGTTGGAGAGGTTGGACTCTTGGGAGGTTTTGATATCATTGTACATACTTTTTCATATTTTGGCTAAGGAAGGATCAGAGGTTTTGCGGCACTTGTTGGGATCCTTGTGGTGTTCTGTTCTTGATGGTGTTTCTTCTTTGTTTACTGTAAGTTTCTTCATGTTTAATGTATGCCATCCTTTCATATGCTTCTGAACTAAATTGAATGAGTGAATAAGGTTGAATCCATTGTTTACGGTGCTTGGCCTTTGAATTCAGTTAGTTCTATATGTTTTCAGCTGTTTGGAGAGGATCCAAGTTCTTCTTTGCCCTCTTCAGCTCCTCGTCGGTCTAATCTATCCATAAATCCAATTTAAATCATCAAGATCATCACCTACCTCGCCCCAGCTTGAACTCTGCAAAGGTCTGACCTTATCCCCGGACCCAAAACTTGTTTTCCCATTTCTCCAGCGAAAACTCAAAAAACCAAAAATCAAACATACCTATCTCTTTACTAGCCTAAAATCAGTTCTTATTGTAAGTCATCTCGCATTCTATTGCTTATTTTCTCGAGATTGACGGAGAGAGCCCTCTCCTGTCCTCGTAGGGCTAGCTACGAGGCTGAGCGTGGTTTGATGTAGCCTTGAGTTTTACTTCATTTCAGCCTGAGGTAGATTTGAGTGCTAACACACATATTTTCATACTTAGTCTATGACAATGTAGAAGTATACATGAATGTCTTCATACACTATGGAAATAAATCTGAGGAAGCTCTAGCCAATGTAGAAAAATTGGTTTTTACGTGCAAAGATATGAATATTTACCTTAGTCGTGAAAAAGGCTTCATTCTTGTGAATGCATGTATACAACTATGTAATATCCCCAAATGGGATATTTTCCTAAATTTGCATAAATTAACCTAAACCCTGAATTATGCCATAAAATCAACATGCATTTTTAACTAAAGATTTCCATGTAAAATAACATACAATTTCATGCAAATCCATAACTCCATAATGCATAAAATAACTCAGCTTTATTATAATATATTGGGGTTACATGCTGAAATGAAAGATAGCTGAGATAATTGAAATACAATTGCCTCAGGAAAATCTGCTACCCTTCTACATTGCGATGGCTCCAAAACTGACTACTGCACTCTCCCTCCGACAACAACTACCACTAAATCCACTGAAGCACCTATTGAAGATCTGAATGATCCTCACTCCAATATCTTTGAATCTCTACGAAACTTCTGAATGAAGTCTCCTCAAAGAGAGTTGGGTTTCCGTCCAACACTCACAAATCACCCAAGGGTTTCCGTCCTAGGGCTACGACTAAAGTAGAGAACCAAGTCTCAAACCTCTCATACAAGAAAATGGTATGATCTAAAGATATCCCTCAATGGCCTCCTCCCTTTCTTTTATTAATCTCTTGGAGCCTTCTAGAGCATTATTTTATTATTATTCTATTCATGGAGCACTTTTCCCTCTTATTAAAATATTCCTTTTTAATGCAGAAAAGAGTAAATCGGCTACCATGTCTCCTATGGTCACTGAAACTCATGTCCAACCATCCCATCATGGAGGTATCCTCATCCCGGTTCCAATGAGATATTATACTAAGGTGTTCTATCATGTATTCCTCCTGGAATGCCACCTTGAGCGTAATCAGCTGAGTTAAGCCCACAAATAACTCAAATGTTTGAAAGTTGTCGGAATGCAATGGAATGAAATCCAAACTGCTCGGATGATGGAATATATCAAGAGAATGCCATTTGATTGCATAGAAACTTCTCAAAACTCCTCCAAAAATCCCCTGGGCCTGCTAATGACACCAATCTATAACTGTGACCGGTTCGCTCCTAACTCTAGAAGTCCATCCTAGCCCTGTCATAGGTGACACCAAAAAAGGGAATATTACAGACCTTCTGCCCCAATATTTCTTGCCCTCAAGCAATCCAAATATGTGGGCCACCCTATTGGCCTGATGCAACTGAGACCCAATGCTCGGATCCCATACAAACCCTTGGGTGCTACTATACACCTCTATCAAGCCACTCGGAATAGACCCCTTAATGCCAGGATCCCAAACTGATCTCTCACTGTACCTGTCAACAAAAAATCCTCCCGAACCCCAACGCCACCATGGCCAATCATGGCCCAATTCCCATAGCTCAAACTGCGCACTGCCTCTGGCTATAGCTGATGCCCCATGAAGTGAAGTCTACCAACAAGCATCAATGCTCCATGGCTCCTACTGTGTTGTACCTCTAACTGTATAAGCTGCCCCACCAACTGCATACAAACTCATCACCTCTCTCCAATCCAAGTCTTGACTCATTCCCATGCTGATCCTGCTCTCCTGAAATTGGGATGGAGTGTTGAAGAAATGACGACCTAGGCCCCACTGCCAGCTGGAATCTATAACATTTGCTATGTCTAAGGGCCCCTACTCTGTTGTGCTCCCTAAGAAGAAAATCGTACCATCAAGAGGGTACTAGCTCATGATCTCCCGCCAATTTATCTTGGAAGAAGAATCCAATGTAGTGTCAACTGCGTATGGAACATGCCTAGAGAGTTGTCGCCAGCTCATAATCAACTCATGCTGCTCTATCTCGTTTGCTGGCGATATATGCCTGTAGAAGAAAGCCCCTCTCTCTATAATGGGCCAAAGTGGGAAAGATATGTTGCAAGCCCCATCAATGTACTCCTGGAGAGTGCTACTCACTAATAGTACTGCAGCTCTGGTAACTGCATGTACATCTATCTGCACCTCATCAATGTGTCAGTCCAAAGATGGATGCTCCACCATCTCCAACAACTCCTCCCTCTCCTGATCAGGAATGTCATGATCTTGCTGTCTACTAGCCCCTTGCAGAACTATCCCATCAACCTCCACCATCTCCAAAGGTTATGGATCTGCAACCACTGTTACTGTACTCGATGTCTGTGCATCTGACTGCTCCTCCTCAATGGTTGAACCCAAGGTTAGTTTAATATCCATCATAGACTCAATTTGAGCCTCCATTTGGCTCTCCCCCAAGGGAATATCATGCATGATGTGCATAGTATCCTCCTCTACTGACTCAGGCTCCATCATATGCTACTCTGGCTAAATCGTCACTAGTGACTCATCACCCAGAGTATCTCCCATAGAGTCCCCTGATTTCTCACACACTGGAATACAGCTTCAGTCTAATTTCATCATCTTTGAATAACTTCTCTTGCTCCCCAAAAGTGTCCTCAACTAAACCCATGTACTCATCTGAATAAGAGTCCTCGCCCTGGCATACATAAGGAATTCCCTCCTGTTCTGCCTCCGCCGCATCATCTGCATCACTCAAGCATGAGTGATCAGGCCCCTAAGGTTATTTGCAGATGAAGTAAAGTCCCTTTCTCCTTAGCTCATTTCTGCTGCCAGATCTACCAAACTGGAGCAGCTCCTCCCTAGTCAACCATCTCTTGAATAGCCCAATATTCTACTCAACCAGCCCTTGGGCTAGCTCATAAGCAGCAGGTGAGACCAGCTGTTGTCTCCTCCAAATGCTCAACAACCCGGTTTGCAACTCTTGACTAATGGTATCGGAGTCTCTCATACATGACGACAGGATGGGCTGCATGTGTGCTATGACGATGTCAGGATGATGTCTCCTAACGCTGAAGAAGCATTGGAACATCTGCAGAATCAAGTCATCACACTCAAGGTCAAACATGATGACATACGTCTCAAATGTGGCCATACTTCATAAATTCTCAAGCTTCTTCCCAAAGGTAGAGCCTGCACTGTTGTCCAAATCCTGACAAGTCTCTACTATCAATCTCATAATCCCCCTCATAACATCATCACTGTATAGTGCTATAGGTGCGGTCAACTTCAAGTTTTCATGATGTTACTGAGGCATGATGCAACTGGCAGTCTGACTCACTAGTACATTTGGCAGAAATTCTGACACTTGGTTCCAACACTTTTGACCAAATGTAAGAAATTTCCCCAAATTTTTTCAACTTTTTCAAATCCCACCCGAAACCGTCGCTATACCGATGTTTAGAGACAAGTTTTGCAATATCGACACTTAGAGGCAAGCGTCGGTCTTGCGACGTTTGCAAAATAACGTCGTAATTGCAATGGATTTATGAAGTATGTCATTATTGCGACGTTACAGAGACAAGGTGTCGCTATTGCGACATTTAGAGGAAGGTGTCGCTATTGTGACGTTTAGAAGAATGCGTCACTATTGCGACGTTTGGTGGGAAAGTGTCGCTCTTGCGACGGTTGGTGGCAAAGTCTCGCTCTTACGGTTAGGCGACATGTCGCTCTTCCGACGGTTGGTGGAAAAGTGTTGCACTTGCGACGGTTGGTGGAAATGTGTCGCTCTTGCGACAGTTGGTGGCAGAGTGTTGCTCTTGCGACGGTTGGTGGCAAGGGTGTCCGGTGGGATAATCCCACATTCACCGGGCATATAAGTGATATTGGTGTTTATGTACGAGTTGAGGTTTTACATGTTTCTATTGCGAGCCCAAGGCTATGCACACTCATACAATCAATTGGGACTTAGCGCATGTGCTCAGCCCCTCCCCTCATGACTTGGATTTGGTTGTGGTTTAGCTTGTGGTTCTTCACCTCAGTCCTGTGGTGATTAGTGTAGGTGCTGAGCCAGGTGCTCGACGGAGTAAAAAGCCCACAATTTTATTAAAAATATAAACAATTTGTAAAAAGCCCACAATTTTATTAAAAATATAAACAATTTGTAAAAAGCCCACAATTTTAGTAAAAATATAAACAATTTGTAAAAAGTCCACAATTTTATTAAAAATATATACAATTTTATATTGAATATAAAATTGATATACACTTTTTTATTGGGAGTAAAAAGCCCACTTTTATTTTCTTTTTGCTTATTGAGCTCCCATTGAGTTCAACATGTCTTGGGTTTTCTACACCATTGAGAGAGATAATTGCTAAATATAATAATTATTTTATTTATAGGATAATTTGCATCAATGGAAGAAAACATTAGAGGTAGAAAAAAAATTCAAAAGGGTGAAAGGGGTGATGGTAGAGTTTATTGCCCTTGCAAAAAATGTTGTATGAGAAATAATGTTAGAGTTTTAATAGCAACAACAACAATGCATTGTAGGAAATATGGGCACATTGATGGTGGATTGAATGACTATCGTCCTGTGGTAATTAATTATCTATCTTCATTTTGATTATATCGTAACTTTTTATATTATTTTAATATTTTTTATATGCGCACTAATGTTTAATGATTAATGTTTGTAATTTTCATAAAGGCACAGTTGCCCCCCAACTTTTTGCAGATTATCAACCAACTTCCACAGCTAAATAGTAGTAGATTAGATGATGTTGCACCAGTACAAGAGAATATTGCAACAAATATTAGTATTGGAAATGATGTTGTACAAGGTGAAAAACATGAAGTGAATGATGAAGGTAATTTTAATGATCCCATGGAGGTAGATCATGATGACAATAATGAGACAGTTCACATTAATGATGGGGCAAATCAAATGCTCCAAGACTTGTATGGTGAGTCAGATGATGAAGGTGGAGATAGTGACGGTATTTATGATGTACGTCTGATTAAAAGGTCGAGTGAACGACTTTTTGAACACTCAAATGCAACTCTTATCTCTGCTACATTGTTATTGGTGAACTTAAAGGTTATGAATAATTTGTCGAACAGATGTATGACACAACACCTAAGGTATGCAATATGTATATATGATCACATATATGTAAATGTTGATTATTTTCCATTTTTTTAGTTGTAATAAATGTGTAAAATAATAATTCAATATATATATATATATATATATATATATATATATATATATATATATATATATATATATATATATATATATTATTTTTTTATGTAATGTTTGGAATTTTTTTGTTTTGAACTAATAGTTCTTTATTGTTACGGTTATTTTATTCTTTGATATCAAGGTCATCGTCGCGGTGAAGGTACTAATATTGTACTTCCACCTGGAATGAAATGTTATCCTTCTCAATTTGTGAGGTTTCCCTACTATGAGGACCTAAAAATAGCTCATTTGTTTGATACAATGCATGTTGGGAAGAATGTGATAGAAACGTTATGGCGAACCATAGATGGTGCACATGATAGAGATAAAATTGACAAAATTTGTGTTGACATTGAGAAATCGAATCATGCAATGAAAAGTGTGATCGACAGATCAAATAACAATGGAGGTCGAAATTATAATAATATTCCATGGTTATTAACAGAACAACAAAGAAATGATGTAAAATAGGTCATTAGAAGAATTAAATTTCCAATAGGTTTTGCTTCAAACATAAATAATATCTTAACGAAGAAATGTGACTTCAGTGGGGTGAAAACACATGATTGGCATACCTTTGTTAAGGTAATTTTTTTGGTATACGTTTTTGTATGTTATTGCTTGAATACATATTTTAAATTTTCCTTTTTTCTATTTAATTTAGAAACCAATAACGATTCATTTTTTATTTTTATAGTATGTTCTACCTGTATCTCTCCCAAACGACTTTGACAACAATGTCAAACAAGTTATATATGGTCTTAGTAAATACATGAGGTAAGTAGTTTTGATTTATACGCAACATCTAATTGCTACAATTTATTTTCGTACTTAATGAAATGATGTACTAATTTACTTGTAATGAAATATATACTATGTTTCATTGAAATAACCTTGCATAATGATTTGCAGATGGTTGTCATTGAAAGAAATCCATCAAGATGAAATAAAGTATTGGAAGAGAGAAATTCCTCGGCTAATGTGTGAAATGCAAAAGTATCTACCTCCAACATTTTTCAATGCATAAGAACACTAATTGATACACCAAGTTGAGGAGATTGAAATGTGTGGACCAATACACACAAGGTCAATGTGGATGGTCGAGAGGCACCTGAAATCCTTGAAGGCTTTGGTTAGAAAAAGAGCACGACCTGAGGGTTCTATGGTGGAGGGATATGTGGTATATCAATCCATGGTGTATATTAGTCATTATCTTCCTATATTAGCTGCGCCAGCCATGAAGGCAGTGGATTGCATTTGGGATGTGAACTCCATCAAAAAATTTGAAGTGGAGCACCTGTTGGGAAAAGGTAGAATGAAGAAAGTGAGAGGTAAAATATTTATTATGTATAATACATATAATGTTTCATTTTTTTACATCATGTATATGATCATTATATTCATTTAGGTCTTATTCTTTCATAGTTTATTAATTAATATAATTTACCATGGTTATAAGTAATATTTATTAATATTGGTGAATTATTGTTTTTATTTATTTAGGTGCTTCAGATTATGAGGCACTAATTTTATACATTGCAAAAAATATTGAGTTAATGAGTGAATGGATTGAAACATGTAAAGCATGTAACGATGGTAGGTTATCATGGCAACTACTGTCTGAATTGATTAGAGAAGTGTATCGTAGTGGAGATGGAAACGTTACGGACAGGGAAATCGATTTAACATATGGTTTGAAAGATAGAAAGGTAAGAAATTAGTTCACCTATTTTATTCATTACTTATTTTATACTATATTTATAATGTGACAACAAGTTTGATTTTTCAGATAATTTTCATGCTGTGTAAATTATATGATTAATTATTAATTGAGAATGCATCTTTTTCATGTTTGGCATATTGCAGTTGAAACACCACAAGGCTATGTGGTGCAATGGTCATAAATTTCGCGTTAAACAGTTGGATGATAACACGAAAACTTCTGATAGTGGGATAACTACAGTATTCCAGGTCACTAATGTTTCCTCCAGGAGTGACAGACATCCTCGAGAATCTGAAAATAGATATTGTGGGTTTTTAGATGATATAGTTGAGTGTGACTTTAATTCCTTCAAAATAGTTTTGTTCAACGTCAAATGGTATAGGCTACGAATGAATGTACATGATGATGATAGAACACTTATTCAACATGAAAATGGATTTCCAATGGTTAAAACATCGCAGTTTGAAGCAGGAAAAGATCGCTATGTTTTTCCGAGCCAATGTGAACAAGTTTTTTACTCAGAGGTTCTAGGTGAGAACGAATGGTCATTTTCTATTAGATATGATCCAAGAGGAAGGCCAGTAGAGTATACTGTAGAGGAAGAAGATGATATTGATCAAGAAGAATATGATGTAGTGGCAGATGAGCAGGAAGATGCATTGACAGACGAAGAAGATATATTAGAAGATGAACTAGGCATAGGAGATGAGGCAACAATTATTGATGATGATGTCGATGAGGATATTATTGAAAATGACATAATTGATGATGATGATGACATGGTCGATCATTTCAACACCGTTTCTAAATCAGATGTTGGTATAGATGTCGACCAGTTGGATGAAGATCAAGAAGATACAGAAGAAGAATATTGATATAGATGTTATGTTCGACTATGAGCTGGTATGTTATAGTTTTATATTTTAATATGTAGGAATTATTGTCTTTAAACAATTTACTAATTATGTGGGTTTGTTGCATGTTGTTTATTATTTCAAACCAATAAATAATGGCCTTACTATTGTACAAGCTAAACTGAAATTATATGCCATTTTAAAATAAAACCTAAGTTGGCATTTGAAAGGTTTTAGTACCTATTTATATGGTGGAGCATTGCCGCCATAAACTATGGTTTTAATAGGAATTTCAAAATAATTACAAAGGTTTCAAATTAATCATGGCGGGCCTTTCAAAATTTTACATTAATCACTATAGCTACCCTGCATGTAATCAGTACTACAACTCCTTGCCTTTTCTAATCGACTCAAACCCTACTAGATATACGCCTTTGTAGATTAGTACTATGGCTCCTTGCCTTTTCTAATCGACTCAAACCCTACTGGATATACGCCTCCTACTACAAAGAACCGCCTGTCATGCAAGAAAATCTAGAAAGCAGGCCCTTGCTACAAAGAATCGTCTATCGCGCAAGAAACTCCAGAAAGCAGGCCCTTGCTGCAAAGAACCACTCGTTGCACAAGAAACTCCAGAAAGCAGACCCTTCCTCCATCAGCAGGCAAAATGGTATGACGAAACAAAATTTTTCCAGATTTTGAAAAGTGATTTTACCATTTAGAATGCCCAGGATTTGAAACAGAGCAATAAATTGGGATGCTTGTTTTCCTTGAATAGGGCATTCCTGTAGATTTAGTTTTGTTTTTAATAAAAGTCAATGTAAGACATAACGAATTCCCCAAACCTCAGTCTCCAAAATGCTTTCCATAAAATTTTGCAGTTGATTTCCATCATCACAATTTGGTCTTTACAAGAAGAAAAATTGATCACCATTTCCTACTATTTTCCGTCAAACAATATTAAGCACATGCAATCATCATCCGACTTTGATAGATCCATCTGAATTTGATAATACATCACAGCTCACACGAATTTCATCTTCATTTTCAACCACAGGACAATCAATAAAATCACCCCCATAGCTTTCCAGGGCTATCATGCACAATTGACTCAATCCCATATTTGGCATAGTTGTAAAAGATGAAGGAATAGTTTCCCTGTACCATGAAAAATTAACATCCCAGAGGCCTGATGTTCCTGCAGCCAGTACTTCAGAAATTGCGTTTTTCTCCATGGCCATGTTTTCAGGGTTGGTCTCTTTCTTTGCCTTGCCATTGCTGGGAAAAATCTCTGAAAAGCTCTGTACTAGTGCAGGGTGAAAATTAAACCCACATCTGTTCATATTATAGTCACACATGAACATACTATTGTAATAATTAAGTGCTTGTAATTGGAAAGTATCAAGAAATCTAATTTGTGATAATTTATCAGCACAATCACCACCCCAAACATTGGCACAATTTCCACGTGGCATGGATGATACATCTCCCTTGACAGGAGTTATACATTCAGCATAAGGGCCAGATAAGTTAGCCATGTGGATATAATTATAGCTAATGCTAAACCTCAATCTCCATCATGCTTAAAACTAGGATTAGATCAAAATCTGGCTACAACTATCATTGAATGTAGACAAGTATGCGAGAGAATTTCTATTTTTATTTTAAGCTGGCGAAGCCATCTTCGTGATTTTTAGGCAACATCCACTTTCTCATTATATCTTGGGAGTTATGCAAGAGACACCTAGTCACACTGGGGTCAAACCAAGTTCACCTTTTCCTGCTGATTAGCTCCAATCTGTTCACTTTTACCTGGAGAGATTTAACATATCTAATAGTCTTATTAAAGACAACAATAGTGTCCATGTAATCTTCACCAGAGATTATATTTCTCAGAAGTTGGACCATTCCTTTAATTCTCTCTTTTTTGGATTTATTGGCAAAAGCATATTTCCCTGAAAGAGATTTATGTGATTGTCTGCATCTAAGTGCGCTATTATTTGTACTTCCCTCAGTCAGCATGCTAACAACACTCAATGCACAGATATTCTTGTTGTTGCATTCATTCTCATTGGCATTTTTGCAATTATTGGTTTGGATGTCCACTTCCTGGGTCGGAGTGACTAGAAGGAAGCTATCAAACAAAAAAACTGGATCCTTTTGACAAGAAAATGCTACAAAAAAACCCACAGACAATGACTGTAGCTGTCATCTCAACTTACAAACAGTAGTCAGCCCATTCCTATCCATTTTATATTGAATTAGCTGATTCAATTACAACCAACAAAGTTACAATACAAGTCTGTAATTCCAAGTTCTAGGATATTTGGACCCTTTTCCTGAAGCAAGAGTTATTCAAATTAAGAAAAGAGGAGGGTTTCAAGGTTTCAAGAGTTTAGCTCTTGACTCTAGCTAAAAACATGGAATGAAGGGAAACCAACGAGCCTTATTATATTCGACCTATGGAGGAGAAGCCCTGAACAAGCTAGTCAGGTGATGTAGCGCTTAGCCCCACACACACTATTTTTTAGCTTCGATCACCTTTGAATTTTTCCATAGTATCCTGGGCATGGCAACCTTGCCACTTTATAACACTTGTATATTTTACAATTTATTTAATAGCAGTCTCCCAATCATTCACTGCTTTCTTGAATACCACAACAAAGTTGTCCATATCCAAATTGAGGATCACTAACATTTATTCATGGCCATTTACACTCTCACTTCTACACTTCCTCCTCCACCTCATTATAGATCATGACATCTATGTTACTAAAAAGTTCGTTGATCGATTGATATTGTTGTGAAGTAGTCAACACAAATCATTTGATTTAACTCTCAATTTTTCTACAACAACATATTCTAAGAGGCACAGGTTTTCCAAGATCCAAACAACTACATCATTCATCCAAATACAGAGTTTTAATCACCTATAGTCATATAAGGGACTATTTGTATCTGAAATGAAGCACATGAGAATGATGGTTGATTAATATAGGGTCATATACAGAGTTTTCTTCAATATAAGGTCATATACCTAGAGGTTGACATCCACTAGGTGTTCCAAGAGGATTCTTTACTACATCAAGCTCAAACCTCTATCTCATTTATTTCTTGAAGCTCAAATGTTGTGTGAACCTTAGGCATCATTGCACACTAAAGAATCCCCGAGCAAAGGTAATTAATAGATACCAAATAATTATCTCTACATGGAGTTACAACACAGGAGAAAAAAAACGTATTAAGATAGGTATAATGGGAAAATAATGTTAAACAAGAAGAGCGGCAGGTCTTAGCGAGAATAATGGAGTTATTAGAACCACCAAAGATTTGATATCATGTCATATAAAGGTGTAACTCCAAACTTGGATCATATTCCATTAACATGAATCCATATTTAATATGGTAATATGACTCTTGATTTCATCTTTCAAGAGGTTAATTGACCTTTCATGTTGACCTATCTATTCATATTTCTCCTATTATTTAGAAATGATTGAAATGAAAAAAAAATGAAGAATTATATGTCCAATAGCACTAAACCCAAATTGAACTACGATCTCAGCTTGCCAAAACCCACTGAAACTTCTTTCACTAAGGTCTATTGTTCTACTTGAATTCACTTTACATAAGTTCACACTTGTTATCTTGTACATGTGTTATGCCTTACATTTTTGTTATCTTGTACATGTGTTATGCCTTACATTTTGGTCTTCATCATCCTTGTCTCTCATTTTTTCTCTCACAACAAGTACCTATATGCAATCATGTCACTCCTTGGTCCATCACATTGTTCCACATAAAATGAGCTTGCCCATTCCCATCATGCACTGGTCCAGATAACTTACCTTGTCAACCCATGTGCTGATTCATTTCACCCACTTAAATTATCAAGATAACATGCATGCCAACTTGTTTTACCCACTTAACTTATCAAGCTAACCCATGCATCTTCTCAACACACATTGCACCAAACTATGTCATGTCATCTTATGCTATGCTAACTCCTTGGTCACACGCTTACCTCTGACACCATTTACCATCATCATGCCATGTTAAGTCACTATCCAAAAATCCAATTAAACTTTCTTGCACCAAAATTTAGCCTTCCAATCATGCATAACATGCTTGATACATTTTGATGTGAATCCCCTTGGCACTTTTGCATGCCCAAGGAAATCTAGCCCACCCACTATATATCCAACGCACCTCTGGTTCATGCATAACACATTGCATTCATGCAAATAGCTACTTCGTGAAATCGTGCAAGAGAAGACACCTAGACCATGACCTTCAAGGTCTGACACATCCTATTGAGATGAAAAAAATGGAAAGTCTACCCATGACATGGTCAACATGTCAAATTTGAAAAGGATTTTGTCAAAATGCTTGTGTTGTGAAAATGGAGAGTATATTTTATGAATTTCAAAGTTTCAATTAATTTAAATTGGTTGGATGTGATAGGCTAGAATCACTACAAGGAAAAGAACCTCTAGCAGATGTTTTTGAGGAACCCCTTATAAAAATACCCCATACATCTGTTTCTAGTGTAGGTTACTAGAGGAGGTTGGCGGGTGGATGGTTTTGCGGATAACTACACATCTGTGGTTGTATCTTGTGTTCATTTCCACTGTTTGTATGGTACTGATGAAACTAGTAGAAATTCTACTTTAGAGGTCTAAAAACTGCTATAGCAGAATGTGATTATGTTGTTGCTTTTCTAGTGTTTTGTTTCAATTTTTTTGTGATTTATCCACAACAAACTCAATAACACTGAAATTATGAAGCTGATTTGTTTCGATAATCAATATACCTTTTTAGATTTTAAAATTTCACTACAAATAACCCATTTTAGTCTCATTGTCAACTCGTCTCTTGTTTGGGTGCCTTAATGTGCAATGACATGTTTCCAGGAGTGAATTCAATGCAAGGCATATTTGAAACTCTAACTCTGTATTCCGGTGTCTTATTAGAAATTATTTCAGTTTTCATTTTGTGTTTTCAATTTTTTACATTTATAATTTTATTGCAATGTGGCAGACTGATCAGGGCAGTACAGGAACAACCTCGAGACAGGATGATCGCGGAAAGGGGCCAGCAGAAGAAAATGTAAAGTGCCAGCATTTCTCTATCTTCAGGTATTTTAGTTATTTACATAATTGAAATAATATTAATTTTGTTCAAATATGCAGACACCTGGCCATGGTATGCCTGATGCTTCCCTCTATGAGGAAGAGATTTTTTCATCCCTATCTCCATTGCTCTTGCTGCGAAAAGCAAGGTCGAAATTTGATACTTTGATAGATGCGCCTCAAACACCTGAAACAGAAGAGAGGATAAAAAAACTTATGACCTAGCTATAAACATATCAGGTAATAATAAAAAATCAAATGGATATTTTTTTGTTATGCATGAGATGAATAGTGATAGTTTGATTTTTAATTTTTACATTGACTAAACTAACAAAAAGTTCTTTTGTATGTAGCGTTATCTGACACTTGCTGAACCCGATGTTGGTGGTAGTGGGACACAAGGGCAAGAGATTGCCCAAAAACCCTCTCGTACACCTTCTACTCCTTTAGGTGCCAACCAAGAAACACACCTTGCCCAAGCAGACACCTAGCCAACCGCTGAACGTGTTGGCAGTGATGAGGCTGATATGGCCAACTACATTATTGCGTTTCCTGGAGCTACATGTGTCAGCTCCACGAGGACCACTAATGGCACATTGTTGGTGAACGATGAAGGTGTCCCTATAAAGCACGTACAACTCCCAGGTAAGTTTTAATATTTTAACTATTTCATGTACTCTATCTAAAACATATTTTATCATGATTTTTATTTTGAAATTAATGATAATATCTTTTTTTTTCTTTTTTTCTTTTCTGTGTAGGAAACAATAAGTTCTACAGGTTTTTAGAGAGCCATGCGTTGGTAATTTTTGGCCCAACCATACACACAAGGTGGAATTCCCAGAATTCCAACCTGAAAAAAGAACTTCTAGATTATCTAGAAGCCCTTTTTGGGGTGGGTACATTTGACAGAACAGCGGTGGCTCAGGTAGCTGGAAAATATTTGAAATATACCAGGGACACCTATAGGACGCAATTGCAATTTAACCCTAGATATGAGCATCCTCTCACATTTCCAGAGAGTGAGTGGAGAGCACTCATCCATGACGGAAAAGAGAAAAGGGCAAAGAAAGAAGGAAAAATGCCAACTGGACCCGCAAGGTAAATTACAACTTTAATTCAATAGCTTTAATTTTCTCTATGTCTAAAATAAAAGTGTGCTACGTCGTATCTGACTTCAATATTTTGATGATAGGTTGTCTGACACCTTGAAGGCAACCAAAGCTAGGATTGAAAAAAAGGGCCATCACAAGCTAGGCCAGGGCAGCTACTTGAAATTAGCCGCAAGAATTGTAAGTAGCTAAACATCTTATAATTAATTGTATCGCCTTCCAACGTTTTTGTAATCCCATCAAATAACATTAAAAATACACAATCATATGTAATGTAGGGTGATGACTTCGGGACAGAAAATACAAAGGAAGATAAAAATATCGCTTTCCATTCTAGCTATCAAGCCGTAGTTGAACACTACAGGAGCTTGGGACAGGTCCCAAGATCCAGAATGCCTGATAAGGTAAAACGTTAACCTTTCAATATGTTTTTTTTCATCCATAAATTTAATGTCTAACAAATTTTTTTAAATCATGGGAGCAGCACTGCTAACGAGCCAAATAACCCAGTTGTAGAGCCAGATGTAGATGTTCCTCATGTGCAACCTGATCATTATAGTGGGGACCAGACCGACAATGCTACTATCAGTGAGGGCCGTGACGACAATTAATTTCCACTATATTTTTTTCTAATTATACCTTGATGGTTGTCCTGATAACATTTTTTGTTTAAATGACAGAGAATGTTTCCCCTGAGGATCTTACCACCAGAGAGGAAGACAGGGCAACGGTCGCAATGACGACAACTGGTTCACCAGGTAAATAATCTCATTGCAATTTTTTTTATTAATATTACCGAACTAGTTCAATGATATTTAAAAACTGACAATTAAAATTTAATATTATCTTTTTTTGTAGGCGATGCCCCGTCACTGGATGAGCCCAGACATCGTGAATACGCAACTAGGTCAGCAGTGCGGGTCGAAAGGCACGAAACAGGAGCAGAGCACGATGATATTGATGATGTAATTGGGAGCTTTAGAAATAGGAAGAAGAAAAAGAAAATTTGATAATGTAAAATATTGTATTATTATAAGACAAACGTTACCATACTTGGAACATTTTTTGCGTTATATAAAAAACTCATTTATCATACTATTTTTATGTCAAGCACTAATTTCAATGTTTCCTTGCGTACTTTTTGTTGCATTGTTTTTTTATTAGTTATTGAATATTTTTTTATGCTCATGAAAGTAAAAAATGAAATATAGATTAGGTATTGGGGAATTGAGAGTGATGTGAGGGGGGGGAGGGGCCATAAGAGCTTCCACCTTCACGTGGTTGGCCCTGTTTAGTAGAGAATAATTTATTGGAGCGATTTAATCTTGGAGCAAACCTCCCTCGATCCAACATAGCAACAAAAAAGTCATTGTTGACTTAGTTGCTACTCTTTCAGATCGTGGGAGGCTTGTTCCAAGTTCATGCGACTCCAATAAATTGTTCTTGAGACGAAGAGGAGCTTATTCAGGTATGTTTTGACATTTTCAACATATGTTCTAACATTATCATAAGAATGCATCTTAGAGTAAAAAATACTACATCAATTACTTGTATTTATTGTGTAGATAATGATGGATTTTGATTGACTTGGCAGTGCAGGTACAAATCCTCTTGCATCATGAGCAATACAACTTGTCAACCAGGGTCATGTCCGGGATATTTTTACTTGTGTGCTTGACCAGGTTCGTAATGTCACATTTTGTAAGTTCCTTTACAGTTCATAATTCAATATTAAGCTTGTTCATGATTATTATCTAGGTTTTTTGTATGTGTTTTTTCATCTATTTGATTGTAAGCAACTCTAAATGTTTCCTGTTGTTCACATGATTTCTCCATTTACCACTCCCAAGATGAATCTGAATTTATTGTTACATAGGTTACTTTATTGTTACTATGATTTCTCCATTTACGATTTCATAGGTGACATCATGTAAAGTTGTTAATTTCATGTTGGTGATGAACTTTAGTTCTCCAGATTTGGGGCTTTTCTGATATTTTCTCCCTCATGTCATTCTTGCATCACCTCGTTGTTTGAGCATGCCAATTTTCTACCACTTGTACCAATTGGCACATGTCAATCTCTGAGTGGTGCCACATTTCACCTATTTTCGGCCCACTTGACCACCTGAAAAACTCATATCCACACAACACGTGTCTTTATCATGGAGTGCGACATGTCATAGATATTTTAGATGCTAACATCATGCTTCTAATGTGTTATGTCAACCAATCACAGTGGTCCACGTGGCCTTGTGCCATGTCACCAGTCTGGAAGAGAGATTTGAGCCTTTTCTTTTCATGATTTTTCTATTATAATTTTTTTCTTCAGGACGGGAAATCCCTTTTGCAATAGATGGGGATTTTCCCATTTCCCTAGAGTCATCTCCTAGGACACCCTTCAAGCCATCATCCAAGAGGCAATCTGCAACTCTTTGTTGTTGCCCTCTTGCCCTTGAATTATGCGCTTCTAGAAGACCAGTTAGGGCACTCTTCTAGCCCTCATTCCATTGCTTCATCATTGTATCAACTTCTCCCACAGGCTGCTTCTATTTTTTGTCCACTTAAAGGAAGAAAACACTACCCTAGGGTGAGATTGCTCCTCAACTATCCCTACCGCACTTATGGACCAACCAACAATATGAACATTTCCCTTACTTATGGAGACACCCCCTATGTTATTGCACATTCAATTCCAGGAGCTACTTTCTAAGGAACACTCCTACACTATGCCTAATGACCCTAAAAAAAATCCCTCTAATTATTGTTGTATAATCCCTTGTGTAATCCCCTCTCCTTCCTTGACACATCTGGATAGAGGGCAACTATTATGAGTCAGTTAATTTGATTTGAACCCATGATCAATGCGCTGTTGTTTGCCATAAAATTGCATTGTCCTTACATGTCTATGTGAGATGGCCTGTCAACGTGCCTTTATTTCTCATCTTGCACGTCCAAGCCAGTAATTGAGTCCAGTTTTTCTTCCTTTATTTCTCATCTATTCATTTTTACTATTGTTTATATGTACCAAAAGTGCCATTGCCAATGAAGGTAGGTGTTATTGAGAATTTTAGGTGCAATTTATTTAAATTTCTCAAGTTTTTGCCCTGAAAGTTGAACTCTTGAGCATGCATTTCATCCTTGCCTCAGCTCTATCTGGCAGAGCAGACTAAAAATGCAATGGCAGACATGTTTGTTCAAGTGAAGCCTAGCCATATAGAACTACCACCCTTATGGACTCTACAAGAGGATTGCCTTTTTTTTTTGTTGCAATTAAAGTTGCATTTTGTTCATCAGGCAATAAAAAATCTTATCAAATTGCAAGGTGTAATTCCAATCTAACTAAGATGGGGCGGACAACATGCCATGAACATCCAATTCAAAAGTGCTTGTTAGGGTTTAAGTAGCTTACAGTTCTTGTTCCTGACATTAGTTTTTGAAATATAAATTTGATAAACTGTTTTAACCCAATTTTATCTTGATTTTATGGAAATTGGGTGTTTGGATCTAGAAAATTTAATCTCTATTATTTTGGCTTCTCTTAGTATGAATACAATTTTAATATGTAAAACCCATTACAGTAAGTAATCAAGTGTTCACTGGAGAAGCAATACCCAGTTTCAATACTCATGCTCTCTTCCTTAGTATGGTAGTTCACTCAAGTTCTCCACCTCTTGCATACATCCTGACCTTTGAATCAATTAATTGTGAGACTATCATGCTGGGATACACCATGTTCAAACTCTTTTCCATAAGAGCAGAAAAATTCATCTCCATATGGGCAAAGAGGAAGAAATTGTAGGTTTAAGGTTTAGTCATTGCAAATGGAATCACCGCACTTTTGATTATTTTTCAATCCTCCCAAATGCTATTGAGGAAGAAAAAGTAAGTATATTTTTGATCCATGGACACATGTTAATACTTTAGATAGTTGGAAGAAACCTACTATTTGAGAGGCTGAAGGTATACCTCTCCTATGCTTGGCGATCTCTATAATTATGACCCTATATGAGATTCAAATGATCATCTATGGGGTCTATTATATACATTAACATAGTGTTCAAGAAAGGGTGTCGACTGCCTCACATTATTTGGACTTCATATTTATGGATGTGAGTTTTTCATTTCAAAATCCATGGGTGGTAAAGGTGGAGGCCCTCTATGGGATCTCCATTTCACTATTTTTTGACAACACCGTCCTTCTATTTCACGAATCCAAAAACAAAAGTACATTTTGAGTTCATTTTGGGATGAACATGGTCTTCAAGTCCAACTTGCAAACACAAAAGCATGTAAGTTAGCTCTCCTTCTTTTCAAGGATAGCGGGTAGAAATTGTGACATCTTAGTCTTTCCTTTGAATGCTATTATTTGGTTCATCTTTTAACTTGTTTTCGACATTTGTATCAATGTTGAACAGAGGATTGCAACATTAACAACCTTGGAGAGACGATGTTTCCAAATTCAATTTTAGGATATTCAGGCTAAGTTTTGGTTTCTTGAAGTCTTTTCATAATACTTTGTTACAAATGACTTTCATTTTCTTCTTGCAGAATTTCTAGAAATGAATAGATATCTTGTGGACTGTTGTAAACAAATTTATTTCTATTACCATGCTCAAGAGAATTTAATGTTTTTCATTATTGGAGGACAGAGATATACCATAAGAGCTCAGTTCTGTGTTGTAGCTTTTTATTAAGACTTGAATCCGTTAAACCCTCGAACCTACTACAACCCTATATTGAGGCTTGGTTCTATTGAAGCCGCCATACTTTGGACCTCTTCATTGCAGTCTTAGGCTAGGGATATAGCTACATGATTTTGACATATTTTATGCAGTGAACATCTATTAAAATCTTAGATTATCTCCTATTTAATGATGCTTGGACAAAACTTTCGAATTAGCTAAGTCACTTGTTTACTTAAAACTAGCACATTTGGCGGATTTTTTTTTTAAATATTTTTAACCAAGATTGAATGTTATGTACTACATATAGAAATCTAGAGGGGAATGGAGCGTTCAGGTTGTACAATGTATTACTTCAGTCTTATGATTTATCAATCTTTTGTTGGAAACTAAGTTGATTGCTGGTAGAGTTCTGCTAGGTTATTCTGTTGTAAATTAAGCATGCATTTCATCCCATTTGGTTATTTTGTCATTTCTGAATCCAGAACTCATCATCCCTTTCTGTCAAACTGATAAACCCTACATAAAAAATTGATAACCCTTTCCTCATAAAAAACTGATAGCCCTTTCCTCATTTTATTGTTTTTATAATTCTGAATCGTTAAATTTTGTATAGATTTATGGTTGGTTCCCGACCAGGGTTTAAGTCAATGTAATGGGTCTCTTTACCACAAACTAAATCTGTTGAGTTTTTTCATCTCATGGTCGTATTTATTAATGGGATTTTATTTTAAATTATGACTGTTATTTAGACGGATTGTGCCCTTTCAAATGAAGTTTGTGGCCATTAATGCAATGCCCTTTGTTTTTTGTGAGGTGTTCCACAGTCGTTCAAATAGAGAGAATTTTCTATGATAATATATGCTTTTAAAGGGTGCTATTGCAGGTAACTGAGTATGTTAACCTCAAATTGAAACTTCTTTTATTTTTCGATTGTGTGTTTGAAAATTATGTATGTTCGCATGCTTCTAACTCCTGAGTGCCTTTCAGAAGGAATATCTAATGGGAACACAAATTGTCAGAGTTTTAGTTAATAGTAAATACTAAATACACATTCTTATATTGAAAATCAATTGTAAACACTAGTAAAAAGACGTTGTATAGAGGCAGTAAGTTGGGAACTATGGAGAGGATTGAATTGTTGAAGAACTCATTTATGGAAATCACCTTTCGACATGTTTACAGAGAAAGAAATACCGTTGCTGACAGCTTGTCGAAGAAAGGCCTAAATAGTAGTTTTGGTATCATGCACTATCAGCTTCATAGGTCGGATGGGCAAGGGGCAGCTGGTGCTGTTCATTTTTCCTGAATAGGGTCTGTCTCTTATGGCCATTAACCTCACATACTGTTTTCCTGTTCTTTTTGGGAAGCTCTGGTACAACTCTCTTTTTTTTTTTTTTTGCTGGCATTTTGTGACTTTCTAGGTGGTGATGTTGACTAATTATCACGTCCTGGAACTGTATATTTTTTTCTCTATTTTAATATGGCTATGTCCATATCTGTTTTCACAGTTTTCACAGTGATCTAGTTCGGTTTTGTTTGGAACTTCCTAATCCCTCATGATACATCATTTGGCTCTGTAGCCTTGGATGTTCTGAAATGTTTGTAATGATACTATAATGATGCACACTACCTATTTGAGCCACAATTTATTTTGGCAGAGCCTGGTTCCTTGGATAACATTGTTTCTAACCCTGTGACTAGTGCTGCTACTTCGGATTCATAATGTAAAGAGTAAAGAAAAACTCTCGGAGAACTAGAAGTAGTTCTATTTCTTGGTCTAGAACTAGATCTGAGATGGCGATGCATTGAGTACAAATTTAGGGTTATAGAACTTGGAGAAAGAGTATACTTCAAATGACAATTTTTTTTTTTTTGAACCCGAGCACTAAGGAGAGTTGTTCTCTCTCTGTGTCAACAATTTCACTTAACACAACTTCTACTTAAACCAAGGAAATTTATTTTGTTTTCTTTGTCAAATTTTATTTATCAATTTAATAGAAATTGATAAATAATTACTTCATCGCACATTACCATACATATATATACCTTCTATTATAAGGTTGGCCATTTAAATAAAGTGCTTTACTTATTTTATTTTGGAGCCTTTCCTTTGTATGAATATCGAATGAATGCCCGACAATCAAAGCTCTTTATCCAACCTCCTAAGGCAAATATAATAACCTACATTCATTTTTTGAACCTTAGTGCTTAACACTACAAAAAGGGGTCCGACTCTTTTAATTATATACACCCGCGCTTATAGCATCCAAATATGGTTATACATTAACACAAAATTATATTATATGGTGGTTCCCGGCCCCACACGCCCAACACAATTTAAGTAAATGTTGAATTAACACAAAACTATCGGTCTTTACCTGGAGTTAAATTCCGTGCTACTGACCGCGCGATATTCGTCTGATCTATTGGCCTCCCGATCGGACGACGCACATCAATATCGCATTTTTTTGAATGCCTGCCTTTAACACTTCAAAAAAATGAGATGGGGGTGGTATTACCCCAGTGACGTGGCGACATATTATAGGATCACGTTTTTTTTAAATGGTTTCACTCTGGCCCAAAGGTTGCGTGATGAGGGTGGTTTTGGTTTCACAAACCCACTCCCGGGTTTTGAACAGTGCTCAACCAAACTTTCACCATGGTTAATTCCATTAAACGTAATAACTATGCCTTGTTAACTCCGGTTCAAGCCTCAATAATATCGTTCAAATCACTATAAAACACATTATTTTCCTACCTTCAATAGAATTTCAAAGTTCTATGGTAAACGAAGGATAACAGGGGTTTCACTCCTATAAAGCATGGTCTAAGCACACAGAGCTCAGTGCCTTGTACACAGACTCAATATTATTCATTTAGCTGAGAACCAATACAAACTCGTTTAGCCAACGGACTCACTCTCGGCCTCATACAGGGTTTCTATATCAATTTAACACATTCGGATTTATCACTAGGAACTTGTACTCAACCACAGACAGAGAGGGCTACAGGAGATTTAACACAATTTTTTTTTTCTTCAAGTTATACATAGAGTTCATAATGTAAAAGGATTAATTCATCGAAGAATGCCAATAGCACATGCACAGTTAGACAATAAGGCTTAAATCTTATTCAACAGAGAATACAGTTTCTCAATTCAACCTTTTGCTGCCAAAATCTCCCTTTCACCATATCAGGGCTACAATTTATGATCAATTACATGACTCTTCGGTTCCTTTGGGGACCATTTTATTTATTTAACCTAAAAGACTAATGACATCATATTCTAACAGTGGAAACTGAACAGATGGACTTAAACCAAAACTGTTCGACTTCTACAGTTTCTAGACTGAACCTAACTGTTCTAAAAGCAACAGACAGCTAAGGTATTGACACCTTGCTGTTACAATTTGAATAATTTCGAATCCTACTAGCCACAACATGTGGACAATACTCCACATTGCTGGCTAGTGTCTAATGCCCCTACATCATCAAACCTCTGCACAATACTTCGTTCTTCATGTATCTTCAAATAATAGGGTTTTACTTGAGCGAGGGCTACTTCTGTGTTATTGAAAAGGTGTCTCTAAAATTTGCATCATTATGTACCTTTTGACATTCATTTTAGCACAATGAATCAGGCCACAAAGAATCATATAAAGAGAGAGATATGTCATAGAACTCAACTACCACATAGGCATAATGCCACAAATATTTCAAAACTTGTATGTCAGAGTGTCACAAAAATTCAGTATACTATAATGCCATAAAAGATTCAGATGCCATCAAAGAAGTCATAGGTTTAGATCTATCGTGAATGCTTCTTGTGTTTTTCTATTGTAAACAATTCTCCCAATCTTTTGAGATTAGATGCTTCAACAAATTTATTGTCATATGATCTTTGATACTTCAGATCACATGTCACATATATACGGTACTCTTCCAAATTTTGTTCTGATTCATTTTCTACCTTCATTTGCCCATAAAATATTTATCCTTTTGTAAAGATGATTATCATAAACTTGACCTTCAACCTTAAGCAAGAGCGAGTTATAATAGATTTTTAAGAGGTTTCAAACTTCATTGGATATTCTTTCATCTTCTTCCATAAATCACAAAGAATATTGTATCGAATGTCATGTATAGTCACATGTAACTGTTTGGTGTCATATAAGTGCTTGTTTCTATAACTTGGTCGAGAGATTAGCTTCAAAGAGATGTAGGATTTATTCTTCCAGTCTTGGTCCTAGATTCCTTTAGGATTCAACCTACAGAACTTTTGGAAATATGCTTCAGACCATAGTCTCAAATTAGGATATAGACTTTTGGATTGCAGACATAGAGCATAAAGGATAACTTACTTTTAAAAGGAAAGAGAATCTATCAAGAGTATTGATTTGGCTTCCAATAACGTCTTTCAATGATGGCTACTACATAGAAGATGATCTTCAAGTCTATTTGTTACAATAGCTAGCATTCACTCATATAATTTTAATTGCTTCTCAAAAAAATATGTTTTATTTTTTTATTGTAAATATTTTTAAAGAATCAAAATAAACAAACATTTAATTATTTAAAAATTATTATAATTATTAAATATATATATATATATATATATATATATATATATATATATATATTTAAATTAATTTGAGTGGCATTAAAAAAATCACACGTGTTTCATTTCAAAATGTCAAAAATTTTCAAATATCAAAAGTTTTAATTTCCCTCTTTCATTTCCCTCCGGTTGCATGGTTTATCCAGGGAAGGAGGGAAGATGCCGCCATACTGTCGCCGATTTTGAGGAAGGATGCAGCCATACTATTGTAGGTTTGGAGGAAGGATGCGGGAGATTTGTGCCCCCAACCATGCTCATAGATCTGGCACCATGGACGGTGTGAGGATCTCTGCATTGCTCTCAACTCCACAACTCCAAAAACAAGTATCTTATTCTTCAATACAACAAGAATTTTGGTTGGCATTTTAGCTTTTTTTTCAGGATCTTGTCTCATGGGTTTGCTTGTAATTTGTTCTATTGGAACTGCAACCCATTACCAACCCGATCTGATGAAACAAATGCACAGTAGCCTCTGTGGGAGCTTATAAGCCTGATCAGACCTTACCACAGAAGTTGCATTGCTATCACTCGTTGCAGGCATTACACTGGCTAAGCTTCACTTGGCTTCATCGCCTTTTCCCCCTTGTTGGAACCCTACTATATGGCACATTTGATTGTCTAGACGAATAATATTATTTGTGTGTGCGCGCAGTGTAATCAAGAACCCTGAAATATCTGCACTAGTTTTATCATTACTCTTGAGTATCTCAGATCCCAATGAATACACAAAGCATTCCCTTGACATTCTTCTGCAGGTATTTTTTAAAGTTTTGTGTCAGGCCTTCTATACCATTTTTTGCGAGATTTGATGTTGTTTATTTATTACCAACATCTTGTATTCCTTTATCTCTTACCATCATTGCAGACAATATTTGTCAATACTATTGATGCTCCATCACTAGCATTGTTGGTGCCTATAGTCCACCACGGTCTTAGGGAAAGAAGTGCAGATACGTGCAAAGAAAGCAGCCTAGATTATTGGAAACACGTGTTCTTTGGTAACAGAGCTAAAGGATATGCTACCATATATAAGCTTGATGCTTCCTGAAGTGAAGAAGGTATTGGCATAATCTTTTTCCCTATATGTGTCTTATTGAGATATTTTGTTCTAACATTTCTAATTAATTTAAATTCTGCACAGGTTCTTGCAGACCCTATACCAGAAGTATGTGTTGTTGCAGCTAGAGCTCTTGGGTCGCTCATAAGGGGCATGGGTGAAGAGAACTTCCTGGATCTGGTGCCTTGGTTACTGGAGACTCTGAAATTAGATAACAACAATGTTGAGCGATTAGGAGTTGCACAGGGATTGAGTGAGGTAATTGAAATTATGCTAAAAAATTCTTTAATTGTGTGCAACTTATGCATGCCTAGACACTTAGGCCTGTGAAAAACCTGCCCGAACTACAAACATTAATTGATTGGCACTACCATGATAGTTCCCTCCACTAGGAAGAAAAATTTATTTCTCTCATGCTAGTGGACTTGCTGGCTGGCTTACCATTTGATTGACGTAAAGCCTTACTATAAGGATGGACAAAATGATTACACTTCTCTAAGTCTTTCATGCATATGTGTTCGAGTTTAGAATTATAGATTAGCACATGGTTAATTGCTGCAAAGTGTTGATTGTGGTACTATAGAGTTACAGTAGCAATGGATTTTTTTTTTGAAAGGAAATCCTTGTGTAATCCCCTCTCCTTCCTCGACACATATGGATAGAGGGCAGCTATTCTGAGTCAGTTAATTTGATTTGAACCCATGATCTTGTCTCTAAGAACATCCTCAAGCAACTTCATTTTCCCTTTCTTTGTCTTATAGTTCCTAGATCCTTCTTGAAGCTTATCAATGAGTCTTTTACCCTGTTCTTGACCTGCAACTTCTGAAAATTCAAAAAATTCTTTGGAATTCGGCTCCATGTCCCCTATTTTGGCCTTCATTTCTTTGACATCCTTGTATATTATTGTTCTTAAGTAGGTTTTTTGTCCTTATTGATGTTTTCTTGTATGTTTCTTTTCCAAGTATGTTATACACCTTTTCATATCAGACTTTTCATTCATTTTCTTTATCTCATCTTCATATTGAAACCTGAGATCATTATTACAAATCGGAGATGCTTCTTCAATTACTCTCTGTACATGCATCCATAGTTCATAAAAGACTTGTACTAGGCTGGATCTCTATACATTTGACATTGCCATAACAGAATTTTTTTAGAATTTTGATTGCCATCTATTCCATCTTGTGAAATCTTGGAGCTTTCCTTCAGTTGGTCCTCTACCTTGTTTATTTGAGGTCCATGACTTTTTATTTTCATTGCATTTGTTTTCAAGAGAAATTTTTTTGTCTTTCTCCTTTATGATAGCTTCTTGTACTTGTTCATCTTCATATTCTTCAAGTCCTGCAAACAAACACTCATATAAACAGTTAGACTGAAAAACTTGACACTCATTTTCCCATGTTGATGCCTCTAGGATTGACATTTCTCCTCTATGCTGGATTGAACTTCTTAAGTTTTCCATGAGACTCTTATCTTGTCTCTCATCCACCTCTTCTTCATCAAACATTGGTCCTCTCTCAAGTTCACAGATAAATATTGCTTTCTCTGCCCCTAAGGACTGATTTTCATACCTTTTTCTTCCTTCAACTCATTTTTTTCTCCATGCCCCTAATCCGGGCAGAGAGCTTGATGGAAAACTCTGATTTCAGTGAGTCTCAGGAAGGATACAAGGTTTTGTTGAACGTGTATGATCTAAGCTAGGGACTTGCGAGACAATTGACTTCCTCATTACTTGGTAGAGCCATTGAAGGAATCTGGTATAGTAAATATCAAAATGCTATGCTTAAGATGTATTTTCTGAATGAATCTCTTTTTCTAAAAAAAGGTATACGTTTTGCATTAGTTTACATTGATGTTTAAAGTTATATTGGACAACTTACATTAAGCCCAGCTACAACTCGAGAAATTGCAGACTTAAATTAAGATAAGTTGCTTAACATTTATTGAAATTAAAATTTACCAAAGATTAAGTTTGAACAAAGAATAATTAGCTTGTGTAGAATTTGTATCCTTTCCAGTAGGTGAGTTGAAATTTCAGTGCCCTCAACATGGGTTAGGATTAATGGTAGATATCTTGGGTTTTCATGGATGAGATCCATGTTCAAATCCCATGGAGTATATGAGTAAGGGAGGCCAAAAATGTGAAACGGGTTGAGGCAAAGTGAAAATGGATATTCAACTCAGCAAATTGGTAAATCTCATCAAATGTCAAGAAATATGAATGATGGACCATGGGCTATGGCAATAGTGTTTGAGTCATGAAGCATAGGAAAATTACTATTGGGTTGAGAGCTCATAAACAAGAATCTCAACACATCTTTCTCCAATGGTGCTATTAATTTCAATTCCAATTCTCTCTGGCCTCATTTGAGAAGGTTGGCTTCCTAATGTTGAGTATCTAATTATTAATTGGATCAACCTTGTCTAATTTGATTATATAATCATCCCTAGTTCCTTCCCATTGCCTCCTACATGGTTGAAGTGCATGAACATATTATAGTTATGGTGGCATTTATAGTCATTTTATATTTGCCTCAACAACATAACAACACTTAAAGCTGTGTTACTGGATCTGTTGGTCCTGAGGGATGGATCCCCATATTGGATCCTGATCTGCTAGGATTTGCCCGAGATATGTTTCATACTTGTCTACTGTGTAGATCGAGACAGATCCCTCATCCATGAAATGAATCCCAAGCATCATGATTCATAAGTGGATCCAAAAATTTTGGTTTTTTAAAATATGAAAATAAAACGAATTTGTTTGGTATTCTATATTCACCCAAAGTTGGTTATCCTTTGTGCTCATTCACGGTTTAACCGAAATTAAGTGACAATTTTTGTTGCCAATTAGGTGTAGTATAACTAACTCGGTCATACAATGAATATTGATTTTAAAGTCCATTTGAGATTACTATAGATTTAACTCCAGAGGTGAATATAGGGGTTCGTTCATGTGTCGATGAATGATAAAAAGAATGGGCAATACTGTGAAATCCAACACAATAATAGCATTGATGACATTTGAATGTATTTGAATTACATTGGGGTTCGCTACAATTGTAACGATGGGGTCGTTCTCAATTCTCACGACTGAGATGGAGTTGATGTGAGTTACAACCTCTTGAATGGTTAGCCAAAGTAAGTAGTGGGTCTATTCAACATTTTATTGAATTTGTAGAGGATTCTTGGGCAAATGAGAAATGGCGAGAATTAAATTGGGCAGACGTAGAAGTTAGAATCTACACCGAATAGAGGTGCATTCATTCCATAGGATTGAAATGTAGCTTATTGGAGTTCGTGGAACCTTGAATCACAAAGTAGAAGGCAGAGCGTTGAAGAATTGGGCGGAACCACAAGTAGAAACGAAACCGGAAGTAAGCGGAACAACAAAGGCGATTTTGAGCCCAAAACTGTGGGTTTCGCGTAAGTTATAAGAGGTAAATTTTTTTTATGAAAAAAACGCGATATCACCCGTCGTTGGACATGTGGAAAAAGTGGTAAGGCTAATACCACTTTTATCACGTAAAATTGGAAGAAAAACAGGCATGCACTTTTGTAACGCGATGGTCATTGGATTGCCAAGTCTGAGCGCGATGATGCGTCCATCGTTGGATGGAAAGGTACGTTTGTAAATGTTATGCGTATCGCTGCTGTGGGACCAACCCTTCATATATGTTGGTGCTTGGGTCTAAACCTAAGTTCAAGGAACTTATATTGTATTTCAAAACATCAGATTCGAGAACGTAATATATATTGACATATTATGGTTTTACACATGTCGTGAGTCATCATTATATTGGGTTATAAAGAAAGGCAAAAGTCAAAGATACATGAGATTGGTAATGGCCCACATATTACATATGGGTTTGATATACGTTGGCACCGAGGATTTTTGATAAAGGTGAACTAACAATTGTATGATGGGTGTTGAACCAAAGTTATAAAGCCGGAGTATTAGGATTCATTAAGCTGGACATGGAAAGCGTTTGATATGCGAGATTTTAATGAGGATTAAGCCGCAAGGGAACGAAGGTAAAGTTCCGCATGAAGGATAATTTTAAATGGGTTTTATAACCATTTTATGTCCTGTTTAAAAGTTTCATTTTTTTTTTAAAATTGAACCCGTCGTCGCTCTTCCGACGCCTTATAAGCATCGCTCTTCTGATGCCTTATAAGCGTCGGTCTTCCGACACCATGGACGTTTTCCCTTTTCGCCGGTCTTACGACATTACATTTATTTTTTATTTTTTAATTTTTAAATGCCTGTCTGTATTGCAACAGTTCTTCCTGGTGTCGGCATTGCGATGCTTCTGCAAAGCATCGATATTGCGACACCTTGGGAAAGTGTCGGTATTGCGACACATTAATAGGCATCAGAAGAGCAACGTTGAAAATGTCGGACCACATATCGTCGGAATTGCGACAGTATACAAAAGTCCGAAGAGCAACAGTTAAAAAATGTCGGAAGAGCGACGTCCAAAACGTAAAACTAAATATCGTCAGAATTGCGACAGTTTAGGAACGTCAGAAGAGCGACGGATTGGGAAACGTCGGAAGAGCGACGGTTTTTTAGAAACGTCGAAAAAAGTGTCAGAATTGCGACGTAATGGCTAACCACGTTTTGTCCGGCCTCGAACTGTCGCTCTTGGGACGAATATGTTTCAGAATAACGACGAAGTGGCCGTTGGAAAATTGGCCAAATTTTCTAGTGACCCCCTCACACGATTCCTCCAAGAATTTGGGATGTATAAGAGCAAGCATAGCTGGTTTTAATGCCCAAATTAGTTTTCACCCTTATGCTTGGCTTATTGTGGACAGGAGTTCATTAAACTCATCTAGTTTGGACATAACTCTCAATGACATCTTCATGTGTTTCAAATCTGTCCCAAGTGAAAAAATTTTGTGACCAATCCCCAATTCTTCCTACAAATATGTTGGCTTCTCTTTTGAAGGATGGCATAAATTCCTCTTGAAAAGGGTCTGTTGTTTGGTTTTGTTTTCTAGTCTTATGATGCATGGTGGTTTAAGAAACCAACCTTTATTCTTCTCAAGCTATTTAGGAATCCCTCCATGGTTCAACCAACGATATGATCACTGTTTTTCTGATTTTTTATAGTGATGTAGGTGACTGTCCATAATTTTTTCTTCGAGAATAGTTCATACAATATTACTACAACTTTGACTACTTAGGAAACTATAGATATCACTAATTTGTGCAATTGAAAATATTTTAACTCAGATAAATGAATAGAGAAAATATAACTTGGGTATTAGTTGATTCAGCAGTTTAGTGCAGCCTCCTTGAGAAACTTCACCCATTTCTAATGATTATTCCCAACGTTACTGTGTGATACCCATATTTGACCTCTCCATAGTAGAATAAATATGCCTTCGATATTGGCTGCTATCGGCCCTACACAACGTTGATCTTGACACCAACACATGTATGGCTCTCCTGGTATTTGGGGAATGTACTTCAAGATTCGCTGCTACATAAGTTCATGAATTATCAGTTTCTCAAAATTGGTATGGTAATGCGCCCTCCTCCCAAGCATTTCAATTTATTCCCTTGTATGTTGATATGTCGCACAATGAATTGGTGCACACTCATGCGTTTAGAAAGAATAAAAATATCCCCAAATGCCTATTCAGTATCCTTAAATAGACTGCTACAGGAGCAAGGATATCTCTTTGTTGAAAATTCAAATATGGAGCATAAATTATATCCAACAAAAAAATAACATATGGAACTCTTGTGGATGAACAAAGATCACTATTCTTTTTTAAGGAAAATTTGATTCATTTGGTAGATAGGAAAATTAAGGTTTTAGGGCTACCATCCATAGAGATTAGGCTCAGGGAGATTACACTCAGGAAATTCAATGATCTCGGCCTGTCATATAATAACAGGCACACCCAGAGGTTGTCACAGATTTCAAAAGTTTGGTTAGATATCTAACAAATTTCTGAGCGGAAATTTTACTTAGTCTTCAAGAACTTGAGTGCTGGAAATTTTCTATAGCTTAAACTTTGTATTCTGCCCCCATAATAAGTAAATGCGGCTCCAGGGGAACTCGTTCACAGAGATCCGATTTCCGTCTCCACTGAGTGGAGGCACGGTGACTGTGCGTTGATTTCACACCACTTGATGTCACCCCATTCATACGTCTTGGTGCTCACTTGAGCCACAAATGTTGTCCGAAGATAACCTTCGTCCGACCTCGTAGATTGATCAACGACCCTTTCTACGCATAGCTTGAAAGAAGTATGACCCACGAGTTAAAATTATTTTTCGTAGGCAATTCGACTCTTTATTACACAGTTTTCGTCTTGTGCCATGACCAGTCATTTACGAGAGCTCAACATTCAACATACACTGATGATTAGTGCCGCTACTTGCTCTGTCACTTGTACATAACCTTGTCACAGCTCCTCCACAACCGATTTTGAATGGTGACCATCCCTCGCGGCTCACATGGCCATGACTCTATTTCCAGATGTTGTGATTATGAGGTTGCCTATCAACGACTCTACCATACTCGATTGTGTAAATAATTTGTCCCTGATTAAACTTTGATTTCTTCAATTTTAATGTGGTCTCTTGCAAAATTTCTTGGACGACAATATATATTTTTAGATTGGGCCCACCTTTAAAATGCAAAATTCCCCATAAAATTCATCTTGTCAACAAACCACTTCTGGAGGCCGCTTAGAGAATCTATTTGACGGCTCTTGCTATTTTAATAGCACCCCCTTTGTAAATTTTGATGAAAACCCATCATGAAAATTTACGTCCCTATTTCCCTTCACAACATAAAATTTGTCTGATCATTATTATGTCTGCAATAATCTAGGAAGAAATTTGGTTAAATTTGCGAACAATGATGAGCTTGATAAACCATCGATCTTCTTCTCTAGTAAAATCCTTGAATCGCACCCATTAAAATTTGAAATCCTTCAATATGAAAACCCACGACTGAGCCAAGACCAAGGCTCTGATAACACTGTAATATCCCCAAATGGGATATTTTCCTAAATTTTCATAAATTAACCTAAACCCTGAATTATGCCATAAAATCAACATGCATTTTTAACAGAAGATTGCCATGTAAAAGAAAAATACAATTTCATGCAAATCCATAACTCCATAATGCAGAAAATAACTCAGCTTTATTATAATATACTGGGGTTACATGCTGAAATGAAAGATAGCTGAGATAACTGAAATACAAATGGCCTCAAGAAAATCTACTGCCCTGCTACACTGCGATGGCCTCCAAAATTGACCACTGCACTCTCCCTCCGACAATAGCTACCATTGAATCCACTCAAGCACCTGTTGAAGATCTGAATGATCCTCACTCCAAAATCTCTGAAGCTCTGCCAAACTTCTGAATAAGTCTCCTCAAAGAGAGTTGGGTTTTCGTCCAACACTCACAAATCACCCGAGGGTTTCCATCCTAGGGCTACAACTGAAGTAGAGAACCACGTCTCAAACCTCTCATACAATAAAATGATATGATCCAAAGATATCCCTCAATTGCCTCCTCCCTTTCTTTTATAGATCTCTTGGAGCCTTTTAGATAATTATTTTATTCATGGAGCACTTTTCCCTCTTATTAAAATATTCCTTTTTAATGCAGAAAAGAGTAAATTGACTATCATGTCTCCTCGGGTCACTGAAACTCATGTCCAACCATCCCATCATGGAGGTATCCTTGTCCCAGTTCCAATGAGCTATTACAATAAGGTGTTCTATCATGTATTCCTCCTGGAATTCCACCTTGAGCATAATTAGCTGACTTAAGCCCACAAATAACTCAAATTTCCAAAATTTTTCAGAATGCACTGGAATGAATATATCAAGCGAATGCCATTCGACCGCATAGAAACTCCTCAAAAATCCTCCAAAAATCCCCTAGGCCCGCTGATGACACCAATCCGTACCTGTGACCGGTCCACTCCTAACTCTGGAAGTCCATCCTAGCCCTGTCATAGGTGACACCAAAAAATGGAATATTACAAACTAGGACACCATGTTTTAGCTATGTGCATCAAGGTATATCATGCCAAAATTTTAATCATTCAAGACCTATCTACCCCTACAAAACAATGTGATGTCCAAAGTTTTATGGGACATGATGGTTACTTTGGAAGGTACATTCATGATTTTAGCAAGATAATTACCCCAATATGCATTATCCTGATAAAATTTATAGATTTATTGTGGAATATATAATGTCAAACAACTTATAACACCTTATAATAGTTATTGATCTCAACCTCTATATTGAAAGAACCAAATTCAAACTTCTTTTTCACATCCATATAAATGCTTCAGAAAATTCCTTATATTTTATTTTATGATAGCATGAGGCCACAAAACATTGGTCTATTTATTTCATGAGAAAAAACCTTTCTAGAGTATAATTAAATTATATAGTCATTAAAAATAATTTTTTCATTGTAGTATATGTCATTAGCAAGTTTTGACACTATAGAATAAGAGAAATAATTTTTGTTCCAAAGGAGATGAAAGAATCAATGAATTCACTTTTTGTAGATTAACCTATAAAACTAAGATAATAAAGCAGTTGAGAGTGAATATTGGAAGTAATGATGGCATTTATTGAATTATACTAGCTACTTAACATTGCATTAACTAATTTATTATTGCATGCTAATTATTGTAACACCCTCCTCCCACATTTACCCAAGCTAACCGGTCCACTAGGTTAAAAATGTGATGAGAGGATGCTCTAATGTGATGAAAATTCCCATGTACAGTAAAGGAAGTGGAACCAAAAAAACAAAACCAATCTAACGTTCCTCAGGAGCTAGAAACCCTTAAGGAGGAAACCAACCCTTCCAGGTGCTTAACCCCTAAGATAACTTGTCATTTTACTGATCTGGACTCTCAACCGCTCCCATGACAAGCCATGCATGCAACTGAGGCATTCCATTTGCTCACACAATAAGGCATGCCGATGATTATGGCCTTTTTTAGGAATTTATGAGCCAATGACCCCGAATTTTGAGCCACTTTTTCAGGGCTAGGTCTCAGGCTACTACCCATAACTTCATGAAACTTCCATAAATTAATAATAGCAATGCAATAAGGCTATTAATGCAATCATTGGTACAAGTACTTGATCTGAACCCTACTATTCATGACAGGAATTTAATCAAATATATCACAAATATTTAATCTATAGGTCATAACAACAAATATGAGCATAGGGGTCTCATACTTTTCTCAAATTCGTAAGGAAAAATAGCTGCATTAACATCTATTAGGTCATATATTAATTGTTCAATCATTTTCTAATCAAAACATGATAAGATCCATACATCAAGTTTGTCATAAACCATGCTTATAACTAGCAAAAAACCAAAAAAAATAACAAGGATATAACATCTATAAGAATCACATAT
Source organism: Pinus albicaulis (assembly GCA_034641835.2). NCBI lineage: Eukaryota > Viridiplantae > Streptophyta > Pinopsida > Pinales > Pinaceae > Pinus > Pinus albicaulis. Next base: position 686,004,693 of record CM076570.1, read on the forward strand.
GAACAAGTACATTTAAACATGAAATGCCAAGGAGAAGGAGCTCTTATTAATGAATGCATAAGGCAACCAAGTCAGGGGATTCCACGAACCACCCAACCATAGATTGTGCTGAACCAAATATTTCTTCTAGCAAATCACCCAGGTTCCATATTCCAAGCATGAATGTGGGACTCACAACAAAACCAACCAGGTTTCCTCAGACTTTACCGTAATCCACCAAGGGATTCCTAGGCCCAAAAAATAAACATTTAATACCAGGATTTATTGTAATCCCACCATATACTAGTCTAGGGATCACTAGGCCTACAAAATCATGGATTCCTTCGGATCTCTCCACTTACACTAAGTAATTTTCCTATATCCTAGTCTCTATGCTTTACCATATATCTTGCCATTCACAAGTCGAGGATTCCTAGAACTAATTGAGACTCCACCCTCTAGGCTTTACCCTATATTTCGTCATTCACCGGTCAAGGATTTCTAGGCTTGATCGAGGGCACACACCTATATTTTTTACCATATATCCCACCATTCACCAGTCGAGGATTACTAAGCCCACCGATGTACAAAAGATATGGCTTTACCGCAATCCCACCATATACCATTCCATGGATCACTATGCTTTGTGTTCTTCTTCAGAGACCACTCCACTCAGTTTCGAACCATAAAACAATCCAACTTAACCAAGTAAAAGAGAACCCATCACACCATGGCTATCTGGAAATGGAAAGGCAAGTCTGAAAACCATTGTCACACATGGGAAAACACATGCTAATGACAACAAGAGAACCAGACATACACATGCATGCCAAAACTAGCAATGAAATCATACATGCAACTCAATACCTGTAAGTAATCTCATTGTCTCCACTTGTTCTTGCTCTTCCTTGCTTGATCTTTGCTTCCATTTGCCTTGTTTGTCTTTTCTTTTCATTTCCTTGATCCAATGCTAGAGTGCTCCAAGAATTCTCTAAGTGTCCAAGAGTATGAGAGAGAGAGAGGAGAGAGACATAGCTCCAATAATGAACTAAAAAATGCTACCAACTGATCCTCAAAAGCCTTTTATCAATGAGGCCTCTAATTTCTTCAATTTTCCATAATTTTCCTTCATTTTCCTCCTCACATGCAACATGTGACCTTTCACCTTCCTTTTCTCCTATTTTCCATTAGTTTCATAAATAAAATGCTAGTTAATGCATCTTTCCTTTCCAAATCCTTTGCCATTTCCTTTTCCAGTTTCCTTTATCCATAATAAACCAAATGGACACCCACACTAGGATGTTTTTCCCAACATTCAACTTAGAATACGTGTCCCATGACCTTGGTCTTACTTTGGATTTATTAACTTTATTACTTGGTTTTTTTACCAGGTTTGTTACAGAACCCTCCCCTGTAGGGGAACACCATCCTTAGTGTTCAATGACACATATAAACTAGGAAAACAACTGAAAAACAAAAGATACTTCCCATGGAGCTTTATAAAACAACTCGATGTAGTATTTACAATGACCATTGTTGAAAACATGACAATCATACTGTTTACTAGAGCTTTATAACACAAATCATTACGGTATTTACAATTCAATGACATATACTCATGCACATTTTCTTCAACCAAAAAATAGCCATAACGCCTATGGAGATTTATAAATCCATCTTGATACAATATTTATAATAATATACACATATGCACATTTTATCAACCAACAAGTAAAAGGATATGATGTCTGCATCCACAACAAGGGAATCCATAGGCTCACACCTCCACCTTCAAAGTAGTACCAGGATTCAATTTCTTCCTAGGTGATCCAAAATCCACTACCAAGTCAAACCTTCATCCAATGTCTAGTGCTACAATCCTACACCACTAGTCCTATCAGTGAATAGTTACCGGCTCATTGTTCCAGGGCACACTACTAATGTGCTTCTGATTCCATCTGGAAACGTTAATGAACAAAACAAATCCATCCTTGACCTTCCCTTCTCTGATACACAGTCCCTTGGGCAATCCAATCACCCCCTTCCATGCAGTCACTCACCTTCTAAGTTCCCCGACATCCCCTTTCCCGAGGGGTCCATCCTATGGCAAGGTTTCCTCACACTGGAAGGTCGAAAAACCAAGGCATATCACTGCCTCAAAACCATCATACCAGTCATAACATGCTCATGGAAATAAACAGACACTATTGGGTACCAATGTCCCACAATGACCCTACTCCTAAAGTGCTTTACCAACATACCGATGCATGTTCCAATTCCTTTTACTACTGCTGCTAGTTCTTGCTGTCAGTTCCAACCAACCCAAACAAGGAATTTCAATCATGCTTTCCTATACCAAGCACATAGTTTCCATTAGATTCAAAATAAATTGAAATAAATTCACATCATGCCTCATTGGTGGCTCGTCAATAAGGTAAACTTGCAATTCTATTTAGTTCCTGTCACAACAAGTCAAACTATATGTGTGATCAAATCATCATGTATAAACATATTATATTCGGTTAGTCAAAATGTAACCATCATAATAAAAAATATTAATCATATGTAACCATCATAAACCAGAATCATATATCATTTGTGTTGGGTGATTTAATCGTTAGTTAAATCCATGTCATTTAATTGTCAACTGGAGGTTTCGTAAACTGTTGAGGTATACATGTACTATATGTACTAAGTGGTTATTTATCAAATTAGATTAATCTAATGAAATTAAACTAATTACAAAACAAATGAAATCAATTTAATTCAATTCAAACCAAATATAAATAAATTTAAATCACACTTGCATAAAGGAAATCACATTTGCATGAAATTGAAATACTCTTGCAGAATTAAAATCACACCACACTTGCATAAATAAAATCACACCACACTCATATAATTTAAATCACTCCACTCTTTCATAATTGAAATCACACCACTCTTGCATAAATGAAATGTTGAATTGAAATCACACTCACAACTGCTGAAAAGTAAATCACACTTTGTTGAAAATAAAAATACACTTGCATAAAATGGAAACACACTTGCTGAAAAGAAATGACATAAAAAAAACTATACTATGTTCCCAATCTGTACAAAGGTATGCAAACTGGGGTTGATGGGGGCCCTCCATTCCTTAGTAAGCACACCAAACAACTATCACATCTTGGAGATCAAAGTGGAAGTATGTATTTCATAAAATGATAATACGATATTACAAAAATTCCCTCTCCTCGCTTTACAAATCACATCTTGAATGGAACTTGGAACCTCCAACTATCAACTAGCCGCGAGCTACCTCTAATCTCTAACAACAAACAATTTTCAACTAACCATTTTACTCTTTGTGTGAAGGGTGCACTCCTATTTATACAAAAATTTAAGATAACTATAGACCCTCAAATCTCTCCTAAATGTACATTTATCTCATGTTGTTACAACCAATCTCCTAAAAATATAAAATACAAATCCTCTTCAAATTCTCTCATAGTTTTGATAAGGACACATATCAAAACGTCCATATCTTCTTCAAATATTCTACAAATCCTCATGAGTTGGAATTTGAAATTCTAACTTGTAGTTAAAAGGCCAAGTAGGACCCTTCTAGAATCTCCAAGTGGGCCTATAATATCACAAAACTTATATACCACTTTCATGTATATATGAAAACATGTTAATTTTATAATATTTAATCACAAATTTACTTAAAATAATTAAAATAAATGACTTTCGAAAATATAATTCTAAACCCATATGATCATGAAAATGGTTACTTAATGTAGGGTTATGTAGCTACGAAATTAGGAAATGAGGGTAAAATGATGGAAATGTGGGTAAAAGTGGATGACATTTTGGAGACTCAACATACCCCCCAACTGAAGGTATTGCACTTCCTCATGCATCTATTGCATTGATTCCCTTAGTCATAATTTAATCTTCTTGAAATGTTTTTCTTCCTTTATGAATGTTGGCTTTGTATTGATTCCCTTTTAACTTTGCATAATCATACCATTTGATATTTTTATTCTTTTTGCAAAGTGTACTTTCAAATATATTTGATTGCAACATATTTTTTATGGTTAGTTCTTGTGTGACAACTAAATTTTATGAGTATTGGTTCTTATGTAACAATACTTTTGTTATTTTTTTGGTGCATCAAAATACTTAAGAACATTGAGATTTTTTTTTTTCAGTCCCATAGTGACTGTTAGCCATTTAATGTGCTCATCAATTTGCAAAACATATAAACTTTTTGGAATTAAAATGCAATAATAGTTTATTGGGAAAAATATGTTGGTTAGGATGAAATGAAATGTGACATGTGGCATGAAATACGAATATCCTTTCCCCCCAACTTAAGGTGTTTTTAGTTGTTGGAAAATGAGAAAGGGAATATGAATGTGGTGAGGGATTTTCCAAATTCACAATTTTATCATTTAAGGAATTATATGATTAAAGATGAGAAAACAACATACCTTCACTTACCTGAAAAGTTGACAAGCTATGTATATCAAGAAGAGTGTGACTGCTACTGTTGGATCATGGAATATGAAGTAAAAGGATCTGATCTGCTTCTTCTTTCTCCTGGCTATATGAATAGAGGATGAGATTCGAATATTTATTTCTATGGTTTTTGAATTGAGTCTTGCTACAAACTGTTGAAATCGTGTAGTCTTCAATCGTTCCCTCTCGATGGAATAATTATTATCTATGTGAATAAATGTGTTGATGTTGAAAATAGAAAGAAATTGTTAGATTACTAGTCATTAATGTATGCCATTAACCAACATAAGAGTAATCACCATTGATTTCAATGAGAGTCATGATGCCTAAGTACATATTACTAGGTATGAATAGATGTGTCGAAGTCGAGTCACCTAGAAGATTCAAAAAACATGGGACATTGATGTATATTCCCGTTGTTTATTAGTGAGAGAAGTTGTCATTAAGGCATGCAAGCCTCAAGGTACTTGAAAGATCTCTAGTCTTGATCCCAGATGATGTGTCGGAGTTGATGGGTCAAAAATTGTTAGAAGGAAGACCTTAATGAATCCTCCATCATCTAACACAAGTGTACAATAATATTTTGAAGGACTATGGATGAAAAATTTGCGTTGGAGTAAGGTTTATTGGACATGAATGAAAAGGAAAATGGGGTGACTCAGATTTGTAAGGGAGCTAAAATGAATTTATTTTTGGGAAGGGTGAGTAAAAAAGATGTAGGAAAGTATGAAAATTACGAAGGGAAATGATTTTTTTTTTTTTTTTGGTAGTAGGGAGATGGCAAGTTATGGATCGATTGCAAGCTTGGAATGAGTAGCGTTGGTAAAATTGGTATTTTGTTTAGTAGAAATGGTAATGGATCAGATTTGGCATGAAATTATCATGCTTTTTTGAAAGAAACTTGGGCTTCTCGTGCATATATTGATCTTATTTCATCGTGTCCTAGAACCTGCAAAAACTTTGCACTTTTTATAGAATAAAATGTAAGCCTATCGAGAGAGAGAGGTGATCAGTCTCTCTTCATCTTGATATATTTACAAAAAAACTCAGAAATACTACTAATTAAAAAAAATTCAAGAAAATTTAAATGCATTTTTACCTGCCAGGAAGTGGTACCTTGGACAACCTGTCAGTATTCTGTTGATAATGTCTTCATTTGATGCCCAATTTTAGTGATTCAAAAACCAAGTTAAAGAAAATTCATATCACAAACATGATTTTAATAATTTAATGTTTTTTCAAGTCCAATTGATATAAAATCCATAAAAAAATGACCCTTTTTTTATTTTCTCGAATGTTGATGAAACATATCTCATCACGTAAAAATCACCGATATATTTCCAACGATGCTTGAATCACCTCAAATGGATGTTGTATGAAAAATTTATGACCTTCTGTAGTTTTTATGCTATAGTAAAAAAATTGTGCATGAGTACCATGTGGTAGCACCAAGGAGTGCCATGTGGACGCTGACATGGGATGCAGACATGGTGAGCCGACTGTTCAAGGTGAAATGGTGGAAAACGAGGCAATGATTGTGTAATATTGATCAATAATATGTTGTTGCCACATGGTAATGAAATTGTTGCCTAGTTAAGGATTTTCCAAATTGTAAAATAATTAACAAATTTTAGCTTTTATTGGAATTGAACTCATAATATCTCTTTTACAAATTCAAAGGTTTACCATAAACCACAATTTGAATTTGTGAATTAAATGCCAAAAAAAGATAGTTAAAGTTACAAAATATTAGTCATTCTACAAATTTGACTAATGAGACAACAATTTGACAAATGTCTACCAAAACAAAATTCAAGATTTTTAGTAAAAAATCAAGTGTCTAAGTGCACTTGTCAATCAATTTCATGGCACCAAAATATTTTATTTTCAATTGAACTCATCTTCTTGCCAAAAAGAATGGATCTCACAACCAATTTATTCTATAAAAATTGGGAAATAATTGAAGATACAATTCAGAAATATATATATATATATATATATATATATATATATATATATTTATTTTTATTTTTTTGTTTTGCAGGTTGCTACAAGGTGTGTTACAACAAAATTCGTGGGTCATTTTATCATAAACTATCTGTTGGATTGAGCTGAAATTTTTATGAATGTTCCTATTTCCCTAATGCTTCTTCACACTGAAAATCAGATCGATCCAATGAACGGATCTCGAGATATAATCAAAATGGTTATAGGTGATGACTTCATTTTCTCGAAAACCATGAAGCAGATTGGACTGCAATTTTCAGAGATTTTTCATCATGATATTATGTACTTCCTGTAAAAAAATTATGAGAACTTAGTCCCTAGTTTGTGAGATATCTTCAGTTTAATTTCTGCAAATTTTTTTTATTTTTTTAAGAAAAAATAAATTATTTTGGAAAATTTTGGGATAGATCCAAATGAAATTTGGAGATTAAATTTTAAGTATATTTAGAATGAATAATGAATTTAGATCTCCTATCCGATTTTAGATCTATGATTTTTATTGCAAAATTTTATTTCAAGACAAACATATTCAATTTCCCTTTTTGATCTTCGAGATCGCACAAGGAGCAAGAAGAGAGTATACTCAGAAAGATTGAAGCTCTTTATTCAATTGGAATGTGGAATTTAAAAGACAAAACACAAGGATTTGATTTATAAATTTAGATTGTGGCTCTCAAACCTCTATCTATTCTCCTCTTTTGTCAACTATTATTTCTCTTTCTTCATCCTCCTACAAATCATTAGTGAGATGGTGGCTCTTACTACACCACCAAATAAAATAAAATTGCAAAAAACATGAAATCTAAAAAAAAAATATCACAAAACTTGATTGTATTCTTTATCTACTCTACTCTATTGGAAATAGAAAAATTGATCAAGTGTATGCATATTTCCAGTGTAACAATGTGCGTAACAGGATTAAAATGATATTCATGCTAAGGTTAGAAAAATATGCATTAAAAATCATCAAAGCATGAAAAAGGATTTGTATAGATAATACAATTAAAATTTAAAGAAGGAAGAACATTCTCTAAGCTCTTAAATACCTGTGATTACTCCAATTGGTTGATTTTTCATCTTGTACACACTGATTAGTACAATTTTCTTTTTGGATTTTTTTTAAAATATGAAAAATAATTTTAATACAATTTTAACTATGCATCTAAAAATGAATGCAACTATGATGAATTTTCTAAACTTCAAAATAAACACCTATGTATACCTCCCTGACAACAACACCAAAATGTTGGGTGATTTAATGGTTAGTTAAATCCATGTCATTTAATTAACAACCCGAGGTTTCGTAAATTGACGAGGTATACTTGTACTATATGTATTAGGTGTTTATTTATCAGATTAGATTAATCTAATGCAATTAAACTAATTACAAAAAAATTAAATCAATCTAATTAAAGTCAAATGAAATATAAATAAATTTAAATCACACTTTCATAAAGGAAATCACATTTGCATGAAATTGAAATCACTCTTGCAGAATGAAATGACACCACACTTGCATAAATAAAATCACACCACACACGTATAATTGAAATCACTCCACTCTTGCATAATTGAAATAATTTCCATGCCTGCATAATTGAAATCATTTCCACAGTTGCATAAATGAAATGTTGAATTTAAATCACACTCACACCTGCTGAAAAGTAAATCACACTTTGCTAAAAAGAAAAACACACTTGCGTAAAATGGAAACACACTTGCTGAAAAGAAATGAAATAACAAAAATATATTGTGTTACCAATATGTACAAAGGTATGCAAACTGGGGTTGGTGGGGGGCCTCCATTCCTCGGCAAGCACACTGAACAACTATCACATCTTGGAGATCAAAGTGGCAGTATGTATTTCATAAAATGATTATAATATATTACAAGAATTCTATCTTCTCACTTTACAAATCACATCTTGAATGGAACTTGGAACCTACAACCATCAACTAGCCACGAGCTACCTCTAATCTCTAACAACTAACAATTTTGAACTAACCATTTTATTCTTTATATGAAGGGTGCACTCTTATTTATACAAAAATAGAAGATAACTAAAGATCCTCAAATCTATCCCAAATCCACATTTATCTCATGTGCTTACAACCAATCTCCTAAAAATATAAAATACAAATCCTCTCCAAATTCTCTCATAGTTTTGATAAGGACACATGTCAAAACATCCATGATTCTTCTCCTTTGAATGTGTTTACCTTAATGATCCATATCTTCAAATATTCTACAAATCCTCATGAGTTGGAATTTGAAATTCGAATTTGTAGTTAGAAAGCCAAGTAGGACCCTTCTAGAATCCCCAAGTGGGCCTACACTATCACAAAAATTATACCACTTTCATGTATATATGAAAAAATGTTAATTTTATAATATTTAATCACAAATTCACTTAAAATACTTAAAATAAATTTCTTTGGAAAATATGATGTTAAGCCCATATGATAATGAAAACAGTTACTTAATGTTGAGTTATGTAGCTACAAAATTACGAAATGAGGGTAAAATGATGGAAATGTGGGTAAAAGTGGATGACATTTTGGAGACTCAATAACCTGCATAATTAAAACTAAAATAAAATATTGATACTCATCCTTTAATTGATCTTTTCCATACACACACCATATCGGTTTCCACACCCGACAAACACCCAATGCCTTCTCTTCAATCGTGTAGACATACACGTAGTGTGCATCACACATATACAACCACACACGACATACAATACATGCACTAACACCTGACATGCAACATAGACGCCTACACCCAACGTACAACACAAAACATACACCTGCATCCGGTGTGCAATGAAACACAATACATATACCTACACCTTGTGTACAACATAATACATATACATACACAGAGTACCACACAACGAATACACATGTCACAATACCACGACTACGCAATGCACATATATAGTACCTCAACTGCACAAAACAAAATGTATAACATGCACATAATACCACATGTGCATAACGCAACATGTACGACATGTACACAATACCACATGTACAATAGTACCACATGTACACAGTACCACCTGTACACAACACCAGTTTCACAACATGTGCACAACACCATCTACACAATGTGTACACAACACCACCTGCACAATGTGTACACACCACCACATGTACACAGTGCCAAATGCACAAAATGTACACAACACCACATCTACACAACAACACATGCACGATATGTAGACAAAACCACCTACACACAACACCACATGTACATTCATACACACAACACCACATGTACAACTTGCACACCACGTGAGACGTACACAACCCTACATATGCAACATAAATAAAGCACCATATGTACATATCGCCGCATATCCAACATGCGTATAATACCATCTGTACATAGTAATGCAGAAGAAACATGTACACAAAACCACATATACACAACACTGCAGGTGAAACATGCACAACATATATACAATAGTAGTATTGCACATCCATAGAACACACACTGACTCTACCAAACAAACTTGCTTTTAATGTATTTCCATTATTCATGCTTATCTCAACATGTCGCACATCACACTGCTTCATTTAGTTGTTGCATCCCTCAGCATTACCTGTCCATACCATATACATATGTGAAAATTCCTGAATCTACTTAACAGAAATTTTTGCTGCGGAAATCTGGTTTACTACTCCTACTTGTGTTTTTACATTTACAATTTATTTTCAGAAATATTTAGAAAACAACGAAGTAAACACACTGCAGATCTACACATACATACATATCAAGTATTTTAGAATTAAGCACGCATGACAAAGGACACACAAGATTCTTCAAACAAATGTCCCTGGAAAAACCCAATGCAGTAAAACCGGTGCAACAGCTCTTGAGGGTTTTATTATTATGCATAATTATGAATGAAATCTAGGGTACCAGTAGTGGTTTACTCAACAGAGAAAATCTCGGTAGATGTACCTCTCTGGAGATAGAAAATATGACTGATTCAGCTGAGGATGAAGAACCCCACAGGTGCCTACAGAGTCACTGTGTCACCCTTTAGTGTGGTTGCATCACCCCTTCTGGATCTGCTGAATACAAGCCCTTTCTAGCTGATTGAAATCCAACGTTGCTCTTCATGACTCTGTGTCAACCCCTCCTAGCCCGCATCACTTTTATGTGACTGCATCAGCCTCTGCATTGGCTCTGTGTGAGCCTAGCTAGGTCTGAATTACCCCTATTGGGCCTACGGTGCCTTTGCGTCACCCCTCTTGGACTGTGCTACCTATGGTACATATCGGCCTCTATGCCTATGTATTCTCGACCTCGAATCTGAAATCCCTTTGCTGATCTACCCCTCACTCCACTGCGATCTCACTCGAAAATTCTCAGCAAACCACGCCCTAGAATTTCGACTTAGCTCAAGTGTTGCCACTTTGTGTGTGTTCTCCAACTGACCCCAAGCCTTCCTTTATTACTTTTCCTAATTAACATTCAATGGTTGTGATATATTCTCTAATCAATAGCTAATATTAGAAAATAATTGATCCATGCCACTTAGAACACTCTCACCCACATGTTTTAATTAATTCACTTTGATTATTTAATTTCCCTAAGTTAGACTTAGGGTCTCCATTAAAATAATTAATTATTTGAATAAATTTCACACCGTGTGGAATTTCTCCAAACGATTTCTGGGTCTTGGATATATCATGTGTCCTAGACCCTCTACAAAGCTTCAAAGCTAGAGTACATCCGATGTTACCAAAAAAATAAACACTCCCCCTTAGCGAGGAATGTGCTCTAGAACCACTTCACTCGAGAAACATTACTTTGATCCATCGCATCGGTTCCCTGCACTGCTAATGCTCGGCTTGCTGCCCCTCATCCACTGTGTTGCTACATTCTGTACTGCTACCCATGACTCCGCCACAGTCACTGCCTCATCTGTACTACATCTCCCTCTCAAATGTTGCATCATGTTTCCCATAGCACTACCACTATGAATTATTGCACTGTAACTTAATTGCTAAGAAGTAAGCAATTGAAGGGAATCACCCAAAATCCTAAAAAACAAGTCATTCTGGCTACATCTCGATACTAAATCACGCTCTTTTTCTAAACTTCACTAAACCTCTGAAGCTTTGTGCTTTTTTTTCTCTGTACTGCCCCTCTACATTGTTGAAGTCCCATCAACCTCTGTGTTGTTGCTTCCACATTGTTGTTGCCTCTGCACTGCATTGCTCCAGTCTTGAACGTCCTCACTACCATCGTACCTCCATAATCCTCTGCACCAATTGACTCATGTCATCCTTCTACTGTCATTCAGGGCTCTCGTAGCTCATATGTGATCCAAGATTTTGGGCACCTCAAGGATCCTACCCCAACCACTATCTATAGCTCAATCTACAGATCTATGTCACCCCACCTCTTCTCTTGAGGCACATGAGCACTCATATCCACATCATAATCATTTCCATAATCCCCCTTGGCTGATCAGGAGCTCAGTGTTTAGCTAAAAAATGAAAGTGCTCAGAAATGATTCATACCTAAATTACTGGATGTAGCTCGTCACCAGGATTCCAACGCAACTTGTTTCATAAAATCTGAGTTCGTATGAGTGAGTTATGGTATGTTGTTCGTTTTCCCAAATAGATAAAACTTGTGCAGAACAATGACAGCCATGGCAAGGTTGGAATCCAGATACATTACATATTGCAAGCTCAAGGTTGGTCACATATTTATTTAAAACAAAGGTTGGGACTAATGGTCGAAACCATAGTTGAATGACAATACAACGTATATCTACGAAATATTTCATTAACCCAAAGTATTAAACCTTGGTCCAAAGCATCGGCACATTCAACCATATCACATCGAAAGTTTAGGAGCGGAGGACATAAGGCAACAACAAATGATTTGCGATTTGCGATTGCACGGTAAGTGATGTGGCGATAAGGTGGGTCCTACCAATCACATCGGGGGTTTTTAGGAGCGGGTAAAAAAAATCTTTAACAAGGTGGCGGAATTGTCATGATGCGATATATCACATCAGGGTATCGCAATTGCAAGACAGAGCAGGTAACATAGAATGTTTTATAGCAGGGCTTCGATCTACAATCTGTGATGATATATGATCCACGATCTACGATAATTGACTGCGTTGCGATGCGATTTGCGGAGGTTTAAATGCGGTGAAGCCAAGTTTTAATGTGATAATACATGGGTTTTATTACGATAATCCAAAGTTTAACGATAAGTGTGGGTTAGCACTAAACGTGCTAAACCCCACTTAAACATCACTTATCTTAACATTAATCACATACTTATCTTGGCAGTGCCTTTGGCAGACGCGCCAGATTCGACGAACTTCCACATTTAGTGGAGTTAGCTAGCTAGATTCCAGATTTAGTTGAGAAATAGTAGGAGAATTTTTTTTTGCTATAACTTTGGAAATTTTAGACCAAAATGGGCTCAGGAAGAGTCAATTCTGAGTAGATTTTGATGTTTTGGAGCCATTGAAGCAAGTTGCAGAGGCAACAGGAGACTGTAAACAATACTTTTGCACAATTGAAGCTAATACAAAGGTCCACACTATGAATCTATACCAAGGAGATGCAGCCCAGGAGGGGTGAACTCCTTCATCAAAAACTTCTATATTTGTCTCTGTTATTTGTGCCTGTTGTGTTTTATTATGCTGTTGTTCAGCATTGAGTTTTCATGCTTTTAATTTCATGAAATACACTTAATCTCACCAATTTCAATGAATTGTAAATCATAAATACATGTATAAACCCTTGTATGATAAGAAAACCAAAGCACATTCATGTTAATTCTGAAACTAATATTAGCATATCAATTTCAAATCAAGTTGGTATCAGAGCACAAGGTTGCTAAAGGTTTATTGCTTTCTTTGCTTGAGATTGTGTAAGAAGGATTTTAATAGTTGCAATTTTGTGATGCTTATAAGTTTGAAGATGCAGAGAGGAGAAGGGAAGATATTGGTTGTTAGTCTTGAGATTAGGAAAAGGAGAAAGAGAGCTAAGAAAGCATCATCTTCACCCAAATTTCCACTCAAAGCAGCACTTGAAGCACCTCAAGTTCCATCTCCAGCAGTTGAGATTGAAGAGGTAAAAATTGCACAAGAAGCTGAAGTGATTGAGAAGGTACAAGTGTTAGAGGTTGAGCTTGAATCCTTATCCATTATGTCAGGAGTTGAAGAGACTCATGGAAATTTAGAAGAAGAGTATGTTAAGAGAGACTTCAAAGACATACAAATAATGGTTAAAATTATGTTTGATGCATTCACTGCAGAGAGAGAAGGAGAAGGCCTCCACATGGAGAAGGATCTTCAGATGGTGAGAAGGATGAAGAGAAGAGTTCAAAAGGTAGTGGAGGAAATCCACCTCCATCTCCACCATCCTCATCCTCACCATCTTCACCAACATCTTCATCTACCACATCCACCACAAAAACCACCCGCACTCATTCAAAAATCTCAAAAGGAAAAACTCCATTACTCAAGTTGGACATCAAGTTTGAACTTCCCATGTATAATGGTGAGGTAAATGCAGAGAAGTTAGACAATTGGATCCTTCAATTGGAAGTATATTTCAGAATTCAGGATCTACAAGAGGATGACATAAAGATCTAGTTAGCTTCATTAAGGCTAGAAGGAGCAGCACTAGTTTGGCGGGAGGAAAATACTTAAGAGGAAATGTGAATTAATAGTAAGGTATCCATTTCTTGGGTTGAATTCATTTCTTCCATTAAAAGACAATTTTATCCATTATCCTATATGCAAAAAGCAATACTAAGTTGGCAAAAATTTAGGCAACTCAAAGGCCAAACTATTCAAGAGTATACACAACAGTTTAGAAAGAGGGCTTTATTGTTAGGAGTAAACTTGAATTCACAAGAAACACTCTTGAAATATATTGGATGTTTACATTACTACTTGAAACATACCATCCTTATTTTTAACCCAAACAACTTAGATGAAGTGTGTGTGCAAGCCACGCATCTTGAAGCAAGGGGAAAGAACATTCAAGAAGAGGGTAGTAAGAAGAATTCATTCAAGGGTAAGGGAAAAGAGAAGGGAGGAAAGTGGAAGGGAAAGAAGAATGCAAGCATCAAGAAAGAAGGGGAGAAAACTAAATGCAAACATTGTTCCAAAGAGGGGCATGATGAAGCCCACTGTTGTAAACTACACCCCAAACTAATGCCAAAGAAACCAAATAAAAAAGGGAAACAAAAGATGGCTTCCACCACACAACAAGATCTTGGATTTGATTCAGGATATGAGACCAAGATAGTATCCATGGTTAACAAAGGAAAGGAAGTCATAACAAGTGCTAGTTCCTCAAATAGTCACAAAAACACTCCAAATGAAGACACAAGGATATAATTGTTCCATGTTAGAGTGATTTCAAATAATACAAATATTGATGATTGTTTGATAGTGGGTCACAAGAAAACTCGATTTCAGAAGACTTAGTCAAAAAGATTAACCTTGAAACAATACCACATCATAAACCATACCCTTTGGGTTGGATAGTTAAGAATGCCAATTTACAGGTTACAAGGACATGCATATTTAGATTTGCTATTACGACAAAGTTTGTTGATGAAGTCGAGTTAGATGCGGTTCCACTTGACATTTCCGAGATTATCTTGGGAATTCCATATTTTTATGATAGGAAAGCAGTGTTTTATCTCCATGAGAACAAATATCATTTTATTAAGGATGGAGTGGAGTATATTGTGAGAGCTCATTGCAAGAAACTAAATATTTCTTTAGTTAATGTAGGGTAAATGAAGAGGCTAGTTAATGCAAGTAAAAATTGTGTACTTCTCATGATCAAGAAAAAGGATGATGTTGACTATGAATCTTTTGAAGGATGTGATGAAAAATTGAAATCTGATTTGTTTGATGTGGTAAGTCAGCATGATGAGATGTTTCAAGAACCAAATGGGTTACCGCCCAAGATGGGAATTCAACATGAGATTCAGTTGCAGCAGGATGTTCCACTTCCATACATTGGTATGTATCGCATGTCAATTATGGAGAGTTTGGAAATCAAGAATAAAATTCAAGAATTTCTGAAAAAAAGTATAATATGACCATCTACTTGACCATGTGGTTCACCAATTGTTTGGTACCAAAGAAGGACGAGACTTGGCGCATGTGCGTCGATTTCCGTGCACTGAATAAAATCACGGTAAAGAATTGCTACCCACTCCCACGCATTGATGATTTGCTAGATCAGTTAAAGTATGCAAGATATTTCACTAAGTTAAACGTGCGAAGTGGTTATCATCAAGTTAGAATCGCTGAAGAGGACATTTGGAAAATTGCTTTTAAAACTAGACAAGGATTGTTTGAGTGGTTAGTTATGCCATTTGGTCTAACAAATGCTCCAACTACTTTCATCAGAGTCATGAATGATGTACTTAGACCATTTCTAGAAAAATTAGTCATTCTTTACTTATATGGCATACTTATATTCAACAAATCAAGAGAATAACATGTCATGCATGTGAATAAGGTACTTGATGTCTTGAAAAAAGAGCAATTGTTTTTAAAGATGTTGAAGTGCGATTTTGGTAAGACTTCTTTAGTATATTTGGGACACATTGTTGAAGGAGGTGAGTTGAAGATAGAACCTTCCAAAGTAGAGGTCCTTTTGAATTGGCCCAAGCCCAATACAGTTACAAAGGTAAGAAGCTTTCTTGGGGCAGCACAACATTGGAGGAAATTCATTGCTAATTTTTCTTCCATTGCAGCTCTATTACATGCATTGACAAGTGTCAAGAAAGTCTTCCATTGGAGAGATGTACAACAAAAAGCATTTGATTCTTTAAAGCAAAAGATAATTTTAGCGCCAGTTTTAGCACTTTTGGATCTTAGACAACCATTTGAGATCCAAATAGATGAAAGTGATTATGCCATGGGAGAAACGCTCATGCAACATGGTAAGCCTATTTCATTTCATTATAAAAAATTTAATGGAGTTGTGACTAACTATCCCACCTATGATAAAGAGTTATATGCATTGGTACAAAGTGTAAAGAAATGGAAACACTATTTTATGGGGAAAGACACCATTATCCATACCGACCATCAGCCATTGCATTACTTACAATCAGAGTCAAAGTTGTAGCAATCAAGACATTTCAGATGGATGGGATTTATACAATAATTTCATTTGGTTATCAGGTACAAAAAGGGAATCTACAATAAGGTAGTTGATATGCTCTCTAGGCCTATTTTAAATTCATCTATTATAATCAAGCACAATTCAATTATGCATGAGTGTTACATTGAACAATATGCATATGATAGTGAATTTCAAGATGTGTATGAAATCTTGAGTCAAGGAAACCAAAATGAAGTGTTATATTATCATGTGCATAACAGTTTGTTTTATCACTTGGAAAAGTTATTTATACCATAGGGAGAAAGAAACAATATCGTAAGATAGGCGCACACATCATTGATTGTTGGGCATTTTGGTGTAGGCAAGACAATAGCGAATCTCCAAAGGTATTGTTATTGTCTACGCATGATTCATCATGTATCTCGTTTTATTAGAGGATGTTCTTTATGTGCAACAAGTAAGCCTAGAAATAGGGAACTTGGATTGTACACTCCACTTCTGGTTCCTTCGCATCCTTGGGAGAGTATCTCAATGGATTTTGTAGGTTGTCTTTCTATGTCAAGGAAAGTTCATTATTACTTGTATGTTGTGGTAGATAGGTTAAACAAAATGTATCTTTTGATGCCATGTAAGAAAACAATTACAACTGAAAAAACCACTAATATTTTCTTTCAAAATGTAGGGGTTCATTTTGGTCTTCCTACTTCTGTTGTAGGTGATCAGGATTCTCGGTTTGTTGGGAACTTTTGGTCAAAATTATGGGACATGATGGACACAAAGTTGAAGAAGAGTACAACATTTCATCCACAAACAAATCATCTAACCGAGGTAGTAAAAAAGACATTTATTCATCTTCTTAGAGTTTATTGCAGCAAGCATCCCAAGTTGTGGGATGAACAGTTGCATTACATTCATCATGCATACAACAGGGCAAAGCATTATTTCAAAAATACATCACCATTTGAGGCATGTTATGGTTATTTTCCAAGATCGCCTTTGGAATTCATCTTTGAGAAAGATGTCGCTATAGATGGTCATAGTGACATAGATAAGGCAAGAAATTTCATTTAGAAAATTCAGTTGATACGTCACACAATCCAAGATCAACTTGAAAGAGTCAAAGAAGCTATAAGGCAAGGCATGAAAAACATCGTGTTTATCACAAATTACAGGTTGTAGATGAAGATTGGTTGTATATCAGCAAAGAAATGTTGCAAGGGGAAGGTAAAAATCTCAAGCCAATCCATTATGGTCCATTTGAAATTCTGGAAAATATTGGTACTAATGCTTTTAAGCTAGATTTGCCTCCTTATATGCAAATATATTTTGTCGTTAATGTCGATCATTTGAGATTGTTTGAGCCTCCTTTTATTGATGATCAAGGAGAGCATGTTCAGTTGCCCTCAATATATGATTTCTCTCCAAAATATCTGGATGAACTTCAGCAAGGTCTCATACTTGACAAAAGAATTAGAATTAGGAATTTGGCTTATGTGATCCATAAAATGTGTATAAAAAATTTCAGTGAAAATCACATGTAAGAAAATTTTGTCAACGTGTTGAACCAGCCAGTGTGGTTCATCATTAGGACAAGATGAGAAATATGATCACAAAAAAGTATTAATATTAATTATATTCAAATATATATATATATATATATATATATATATATATATATATATATAATAAGATAAATTTAATTTAATTTCTTATTCTAGTCAAACTAGTCGTTATTTTACAACGGCTAGTTGGAGATTTCCTTATCTATTTAAACTGGTTCCTTGATCAGATTTCTCATCTTGTCCTAATGATGAACCACACTGGCTGGTTTGAAACGCATTGACAAAATTTCTTACATGTGATTTTCACTGAAAAGAATCAGAACTTCAAGAAGAGGGAATGTCGGATACCTTAGAGTGGGACTCAAGGGACAAAATCCTTCAAAGGCCAAATGGATAGAGAGTGAAAGGGTGAGGGAGCTATACCCACACCTGTTGAACAATTGGTAGTATCTTTTGGGGTCCAAAAGGCTTCTAGTGGGGAGGAATGATCAGGAGCTCAATATTTAGCTAAAAAATGAAAGTGATCGGAAATGCTTCAGACCCAAATGACTGGGTAGATCCCTTCACCAGGATTCCAATGCAGGTTGTTTCATCCAAAGATGAGTTCGTATGAGTGAGTTATGGTCTGTTGTTCATTTTCCCAAACAGATAAAAATTGTGCAGAACAGTGACACCCATGGCAAAGTTGGAATGCACATACATTACATATTGCAAGGTCAAGGTTGGTCGCATATTCATTTAAAACAAAGGTTAGGACTAATGGTTGAAACCATAGTCGAATAACAATACAACATATATCTGCGACATATCATTAACCCAAAGTATTGAACCTTGGTCCAAAGCATCGGTGCATTCAACCATCTCGCATCGGTCGTTTAGGAGCATAGGAAATAAGGCAACAACAAATGATTTGTGATTTGCGATTTCATGGTAAGTGACGTGGCGATAAGGTGGGTCCTACCAATCGCATCAGGGGTTTTTAGGAGCAGGCAACATAAAGCCTTAACAAGGTGGCGGAATTGCGATGTGATATATCACATCAGAGTATCGCATTCGTAAGATGGAGAAGGCAACATATAATTTTTTATATTGGGGCTGCGATCTTCGATCCGTGATCTGCGATAAGTGACTGCTTTGTGATGCGATCTGCAGAGGTTTAAATGCGATTAAGCCAAGTTTTAATGCAATAATACGTGGGTTTTATTATGATAATCCAAATTTTAATGATAAGTGTGGGTTAGCGCTAATTGTGCTTAACCCTACTTAAACACCACTTATCTTAAAATTAATCAAATACTTATCTTGGCAGTGCCCTTGGTGAACCCACCAGATTCGGTGGACTTCCACATTTAGTGGAGTTAGCTAGTCGGATTCCAGATTTAGTGGAGAAATATTAGGAGAATTTGTTTTTGCCATAAATTTGGAAATTTTGGAGCAAAATGGGCTCAGGAAGAGTCATGCTGAGTATATTTTGATGTTTTGGAGCCATTTGGAGTAGGTTGCAGAGGCAACAGGGGACTGTAAACAACACTTTTGCAAAATTGAAGCTAATACAAAGGCCCACTCTATGAATCTGGACCAATGAGATGTAGCCCAGGAGGGGTGAACTTCTTTATCAAAAACTTGTGTATTTGTGTATTTTATTTGTGCTTGTTGTGTTTTATTATGTTGTTATTCAACATTGAGTTTCCATTCTTTTAAGTTCATGAAATACACTTAATCTCACCAAGTTCAATGAATTGTCAATCATAAACATATGTATAAACCCTTGTATGATAAGCAAACCAAAGCACTTTCATTTTAATTCTAAAACTAATATTAGCACATCATTAACTAACAATCAATTTCAGATCATTGGTTGTTGCAACCTTAGAATCTGAATCTTCCTTGCATTTCTTCTTCAAAGGAAAAGTATTGGTGAAATGTCCCAATTCGCCACATATGAAGCATCAGACCTTTGAGAGGTATTTCTTCTTCTACCCTTGTTGTTTCCACTGTCCCTTAGATGCAAGAGCCACATCTTCCTCCTCCTCCTTGATCTTGGCTCCTCTACTGTTGTTGCCCATCTTGGAAATTATCCTGATCTCCTCTTAACAAAGATTTGGCCACATGTCCTCCTAGTTTGGAAGTTGTGATCTGCCCAAAATTATTTGGAAAAAGGTCTCCCAATCATTGGTGACTACATTCAAGACAGTCCTCGCCATGAGACCCTCATCAAGAGTTGTCCCCATAACAACTAGATGATCTCGAATTTCCTTTAATATAATTAGGAAGGGATCAATTTCCTCTCCTTTGTGCATCTGAAATAGTTGCAGTTGATTCTCGAGAAGCCTCTTCCTTTGGACGGAGGTGACTTGATACAACTTGGTCAGAATTGTCCACATCTCATTTTCCACGTTCTTTTCGGCAATATGTGGGACCACATGATCCTTCACCCCATCCATAATCAAGCGCTTAGCCCGTGCTTGATTTTCCTCATACTTCTTTAATGGATCAACATTGACCGAAACAGCTGCAACCCTCTCAGCATGATGTTTGATACAATATTTTTCAAGGAATAATAGGATTTTGGCTTTCTAGATGATGAATTTAGATGCTCCATCTAACTTGTCTTGATCTCTTAATCCATGAGAGGACATCTTTGCTCAAAATGTCAAACTGAATGCTCTTCTCCCTTATTTTGTTGCTACTCTCAGCAAGAGACCGGATCTGGGTTTCTTGAAGATAAAAACCCTTTATAGAATACACTCCCTCTGACAAGTGATTTCCCTCCCTGAAATCCTCCGTAAATTTTGTCGAATCAGCCCTCTCCAATCACTCTGTTGATAAGATCTCAGAATTCTTGGCTAGAAATTCTGCTGGGGAATTGTTTCCCCTTACCTTGTCAACCCTTCTAGACATTGTTGTGCACCGATAGAAACAATGCCCCACCATAAAATTCAAAGAAAAAAACTACACCTCCAACCATATAAACTGGCGCAACATCACCCCCTATTGGATTGTGTCACCTTCTTGGGCCTGCGTTAGCTCTGTGTGAGCTATACAGGCTCTGTGTCACCCTTCTGGGCCTGAGTCAGCCTCTGCGTCAACTCTGTGTGAGCTAGATAGGCTCTGCATCACCCTTTTGGGTCTGCGTCAACCTCTGTGTCATCTATGTTTGATCTAGACAGGCTTTTTGTCACCCTTCTGGGCTTGCATTTCCCCTTTGGTGTTGCACTACCTCTTCCTAGATCTGTGTTGTCTCAGCTGCCTTCCTGTAGCAAAAAATTCGTCACTTTTTTGATGGCTTAAGCTCCCCCTGATCTGCAATAGCTCTAATACTGTTAGGTCCCCATATTACTAGTATAGTCCCTTATTTTTATTAGTATAGCCCCCTTATTTTTATTTTTTTTCCCCTGTAACCCCCATATTGTTATTATTGTTCCCTTACATTATTATTATTAGGTCGGCTAGGATTATATTGTGACCCCATGGACCCCTATATATAGAAGGAGGTTTTTTCATTTGTATCATCCAATATTTTTTCATTTATGTAATGTATGGGAGGTTTCCCCCTCAAAGTGGCTGATTTATAAGGTGTTGATCTCTCTTGTCTTCTATTTTTGGAGTTGGTTTCATAACATTTGGTATCAGAGCTTTGGATTCTAGGGTTTCGTTGCTCCAAACAGGTCATCGTGGAATTTTCACTATAAATTTTTTCTACGAAGGTTCAGAAGATAAAAATATTATAGCTTGAAGCAGAAATCCTGAGGAACATCGTGGAAAATTTTCAGATCTTTGTTCGCAATATTTTCGGAGATATGATCTGTGGAAGTTAGGGATTTTTGTAGGCTCCTAAATTTAACCTAAATAGGTCATTGTGGAATTTTCGCAGTAACGTTTTTTCTACCAGGGATTAGAAGCTGAAATTTTTACAGAGCGAAGCCAAAATCATGAGGAATGTCATGAAAACATTTCATAGCTTTATTCACAATATTTTTAGAGATATAATCTATGGAAGTTAGTGTTGTTTCAGGCTTCCAAATTTCATCTCAAATAGGTGACCCTGGGAAAATCGTCATAACTCTCACTCTGAGCATCAGATTGGAATTTGTAAAAAGTGGCCACAAGCACACAAAATTTAGTTTCCTTTGTATCAATTTTAGATCCGAAGGAGGAAATAGTGACACGTGGCACGTTGTACAAGTTCGCTCTACTGAACCAATCCATAATTAGGTCATTGTGGGAGATTCGGCATAAATTTTCCTTGAAGAATCCAAATCAAGTGAGACCTATGGCAATTGAAAGAAGATTTAGAGGGCTACTACAAGGCCAAATTTCAGATATTTAAGATCCAAAATCACAGAGATAATTCAGTTTCAATATCGAGCTCCTCAAAATCAATAAAAAGGTTTGTAACTTTTCTTTTTTGAATTGCATAAGTCTTGTGTGAAAAATCAGTTTGAATTGATTCCAAGGGCATATTGTAAAATATATATCAATATTCAGTTATAAAATGCCTCCTAAAAATAATTCAACATCCATTAATCCTTTATAAGGCTCTACTATGACTCATGAAGACGAAGAATTGCAACATGACATATCAAAATTACGAGAGCAAGTGCACCAAATTTCGCTCTCGCAAAGAGCAACAAAAAATGAAATGGAAGCTTTGAAGAAAGGCATGGAAGCTAAGATGGATGGCATGGAATTTGGCATGGAAGCTAAGATGGATGACATGAAAGACAACATGAAAACCTTGAAGAATGATCTAAATGCACACATGAAAGGTTTGACAAAATTGATACAATAAATGTTTCCTAATGCCAAAAAGATAATAGAGGAAACTCATGATGAGAACAAAATAAATGTTAATCGTGATTTCATAAAATCTAATGTTGAATGGAAGAACCACCATATTCCAAAGTTGGATATGAGGAATTTTGATGGCAAAGATCCCATAACATGGATACTACAGATGGAGCAATATTTTGATCTCAATAATGTGCAAAACACACAAAAGGTACACATTGCAACTTCAAATTTAGAACAAAATACATTTGTATGGTATCGATGGCTTTGCTCCCATAAATTTTTTTTCACTTGGTCAATTTTTACGGAGGAAATGATAGCACATTATGAGGATACAAAGAGCAACACCTTCTTTAGCCAATTGATAAATCTCAAACAAAAGGGTTCAGTGGCGGAGCACATTGAGGCCTTCTAAAAATTGAATATAAGGGTAGCTGATATTCCAAAGGAACACAGGATTGATGTCTTCATAGGGACTTTAAAGGATAAAATCCAACATGAAGTTCACATTTGGGAACCTGATTCATTGGAGAAGGCATTCAGGTTGGCAAGAAAAATTGAATGTAAAATTATGGCGACAAGGAAGCCTACCACTCACATCTATAAAGATGGAAGTATTGCCACTCCTAGAATTCCACAACCTACAAGGTTAACACCACAACAATTGGAATAAAAAAGAGCAAAAGGGCTTTGCTACAGTTGTGATATAAAATACACTAAAGGTAATAAGTGTGCTGAGAAGAAATTATTTTACATAGATTGTGAAGAGGAGGAAGAAAATGAACAAGAAACTTCAAAAGAAGAGGATATACACCAGGAATCAAACCTAGAAGAAGAAGAAATGAGTCTGACCATATCGTGTAATGCATTGGAAGGAATTAATACTCCTCAAACTCTTAAGATAGAAGGACATATCAAGAAGAAAAAGGTAATAGTGTTGATTGATTCAGGTAGAACCCATAATTTTATTCATTGTAAGGTAGCCAAGGAATTGACTTGTTTCCTATACCCAACACCAAAATGTCAAGTGATGGTTACAAATGGAGGAACTATAAATTACTCTAGAAATTGCCATAATATCAAGCTAACCATGGGGGAATATGTATTGAATAGTCCAATGCTTTCCGTTCCAATGGGAGGTGTTGATGTTGTACTAGGAGTACAATGGTTACAATCTTTGGGGATGGTAGCTTTTAATTTTCAAGAACTTTTCTTGAAATTTTTTTCAGAAGGAAAGGAAATTGAATTAGGGGGTATCGCAGGGAAGCCAAGAAAGATAATAAGCTCTAATGTCATGACAAAGCTTCAAAAGAAAGAACAATGAGGCGTAATTTCACAATTATGCTCTTGAAGTTCCAACATCAAAATCATCTATTTCTCCATATCTCTAAAAAGTCTTGGACAATCATTCCAAGGTGTTTGATACTCCCAAAGGACTCCCACCTATTCGTGATCATGAACATGCTATTCATTTGATTCCAGCAAGTGTTATTGAAAACATTAGGCCTTACATATATCCTTATGTCCAAAAGAGCGAAATTGAATGTATGATTGCAAAAATGTTAGAAGCTTGTATAATTCAACCTAGTCAAAGTTCTTTCTCTGCTCCAGTAGTATTGATGCACAAGAAGGATGGATCATGGCGCATGTGTCTGGATTATAGGGAGCTCAATAAGCTCACTAGTAAAGATAAATTTCTCATTCCTGTGATTGATGAATTATTGGATGAATTACATGGCGCCATTTATTTTACCAAGTTGGATCTTCGTTCAGGATATCATCAAATTAGAATGAAGACTAAATATATTCTAAAAACGACATTTCGAACTCATGAGTGTCATTAAGAATTTGTGTTCATGCCTTAACTCATGAGGGTCATTATGAATATTTGGTCATGACTTTTGGCCTTACTCATGCACCTTCTAAATTTCAAGGGTTGATGAATTCCATTTTCAAACCCTTCCTTAGAAAATTTGTGCTAGTATTTTTTGATGACATACTAATCTACAATAGGTTTTGGAAGGATCATGTTCAACATGTTGACAAGGTGCTCAAACTATTAGAGGAGAAACAATTATTTGAAAAAACATCCAAATCTTTCTTTGGAGTACAAGAGGTGGAATATCTAGGTCATATTGTATCTCACAAGTATGTTAAGGTAGACCCTAAAAAATTAAATCCATTAAGGAATGGAAAGTCGCCACAACCATAAAGTAGTTGCGAGGATTGCTCAGGTTAACAAGGTGTTATCGCAAGTTTGTTAATAATTATGGGAGAATAACAATACCCCTAATAACATTGTTTAATAAAGATGCATTTTCATGGACTCCTGAAGCAACTAATGCCTTTTAACATCTTAAAGAGGAAATGTTCCTAGCACCGATCTTAGCTACGCCAGACTTCACAAAAACCTTTATTGTGGAATGTGATGCCTCAGGAAATGGAATTGGTACTGTGTTAATGCAAGAAGGAAGATCCGTTACTTTTGAAAGTCATCCAATCAAAGGAAATTATTTAAAGAAAGCAATTTATGAGAAGGAAATGTTGGCAATACTACATGCAATAAAGAAATGGCAACCTTACCTAATGGGAAGGCACTTCAAGGTAAAAACTGATCATGATAGTCTTAAACACTTTTTTGAACAAAGGTTATCTTCATAAGAGAAGCAAAAATGGGTCACAAAGATGTTGGGTTATGACTTTGAAATCATCTACAAAAAAGGGAAGCTAAATGTTGTTGCAGATGCACTCTCAAGAAAGGATGAAGAGGTGGAAGCATTTCTTTGTGCAATTTCTATTATCCAACCGATTGGATAACCGAAGTAAGAGATGAATGGAAGAAGGATGAAGAAGTGTGGACACTCATTCAAAAGTTGAAGCAAGATCCTAGTACATATGATACATTTAGTTGGAAAAATTATTCCTTATGGTGCAAAGATCGCTAATATTTGTAAGAATTCCCAAATAAAACAAAAGATTATTTTGGAATTGCACACTTCTCCTTTAGGAGGACACTCAAGATTTTTAAAAACTTACCACAGGGTGAAGAAAGAATTTTTTTTGGATGGCCTTAAATCTGATATTCAAAAGTTTGTGGCAGAATGTTTGGTTTTCTAGCAAAATAAAGTTGAGACAATTAAGACCTCAGGTCTTCTACAGCCTTTATCCATTCCAAGTCAAAGTTGGGAGGAGATTTCAATGGATTTTATGACAGGTTTACCTAAGTTCGAAGGAAAGAGTGTCATCATGGTGGTAGTTGATAGACTTACCAAGTATGCACACTTTTGTGCATTACCTCATCCATTTAAAGCAAGTACAGTTTCTACTGCATTTATGGAAACAATTGCTACATGGAAACCCAAAGATTATGGTAAGCGACAGAGATCCCATTTTTACTAGAAATTTTTGGACGGAATTATTTTCTTGTTTGGGTACTCAATTAGCTCATAGCTCATCTTATCATCCTTAATCTGATGGTCAAACTGAGATAGTGAACAAATGTTTGGAAGGATATCTTCATTTTTTTGTATCTGATAAACAAACACAATGGGTTAAGTGGTTACCTCAGGCGGAATAGTGGTATAACACTTCCTTCCATACTGCAGAAAAAATGACCCCATTTGTGGCACTTTATGGATATCATCCATTGTCCGTCACATCATCTTTAAGAGAAAATTCTAAGGTGCAAGCAGTGGAAGATCACATCGAGCATCAACAACAAGTTCTCCAACTCTTAAAGGATAACCTTAATTTGGCACAAAATCAAATGAAACAACAAGCAGATCAACATCGCAACGATAGAAGTTTTGATGTAGGAGACAACCATACAAACAAATGTCCCTCAAGCAAGCTAAGAAGGATAATAAATTATCGCCAAAATACTATGGTCCTTACAAGGTGTTGCAAAATATTGGTACTATGGCATACAAATTGGAGCTTCCTTCTTCTTCGCAAGTGCATCCAGTTTTCCATGTTTCATGCTTAAAGAAGGTTATAGGTGACAAACTTCCAGTTCAAACAATATTGCCAGAACTTGATGTGGAAGGAAAAATCATATTGGAACCTGAAACCATCATGGAAACAAGAAATCGGCAGCTACGAAATCGATCAATTTCAGAGTATCTCATCAAGTGGAAGAACTTACCCTTTGAAGATTCAGCATGGGAGGGTGATAATTTTATACAGAAGCATCCAAAGCTACTCAAGTGTTGAGGACAACACCTTTTTGAAGGAGAGGGGCATGTTAGGTCCCCATATTACTAGGGTAGTCCCTTATTTTTATTAGTATAGCCCCCTTGTTGTTATTGTTGTGCCCTGTAACCCCTATATTGTTATTATTGTTGCCTTACATTATTAGTGTTAGGTCGGCTAGGATTATATTGTGACCCCATGGACCCCTATATATAGAAGGAGGTTTTGTCATTTGTATCATCCAAGATTTTTTCATTTATGTAATGTATTGGAGGTTACCCCCTCGAAGTGGCTGATTTCTAAGGCATTGATCTCTCTTGTCTTCTATTTTTGGAACTGGTTTCATAAAAATACCATGTGAAAATTCTTGAATCTACTTAACATAAATTTCTACAACAGAAACCTTGTTTACTTCTTCTACTTGAGTTTTTACATTTACAAGTTATTTTCAGAAATATTCATAAAATAGCGATGTAAACACACTGCAGATATACACATACATACAGATCAAGTACTGAAGAACTAAGCACACATGAAAAAGGACACATAATATTTTTCGGAAAAATGTCCCCGGAAAAACCCAATGCAAGAAAACCGGTGCGACAGCTCTTGAGGGTTTTATTATTATGCAGAATTCTGAATACAATATAGGGTACTGGTAGTGGTTTACCCAATAGAGAAAATCCCGGAAAATGTACCTCTATCTCTAGAGACAGAAAGTATGGTTTATTTTGTTGAGGATGAAGAACCCCATAAGTGCCTACGCAGTCATTGCATCACCGTTCAGTGTGGCTGTGTCACCCCTTCTGGATCTGCTGAATACACGCCCTTTCTAGCCCACTGAAACCCCATTTCCCCCTCCTAGCATGTGTCACCTTTATGTGACTGCCTTAGCCTATGTGTTGGCTCTGCGTGAACCAGGTTGGGTCTGCATCACCCCTGTTGCGCCTACGTTGCCTTTGCATCACCCCTTCTGGACTGAGTTGCCTCTGGTATAGATCTACCTCTCTAACTATGTATTCTTGGCCTCGAATCTGAAATCCCTCTGTCGATCTTCCCCTCACTGCACTACAAGCTCACTCGAAATTTCTCAACAAACCATGCCCCAGAATTTTGACGTAGCTCAAGTGCTACCACTTTGTGTGCATTCTCCAACTGACCCCAAGCATTCCTTTAATAATTTTCATGTTGAACATTCAACGGTCGTGATCTATTCTCTAACCAATGACTAAGATTAGAAAATACTTGATCCACGTCACTTATAACATTCTCACCCACATGTTTTAATTAATTCACTTTAATTATTTAATTTCTATAAGTTAGACTTATGGTCTCCATTAAAATAATTAATTATTTGAATGACTTTCACACTGGGTGGAATTTCTCCAAACTATTTTTGGGTCTTGGATATCTCATGTGTCCTAGCCCCTCCACAAATTTTCAGAGCTAGAGTACATTCGATGCTACCAAAAAATCAACAACATAGGCATAGTACAAATATATAATCTCAATTAATATCCACATGATACTGACCTCATAGATCTTCTAGGACTACTATTCCCACTTAATTCCTCATGAAACCAAGAACCTCTTCATTCCATTCACCTACATAAGCGATCATTCATCGACAAGAATGATTCCTGATGACCCTGTCAGGAAATGACACACATACATATATACACATATAAACATCAACGTAAAACAATCATGATCCCTGATGACCCTATTAGACAATGGCATACATACATACATGTATACATATATAGACATCAACATAATCATGATCACAAAATAATTACCAAATATCAAAAGGTTAATGTTAAGAGAACTCCCTTTATCCGTGCACAACATGCACAACATCGAGAACAACAGTTCCCAACATAACCAAGGCATTTGATGCCTAAACCCCATTCACTGTACCTTTCTTTTTACCTTTCTCATAATTTTCTTTCCATCGTCCATTATCCCAATGGACCTAACCAATCCAATCGATTGTCATATTATTGCATTCCACTGCCTTTTAATCATGCACCAACTTCATCTGGGTCATACATTACTTGTCGATTTTTATCGAGGTCTCCCCGAGCTCCATCAACTTCCCACTTTCCTCAACCAATTCCCTAGACCCTAAAAAATTAAAAGGAAATAACAATGAACAAAAAAGAAGAAAACCATGAAAAAACAATAGCAATACGACACTGCAAAAAAAGTGGTATGGCCAT
The DNA here is from genome assembly GCA_034641835.2 of Pinus albicaulis. NCBI lineage: Eukaryota > Viridiplantae > Streptophyta > Pinopsida > Pinales > Pinaceae > Pinus > Pinus albicaulis. Next base: position 686,034,106 of record CM076570.1, read on the forward strand.
ACACTAGACATAAACAAAACTACAAATCAGGTGCAAACAAATCACAAAATACCGAACACACAAATTTCCCAACAAACACCATGACTCAATCCCCGTGGGTTCCCAATTCTTCCAATGGAAAGCTCACCCAGAGCCTTCTTTAAGATTTCATGGAATTACATTTTTCCATGCAATCCCTACTTCATATTTCCATAACCACACAATTGTCAGTGTGTAATTAAATATAACAATATACTGGTTACCTTTCCTTGTTATGCCAAGCATGTTTCCTTGCAACTGAACACATCCATGCAATCTCTCAAGGGACTCCAATTCCCTTGACGGGTCCAACTATAACTAGAAACTAGCTAGTATACATGTTAAATACATGTTCACGAATATAGTACATATCCACATAATGTCAGACAAAATCAAGGTTAAGAAGACTTCATGTATTCATGCAAAGCACTCATTCGTTCAAAACTACGATTTCCAAACATAGTCAAAGGAATTCTCACCTGATTCCTTTCTTTCACCTTTTACCTTGCTGAAATTGAGTCTTGTGATACTTTTTCACATCACCCAACTGTTAGTTATATAAACAAATCAATTATTACCAAGCATGTTTCCATGAAACTGTTCACACGTGTCAGCGACATGTTCCAAAGATCAAGAAAACAAATATATTAATTTGAAATCAACATTTACCAAAGCTAATAAACATATAATAATCAAAAATCAACTCACAGTCGTATTCATAATACTAAAAATAACAAACAGTTGCACTCAAGTACATATCAACTATTCTCAACACATATGTGTTAGTCCATCCATCTAAAAACAAGATCATTCCTCCATGCAATCTTATGGATACAAACTCATATCATGGAACTAATAAAACATTAAAACAATAGATAAATGACATAATAGACACCAAACACTCAAACACCAAATAGAATACATAATCAAACATTCAAGCACCAAGTAGACGATATAAGCAAATTCATACCTCAATATATCTCAGGGGAGGTTATCTTGTCTGCACAATTAATCGATATTAGCATGATATAACTTAACAACATATCAACTCAAACATAAATAAGATCATGATGTCCATAATAGTAACTAACTAACATGTTCAGATCATAAACTCATACAATTTCCATTCATGCATCACAATCACATATGCACAAACAGTCTAGATTAGTACAACACAATATCACAAATATGTCAAATCATACATGAATGTCATAAGCAGAATCGTCTGCATAGACCAATCCATATTAGCATGATACATATAACATCAAGATCTTAAATACACTGACCATAATCATCATGTGTATGACCGCAATGCATATAACAACAAGTTACTACCATTCATTACTATCCGATGAATGTGCATAAGAACACGCTAAAAAACTAGCATCTATCATGCACGTAACCATAAAATCAATAGAAATATAGGCATGTAAATAACCATAATGCATACAACAATCGTTAACCTACATACTTGCATACCCAACATAAAAACCCGTAGGACGATCTTCTCTTACCTCGAGGTCTAGTGTTGCAACATTGCTTTGATAATATACATCTCCTACTATATCTTAGCCAACACATCAACATCATAACATAGAAACAACATCATGATGACAAAAACTACATAATGACCACCATGATGCATTCCTGACCTACCATGCATACATAACCATAACCATGACAATGCATGCATAACAATATATAGACATTAACACACATAACAAATGCATATAAAATCGAAATGCATTCATGACAAACACATCCCAACAACAACATCATCAAATTATACATGAAAAAACAGATGTAAAAATGACCATCACCATTCATACATAAAAAGCACATATACAACCTATATGCATCCAAGACAAACACATTCCACCTATCCAGTCCAAGAGTTGAGCCATGCTTTGATACTAACCTGTAGTACCCTCCTCCCACATTTACCCAAGCTAACCGGCCCACTAGGGTAAACATGTGATGAGAGGCTACTATGATGTGATTCAAATTCACATATAAAATTAAGAAAGTGGAACCGACAAAACAAAACCAATTTGACCTTCCTCGAGAGCTACAGACCCTTCAGGAGGAAACCAACCCTTATAGGTGCTTAACCCCTCAGATAACTTTTCATTTTACTAATTGCTCCCATGACATACCATGCATGCGACTGAGGCCTTCCAGTCGCTCACACAATAAGTAATGCTAGCGACTATGGCCTTTTTAGGAAGTTCTAAGCTAGCGACCCCAGATTCTGAGTCACTTTTTCAGGGCTAGGTCTCAAGCTATTGCCCATAACTTCATGAAAGTTCCAAAAACGAATAATAAAAATGGAATAATTCTACTAATGCAATCATTGTTACAAGTACTTGATGTGATCCCTTCTATCCATGACTTGCATTTCGTCAAACATATCAGAAATATGTAATTTATAGGTCATAACAACAAATATGAGCATATGGGTCTCATACTTATCTGAGATTCATAAGGAAGCATTGATGCCTTATCAAAATAGCTGCATTAACATATATTAGGTCAATATTCATTGTTCATTCATTTTTTAATCAAAACATGATAAGAGCCATGCATCATGTTTGTCATAAACCATGCTTATAACCAGCATATAAACCAATAGAAATAACAAGGACATAACAACCATAAGAATAACATATGAATGAGTACATTTACACATGAAATACCAAGGATAAGGAGCTCTTATTAATGAATGCATAAGCCAACCAAGTCATGGACTTCCACGAACTACCCAATCATATATTAGGCTGAACCAAATATTTCTTTTAGCCAATCACCCCTGTGCCATATTCCAAGCATGAATGTGGGACTCACAACAAATCCAACCAGGTTTCCTCAGGCTTTACTGCAATCCACCAAGGGATTCCTAGGCCCGAACAATAAACACACAATACTAGGATTTACCTCAATCCCACCATATACCGATCCAGGGATCACTAGGCCTACACAAGCATGGATGCCTCCGAATCTCTCCACCTACACCGTGAGGAATTTTCCTATCTCCTAGTCTATAGGCTTTACCGTATATCCCGCCATTCACCACTTGAGGATTCCTAGGCCTAATCGAGACTCCACCCTCTAAGATTTATTGTATATCCCACCATTCACCGGTTGAGGATTCTTAAGCCTGATCGAGGGAAAACACCTCTAGGCTTTACCGTATATCCCTCCATTCACCGGTCGAGGATTCCTATGCCCGTCGAGGTACACAAAATCCATGCTTACTGTAATCCCACCACATAGTGGTCCAAGAATCACTAGGCATTGTGTTCTTTGGAGACCACCCCACTCAATTTTGAACCATCCAAAAATCCAACTTAACCAAGTAAAAGAGAACCCATCACACCATGGCTATCCAGAAATGGCAAGGCAAGACTGAAAATCATTTTCACACCTGAAAATACCCATACCAATGACAGCAAGAGAACCAGATACACATGCATGTACCATTCATGCCAAAACTAGCAATGAAATCACACATGCAACTTGATACTTGCAAGTAATATCGTTGTAGCTGCTTGATCTTGCTCTTCCTTGCTTGATTTTTTCTTCCATTTTCCTTCTTTATCCTTTCTTTACTTTTCCTTGATCCAATGCTAGAGTGCTCCAAGAATGCTCTAAGTGTCCAAGAGTATGAGAGAGAGAGAGAGAGCTCCAAAACTGAACTGATAAAATCTACCAATTGATCCTCATAAGCCTTTTATTCAATGAGGATACTAATTTCTTCAAATCTCCATAATTTTCCTTCATTTTCCTCCTCACATGCAACTTGTGACCTTTCACCTTCCTTTTCTCCTATTTTCCATTGTTTTCATAAATAAAATGCCAATTAATGCCTCTTACACTTTCAAATCCTTTTCCATTTCTTTTTTCAATTTCCTTTAGCCATAATAAACCAAATGAACACCCACACTAGGATGTTTTTCCCAACATTCAAATTGGAATATGTGTCCCATGACCTTGGTCTTATTTTTCCTTTATTGACTTTATTACATATATTTTTGACTAGGGATGTTACAATGATTTTTATTGTCTTAATTTATTTTGAATTCTACTTAATATTTATTAGTTGGCTAGTTTATGAACATATCTAACTAGTTACAAGTATTGATATATTTCCTTGATTGCTTTAATGCAAAGCTACTAATTTCTTTGTCGTTAGTTGTTTGCTTAAAGGTGGAACTATTTAACTCTTGCTTTATTTAGGATTAGAATCAATGGAAGCTAGTATTTGTTCATTTAATGCTACATAAAATTAATAATATTACAACTCATTTGAATCTTTCATGACATTGAATAAATTAAATTAAGTTAAAGATAACAAAACTAAAAAATAAACCCTAGTCCCAATGTGCACATAGATAATTAAACCCTAACCCTTCTTAATTTTTTGGATATTTTCAACTAACACCCATAAAGTATGAAAAATTTAATAACTATTGTATGAACATCAATATAAAAGGATAGTAATTGCTTTAATATAAACCCATCTTCTCTTTTAGAAAAAGAAGCCCTTCTTCTCCAAAAACTAAAACCCTAACCTAACAAAAGATAAGCATACATTTCTTTTACTATTCTCACCCCAATAATTGTTCATTATGCATTTATTTCTTGTTTTCTTTTCATTTTCATAATGAGAAATTCACATTTAGTATCTATTTGAAAAAAACGAGACGAAGAAGTAAGGAGCTATCTATTTAATTCAACATTATGAAAAGTGTATACATGCATAGAGCCATGGATTGCAATGTTTCAGTTAGTATTGAACTCATTTATATCATGTGCCATCAAATCCCATACCCCACAACCTACACATTCAATAATTAGAAATTAAACCCTATATAGTCCAAAAGAAGAGAATACCCTAAACCCTTTTCCTTATAGGTTATCATAAGCCCAAATCCATATCTCCAAGGGTGACTAGAAGGAAGATTTTCCCTATCGAGCCATCAACCTTCAATAAACATAAAGGATAAGCCTTACATTACTCAAGAAATAAAAATCTCATGAGTAAAGAAAAATGGATGGGTTGTTACCTTTGTATCTAGATCAACCTTAAACCCTGTCAATCACCCAACCCTCCCAACCCTTGTTTTATAGAATTTGTGCCCCAACCATGTCTTGAACCTTGGTCTTGAATCACAAAAAACCTCCTACTGATACACTTTTCAAGTCTTAATATGCATTGGCCGGTCCCAAACCCTCTGGAAACCTCAATCGATATGGACCATAGAACCTTTGGCCTCCTTCCATTATGCTATGGAAAATAACGCAAACTGTACAAATATCAAGCGATTTTGAATTGGTATGCTTATATATATTACTTTTTCAATGGTTTAAAATTCCTTCTTATAAGGGGTTTGCAATGTGTATACATACTCTCTAGTTTACCTAAGAAATCAAATAAAAATTTGATTTTTTCAAATCTTGCTCCAAAAGTTTCAGAAATTGGTCTAAATTTTTCTACCCACTTTTATCTCCTTGGAAAATTAGTAAAAAAAAAAAAAAAATCTTTCTTGGTCCAAGAAAGAGCTCTAATACCAAATGTTATGTACTCCAGAGATATGAAATAAATTAGACTCTTAATAGAAGAAATCCATGCAATAGAGAACAAAAGAAACAAGCACATAAATATTAAAGAAAACCCTTGAAGTAGGGTAACACCATATATTATTCTTTATGGTACGAATTAACTCCTCAAACAATGTTTTCTTGATAAAAGTACAATATTATTCACCATGCTCTATTACATTGCATACATTTCTTTATATTGTACCATATATCATCCAAGAACATTTGAGAGAAGGATCTTTCTAGTGGATGGAACCTTTTAGTAAGCCTCCTTACATTGATCGCTTTCATATTACTACATGGGCCTTATTTACTAGAAATGGTCTCCATACCTAATAATACACAACTGTTATTATTCCCTTTGGCCCACCTCCCTAGTTAACCCCTAGGTATACTCTAGACACATATGTGGGTCCATATATTGACCTAGTTAACAAATGTGTGGGGGGATGTGTTGTGGAATTTAACTAAACTACAATTTTTTTTCAATATCTCACAAAGTTAATGTACAAACAGTAGCCTATTTCCCATCATCCTTGGGCTTTCATACCTCTATTAAACATAGGAAATATGTCTAAAGATCACAAAGAAAGGTTATGCGGAGCCAAAGGAAAATATAGGTTGTGCATATCATAAATCATGGATATATGTTCATTCAATTGATAAAATCCCTGACCCATGCATAAATTGAGAGTTAATTTCAACCATTGATCATCTTGAGATCAATGACTCTCCAGCTTGGACGAAAGGTTAAACATTTTGATTTGGATTTTTCATAAAAGTACTATTTTAATATTTTTATAATTTCTAGATTTTTGGCTTAGATGTTATGTTTCAAGGTTTTGACATCCAGATTTCTAACAATTATCTAGATACGAACATCTAGAACTTTCATAAAGTTTCTCTTAACTTTTTTAGGATTTCCACTATCCGTACCAACTTAATGAGAAATTTACCAAGTTTTCATACTTTTGTAGGTTCCATCTAATCATGGTTTTACGCTGGTTTTGAAAAGAGGTGATGCAAAATCACCCTTTTTTCATTTTAGGGTAAAAATTTCAACATTTTTTAACCATGGTATTAAAAACCAGATATCATGATTACGAAAGACATGAAAAACCATGTTGAAATGCAAAAGTGGTGATGCATCACCACTCTTTTTTTTTACATGGTTAAGATTCAAACATTTGTCAATCATGGAATTAAAGACCAAATATCATGACTATGAAAGATATGAAAAATATGTTGAAATGCAAATGTGGTGATGCAACAACACCATTTTTTTACGGATAAAATTCAAACTTTTTTCAACCATGGCATTAAAAAACCAAATACCATGACTACAAAAATGTAAAACTAAGTACTTAAAGTTTGTCTACCTTTCTGTTTTTTCTTTTTCCTTTTTCTAAAATGCCTGGTTTTTAAGTGTTTCAAATTTGTATAGCTTTTATTTTATTTTGGGGTAAAATTACCAATTAAATTACATTACAACCTCGGACCATTGGCACTATAAAAAATAAAAAACATAAAGTCTATTGTGAATCTAAAAGTGTCATTATATAATTTATGTTTAATTAATATTTTTTATTTTTTAATAATTTAACTTAGAAAATTTTGAGAAAAGAAAATTGTAAATATTGTTTTTAGGGGGTAAATCCATTTTTAAAAAATGAAAAAAAAGAAGCCTTTTATTTAATTTTTTTTTGAAAATTTCTATTAAAAAAAGAAAAATCATTAAAAAAAATGAAGTAAAAAAATGAAAAAAGAGAAAAAATCATTAAAATGTAAAATTAAAAAAAATACCTTTAAAATTTCAAAAAATACCCCAAGAAACATTCAAAATAAATAATAATAACACAAATATAAACTAACAAAACGGTTTAAAAAATAAATGAAATTATTAAAGAAATAAAAAACAATAATTAAAATAATTAGAAAGGTCATTAATATATTTTCAAAACATTATAAAATGAGAATAAAATTATAAAAATTACAAAATACAAATTAAAATTTAAATTTAAATAAAATCAAAATAAAAATTAAAAATGTCAATGGGGCATAAAATAGACAGTGATGGTGTGTATTGTTAAGTTAGTTCGTGATGTGAAGGTCACCAGTTCAAAACTCTGTGGGAAAAAATCTAGTGATGTTAAGGGTTGGTGTAGCCCATGCGAGGTATGATCCCCAAGTGATTTTGATGGCTTAGATGTCTCTAGGTCACAGTTTCTCAAACCAAAGGTTAAGCTTGTAGTCATCTATGGAGGACACAAATGACTTGACCTATATATATATATATAGTAATGTCCCTTCCATGACTATTTTGGAATACGATTTAATTAGAAAGAATAGACAGTGCTGATGCGTATTGTTAAGTCACTTCGTGATGTGAAGGTCACCAATTCAAAACTCCGTGGGAAAAAATCTAGTGATGTTAAGGGCTAGTGTGGCCCATGCGAGGTGTGATCCCCAAGTGATTTTGATGGCTTAGATGCCTCTAGGTCACAATTTCTCAAACCAAAGGTTAAGCTTGTAGTCATCTATGGAGGACACAAACAACATATATATATATATATATATATATATATATATATATATATATATATATATATATATATATATATATATATATATATATATAGATATATATATATATATATATATATATATATATATATATATATATATATATATATATATATATTGTAATGTCCCCTCCATGACTATTTTGGAACACGATTTATTTTTATGTTTTGAGGGCCAATTTTGGTGATATCCAGGCCCATTTTATTTTTCATTAGAAGACTTAGGAGTTAGTGGTTAGTTAACTTTATGTTATGCTATTTTGTTGGTGATGAATGGGGACCACCCACACATGAAATACGCACACCGTTAATAACTAGTTCGAAAAGCATGAGTGGGAACAACATATGGAGGAAATAGGCGGGAATAAGGCTCAACAAAGGTTATAAAAGGAAGTAAAATCACTTCATTTGGGGATTGGATTATCGATTTTGATCTCATTTGTTTAAGTTTCTTAGCTAGGTCACTTACTGTTTAGCATGATTTTTCCGAGCGAAGAACTCACCCATTCTTCGAGGGAATTTGAGTGCCACCCTAGATTGGTATTACATTTTCATCTGAGAGAGCTTCATCATGATATATTCAACATTTGCATTTAGTTTCCCCTGCATTGCATATTTCTGGAGGATGCAGTGGTATTCCGGGAGGATGAAATTGTATTTGTGTGTGATTGTTACTGGTTGATTTGGTGGATAAAGGTTAATTATCTTGTTAAGTTATATGAGAACCTAGGTTGATTATCTTGTTAAAATATAAGCGAACCTTAAAGGCTGAGATTTATAGAGTATCTCCAGAGCATTGTGGTAGTCACTGGGCTAGCGCAGAGGTGGAAAATTTGGGCACATTTGTGGGAGAGTGCCTCAGCCATTTGGGTCCTTGTTTGTCGGGAGAGGTAGGAAAAGTGTCGGAGGAGTTATGTAATGCATTCTCGGAGGGTTGTTGAGAATTTCAGTAATAGTTCTATAGACAATGTATTCAACAACTACTCAGGGAGCATAGGCCCTGTTGGAGTTCATTTTTGGAAGGTAAAAATTAGGCCAAACCATTTCCAGGTTTTTCTGAGTTTTTGACAAGTTTTTGACAAGGACCTTAGAAATAATTTTGCATAATTTTCTTAGCACCAGAGATGGTGTTTTTAGCCATATCTGTAGAAATTATAAAATATGCATGTATATTACCAGATTCTCCTGATCTAACAAATTAATCTTATGTTAAATACAAAATCCTTCCACTTAATTCTTTGCGGAAATTAAATCACCAATTGCAAAACACATATGAAGCAAAATCAATCGCACATAACAAGATGTTTTACTGGGAAAGATTAAAGATAAAAACTCCAACTATAATATATTATGTATATCAATGGATCATGAAACAATCTCATATATCTCATACAAATCTTAGCTCATTAGGCTCTCAGTACAATATACAATCGTCTCACACTGTTTTGCAACAATTTTCATATCTATACACCAATTTCTTGTCTCCTGGTAGCCTGCCTCCACTGCGCAATCCCTATTGAAGAAGAAATCTGAATGAATTCGAACTTACCTTGCCTTGAATTTGCAATAATCATAGGCATCTCCAATGTGTGTGTGGATGCATTGAATGCTCCACTATAGTCACGACAGATAGTCCATCTCACCCTTTCACCTATCTTTCCACTAGGTCTCCACTGGATCTGACATGCAAGTAGTTAACTATTGTATTTCTTCAATTGCAAGTAAGACACTATTTTTGAATTAATTAAATAATTAATTCACTCATCTATCACTAGTGTATGTTCAGTTACAACTAGCACAACTGATTTTAACTCACTGAACTAAGTTAAACTAAATAACAACTCACATAACTACTCTTCCAACTCTGTTACAACTTGCCATTATTAGTTATAACGAAGTTCTCCATGCATGAGTCACCAACCACCCCAGGAATTCGAAATTCCTTCAATCAACTGGTTTGCCACATCAGTTAACTGAAATCAAGTGCTCTAAGAGAATAAGTTACTATTTATTGCCTGATTATTATTAAGGGCTAATAATAATCGACATGCATTCTAATTTTAGACAGGCGATCTATAAATAGACTTCGCCCATACATCTAAAATAAGAAACTCATCTAAAAATAGATTTTTCTCAATCATCTAGAATCAACCTCTTGCTAATTTTAGAATATGCTCACCATTCTAAAAATAGACATACACCTAAAAATATCATGTGTGGGCCCCACCTAGTGTAGGTGCTTATTTTTCACCAGGATCAAGGATGATGTTTTTGGATGCCTCTTTCATTGTTTCTTGTTGCAATATTCAACAATGTCTTTGCAGCAAATAGTGCAGATTTTCTAGGGCTTTTCGAGGTCGATTTTGGAAGGTCAAAACGAGGCCAAGCTATTTCTGGGTTTTTGACAAGGACCTCAAATATAATTTTGCATAATTTTCTGAGCACCGGAGGTGGGATTTTTAGTCATTCCTTTGCAACAACTAGTGCAAAATTGTTGGGACAACACTGAGCCTTCACTAGGTAGTTTCTAGTTTATCATTGTCTTACCTGGGTTTTTCTCTACTTGCAAAAAAGGAAAGCCCATGTGTATTTCTTCTATATATTTATACTCTTGCCCATTTCTATAATAAAATGGCTCAACTTCTTCCATGAATTTGGTTATTTTGGGTATTTACTACATTGTTTAAAATTTTGATGGTGTCAATTTATGATTTTATGCAATAGCATTGTTTTTCCTATTTTGGAACACTACAATGGTATCAAACCCATAATCTTGGCTCAACATGTGGGAAAGGTTAAAATCAAACAACATGGAAATAACCTTGGATGAGGTGATCAGGATGCAACAAATGATGATTGATGTGGGGAAGCAATTGATTCATACAACAATTGGGAATCAAGGTCATTCTTAGTTATACAAGAAATCCACTATGCCCAAAATTGCGGATAATGAATCAAGATGGAAAGATATGATTGCAACTGATGTGAATTTATTGGCAGCAAATTGGAGGGAATACCAATAATTGGGGCATGGCATTCAAGCTTCCCTCTCTTTTTGGGAGTTTTGTGAACTAAGAAATATGTAAAAGTCAGTGGGAATTCCATGGAATTATGCAGGTATGATGATGAGGATTGAGGAAGAAGATGAAAGAGTAGTTGAAGGAGCCATGGTCAGAAAGGAGATAGTTGAGCATACATTTGTTGATTAGACGCCATCCATTATTGAGGCATCCATTGATGAGGTATTTGGGGTTGTGACTGAGTTCTCGGGTGAAAACATCACACAACAGGATGATGAGGTGTCGAGAGACATCACCACCCTTGATAAGGAGCTGATAGGTACAAAACAACCCAAATCTATGGCAGAGTTGCGGGATGACAGTCGCCTACAACAACATGGAGAGAACATAGAGGGGTGGGAGCTAGTCATGGAGGAGTAGGAGGACGAGCAATATTCTTTAGGGCCAACCACTGACTTAGAGCAAATAGATGCACAGACTGTCAGCATAGTTATAGTACTTGCAGATAGTATCTCTTTATGGGCTTATATAGATGGGGCTTGAAAATTTGTGAGACTACCTTTGCACCATGGAGAGAGAGATGCAAAGACCCCTTGAAAAATTTTATGTGTTTACTAGGATGGTGAGTTGAGGTGACATGATTTGTGTAGAGTGCAACACTCACATGATGGAGGGCCTATTCTATGTGCTATAGTTTGTGCATTCGACTACTCTCTTAGGGTTGTATGGCGAGATATCTTGAGTTGGTACCTGGTGGGATGGTCTAAACTCATGGATATAGTCATATTTCAAAGTGAAGCTCAGTATGAGCACTCTCAGACATCGAGGATGATAGAGGCCCATGTTGGCATTGGGATCGAGGAGGGGCTTCCTATCTGATATCAAACATATAGGATGGCTATGGCATTGATGAGATAGACAACCCAGTGCCTAAGCACATGCATTCCTTAGGGGAGTTCGAGTCAGCACTAGTGCCTAGGTGGTTTGTGAGCAAACTCCATTAGTTTTTTTGGATGTTGGTTGCGCATGGGGGCGCAGGATGATTAATATTCTATGGTAGGAGCTGGTTGGAGAATTTGGCATGGGTAAGCCATCGGATTAGATATTTTATGGAGATGATGTTCTCCCATTGAGGTTTAAGACTCGGGGGTCACACAAGATCGACACAGCAGAGATATCCCTTCGATCAGGAGTGGAGTTAGGGTGCTCAGGTCTACCAGGATGGACAAGGGGACATGACGTGTCTCATGGTGGGGTCAATAGTAGAGTGGTATATGCTTTAGCACATGCAGGATACCATATGTTATAAGGTGGTATGACATTATGCAGTGGTACACACGTCTGCACAGAGTCATGTCATAGCATCCAATGTTATATAGATGGATGTGGCCTCATGCATACAGACCCAATTCTAGGCCATAGAACCCAGTGGTGTGTAGGGCTATGTAGTGGGGATAAGTGGCCTGCAAAGGAGCATGGAGATGCATTGTGGTATACCACAACATGTCGGTTTACATTATGGGGTAGGAGGAGTGATTCACGTTTCATTGAGGACATGCGGGGAGTGACATGTGCAGTGACACAAGCAAGACACATGATTATACAGTCGTAGTCGGGGGTATCCAGTGGTGTACAGGGATAAGTTGCGACATACTGTGGAATGTCGAGGAGTGCGGTAGTACTTGGTGGTATGCATTGCCACATGATGCAGTGCATCGGGCTCTTGGAGCGTTGCCTCCGAGGAGACTTATGGACATGAAATTAGATGTGAAATTGGATGCAACTCACCTAGGATCGATGAGGACATTTTTGAGAATATGGGGACACCATTTTTAGTGGGGGCAGGGCCTTGTGGGGATTATCAGCAGATCCAAGGTGGAAAGAGGGTCATCCGTAGGATTACTCTTGAGTATTTTGACAAACTCTTGATCATACTCTTTGGGAATTACCCACCCATCATCTCCAGTGTTGCTTACATTCGCAGAGGGTTTCGTTGTTGCCCTTTGACACTCTCCATTCAGGAAGCAGGGCATGGGAGGATTGCCCTAGGCAGTTGGAGGAGACATCGCGTGCCATGGGCTGATAAGATATTCTCCAGTTGAGACACTTGGTAGGTTCTCAAGTTGATCGTTACATGCTTAGGGATGGAATGGTTGATTGTCGAGGTAGAATATGTTCCACCCCTAGGCTTACACTTGGGGAGGTGACCTAGATGGAGTTACATAGTTCTCTTTCATCTAGACATCTCAAGGTGTTAGGGGAACATCAGGTGCAGAGGACGGTAGTCCTTATTGGCAACATGATGCCTAGGATTCTGGCAGTACCAATGCACATCATTAGGAGCTGGGATAGCAGATATCGATGTGTGATTTTGTAGGCACAGAGTAGCGGGATATTCATAGAACAAGTTCTTGATGCTCGGTGCGTAACTATTGGATACCTAGAGGAGGTTGAGACAAGGCACAGAGGGATCCCAACAACTAGTAACATATCACAACGACATGCATAGAGGATTGGGGGTTGTGGACCTCTAGTATGGTTATGGGATCCAGTGGATTGTTGGGATACTCCACTCCTCACTGAGCATGGTCGGAATAACAGACAGACACATGGGGGATCATCGAAGCCCTTACCATAGGACAAGGCAAATTTTTTCTCAGGATTAAGGCTAGCCATGGAGTGATAGGTGTTATCATTGTTGAGTCGCTTTGGTAGGATTGGCATAGCCTCGATCATTGCATATATTATGGCTAAGAGTTATGGGAGATGAGACTCTGGTACGAGCATGTTAGGCAAATAGTCATGACTGGAGTGTCATGGTGTCAACAGGATAGGCTCCTTTTGTGATGGGCAAGGGATCCTGGCATAACAGGGTTGAGCAGTTCAACTACCCATAGAGGTGAGTTGGTTTCTATAGGAGAGGGTCATCTAGATCTTCCATTTGGTTTTAGTGATTCATTTATGGTATGGGGAAATTCACCAGTGTGGCAGGGTGATCAAAAAAAGGAGATTAGGGGAGGCCTGGGTAGACGAGGGTTTAATCCCACCAGGATTGGATTGCATCTTCAGGATTTTACTCTTGTAGTGCATGAGATGGACTACTTAGTGGGGAAATTTCATGGGGAGTTGGATAGAGTCCTACATTATCATGACGCTCTACTTATTTCTAGTATGCAGAGGGCTTCTGGTACCTATATCTGTTTGGATAGCGAGTGGAGAAAGGTGTGCTTCACATTGATTAAGATGGATTGTGATCCTAGTATTGAGGGATTCCTTCATGTCGGGATAGTGATGAGATTGGGGATGAATCAATGGTACATTTGGGACCCTCATATTATTCGTGGTTACAATGGTGATCAACAGTCAGATAGGGCATTTTTTCAGGCATTTCTTGAGGACAAGGAATTTTTGGCAGGGACGATTGTAATGTCCCTTCCATGACTATTTTGGAATAGGATTTACTTTTATGTTTTGAGGGCCAATTTTGGTGATGTCGGGGCCCATTTTATTTTTCATTAGAAGACTTAGGAATTAGTGGTTAGTTAACTTTATGTTATGCTATTTTGTTGGTGATGAATGGGGACCACCCACACATGAAATACACACACCCCTAATAACTAGTTCGAAAAGCATGAGTAGGAACAACAGATGGAGGAAAAAGGCAGGAAGAAGGCTAAAAAACGGTTATAAAAGGAAGGACGCTCACTTCATTTGGGGATTGGATTATCAATTTTGATCTCATCTGCTTGAGCTTCTTAGTTGGTTCACTTCTTTTTTTAAACGAGTTTTCCGAGTGGAGAACTTACCCACTCTTCGGGGGACTTCGAGTGCCACCCTAAATTAGTTTTCCATTTTCATCCAAGAGATATCCATCATGACATATTCAACATTTTCATTTATTTTCCCCAACAGTGCTTATTTCTAGAGGACGCAGTGGTATTCTGGGAGGATGCAGTTGTATTCGTGTGTGATTGACGTTGTTGGTTGATTTGGCGGAGAAAGGTTCATTAGCTTGTTAAGATATAGGTGAACCTAGTTTCATTAGCTTTTTAAGCTATAAGAGAACCTCAGAGGTTGATATTTATAGTGTATCTCAAGAACAACGTGGAAGTCACCGGGCCAGCGCAAAGGAGGAAAATATGGTCACATTTGTGGGAGAGTGCCTCAACCATTTGGGTCATTGATTTCCAACAGAGGTAGGGAAAGTGACGGAGGAGTTATTTGTTGCATTCTCGGATGGATATTGAGTAATTCTCTTGTAGTTTTGTAGACATTGTATTCAACATCTACTGGGGGAGCGTAGGACCTATTGGAGGTCATTTTTGGAAGGTAAAAACTAGGCGAAACCATTTCTGGGTTTTTTTTGGGTTTTTGACAATGACCTCATAAATAATTTTGTAGATTTTAATGAGCACCAAAGATGGGCTTTTCAGCCATATATTTGTAGAAGACAATGTAGAGTTGTTAGGGATTTTGGAGGTCGATTTTTTAAGGTCAAAACCAGGATATGCCATTTCTAGGTTTTTCTAGGTTTTGACAAGGACCTTAGATATAATTTTGCAGAATTTTCGAAGCATTTGAGGTGGGTTTTTCAATCATTCCTTTGCATAAACTAGTGAAAAATTGTTGGGGTATCAGGACCAATTTTGATCACCTAAAATCTTATGTATTTCACCTTCCCCTCTTTTCTAGAACTAGCCTACCTATACCCCAATAAATCTCTTGAAGCTACTTTTCACATATGGAGGACCTATACCCCAATAAATCTCTTGAAGCTACTTTTTTTGTTTCCCTAATGCTATCTGAAGTTGTCTTTGAGGCCTCCTTGACCTAGAAAATTCAAAATACATAGTCATAATTCTACTTGAATCTAATCTCCCCAAAGGATTAGGCACTGGTCCTCCATATGTGATCACCTAAAATCTTATGTCTTTCACCTTCCCCTCTTTTCTAGAACTAGCCTACATAGGTCACCTATGTCATAAATTATCTCACAATCTAGTCATCCAAATGCTTCGATTTTTGGTCCACAATTTTACTAGGGAGTCCTTAAGTATCCCTCCAAATTTCATGATATTCTGACTGTTGGATCTTGGGATATCACAATCCCTAGCTCAAAGACTAATTCTTTCCCTTGGTTTCCTTAGGATAGAAACCTCACTGGATCATTACATTGCATTTCATTGAAAATTCCTTCCTTGATCCCCTTCTCATACCTGATTAGGTCAAGCACATCATTGGTTTCTCAACCCCATTCCCTTTACCTAACCTTGGGTCCACTTGGTCTCATTTGGTCCCACAATTTATTGAAGCCAATTTTACAAAGACCACTTGGAAGCCAAGTTTCCAAAAGGATTTAGGAGCTAAGAATCTTCTTCAAAAGTCATATACTCAAACCCTAGCTCTTAGAATTCCCCTAAGGCCTTCCTAGATAGACTTTCATCTTGTTTTCAAAGAAATCAAGCCATATATATGAGCCTCTCTTGTGAATAGGCTTTTAGGATCACCTCTCAACCTATCATTTATCCATTCAATTTCGTGATCCTTGTTATAACGGGTCTCCTCCCATTGGTGAAAGAACATAAAGAGTAGGGATCCTTATTCGAGGTGACAATGGGCTACTACTTCATTGTTTCCCTTCACCTGGTGGTTTCCCTTCAAGGATCCCCTTTTAGGACCCCTGCTTGTTTCAACGGTAACATTTCTGGCGTCGTTGCCAAGGGCATGAGATTTGTGTTTTTTTCCCCAAACGACATATTGACATATCATTATTGAAACTTGATTGGAAGAAAGAATCCATAGTTATTCATTGAAATTTCAGGTTGATTCTTATAGGGTGAAGCAAGTTTTTTCTAGGCATCTTCAAATTCACCCTAGAAACCCCTACATATTTTTCATGTATATCTCAAATAAGTTGTCTTTATTTGATAAATCTCTTGCTTTAGACATTGCTAGCATCCCTAGGCACCCTAATCATGTCATGAGAAGGATGGTACATGGGTTTCACGTGTTTGATGGTGATCCACTCCCCGCAATTGACCTTGTAGAAATATTTAATGCACATGCTTCATGAGGAGGTTGTTCACCAATATTTCCTTATGTTGTTGTTCATGGGATATCTCGGTGGTCATAACTCATGGTTGCATGATCATGAACCTAAGAGAATCTCATCTATTGAGGGGTTCGTTGATGAATTTCTTAGACATTTTCAAGTAGGCCCCACATTAAGCATCCAAGAGAAAGACTTCATTGAGCATAATCAAGACATTGAGAATCTAAGTAATGAGCATGAAGACGAGCCATCCTTGGATCCACATGACGAAAAGGATGATTTTGAGAACAAATGTGTTTGGATGGATGAAGTTGAGACTAACCTTACCTTTCTCGAGGATATTACTCCTGATGACCCTCCTTTTGAGAACCTTGAGGAAGGTGATCCCATTAGGACCTTAGAAGATGACATTGGAGATTACTTCCATATTTAAAAGGAGAAATGGGAAATTGTTGGTCCTTAATTTTATTGTGCTCCCACTTACGACAATGACGAGGAGGATGAGGTTGAGATTGATCCTCCCTTTCTCTCGCGCATTATTTATGATGACATATCCATTAATTCCCTTGGGAAGGAGCAATTTTATTTTCCCTTGCATAAAGAGGGGTAGTTGGAAGTGAAAAATTTTCCTTTTAGGAGAGGCCCAATCTTTGATACTAAGGAAATCAGTAAGGCTCCCACCTCTCCTAAGTATGATGTTATATTCAAATCCCATGAGCCTTATGATTTTAGGGAAGAGAAGCATGTTGGATATAATGCTCCACCCTTCTCTTTGTCTCCTTCTCTCGTTCATCATCTTGAGAGTGATTCTTGCACCTGGTCTCATATGATCTCAAGTGGCCTTGTTCCCTTTCCCATTTTTGAGTATAGTGTCAAGGAAGAACCCCTCATTGAGTATTCTTTATCTCCTTGGGCACCCCCTTAGGATCATGATAAATCTATAATCTCCCCTTTCCAGTGTGGTCATCATGTGTGACCTACTTGTATTTCTCCATCTCATCAGTCTCCCTTTCATACTAATCATAACCCTATAGAGGCAACAAAATTTGACATAAATGATAATGGAAATAATATGCTTGAGGTTGCCATACATAAAAAATTTATGAGCCTAATCAATGACATCTCTATGTTTTGGTTAGAAGAGAGGATCTCATGGACTAGATTACATCCTTTTCTTACCTCTTCTCACATCATCGTGTGGGCATCATATTTTCCCACCTCCCACCTACTTCATCCTCCATATAATTGTATCAACATTCAATTTGGGATTTCCTACATGATTAATCATGATGTCAGGTAGATTTATATTGATACGATGATATTTTGGTTGCAATGGATTTATGATTACAATTAGTATTAGTTTCGCACCATATGCATGTTAGATTAGGATGCATTGCATGCTGATTTTCATATTAGAATTAATGTCATATGATATTTATCATGATACATTAGATGTGTTTAGATAGAATTTTTCATATTTTATTTTTTGTTGATTTTACAACCTAACATTAAGCATAGGTGATCATAAGACATCACACAAACATGCTTCTCTGTGGTTTTAGTATTTTATATGTGCAGGAAATAGGTCTATGGTAACCAAGAGATTTCTGGTGTTTTCATTACCTCCCATTCGAGTAGTTTCACCCACTTTTCGAGAGATCACATCCTAGTTGGAGCCAGATGTTACCCACCATTTTTTGGGTGATATCCCTAAGATAAAATTTTCTCCAATATGGTCCTCACCTGGCAACCAACAATCCCTTGCAGCCACCAACTAGGTTTTTGTTCCATATTTCTCCGCCACCTGAGCCAACCATGTGGTCCCTCTCCCATCTGTCATGTTCATATGTTTGAAGGTGGGCCTCCCAAACCTAAAGGTATGCCTTGTCATTTTGTAATTGAGTATTGTAGTTTTCTTATCATGGACATTTATAGGAATGGATTAATGGGGGGATTCAGAGTAAAAGGATTGGGCTAGGTCTGTGCTTTTGTCCCCTATACCTCTTTTGGATGTTACCCTTGGATCTTAGTCTTGTGGGATCTCTTTTATATAAATTTGGGCTTTATGGGTGGTACTACATGGGAAACCCTAATTTTGGTTGTGTACTTCATCAATATATATCACCCCCTTTCCATTCATTACAATCACATTCATCATTTCTGCCACCTAGGTCCACATCCCTCAACTAGGCCCACATAGGGTTAGCCTCCCATTCCCCTTGCCCACACCTTGGGTCGAGCTAGAAACAATGCCCCATAGGTTGATGCAGCTAAAATAAAAGTAAAAGCATAATTGGCCACAATCAATAGGAAAATATACCGCAAATTGCAAAATATGGTCAGGACAAACACATTTAGCACATGGGAAAAATCCAAATGCAGGAGCTCGAACCCATACCCATGGCCATCACCCTGGTTCTTATAGGCCCTATATGAGCCTCCTATATCATTTAGGAACCCATGATTATCCCAACCCCCTGGTGGGAAATGAACCGCCCTACCTTAAAGGGGGTGTCCACTGCTATACCTTACACATCATGCTCTTATCCTTGAGCCGCGAGCAATTAATCAAAAAAAATATCATAAAATGAAAAAGGCATATAAAGAAGGGTGTGAAAATCAAGGTCAGGGTATCTCATGTATCACGATTTATCCATCCTATACATTATATACCCAAATGTGGGATTCCATTTGTTAGCTACCCTTGTACCCTGACATGTGGCCCAAGATTTCCCCTTTCATTCCCTATTCCATTAATTTCTTTTTCACATGTGACCGCCATTTGAAGGATGTATCTTGGACATATTGTCCCCTTTAAAAGTAGAAACCACCTAATAGGGTGCTTGGTTAACCCCCCTTAGAGCTTGGAGACATTATCACATGCCAAAGCCCACTATGGAAGGGCATTCCATTATGAAGTGACCACCTATTTTCGATGGTTTGTAATCTCTTTAACTCGATTTCCTTAAATAATTTTTTGTACTGGAAGGCTAGGGGACAGAATGGATCTTATGCAGGATTGTAGATGGCCTCCATTTTGGGTTTGGTCTCCCTATACAGGGTCCTAACCCTCCAGAGGACAACATTGGCTTATGTAGGGTGTGTGTAGAGAGCCATGCGCCTCCACAGTAGTAGAAAACACTACATGGAGCCCCAGAGATGTTAAGATATTTCTTCAGATTCTCCTATTGGACAAGGAACATGCACCTGGTTCACCATGCCCATCCGACCCCATGTTATGAATATAATTCATAAAAAATAGAATAAATACAAATAAATGTAAATAATAATAATCAAATGATGATTATCTTAAATAATAGTTAGTTAAGTGAAAATGCATGTCTAAAAGACATGCCCAGCCATGAAAGGCCACCTGCCTAGGTATATAAGCAGGGCCTCATTGTAACATTTATCATCACTTATACATTTTTATATATTAATAAATTATTATTACAAATACCTCTTGTGTATTTTTACATTTAAGTTAACAAGTTACAGTTTTGTTGC
The DNA here is from genome assembly GCA_034641835.2 of Pinus albicaulis. NCBI lineage: Eukaryota > Viridiplantae > Streptophyta > Pinopsida > Pinales > Pinaceae > Pinus > Pinus albicaulis. The sequence goes on from CM076570.1 coordinate 686,054,886, forward strand.
TTCAGTGGTATTATAGTCATGCCACACAATATAATCTTACAAGCCTTTGAACGAAGTTTATTGCACCATATGCTATTATGTGTAGACCCCGAAAAAATTAAGCAGATTAGAAAAATTTATGAAAAACTTCAGCAATTAGAAAAATCATGTGCAGAAGTTCTAGCATGTTATAAGAAGAGTTATGCAAAAAACCATAATAAGGAAGATGATAGCGACATTGAAGAAATGAAACAAGGTGAAGCAGGAGAAGATGAGAATGATAAAGATGATGTGGATGACGGTTATCTTGAGAAACAAGAATATGAACAATATCATAACAATGAAAAATGTTTTAACATGGAAAAATATTTTGAACATGTTGGGTTAGAAATGCCTCAAGGTGATATAGATAAAATTGTTGAAGAACAAAATTACAAGGAACTTAATGAACTTGGAAGTGATCAAGAGACTCCTTAAGCTAACAACATTGTAGATGCCAAATCTTTTAAACTTGATGATGTCCCTGCGAAAGTTAGAGCATGTGAAACTAATTCTGTCAAAGATGGGCACATTTCACTCCTATTGATTTCGCTTCATCTAGTAGTAGATAGGACTAATAGTGTTGTTGGAAAACTAGAACAAGGACAGATTAGTGTTGAATTGTCTGGAATAACCACCTCAATTGACAATAACATTGCGAATTCAGGTTTTGAACCAAAGCTTAAACAAAAGGCCACAAAGGTAGTGGGGATTGTTGGAATAGGCGGAGTAGGAAAGTCAACTCTGGCTAAACTTTTTTTAAATTTGATACGTTCTAATTTTAGTCGGCCTTCTAATTTTTCTAAATTCAGAGAAGATTCTAGTTTCCCATCTTTGCAGTGGAAACTCTTTTGTGATCTGTTGGGTATGTATGTGCTCTCTCCAATTGGCCAGCACAAGTGAATTGGTGAAGTGATAAGCAAGATTATAAATGAAATCGAAGGTCTACAGATGCTTATAAATGGATTGAACCAGCCCATGCCTCTTGTCCACTATTTAGGGTTTGATCTTTATTCACTTCTACCTTCGAAGGCCCATGGCTTTGGATTAACCAAGGAGTGGGCTATAAAATTAGCAAGAAAGGATCATATAAGACGAAAAATATTAATAGTATACTCTAGTTTCACTGGATCAGGATCCCAAGGTACATTATAACAGAATGTCTCTACAAAATTAACACTAAAATATTATCAATCATGGACGCCTCAAACGAAATACCATCGAGACCATAGAGTAAGGTTTGTCTCAGTTAGTGAAGATTTGCATCACTCAGAGAGCAAGGTGGTCAGTGGAGCTTCACCACACTTAAAGAGCGAGGTAGTGAGTGGAGAATCACCACACTCACAGAGCCATGAATTTATAAGTGGAGAATCACCACACCTACAATGCCAAGAATTTATACCAATTGCGATAGAAATTCCAGAAAGGTATTTTTTGAAATTCAAGGCAAGTAAAAACTATGTTGTCAGTACTCCAACTCCAACTCCCACCAGCCATGTCCTAGTGTACGGGAATTCCACCAGCCACGGCCTTGTGTACAGGAATGACATATGTTGTGTGGCCATGCAGTTATCGCACCAACAAGAGGTTATGTTGTTATCACATATGTTTGTCGCTATCATTGCTCTCAAAGATGACATGGGGAGCATGAAAACCTCATATGCGCACCGCCAAGAGCGAGGATTTCAAAAAGGGTTGATAAATATCATTCACACGCTCGTGATAAAAATCCCTTATGTTTTTTCCCTTGTATCAAATTTCGGGGAGATTGGGAGGGCCAGGTTTAACAACCAGGAAGGTGACCAAATTAGTGAAGATGTGGCACGTACCCGTCCAATAGAAAGACGTGATATAAAGATAGGACCATACTGAGTTGTCCACGTATAAGTAAAAGGAATTAAAAAATTAAAAAATCATAAACTTTTTTATAAAATTATTATAATTTAACTTTATTAATAAAGTTATATTATAATCAATTTTATAAAATTACTTTAAATATATATATATATATATATGAAATGAAAAATAAGAGGGAGAAAAAAAAAAAAAAAAAAAAAAAAATAAAAAATTTATTAAAACTAGTTCCAAAATAATATCACAAAATTATACATGTTAAGGTACCTGTGACTAGTTAAATTTATCAAAAATGATGTGAGGAAGGTGAAGGCAATTGTTCGAGATCAAAGTGAAGTAATTTTTTTATAATTAAACTTTGAGGACAAAGCTTTTCGGAGAAGAAGGAAATGTTATGAATAAAATTCATAACAACTAGAATAAATACAAATAAATTTAAATAATAATAATCAAATGATGATTATCTTAAATAGTCGTTAGTTAAGTGAAAAAGCATGTCTAAAACACATGCCTAGTCATGAAAGGCTACTGCCTAGGTATATAAGCAGGGCCTTATTGTAACATTTATCATCACTTATACATTTTTAGATATTAATAAATTAGTATTACAAATACCTCTTGTGTATTTTTAAATTTAAGTCAACAAGCTACAGTTTTGTTGCTTCACCCCACAGTTGTACCATGCCTTTCCAGATGACCCATGACTTTTATGTTGATGTGGCATCGCTTACACCATCATCTGGGAACTTACATATGGTTTATAGGCATCTTCGATCTACTTGGAGACCCATGATCTTACTTGTGTGCCCCCACACCCATTAGGAGCACCACATGCTTATTATTTGTAGAACAAGGGGCCAACCCCTTGTCCACTACTTTTGGGAGCCCTATTCATCATTATGGCACCTATGGACTTCATCGGGCTTCTTATAAGGCCAAATGACATGTATTATTGATCATTAGACCTCTTGAGAGTCTTATTCTTTTGTTTATGAGCTAGTTAGGTGCGCTTGTCACCAAAGTTAGTTATCTTGCATATTATTTTATTATAGGGGCTAATGTAGGCCTAATTAGTTAAATCAAACTCATTATAAGTGTATAAATACAAGTGATGTGAATTAATTTTAGCATCACCACTTGGATGGGACTTGTATCTCTTTAGATAGCTTCTCTATCCTTCTTGGAGGATGAATTTTTGGAGCATGGAATGAATTTTTATGTTTGGATCACTTTATTTTGTCTTAGAGCTTCATGATTGGAAAATTTTTGATAGTTGGATATACTCTTAATACATTTAAGTGTAATTTAATGCTATTCTTTCTTTATATTTTGTCACATACATTGTTGTTGGGATTTCACTATACTAGGGCTAATTTACTGCATCCATTTGTTTGAAGTTGTCGAAATTTTGTTTCTAGATAGTGATGCTTCATGTATGGACGTGTATTATGAATGAATGTTCCTATATATCTTTCATCATTGAGATTCATCTTGAAAAGCCATCTATTTTTCAAAACAAAGTATAAAGCTCTTGAAGCTACTTTTGTTGTTGCCATAATGCTATGCGAATTTGTCTTTGAGGCATCATTGATCTATAAAATCCAAAATCCATAGTCATAATTATACTTGACTCCAATATCCCCAAAGGATTAGGCACTGGTCATACATAGGTGATCACCTCAAAGCTTATTTCCTTCACCGTCCCCTCTTTTATAGGACTAACCTACATAAGTCACCTATGGCATAAGTTATCTCACAATCTATCCATCCAAACACTTCAATTTTTGGTCCACAACTACGCTGGTAGTCATAAATAAGCCCTCCAAATTTCAATAGATTTATATGATGGGATCTCGAGATATCACAAGCTCTAGCTCGATGACCGATTCTTTCCCTTTGTTTCCTTAGATGTGAAACCTCACTAGGATAATTTCATTACCTTTCATTGAAAATTCCTTCCTTGATCCCCTTCTCCTCCCTGATTAGGTCAAGCAAATCATTGGTTGCTCAACCCCATTCCCTTGAACTAACCTCGAGCCCGCTTGGTTGCCTGTGGCCCCATAACTTATTGAAGCCAATTTTACAAATATCACTTGGAAGCCAAGTTTCCATAAGGATTTTAGGAGCTAAGAATATTATTGACAAGTCATACACTCAAACCCTAGTTCTTATAATTCCCCTAATCCCTTCCTAGAGATCCCATATTTCTTTCAAAGTAATCAATCCATATATTTGAGCCTCTCTTGTTAATTGATCTGAAATCGTGAGAACAAAGAATTTCTCATACAGAGATTGACTGTAGAGGGCATTCACCAGATATTTCACCTTTACTAGAAAGGATGAATCCGGAGGCTACCTGGCCCTTCTACAGACTCTGCCTAAAGAAATAAAATGTAATCACTAATGATCTTGATCAATGAAAGTATTTGTTTTTAAGTTCAAAGTATTCATTGATCTGTTTTTATGTGTGAATAAGCAAGAATATTTGTTCTGCAATTGAAGTGAAGAGGTTTGATGATAAAATAACAAGTTTTGTTTACTGTATAAACTTGTTTGGGAAAAGCATGCTTATGAAAATTTACTGTTTAAACTATCAGAATCTGAAAATAAACAGCCAAAATATAAAGAGTGACAACAGAGAATTGTTTAAGCGGTTCACCCCTCTCTTGGGCTACCTCCGCTGGGTCCAAAAGCCTCTAATTAGGCTCAGTCCTCCTTTGATTAAATGCTTAAAATGAGATTAAATCTGTATAAAAGACTCAAATGGAAAAATAGACTGCAAAAATAGATTCAGAAGACCCAAATCAGTCTAAAATGAGTACAAAATCACCTCCATTGGATGAAGGTAGTCCAATGCAGCTCTCTTTCCCTTAGGCCCTGATGGCTCCACGATAAAAAAAAAAAAAAAACGCTGTAAAATTCGAAGATAGAATGCCCTGGTGGCTTTGAAAATACTTCCAACAGCTCCAGAATGATCTCTCCACCCAAAATCAAAAAAAAATTCGTCCAAAAAGGACTTTCCTAGCCAAAGTTATGGCTAACTGAAGTTGGCCTAGATTCTCTCCAGCTAAGTCTGGCTAACGACCAGATAGCTCCGACAAAATAGAGGCGGCGCTAAATTTGAGGCACTCCGCCGAAACTGCCCGAAATGTGTGTTGACGTGTACTCCACGTAAACACATTGATCGGAGTTTAATTGAATGAACTTTGGGTTTATAATATGGCATATTAAAGTTTGAAAACTATGTTTTTTTTTTCCACAGAAAAAATCGGTAACCTTTTATTTATAAAAATGAAAAGTTACACATAGCATATGCATTGAAGCATTTTCAGGAGTTTCCCATTGGGCTCGTGTGCTTTGCACACAATGCGACGTAGCGAGGCTACCGTGCATTCAGAAAGAATGAGAAAAAGAAAAAAGAAAAAAGAAGGAAGGGACAGAAAAACTGGTTCCAGGGAGTGAGTAGAAACTCACACCTCATGTTTTTCTCCCCTTCTTCTTTTTGACCTTGCGCCACTCTCCTTGGGTGGGCTCAATCATAGCTAGGACTAACTGTGTTTCTGCTTGCTGTGGACCTGTATCCTTGTCTGAGTCTGAAGTGTCTGAGGGGTGATGCCGTTTGATCCCTCCCATACTCAGATCCTCGCTTGTCTTCTCTGCCTGATTTGAATTGGGTTGTGAGACCTTGTTAGCTGGTATGATTTCCTTTTGGGTCTCTTTTCCTTGGATAGACTCAGTATTCTCTGTGGGAGTGGCTTCCTCCTCTGCTTCTGATTCATTGTCCTCTGAGTCAGGAGGGGGGTATTGCCACCCTTTTCTCTGCTTCCCTTTCTGCTTCTTTTTGCTATTTGCTTTCTTGGCTTCTGGACATGTACTTTGCAAGTGTCCTGTCTGCCTACAGATTCTGCATCTGAAAGCAGTATTTTCATAGTCTAGTCCTTGCAGCCAGTTTTGTTGCTTGTATACCAGCCTTATACTTTCCGGCAGTCCTTTACTTAGATCGACTTCCACACAAATGCGTGCAAAGGTGTAGATCCTCTCCTCAATCCTCTCCAGATCTGTTTTGATATATTTCCCTATGCTGTTCCCAATTCCTTCCAAAACTCGTTCACTCCAAAAGTGAAGAGGAAGGTTATATAGGCGGACCCAGACCGGCATTCTGGAGATAGTCATTTTGTTTGGGTCAAAATCTGGAAACCATGGGGTCATAAAAAGACCCGTTGTTCCCCAAAACCAAGGCCCTGCACTGATGATTGTATCTCTGGCTTCCGTGGATACGAACTTGAAAATGAAAAACCCCTTGGAACATAGATGTATATCGCATTCCATGGTCCAATTAGTGTAGATCCAGTGAAATAGATCCATTGGCTTTGGCCAAAAACTGTTAAATCGACAGATTAGGGCCTGAGTTTCATATGACTTAACATATTCTTCTAGTCCTGTAGAATCAATGTTGAGGGCTGGGGTGTGCCCAAGCTGATCTACTATGTATGGCCTAGGTGTATGTCCACCTTGGTCTGGAGGGGACCCTGGATCTCTGTTACCCTGTAAGATATTCTTGTAAGAGAAGCCTCCCTTGGGTTATTGCTGAGTTGTTGTCTTTTTCCCCTTGTCTCCTCCTATCGTGCTTGGATGTCCCTGAGGCACCGCACCTCCTCTCAGCCTAAGGTTTAAGGCAATGGTTGTTTCTGGACTTATATCGTAGTTTTTAAAGGTTCTGATATCCTGAAGGGACCATCTACCACTGACCAGATGCTGGATCTGAACAGGATATCCCATCAATGCCCAGATTTGCTGTTTCAACTGCATAATGGTGCTTTCTGCATGTACCCATACTAGACTGGTTTTCCCCATAGGGGGTTTAATGAAAATCTGAAAAAAAGTTGATGTTACCTGTTGCCTGGGTTCTGGCTGTTCTAGCGGCCCATGAATTTGCGTTGCCTCAAGGTGCGAGAAAGGGGGCGCTGTCTCTGCCTCCCCTTTCTTCTGATGCGGCTTAGGGTTCTTGCAGATCTGGCATTCCGGGGCGCTGCCGTTCTTTTTGTTGGGTTTTATTTCAGTCCTGACAGGCCCCATGGGCGAACAGGCCAAACGAAACCCCCTGCCAAGCCCGGTCAGGAGACTTTCCATAGACAGAGATCCAGAGACAAAGAGCGCCCTGCCTCCACGCGCTCTGAGGAGCAGAAACCCTTGCGCTCCATAACCTTGTTCATCCGCCTGTTTAGACCGTGACGGCCAGATCTCTCTGCCAGTCGTAGAGAAACCATGTGGGGGCCCTGTGGCGGGATCTTCCTTGAAGAAAGTAAAACGGAACAGGCAGAAAACGTCGCGGGGCGCGCTTGATCGAGGAGGTTCGCACGCTGACTGCTTCAGAGCTGGAGGTGTGTCTTTAAATCTGAGATATATCTCCCTTGGGGCTCGGATCCGACCTTCAGATCCATAAGGCAGCAGAAAAGCTACCTGTCTCATCCCATTTGGATCTGTTGCGATCAGATCTGTATCATCGCCGCAGAGGAACCTCTCTTGCTCTGTGCTACCTTGATCTACAAGCTGGGCGGCGGCGGCGCTTAGCAAAAGCTTTGCAGAAACCCTCTCTCCAGCCATCTTCCAGAAAATCACCGTTGTTTGCTGCTCCGTTTGAAAACTATGTTAAAAACCCACGTAATACATTTTGAAATACGTTTAACAACCGCCATTAAACGTTTAACAACACGTTTTCATTGCGCGCCCAGTTACTTAGCGCCGTGGTCCCAAGCGTATGGTTGTATGTGGGAGGGGGCTGGCCCCCTTTTGGGCCCCGCCCAAACAACAACACGCCATAACTATGACTGCGTTTGCAATGATAAACACAAACCGAACCATGGTCCAACGGTTAAAACTGTTGGTTGACATCCCGCCGACCCACGTTCAAATCCCGTCGAGTGCATTAACATATTTTTGAACACGCCATTTCAATCCGCTTTAGGAGCCCACGTGGCGGCCTTCGGCTAGCCACGTGGCGGCCTTCGGCTAGCCACGTGGCGTTTTGTAATTGGCCACAAGTGGAATATTCTACAGAATATTTTGGAGAATATTCCATGGAATATTCCCAAAATATTCTGTGGAATATTCTTTTTTTAATAAAAATACTTTTTTTCCCAAAGTCAAATTTGGCATTTTTAATTGAAATTGGCGGATCTTTAAAACTGAATATCTTCCTCATACGGAGTCGGATTTGAGTGCCGTTCATGGCGTTGGGATCGTATTGACGAGCACTTTCCAGTCGATCTGTTTCGGAGAAATTCTGAGCACTTTCATTTTTTAGCCTTTTTCCATGGCTTGGACTTGAGCTCCTGATCATTAATAGGCTTTTAGGATCACCTCTCACCCTGTCATTGATTGATTCAATTTCATGATCCTTGTTATAAAGAGCCTCCTCCTATCAGAGATAGATCATAAAGAGTAGGGAGCCTTAGCTGAGGTGAAAATGGGCTATTTCTTCATTATTTCCCTTAACCTGGTCATTTCCCTTCAAGGATCCCCTTTTAGGACCCCTGCTAGTTTTAGCGGTAACATGACCCTAGTACTCAATGAATTTGGGCATGTTACAAGGATGACACAACTCCCTCCACAATCACTACGTTGCAAAAACCCAAGCATCAAAGTCCTACAAACACTTCTGGACTTCAACATCTCAATCCAATATCAAGAACTCGACCTTCTTAAGATGGTCCAATATCCCTTTAAGATCTATACAAGGAAAAAGAACCACTGCCATATATAGTGTTGATTGATTTTTTCCTCAGCCCATATGGTGTTACATATTCTGCCTCATAGGTATGGGTTTCCCTAAGATCATCAAATAAACAGGCCCTCTCGGCCCACTTGTGGATTTCCTGAAAATCACCACATTTCAACATGTAGTAAATGCATTATTTATACATCATAATATCATAGAAAATAATCCTCATGCCAAATATTTCATGCCATCATGAGAACATAACATCATTGTTATCACAACATTTTAAATAGTAAAAATTGCATGCTCATGAATGTCATAAAATTTGCATGTAATTACCACATGTTATGCAACCAACTCACAAAATAGAGAATAGATAGATCAACGACTTGAAAAATAGTCTCTTTGAGGGGGAAACCACCTTTGCATTACATAAATGAAAAATTCTTGGATGATACAAATGGAAATACCTCATTTGTATATATAGGAGTCTAAGGGATCACAATATAATCAGAGCCTACATAAAAATAATAATGTAAGGAGACAACAATAAAAATAATGGGCTTCTATGGGGCACAGCAATAACAATACAAGGGCTACATGGGCACAAAAATAACAATAAGGGGGTTACACTAATAATAACAATAAGGGGGCTACACTAGTGTTATAGAGACCTAACATCTCCCTCTCCTTAAAAAAAAGTGTTGTCCTCACCACTTGAGTAGTTTTGGATGCTTTTGTATAAAATTCTCATCCTCCCATGTTGAATCTTCAGCAGGTGAGTATTCCACTTAATGAGATACTCTGAAATTTATCGATTCCATAGTCGTCGGGTTTTCTTTTATGTGACTTCTTCATGCTAAAATATGATTTTTCCTTCTTTGTCAAGTTCTGGAAACACTGTTTGAACTGGAAGCTTGTCACCAATAAAATTATTTAAGCATGAAACATTGAAAACTAGGTGTGCTCAAGAAGATGAAGATAGCTTTTGAGATTCAACAAGAAGATCCTAGTGAAAATTAAGCACCTACACTAGGATGGAGCCTTAAGCTATTTTTAGGTGGATGTATATTTATAGATGCCTGAGAAAATTCTATTTATAGATGCATGTCTATTTATAGATGTATGTGCAAGTTCTATGTATAGATTGTTGCATGTCTATTTATAGATGCATGTTGACTATAGTTATCCCTTAGTATTAGTTGGACAATAAACAATAATCTATTCTCAATGAGCACTTGGAAATAGTTAACTAAAGTGGCAAATCAGTTAGCTAAAGGAATTTTGAGTTAAGAGGTTGGTTGGTGAGACATGAAAGAGGACTTAGTTGTAACTGAGTGATTTGAGGTTGTAACAGAGTTGGAAGTGCAGTTATGGAAGTTGTAAAGCAGTTTAACTCAGTTAAGTGAGTTAAACTTAGTTGTGCTAGTTGTAACTAAAGATACACTAGTGAGAGATCAAGTGAATTAATTATTAATTAATTCACAATCAGTGGCCTCACATGCAACTGAATATTTACTACTATTAAATGCATGCATGTCAGGTCCAGTGGATACCTAGTTGAGTCCTAGGTGAAAGGGAAGATAACTATCAGTTGTGACATTATCCGGTTGCACACATGCAACCACACACATATTGGATGTGCCCATGAGGATTGTCCAATCAAGGCAAGAAGGATTGCATTAATTCATGGATTTCTATTAGCTGGGATTGCGTAGTGGAGGCAGGATGTCTAGAGACAGCAAATTGGCTAAGGAACTTGCAATTTTTGTATGACAGTGTGAGACAGTTAGCTCATGTTCTAAGAGCTCTTGGATTAGAGCTTTGTATGTAATTGTTTCATGATCCATGATATACTACATAATAGAAGATAGTGGGGTTTTTAGCTATATGTTTTCCCGGGGTAAGTTATCTATGTTATGTGTGATTGATCTTTCTTCATGATATTGTGATTGGAAATTGTGTTTCAAATTCTGCAAAGATTTGTAGAAGTGATTATGTATTTAACTGTAGCATATTATTGTTAGATCAGGAGAATCCAGGAAATACATGTATTTTGTATTAAATTTCTACAATAGCTCCAATTTGTATTCCATAGTACCAATATTTTGCAACACCTTGTAAGGATTGTGGTACTTGGCTAATAATTTATTACCCTTCTTAGCTTGCTTGAGGGAAATTTTTTTGTATTTTTGTAGCCGTAAAAATACCGAGTCACCTCCATCAAAACTTATTTCACTATGATGTTGATCTGCCTGTTGTTCCACTCAATTTCTCACTAGAGTGAGGTTATCCTTTAAGAGTTTGAGAACTTGTTGTTGATGATCAATGTTATCTTCCACTACTCAAACCTCAGAATTTTCTCTTAAAGAAGATGTGATGGATGGTGGATGATATCCATAAAGTGCCATAAATGGGGCCATTTTTTCTGTAGTATGGAAGGAAGTGTTATACCACCATTCACCAAGAGGTAACCACTTGACCATTGTGTTTCTTTATCATATACAATGCAACGAAGATATCCTTCTAAACATTTGTTCACTATCTCAGTTTTCCCATTAGATTGAGGAAGATAAGATGAACTGTGAGTCAATTGAGTGCTAAGACAAGAAAATAATTCCATCCAAAAATTTCCAGTGAAAATGGGATCTCTATCACTTACTATAATATTTGGGTTTCCATTAAGCTTTTGAATTGTTTCCTAATATGAATGTAAAGTTGCTTGAAGATTATGTAAATTTTGCAAGTGATTAACTTAGGGTTTTGAGCCTCTTTTGTCAAATTATTAAACACATAAACATGAAAATTAAACTTAGTTTTTGTAGTAAAAAAGAGACAATATCACCATAATAAAAAACACACAACAGCAATTGATTAGATTTGGATCAAGGACCTAAGTGATAGCTCAAATCTCAAAGTGTTCAAAATTGTGTTGAACCTGAGCGGTGCCATGAATGGTTTGAAAAACTGACACCGTATGAAGAAGTTATCGCGATTTGAAAATTCCAATAAACTGCAAATTTTGGTTTTTGACCAGGTTTGACTGGGTTTTTGGAAATTTAAAAAAATATATTCTAGAGAATATTCCTGGAATATTCCCTGAAATATTCCCTTCTAGGCCAAATACAGAAGGACACGTTTCACATTTTAATTGGGTGTAAGGAATTTTAAAACAATCAGAGGTCGCCACGTGGCCCAGGTTTGGTGTAATAAAATTGTGGTGGAGTCGAACGGAGTCGACCCTGAGACCTCACATGTAGAACGCCCATGCCTTACCATACGGGCTATCAGTGTTTCTTAATTGTATAGTGTCCGCGTTATATTTAACGTTGAATGAAATCGCATATGGGGGTTCGGAGGGGCCAACCCCTCCCCACATGACCGTCGTCGTGACCAGGGCCAAGGGCTAAGCCCCTAACCATTCGCAAACTCCGCTTCCAATGCTATCAAATGAAACCGTTGCATTAAAATTCTCCACGTGGTTAAGGATTTTCCTCCACAGTTTTTAACTCCGACACACCTGTCACATGTTAACATTTATCTGTGCAGTTGGAGTCGATGGTTTCGCCTTTTTAAACTTCGACTGTTATAGTCATGCGGGGTTATAGGGTGCGCATGTGGCCACCCCTAACCTTAGCATTAAATTTTACGGTTTTATTTGGAAGATAATTAGCAGCCCGCCCCAAATTTGTGGAATTTTCGGAATTTAACTGTAGTTAAGTGCGGTGCTCCAAAATTGGTGGAGCTGATTTAGGGGGTCACTGGACAAAAGTTGTTTAGGCTCTATATTGCGATAGATCCGTCCATTATGAGGGTGTTAATAGTCAATTTTGACTATCTCAAACATTCTAGACTCATTGGTGAGGGTTTCAGAACCATCGAAAAACTTTTGAGCAGGTATTTTCTTCAAATAAGTTCTAAGGGCCACTAGGGCCACCAGGGGCCAGCAGCAGTTTGAGGCCTAGCCAGTGCAGCTAGAGGACTTTCTCAACAAACCAATATTCAATTTTGGATGTCATACATTATGGAACTAATGGTGAGGTTTGAAGAGCCAGTAGAGGAATTTTGAAGTCCGAGATGCTCCAGGGAAGTTCCAAGGGTCACTAGGGCCACCAAGTGCCAGCAGGAGAATGAGGCCTATCCAGGGCATCTAGTATCAATTATCAGCAAACCAATAGTCATTTCTGACTGTAATGAATCTTATAAATCCAGTGAAGGGATTTTTAGAATATTTTTAGGACTTCTGAAAGTCGATATTCTTCAAGGAATTTTTCAGTGAACCTAGAGCCAAGGGGTGCCACCAGGTGTTGGAGGCGTAACTGGAGTAGTTGGAGGCCAATTTATGAAAATGAATAGTCTATTATGACTATTTCAGACATTATGAATCTAATGAAATGACTTTTAGAGCCATTTGGAGACTTATGAAGGTCTAAGAGCCACAGGGAATTTTTGGGCAACCTAGGGCAATCAGTGGATGGAGGGCTATATTGGGGGGCCAGAGCTCATTTTGAGCAAATGATCAATCTATTTGGGAGGTTTAATATGTGTTGGAGAAATTAGGTGAGTTTTTAATGATGGAAAATTATTTCTTAAAGGTTTAGTGCCACATAGAAGCTCAGGGAATCTTAAGGCACCGACAACAGAGATCAAGTCTAAGGAAGCCTAGTTCTAACTTCAAAGTGATGACAGCCATTCCAGGGGTATGATGATATTCTAAAACCAATGGTACATCCCAAATAACCATTGAAGTTGAGTTATTAACTTGTAAAATCATTTTCACATCATAATCCCAAAGAGCCAAGTCAGTTGACAAAGGCTTAAGGAGACATAGCCCACGATGTTCGGGTGAACTCCTTTAATAAATTTGTTGTTATGTGTTGATGCTTATTTGCTACATTATATGGTTGTTGCACATGTTTAATATCAGCAAAAAACAAATGTTCTTAAAGCACTTAAACAGTTAAAAAAATTACACCTGTTTCAAGTATAATATTCTGCACATTCATGTATAAGCACGATCATCTATTTGTTTAACTAAGTGGGAGGTGCTTGCACAAAAGAATTTCAAGTTATCCACCCATTTTAATTTCAGGTTGGTATCAGAGCACTAGGTTTCTTTCTTGACAGAGCACTAGCTTTCTTGTTTGACTTGAAAGGTGTTTAACAGTGTAAATAATTTTACTGTTTGCAAATTGACTGATGTTTACAAGTTTGAGTTTGCTAGAGGTGAAGGGAATCTACTGTTAGCTAAGTCTAGAAGAGGACAAGAAGGATGAAGGCTGAAAGTATTCTCCTTACCCAAAGGACCTCAAGGCAACCCTTGATGCACAAGAGGTTGTTTGCAAAAGGTTGCTTGAAGAAGAGCTTGACTCTACAACCATTTTGTTCAGAAGCTTTGTCAATTTTTTTTTAAAGCTTTGTGAATTTTTGTTGAATTTTTTTTTAGTTCATTGACATAATGATGAAAAATTATTCAAGTGAGGTTTCGAAATCCTCCTCCTTGACAAGATTCTTCGATGAAGATATGAAGTGAGACTTCTACATCCTGAAGGATATGGTGCAAATTTTGTATGAATATAGAAGATAAAGCACTAGAATTCATGAGAAATTGGTTGCTATGAAGCAAGAGAAAGAAGGAATTATTCAAATAATGCACGAGATGGAGGTGCAGCTCCATCAAGCCCAAGAGGCCTTAACCAAGAACATGCTTGAAGTAGAGGTAAAACACTCTAAATTGTCTTCAATTTCCTCTTCATAAAAATGTGTAGGTTCATTTGAAAATCAGACTAGAGGTATAGGGTCCAAGTTGATGTTAAAAATGGGCTATGAAGGCAAGGGTTTAGGCAAACATGCACAAGTCATGATTGAGCCTATTTTGGTTGAGGAGAGGCCTAAGTATTTTGGTCTAGGCCATGTTCAATCTTATGGTGAAAACTCCAAAGCCATGAAGGCAATTGAGACAACTCAAAAAATAACTTTTGTCGCAAGTTCTAAACCACAAACATGTCAAGTTGATTGCCATTGTTTGAAGCCTATGTTGCAGCAAGATGTTTGTAAACTTGCAGCTTATGGCGAGCAAGAGAGTTCGGATAGCTATCATGACATGAACACTAATGGTAGTCTTCAGAAGAAAGTTGGAACCTCTACAAGTTCATCTCCTCAAGAAGGTATAAAATATGGACATGCAAGATAGCATTTGAGGTATAATTCTTCCCATAGTCAAGTTGATTATATTTATGAAAATCATGGCAAAACCGCATGCATGAAAGGAAGAAAGAGTTGTTGTGCATATTGTGGTCTATGTAACCATGATGTTTCGAAATGCTAGAAGAGGATGAAGGCATTCAGGAAACATTTGAAGCGAAGGAAACTTGCAAATAAGGTGCAAAATACTTTCACACATTGCCAAAAAAAGGGAAATTTTGTTTCCCAATGTTGGACATTGCATCCAACTAATCATCCCAAGCACATGAGGCAAGAGGATAAAAGACTGGAAAAATTGGAACCAAATATTCCATCATTTATGTGAGAATATATCTTTCACATGAAGAATATTTTCAGCAGAAAAAATCGCTATGGAAGTGGCTTGGTAAGAAGTGGTTTGACTTCTTAATTCAGTAAGACATACATTCTTTTGTACATATGAAAATTTTAGTTATGTATGCATTTATGTTGGAAAATTATGTTTGTTCAAGCCACCTTGGATCGATGATCAAGGACATGATGTTCAGCTAGCTTCTATAAATTTCTTGCCAAAAATTTCTGGATGAGTTTGAGGAAGACAATTCTTGACAGGAGGACAAGAGCATCTAAGAGGGGAAGTTTTGACTACCTTCGAGTTGGGCTCAAAGGCACTAAGCCATGCAAGGAAAAGTGTATGGAGGCTATAAAAGTGAGGGTGATGTACTCTCATCTACTGAACAGATCAGTTAATCAATATTTTGGGGTCCAAAAGATTCCCAATGGGGAGGTGTGATAAGATTTGGATCAAGGACCTAAGTGATAGCTCAATTTTCAAAGTGTTTGAAATTTTGTCGAACCTGAGTGACCAGATGGATCTCGTCTTCTTGATTCTGACGCTGCAAATGGTTCGAAAAACTGACACCGTATGAAGAAGTTAGAAAAGTCCCGTAAACTTCAAATTTTGGCTTTTGATCAGGTTTGACTAGGTTTTTGGAAATTCAAAAAAAAATATTCCAGGGAATATTCCTCAAAATATTCTCTGGAATATTCCATTTCGGAACAATTATAGAAGGACATGTTTCACATTTTAATTGGGTGTAAGGAATTTTAAGCCAATCAAAGGTCGCCGCGTGGCCTAAGTTTGGTGTAATAAAATTGTGGTGGAGCTGAACTGAGTCGATCCCGAGACCTCACGCATAGAACACCCATGCCTTACCATACGAGCTATCAGTGTTTCTTAATCGTACAGTGTTCGCATTGTATTTAACGTTGAATTAAATCTCATATGGGGGTTCGGAGGGGCTAGCCCCTCCCCACATGGCCGTCATCGTGACCAGGGCCAAGGGCTAAGCCCCTAACTGTCTGCAAACTCCGCTTCCAACACTATCACATTAAACCGTTGCATTAAAATTCTTGGCGTGGTTAAGGCTCATCCTCTGTATTTTTTAACTCCGACACACCTGTCACATGTTAACATTTATTTGCGCGGTTGGAGTCGACGGTTCCGCCTTTTTAAACTTTGACCGTTACGGTCAGGTAGGGTTAGCAGGTGCGCATGTGGCCACCCCTATCCTTAGCATTAAGTTTTATGTTTTTCCTTGGTGGATAATTAGCAACGCACCCTAAATCTGCGGAATTTTCCGAATTTAACTACAGTTAAGTGTAGTGCTCCAAAATTGGTGGAGTTGATTTAGGGGTCATTGGACAAAAGTTGTTTAGGCTCTATCTTGAGCTAGATCCATCCAGTATGAGGGTTTGAATAGTCAATTTAGACTATCTCAGACATTCCAAACTCATTACTGAGGGTTGGAAAGCCATCAGAGAAATTTTGAGCATGTTTTTTCTTCAGATAAGTTCTAAGGGCCACTAGGGCCACTAGGGGCCAACAGTAGTATTAGGCCTAGCTAGTGTAGCTAGAGGCCTTTCTCAACAAAAAAATAGTCAATTTTGGATGTTTCATATATTTTGGAACTAATGGTGATGTTTCCAAAACCATTAGAGGACTTTTTAAGGCCGATATTCTTCAAATAAGTTCCAAGGGTCACTAGGGCCACCAAGTGCCAACAGGAGAATGAGGCTTATCCAGAGCAGCCAATATCCATTATCATCAAAAAAATAGTCATTTATGACTGCAATGAATCTTATGAATCCATTTAAGGGATTTTTAGAAGCTTTTTAGGACTTATAAAAGTTGAGATGCTTCAGGGAAGTTTTCAATGAACCTAGAGCCAGGGGGTGCCACCAGGTGTTGGAGGCATAACCGGAGCAACCGGAGGCCAATTTATGAAAATGAATAGTCTATTATGACTATTTCAAACATTAAAAATCCAATTAAATTATTTTCAGAGCCATTTTAAGACTTATGAAGGTATAAGAGCCACAGGGAAGTTTTGGGCAACCTAGGGCCATCAGTGGATGGAGGCTTAGACTGGGGAGCCAGGGCTCATTTTGAGAAAATGATTAGTCTATTTTGACGGTTTGATATGTTTTGGAGACAGTAGGTGAGGTTTCAGTGATAGAAAAGGATTTATTAAAAGGGTTAGTGCCACAGAGAAGCTCAGGGAAGCTTAAGG
Organism: Pinus albicaulis; assembly: GCA_034641835.2. Classification (NCBI taxonomy): domain Eukaryota; kingdom Viridiplantae; phylum Streptophyta; class Pinopsida; order Pinales; family Pinaceae; genus Pinus; species Pinus albicaulis. The sequence continues at coordinate 686,072,232 of CM076570.1, forward strand.
CACCGACAGTAGAGATCAAGTCTAAGGAAGCCTAGTTCTAACTTCAGAGTGATGATAGCCATTCCAGGGGCATGATGATATTCTAAACCCAATGATACAACCCAAATAACCATTGGAGTTGAGTTATTAACTTGTAAAATAAATTTCACATCATAATCCCAAATATCCAAGTCAGTTGACAAAGGCTCAAGGAGACGAAGCCCACGATATTCAGGTGAAATCCTTTATTAAAGTTGTTGTTATGTGTTGATGCTTATTTGTTGCATTATATTATTGTTGCACATGTTTAATATCAACAAAAATAAATGTTCTTAAAGCACTTAGACAATTGAAAAAATTACACCTATTTCAAGTATAAAATTCTGCACAGTCATGTATAATCATGATCATTTGTTTGTTTAACTAAGTGGGAGGTTGTTACACAAAATTTTGACACTGTCCCTGAAATCCCCATCCCGCACATTGGAGGGTCATTTCTGTGACTTCTGAATAGTGTCATGCCTTGCAAATAACATCATTGCATCCCTCTTGATGAAGGCAACATTCTTCTTGTTGACATTTCCTTGAGCAGAGCAGTGAAAATCCATGTTTTTGCCTTGGCGCGAGTAGCCAGTTCTGCCCTCGCACCGAAGTGGAATATTAACATTAGGGCCCGCCCCACCTGGCGCTCTATCCCAGGGTAATGCCCACGCCAAGCTATTTATGAAATGTTTTTTAAAAATAGAGGCGGAGGTTCCATTCAAACCACCTCCAGAATGAGTCATTGGGAGTGGTTGAACTGAAACAACCACGGGCCTCCTCCTTTATTTTTTAGTTTCCACCTCCCTTGGAACACTCCTAAAGGATATGCCTCCCTTCCACCTTTGTAGGGATCCCAACCTCCTCCTTTCCCTCTATATAAACAAGCCTTCTCTCTTTATGAAAACTAGCTGAACTTGAAGAATTGAACACATTATAGTTGAATAACTGAGTTATCGAGAAGGTAGAACAAGGAGAAACCCATTGAGAGGTCCCTTATCCCGTCTGAATTCCCCGACGAGCTTTGAGACGTGCTTCACCCGAGCACCGCTAGAGGAGAACGCAACATCAGTGCATGGTTGTATCTCTTCTTTCTACATATTAATATAAGTGACTATTGTCTGGTTCCCGTCTTGTGTTTTTCCTTTATTGAATGCAATATGCTAGTCTTCTCTGACTGATTAGTAGTTTTTGGATGAAATTAGTATGTGGTATCTGGTTATCGTTTTCTGATCTCTGTGCAGGTGTCCAAACATGATAAGCGGAAGGGTTGTGACTTGCCTTCGATCAGGAGTGGGAATTTTTCATCATCACTACGAGTGTCGATGACAGCTTTGGACCACAGGTAGGCCATCTCATTCGCATCCTCTTTCATTCAAATGTATAGGAACCTGCACTCTAGCATGATTCCTTGTTACTTGACCCACCCTAGGGCTAGAGGGATCATCTCTGTCCGCAGAGGATTTACCTACATAACAGAGGTGCTTGCGCAAAATAATTTCAAGTTATCCACCCATTTTTATATCAGAAATTGATGAAGGGGTTCACCTGTCCTGTGCTACATCTCCTAGTCTAGCTTCCAATGGTTGGGCCTCTTTCATTGTGCTCAAAAAATGGTTTTTACATACAATTAAATTTCTCAAATGGTTGTACTGATAGCTCCAATGGCTTTAGAGTAGTCAAAAACCTCTGTCTAGCCTCTTTTTGCTCCCAAAAAAGATAAAAAATGAAGAAGTTATGATCCTTCCAAGTTCTTTAGCTATTCGTCCTACAAATTCGCCCTGCCTGGAAGAAACCTTATGAATTTGCCCCAAAAAGCGCTAATTGAGCGACTTTTTGGTGAACCGCTGGCACAAATCGTGGAATAATTAATTCGTCCAATATTTCCTATGGACTGAATAATTTAATTAAAAGTCGAGGGGTCGGGCTAAGCTTGGACCTTGGTCCTACCCCTTATTTCCTGTGGGCATGGTGACCAGGGTTGGGGCTAGCCTTGGCCCACCCCCAAACAACGCATTATTAAAACTTAAATATTTTTTTCACATATGAATACTAAGAATCAACGTGTGGCGCAACAGTTGGGCACTAGTCTTGTTGGTGGGAGGTTGCGGGTTCAACCCCCACCAACCTCAACTTGAACCTTAAATAAATTTTGGCCAATGGGGAGGTGCCAAGTTGCAAACTCTGATCATGCCACGTGGCATCCTCTCATTGCTTCGCCCTCCAACCAATAAAAATTAACCCTTTCCAAGCTAATCTGATGGTGCCAAGTGTCGACCATCCATTGACGAAAGGATCCCAATCATTATGTTGATGTCAACATGATGTCACCTATATGAAATGCACAGTCAAATTCCTAGTCAGCATGTCTATAAAAAATTTACATGTTTAACTGAAACTTCAAATCACAATTACAGGAGCATACTGTGTCGGTTTTGTGTGAAATGAGTTACGGATTCAGAATGATGAGATATATGCAAGCACACTGGTTTCGTTCCATTATGAGAACTTTGAATTTTGAGCATAAATTTGATCCACCTAATCATTCCTCCCTATTGGAAGCTTTTAGACCTCCAAAATATTTTTATCTGTCAGTGATTAGATGAGGGTTCAACTCCCTCACCCTTCTAGTTTTTATCCATTGAATATTTCTTGAATGTGACATTTTGAGCTTTTCTTGAAAACTAATCATTTTCCCTAAATTTGGTGACCTTGACTTGCTATTCTAGATACAATCTTGCTGCAATTTCCCAAAATTTTTAGAACAACAACATGTCCTTGAAGGAAGAAATGCATTCCCTCCTCGGTTGTCAATCAAAGAAAGCTTAAACAACTTCAATTCTTTCTCACCTTGAACATTGTCAACACGATGATGTTTAACATGTCTCGCCTTGTGCTTCGATTGACTATTGAACAAATGTGATCACCATCGCCATGCAACATCCCATTTCAGAGACAACACTTTGTGAAACCCATAAGAAGAAATTTTGAACCCAATTCTCTCTTTGTCAAATTTACTTGGCACTTTCTCTTTGACCTTTACACTCTCTTGCACTAGAATCTTGTCCAGAGCACTACTTAACATTGATGCATGCTGCTACAATTTTACCTTATCTTGTTTACCTCTTTTAGCAGGAAACATGTTAGACTCCTAAAAAATCTTATCACACTGATTAGAAACCTCAATGAAATCATATTTTTCATTTTATGCATCTCCTTGAAAGGCCTCATTCACAACATCTTGATGCTTGAACATTAACAAAGAAAAATTCTGACTAGCATTAACAATTCTCTTCATTTTTCCAGCATCCATAAGAGACAAATTCATCTTCTTCTATGTGTTCTAACAATGTACTCAATCCCATTCTTGAAAAAGTGATAATTATTCTCATGGCAATGAAATATTTCTCCCCTATCATAAAGATATAGGCTTCCCAAAACAATGCCATAAATATCAAGTGAAACGACATCAAGTTCAACTTCATCAAGAAAGTTTGTAGTGATTGCAAATCTAAGTATGCACTTCCTTGTTACCTGCAAATTTGTATTCTTACATATCCAATCTAAAGGATAAGGTCTTGGATGTTGAATGGTCTCTAAATTCAACTTCTTGAATAAGTCTTCAAAAATAAGATTTTCTTGTGAACCACTATCAAATAGGGTGTTAATTTTGGAACAACTCTAACATGGAAAATTTTGATTTTTGTTTCATCATCTTGAGTACTACTGAGACAACTATAAGAACTAGTACTTGCTATTTCCTTACCTTTCAAACTCATTGTTGTGCTCTTTGTTTCATCTCCAGAATCAGAACCTAAATCATGTTGTATCGTTGTAGTTTTTTTGTCCTTCTCCTTCTTTTTAAGCTTGTTGGGTCTCATCTCTGGATGAAGTTTCCAGCAATGATCTTCATCATGTCCATATTTGGAATACTAATTGCATGTGATTTTTTCTTTCTCTAACTTAATGGATGCGTTCTTCTTACATTTACCCTTGAACTTATCCTTCCCTTTCTCTCCAGAGTCAAAGGTATTCTCACTGGTCTCATCTAAAACATGTTTCCCTCTTGCCTCTAGATGTGTGGCTTGTACACATACCTCATCTAAATTTTAAGGATTAAACATGAAAATTGTATGTCTTAGGTAACTATGTGTTGGAGCAGGGTCCTCTGGGGTACATTTTTTGGTTAATTTTTATTGTACGCGATGCGCGCAAAGAGTCAAAGGGGCTTTGGGGTGGGTCAAAGTACCTTAATCATTGTAATGGGTTTAAAGGGAAAAACCATGAGTCTCAAACCATGGTTTGAGACCATGGTATGTGTGCATCTAAGATAGTATAAACATGTAAGTATCGAGTCAAGTAAAGATATCAATTGATCCACTACAAGGAAAAGACCCTCTAGTGGAGGTTATAAATGAGGTTTTTAGTGTTATAATATTGGCCAAAATTGTCAAAAAAAAAATTGCTACAACATCCATTTTTGGTAACGAAAGTTATGACGGAGCTGTTAACGAAACTTCAACACAACAAAAAAAAATGGGTGGTCGAAGTTTTTTACGGTTGTTTTTCTTATCGGTGCATGTTCCATGTGTGAACGCACCGGTGCGTTTTAAACGGTACACACTGGTCCAGTAAACATACCGAAAAACATGAAGGAAAACAAATTTCTGAAGCCTCAGGGTGTTTACATATGCAACATCCCTGTGCGTTTCAACAAAAAATACGCATCGTGCCAATAGAAGGTGCATGCACCGGTGTTATTCAGATTTAGCATACCAATGGATTGTCATCTATATCACACTGGGTGGTTAGACAATACCCAAGCACCGGTGCATTTATATTACCCTTCTAGCCCGGTGCGTTTTGTGAAAGGTACAGCCCTGGGTGGTTACAAAACACATAAGCCTAGGGGCGTTATCGTTGTAAATCACATAGGCATTTAATGCAAACAACACCGGTGCGTTACAAATACGAATGCACTGGTACGTTGAGGCCAAATAACACCGATGCATGCATCTTCTATCCTCCCGGTGCGTATTGGTTGTGTACATGCTCCAGGCCATTAAGGTGTAAAAATGCACTAGCGCGTTAAAGGAAAACCATACTAGTGCATGCAACGCCTATTTGCTCAGGTCATAGTCGTCGATAAAGCACACCAGGAATTATAATTGGTATTGGTATTTGGTGCAATGCTCATAGGTCGTAGAAACACACTAATGCGCAGTATCATACCAATGCATAAGTGTTCATTTTCTATTTTTTAGAAACATCGACTTTTGACAGTGTAACTATTGTGATTTTTAAAAATTCATTATTCATCAAAATTCAACAAATATCTTATAATGGTATTCATATCAATTAAATTTTTATTAGTGCATTTGAATGTGATGTTTGGATGAATTTGTTATATCATCCAGTTTCGCATCTCTTCATTATAATATTTAATCATCGATATATTTAATCAATGGTGTAACATTTCACAACGACAATGGAGAATGCAATAGAATAAATTAAAACATGTTTTATTATATATGAATAAGAGACTCTTTATCATACAAAATTGGTAGCCCTTTGGCTTTCAATTGGGACACCATGTCCATTACATTAAACATAATTTCTGATTTTCGCAAACAAATATTTTAAAAAATACAATGGCTTGCATTGATATCCAAACATATTGATCATCATTCTTCGCTGGAACTGTTGTCACTGCTCAAGCTACTTCCATGACTTGGGTTATTTGGAGGAATGTTTTGTTCATTGTGTTGATTGTTTTCTTCTTCTTCTTCAAGTTCCATCTACAAACATAAAAATAAAGTGTGATGACTGTATATAAGAATAATGAAAATTGCAATATTAAATAATATACATCAATGTAAATCGAAAATAAATGTACCATAGTAAGAATTGACTGATGAACTATACACATTCTTTCAAAACCAAATTTCATACATTATTTCAACAATTCTTTTGTTGGCGCAGTCCCATACTTTGTTTCTTGCAATTTTTATACCACATAACAAATCATAGATTTAATATAGAATATTTTTTTGTTCTATTAATTACAAACGGAGCTAAGTAAAACAAGATAGATACTTACAAATTCCACAATTAATTTATGATATTCCAACATATACTGACAACCCATATTCAACCCAATGTCAATCAATTCTTCTGATGGTTTTGCTTTGTATGTTAGCAGCTATTTGAAGGCATTCAACGATGGTTGTTGTAAAACAACTTAAAATATACAAAAATGAAATCTAGTTAAGTTGTTATAAGGAAGTAACAATTACTCACAAACTTTGATATCAACCCTTTTCTTCCTTGTCGTCCTATTTTATGTGTTGAATGGATTCCATTTTCTTTTCTTTTCTGCAAGAAAATACTTGAAAATTAATATGTAATGCTAAATTATTTATTTATTGTACCTAACCGAAAAAATTCAATGATTACATATTACATTTGAAGCACATTTTTGTTGAGATGGCTCCGCGTGCGATGCAATTATGTCCATTTATTTGACCATCTCCTTGTACACCTTTTTGGACATTCCTACTGGCATATTTATGATATCATCTCCTTCATCCTTTGAGATTTTCATAATATTTCTGAAAAAGTTACATGACAATAAACTATTTAGTTTTTATATTGATATATGAAAACTAAATATAAAAAAAGTGATTTTTATAAATGATTGCTTTGTAATAATATATACATATAATTATAGAAAAACATTTATAGGAATATTACTTTTTGAATGCTTATTTTTTGTTGTTGTATGTTTTGCCATTAAAATTCTCACATGTCTCATTGACCAATTCTTTGGAAACTCTTCATCTAGTTTAAATCAAATTTGGTTCTTGGAATCATTGGATTGATTTTTGTATTGTAAGTGGAAAAAATGCTTATACATTCATTCCACTAGATCCCTCAAAGTTTTGTAAAAGTTTTCCCCCCTTCCATTAACCTCCAACACCACTCCAGATGAGCTAAGGAGAAATTCATTTTCATTTGCATGTTCTATTTTTTTCTTTTCTTAGAAAAACATTATTTTCCTTCATTGTTGGTCCTTGTAGAACATTAAACATATCTAAATTAATAGATTGTTTGAAGCATGTTATCTAATATTTTTAAGTATATTATTAATGAAAATTCAAAAAAGAAACTCATATTGGATCGATAGTATTTTTTCATTCACCTGATTCATCCTTCTGCAATTTTTCCACCAAGATTTTACGCTCTTCTGGTCTTAGATTGAAAATAATCTTATCAAACTTCATCATTTTGTGGCTCTGCATGACACACACTAAACAATACATATTAGTTAAACTTACATATAGTTCAAAAATAATAATTTTTGTAAAAAATTTACAAATAACTTGTCTTTTTTGCTTTTCTGGATGTGCTATCAGTATTTTTGTTACTTGAACTCTTGTCAACCATTTTTTATCAATATAAACCTTGTACCATTCATTAATATATTTTATAAATAAATCACATACTCTTCAGCTAAAAAAAATCAATAAAACGGTGCGTCTATCTAAATTAAATGCCTTGTGTGTTTATCGTATTAACCACATCGGTGCGGTTCACATTTTAGCACCGACAACGTGAAAAACAATTTAAATTATAACAGTGTGATATGTTATTATAAACACACTGCCACTACAGTAGAAACATTGTATGGTGCTCTTTGTCAATAGGAGACTCGGGGCGTTATATTAATATGAGAGCACCGATTAACAGAAGCAATTATTTTGAAAAATAAACATATAAATGAATGGAAACTGTTTTTATCAAAAAAAATTCTTTGTCAATATGCACCCTGGTAAGTTATACTAAAAAGGCACATCGGTGCGCTATATTAAACAGGGTGCATCGATTAACAAAACCCATTTTTTAAAAAACTATGAAAGGGTCGACAAGGTTTGGGATCTGACTCTACAAGTGGTCCCTCAAGTTAGATGTCAAATGCCTAAATATATAGTAATACAATCCCTATAAATCTAAAATGAAAAGCCCTACTTGTGAATTTTTGCAGTCACATAAACAAGAAGCAAGGGTTTAAGGTAAGAAGGGATTTTTTTGGTTTTTGTTTTTTTTCTTCTGAATTTTAATTAAATCTAACTATGAATAGAGATTGTAAATTATTTTATTAGTAAATTGCACAGTAAAATTTAAATTTTTTACTATGCATGTATTAAATCTAAAAATAATAATAAATAAATAAATTATTTATATATTATTAAAGTAAAATTTAACATTTATACTATACTACAGGGTTTTTGTGTGAATCACGAGATGTTTCAAATTATGATTTTCTGAATAGCGTTGTTGTTCGAAAATATTTTTTTACTCCATAGTGCTCTCTTGCTCCAGGTATGTTTCTCTTGCAAATCCCTCGCCTGAAAATTTTGGCAAAAATAATGAAATAATGATAGTTATTACTATTTAAAGAAATTTTTATAAAATTAGATTTCCGAAAATCATTTGCCGCTCATTTCTCAATTTACCGCTTTTTTTTCACTTCTAGAAAATGAAGTCGCGTTTTTTTTCCCGATATTCGGTGAGTTTGTTAACTAACTGCACCGATGTGTCAGTTAATCAAACCGCACCAGTGCATTTAACAATACATTAGCACCAATAGAAATAAATCATTTTTTAACGCACCAAAATTACTTTTAGGTATGTACACCAAAATTTATTGTTGAATTTTCTCAAATGCAGGGAGAAAATCTCATAATTATACCAAATGGAAAATTCTTCAAAATCCAGCTCGTTCCATAATATTTCTCAAATTCCATCACAGAGTTTTCCCCATCCATCTCTAGATGTAATTACTTCAGATTTTATTTATATTTTCATTATCTAATTGAATTTATTATTTTTATCCATGTCAATCTGAATAAAATTAATGTATACAATTTTGCTGGTTCATTCAGACTCAGAATCGATTTTAGATGCACAAAATATTCAAACAGTTCCAAAACGTCAGAAGATCTTATCAGGAGCAGCATACCGCAAGGCGCGGTTGGTAGATGAAAATGGATAGCCGCTTCACTGTGCCAATTGTAACATGCTTTCTTCTAGCCACAATCTCAAGAAAATGATGGTAATAATTGTTTGGTATAATGTAATTATTTCAACGTCAAACCAATTAACCATGCATTGATGTGCTTACTAATTGATATCATCGATATTGTACTAATCATGTTCAAATATATTTTTTGAAATTATTAGTATTGTAGTGATGATGAGCGACCTACCTACCATATTTTGTTGCACCCCACGACAATTTCAAATCAAGAGAAGGTTGAATTAAGAGAAACACTCGGAGAGGAACGATACCAATAATGGTTGAATCAACCACCTATTCAATTCCCATTATGTCCAGATTCCCCAATTAGAAATGACCACAATAATAGTAGTTATTCATAAGCTGGCAATGGAGGTAATCAAATAGAGGTTGGTATGGATGATTACTTAAGGGATGAAACTGCCATGGAGACAATTTTGTTAGATGCATTCTAGAACGATGGTCAACTATGGGATGCTGTTCATATCGATGATACCCTTTTCGAAATCCTTAAATCTCCTTCCACCACCCCTCTCTTTGAACCTAGAAAACAATCAAGGTCTACCCAGTTGGGAAAAATGATGTTATTGTACAACTTGAAAGCAAAGCTTGGCTTTTTGAATGCATGTTTATCAAGTCCCTTATATTTTGAGAAATCTTGTCACACAATCAACATTACAAATGGTAAATTTTATGAACGTTAATAATTATTGGCATTGTACGTTTAATATTTTTGGGTGAAAATGTGAAGCTAGGTTACACTTTTTGCCCTTTTTTGAGAAAAAAAATTCATTTTTTTCGGTTCTTCAACTTTCTGCAAACTATAACAATTTTTCTGTGTAGAATTTCATTTTGTGATAAAAATAAAAGTTGTGAGAAATTTTGTTAGCTTTCTATTACTTATTTTTTGAAATTTTTTTATGCAGATTTGATATGTCAACTTAGCGTTTCTTTGAGTGTGTTTTTCTTAACAATCAGAGGATTCATAAGAAGTCATGTTATGTCGCAATGTTGTATTCATTGAAAATTTGTGTTTTTGAAAAAACAAAATGTGTTACAACAATCTAGACAGAGTCTACTTTGTTTTCGTCATATTTACAAAGCCAATGGATGCATATCATAATTACTAGAATTTTTTGAACTGGTCCAATACAAAAAACTGCGTTTTTGGATATGTTTCGCGTGGCAACAAATTTCTTAACATATAAGTTATAAAATAAAAATCTAAAAGCTACCCATTAGAGTCAACAGACCAATGTAATGCCCCATAATTTTTTCAAATTTTTTTACAATGTATTTTGGGAGATACAAAATTTTGATTTCACTGAATCACAATGACCCTCAGAAATTGTTTGCACCCATTTTATTAGAAAAATAATTAAAATTAATAAACGTTTACGAAATTCCATAAAAGTTATATTTCCTAAAAGTAGATTCAATTCTGAAAATGCTTGTCTTGGTTCTGACAGTTAATTAACAACCTTTCATGGAGTTTAATCAGTCCAAAGTTGCAGAACCGTTTTCAGAGCCTGGTTTTGCGTAATTGGTGACGCATTAGTTCGGCCGAACTTTTAGTCCAAGTTCGGCCGAACTATGTTTTCCGCTTACGAGTTGTTAAAACTAACGTCTTAATAGTTCGGCCGAACTTCTTATCAAAAGTTCGGCCGAACTATTGTGTAACTCTCCGTCGGCCGGAAAATTTTGTGGAGTCCCCTACAAAACACATATTTCGCGTCAATATAAATTGCCGCGAAATGATTCACAATTTTCGCACATTTCGCAACATGTTATTCAAATATAAGGTTCTTCTGAGTGATAATGTCTTGCTCGGTAGCTGCAAAGAGGCAAAGCAATTGTTGAAAATGTTGGGTGTTGAGTACATATCATATCATGCATGTCCAAATGATTGTATTTTATATATAGGAGAATATGCAGACAAAGAGATATGTCTAAAATGTGGGCATGATAGGTACGATAAATCAAAAAATAAGGGTAAATCATGTGGTCCTCCTCTTAATATATTGATTCACATGCCTATAATCCCAAGGATTCAAAGGCTCTTTCGTTGCAAAGAATTAGCTATGTTGCAGGGATGGCATGCCTCACATAGAAGTGAGTTGAGATTTATGTGAATCCCAACAGATTCAATAGCCATGAAGCTTATAGAAGATACATGGCCCAAAAAATTCAAGGATGAAGTACGAAGTCTAAACCCATATTTCCTCTAGAACACCAACTATTATGTTTGGCCTGTAGCGGTGATCAATAACAATATACCCCAATGGTTTTCCATGAAGAATGAACATCTTATGTTGGCTCTCATAGTCCCTGGTAGAAGACAAGTGAATAATATGGATGTCTACTTACAACCACTAGTAGATGAATTGCAGGAATTGTGGGATGGGATAAATGTATACGATGTATCAAGACCCATCACAGTAGAGAGGAGTTTTACGTTGGATGCCATATGTGCTTAAACCACACATGATTATCCAGGCTTAGGAGTTTTATCTGGTAAATTACATGTTTATTGATTTGTTTATATACGTAACAATATTCTTTCGCATATTAATTTAATTCGTTGTAATTGTTTTGATCTTCATGAAATTCTTTAACATGCCATGAATATTGTATACAACAATTTTGTTGGTCTTGTAACAAAAGGGTATTATGGATGTAAATGTTTTGGACCTTCTCTGAAAGCTAGATGATCCAACGACCTACGAAAGCCAGTGTATGACTGCTCCAGGTTATTCCTCCCAGAAGAACACCCTTACATAAGAGCAACATCTGCTTTCAATGGTAAATGAGAGAGAACCCAAAGGCCTACAATAACGACACCAACTAAATGAATTAGAGCATATGAGAGAGAGAAGGAGAAGGATTTCATAGAAATGTTCGATTCAAATGGGGAGCCTATGTTCGATGATCCATAATTATTCGACATCTATGTTGAGAAATTGCCATTGGGATGAAAAGGAAATATATCTTTTATAACCTCCCATATTGGGAGCATCTTAATATTACCTACTTACTAGATCCCATGCATATATTTAAAAATATTTCATATTATTTATGGAGGCACATATCATCGAAAAAAAGTGACACATTGGCTGTTAGGAAAGATCTTATTACTTCAAAAACTAAAAAGAAACATTGGCCAAGACAAGAAAGTACAGGAGAGGATGATCCCTCTAATTGGTCTTTCAAATAAGGTGATGTCCCATGGGTTTAAAAAAAATATGATCTTTCTTTGGAAAAGTAAGTTATAATGGGTGTGAGGGTGACATCTTCATATGGGTCTTCACTACGGTCTTGCTTCACCGTGGAAGACCATTTTTCGGGTTTGAAATCACATGACCATTTGAATCTTCTAAGAGTACGTAACATGTCAAAATCATGATTTTATTATTTGTTATATTAGTAATTTTTATCCCATGGGATCATAAGCATAACAAATTTTATATGTGTTTATAAATTTTCAGTATCATTATCCTTTGTTCATACATGGGTGTGTGAAACATGACTTCCCCCAAGACCTAGGACGTGACATATCTAAATTATCTACATTTGTATGTTGGATAATCATGATCATGATCATTTAACAAAACACAAGCATTGTATAACATCCTCACAAAACAAACATCAAATATACATCTCATGTCAAATAACTTCTATAACATGCACATCTATCTGCAAGCACATTAAATGAACATATCTAACATGACCTCCAGTGCATCACTAGAAATCCTAGCCAGATACTCCGACTAGCCCCTCTTGGGCATCATCTCGCCCCACATGTGCATATGTACCTCTATCATCGGCCTATGAGGCTGATGGACAAAATTAGGCCTCGTTTTTGGAAACCTCTCAAAAAATAAACAAAATAACTCTAAAGCAAAAGGGAAGGTAAACCTCCCACGTGCTTGAGAACGAAATCTATCTAAGGCTATAAAAAACTTCCGCAAAATAATGGCAGACCACCTAACAAGTTGTGGCCTCTTGAATAGAGAATCAACATAAAATAAAAGAGGGCAACTGATGCGATGCCCATCACTGGTATAATGTGAAATGGTGGTCAGTAATAGTGAGAGGCACCTAACCTCCTCTGGACCAAAAGAACCAATCTGTATTTGTCCACCAGGAACCTGAAAATCTGTTGGAGAAAGTATGTCATCCCTAATGTACTCTGATAGTACACCAAATGACTCTATGCTGCATAACCGAAGGGAACATCAGGGAACTGGGGAAAATCCTCCCCTCTCCTATATAGTCCAGTGATAAAATACATGTCATCCTCAATGGATTGGTACCACTTGTAATGATCGATACTAAAAGCCTATTAGTGGGCATCCCATCTTTAGATCAACTATACTAATAAGCTGATGTGCCCCTTCAAGGTTGTATCCTCCTCATATAACTTAAGGAGACCTACATCCCTCAAGAGCAACTGGGTGGGTGGCGTAATGGGTCGAGGGTACAAAATTCTCTCCCTATCCCTTGCCTTCCACTGTTGTATCATGTGGTAATGGTCATCCCTATGCTCCTGTTGTTGTCTATCCTGTCTCCGTTGACGTCACTGAATGCTTGACATATTAAATACATCAACCTTCCTCATACATAAAACATAATTTTTTTTATTAAATGACAAATGTATTTACAAATATATAACTATAACTTTTATTGAAAAAACAAAAAAATTCATTCAGTGCACCACAAAAAACAGTCACGCACTGCGACAGCAAAAAATATTAATTAAATAAATCTATCATGTGGTAATGGTCATCCCTATGCTCATGTTGTTGTCTATCCTGTCTCCGTTGACGTCACTGAATGATTGACATATTAAATACATCAGCCTCCCTCATACATAAAACATAATTTTTTTTATTAAATGACAAATGTATTTACAAATATATAACTATAAATTTTATTGAAAAAACAAAAAAATTCATTCAGTGCACCACAAAAAACAGTCACGCACCGCGACAACAAAAAATATTAATTAAATAAATCTTATAGGTGGTGCATTTACAAACCATATCCGCCTCGGGGCGTTTATTATAGCTCAATGCACTGCCTGTTTGAAATATTTTACTACTGACAATGCGGTATCCAAACAAAAAATGCCTTAGGGCAGTAGGTTTGACCAACACACTGCACCAAAAAATAATTTTTTTCAATGGTGCATTGTCCAATGGTGCGATGCGTTTATGTAATTGAAACGCATTGGGGTTTTGTTTTTATCAACATTGCACCAGTGTGTACCAATGCCTTTCGGTACATGTCACACAAAAAAATATAAAAATAAATATTTGAAAATTTGTAACTAAATGTGCTTCCAATTTTTTAATAACAGTCGGTGCGATAAGCAAAACATAGCGCACAGGTTCGCTCTGTGACAATGACGCACCACCAAACTAATTGGCATGGCACAATGCATTTATAAAAGGCACTGCGTGAAATAAAAATTAATGCTTCAAATGGTCTTTTAATGTGATGCGTTCCCATAATATAGACGCACTGGGCCATTACGTTTATTTTTACATAATGCCCCAGTGCATTTCGGTAAACCAACGCATCGCTGAATATAAAATAAATTGTTATTTTTAAAAAATTATGAAATGTCAGTGCAGTTGGAAATCGACACGCACAACAAAAAAATTTATTGCTATTGCGGTGCACTTTTGTCGTTAGTGCACCAGGCTGTCACATTAACTTCTCGATATGGTTTCCGTTAACACCATTCGCGACTCGACCTGTATATTAATAGGGAGCACCGGGAACGGTGCGAGCCAAACGGCTCAAACGCATTGCGTAGGAATTTTTTTTCTTTTTTAAGCAATGAATTCTAAGTCAATTTTCAAAATTAATCTAGCAAAAGATTATGTTGGTGAGAAATATATACATTACCTGCACATTTGTGCATCAAGGAGGCATGTTTCCAACGAAGTACTAAAAACCAAATTTTCCCACCATTTCACAAAATTCAAAGTCCACACACTGAGCAACGGACGGAAGCAATGCGGGAAACGGGAGCACCATTGGCAAGGTGACTCAGAGACGCAAAGGTCACACTAGTGCTTGAGAGCTCTACAGGACTGTAAATAGTAAAAATATTTTTTACGACTGGTAATTTTTTTTAAATAAACCCTTTTTCGATGCACTCCTCTATGAGAAGCACCGAGCGGTTGTATCAATTGTGCACCGTATTTATTTAAATTAAAAAATATATGGGTCGGTGCATTAGGGAACATTAACCACCTTGGGGCTTCGTCGTTAGAGTATAGCACCGAACTTGTTAGAAATAATGTTTTTAACTTCACCCTTTTACGGTGCACTGGATTACTGAGACGCACTGGGCCAGTTTGTACAGAGCGCACCATGCTTCCTTTAAATAAAAACCCTATGCTGGTGCGTCATTGTACCTAAACCACACTAGGCCATCGTCGTTAGTGTATCACACCAAAATGGTGAAAATATTTTTTTAAATAAAACCCTCTTGTGGTGCTCTCAATTAATGAAACACAATAGGATGGCGATATATGACCAACATCGGGCGTGTTATATAAAAAGAAACATATGTTTTCATTAAATAAACACCCTATGTTGAGGCTTCCTATCACCATAATCGCACCGGGGCGTCATTGTTAGAGTATAGCACCGCAATGGTGAAAATATTTTTTTTTATTAATCAATTGGTCGGTGCGCTCGATTAATTCGAGGCACCAGGAAGGTTATATAGTGAGTTTCTTGGTGTTCCATTTGATCGTATGCATCGATGCGCTCGATTAATTCGAGGCACCGGGAAGGTTATATAGTGAGTGTCTCGGTGTGCCATTTGATCATATGCATCGGTGCGCTTTATATAAAGCACACTGTCATTTTTTTGAAAACTTTTTCATGGTGCCCATCAACTTGTACGAACTAGTGCATTGTAAGGGAGGAACATCTTATTATATGCCCTGGTGCGTCATATCTATGATGTGCACCATTGTTTTCATAGTACTTAAAAATAAGTCTGCAATGATGCTTTAGCCTCTACTATGCATCAGTGTGTCACATATATATTAAGTGCACCGGTGCGTATTATCATTATAAACACTTTGCAAAAAAACATCCGCAAAAAAATATGCCCACCAACCTCCTCTAGTGACCTCTACTACAAATAGATATTTAGGCTATTTTTATAAGGGCTTCCACAAAAAAATCCGCTAGAGGGTCTTTTCCTTGTAGTGATCGAATATGAATGTTTGTTAAAATTTTGATCTAAGTCTAGGCTTTTGGGTAGAAAGGCTCCTGCTGGCTGTGTGCACGGAGACCTAAGTCCTAGCTGTGTGCGTGAAAGGATTGAATGTACTTGAATTGATAGATCTCTTAATAAAGAAGACAGTTTTGGCAAACTTGGACTCTCATGTGATTGCTATGTTGATTATCTATTATTTTCTTTAAGATTTGAATCTGATCTGTGTTGCATATTTACTTTTGTTAATGGTTAATTTCATCTGCGTGAATATTAGTTAATGAGTAGATCTGAATGAAGTACATTGTGCGTAAATATAGGTTGATGCTAGATGAATAGATCTTATTGAAGTATACTTGATTCTTGTGCATAAACTATATTAAATCATTATGTGATAATCTGCAAAGGGTTTGATCTATTGATGTGTGCATCTGTTATATTATCTGATATATGTCTATTTAGGGCCACTACATCAAAAACTTCCTCAGGGTGCGGAAACCCCGTTCCATAACCCCCCATATTGCTTCGGGTGGGACTTTGGTCTGCGCAAGAATATCACTGCCGAAAGGGCCAATAGTTGGAGGGTTTTATTGGTTGCGCAATAACTCTAAACCTAGGTCAGGACCCCTCAACCCAACACTATGAAAACCTCCAATGTATTTCAACAAAGTTTCTTGAGATGCTAAATCTACACCCAATATTAGTGCTCTTCTCCTAAATTCTTGAGTATATCTTTGCACACTTTGTCCTTTACCTCACCTAAATTTTTTCCATTCCATTATAGCCTTTTTCATGTATGCTAATGGATAAAATTGTCTCCTTAAGGAAGCAACAATGTCATTCCAAGAGGTTAAAACCTTACCATGTTTCTTCAAGTCCTCTTGAGTTTTGGCTTCCCACCAAATCATTGTTGCACCTTCCAATCTTAGTGAAGCAAGATGAATATTTGTGTCATCATCGTTGATTATTTGTATCCTACACTACACTTCAAGCTGACATACCCAATTATCTATTATTTCAGCATCTACCTCTCCATCATACATAGACAAACCAAAGTTAATGTCAAGCATTAGAAATGGAGTTTTACCATGACCTTTTGGATAATGTGGAGGTGTTTTTGAAGAGATTTTTGTGGAAGAAGATGATGTTGAAGATGGTGGTGAGGATAATGGTGGTGTCAAAGGTGGTTTGTCACCATTTCCATTACCTTTTGGATTCTTTTCTCCATCTCCTCCTTCTCCTTTTAAAGACTTATCTCCCTTTGGAGGATTGGAGCTCTCACCTTGCAACCTTTTGTTTCTCTCCTCATAGATAACTTTCACCATTTGTGTCATATCAAAGAATGCTTTCCTAAAGGTTCATCCTCTGACATATTTTCATACTCTCCTTCATGTGACATACTTGATATAGCTTTAGCTACAACTTGAGGTAGAAGTTGTGGTGGATATTGTGGCAAACTTGTTATCATTATCCTTGACCTATATTGAGGACTTGCAACCACAAGATTTACTTCTCCTCTCTTGAGCTTCAACCTTGTAAGCATCACATACACATGCAAAAAACTAAACCCTCACATAAACAAAGAA
Organism: Pinus albicaulis; assembly: GCA_034641835.2. Lineage (NCBI taxonomy): Eukaryota > Viridiplantae > Streptophyta > Pinopsida > Pinales > Pinaceae > Pinus > Pinus albicaulis. Next base: position 686,090,158 of record CM076570.1, read on the forward strand.
AACCTAAGCTCTGATACCAAGCTGATCTGAATGTGAAGTTGCTTGAATATTATGTAATTTTTTCAAGTGATTAACTTAGGATTTTAAGCCTCTTTTGTCAAATTATTAAACACATAAACATGAAAATTAAACTCATTTTTTGCAATAAAAAAGAGACAATATCACCATAAAAAAAAACTCACAATATTAATTGACGAAGGAGTTCACCCCTCCTGGGCTACATCTCCTAGTCCAACTTCCAATGGTTGGGCCTCTTTCATTAAGCTAAAAAAAATGGTGTTTACATACAATTACAATGCTCAAATGGCTATAATGATAGCTCCAATGGATTCAGAGCAGTAAAAAACCCTTTTCTAGGCTATTTCTACTCCCAAAAAGGATAACAACTAAAGAATTTATGATCCTTCCAATTTCTTCAGCTATTCATCCTACAGATTCGTTGTGCTTCCCAACAACCCTACAAATTCACCCTAAAAATCATTAACGAAGTGAATTTTTTGCCAACCACTAGTGAAAATTGTGGGATACTTAATTCGTCCAATATTCCCTATGGAATAAATAATTTAATTAAAATTCAGGGGGCTGAGCTATGCCCTGGCCCCTAGTCCCGCCCCTTATTTCCCGTGTTCGTGGTGACCAACACTGGGGATAGCCCTGACCCACCCCCAAATGGCTCATTATTAAAACTTAAATATTGTTTTCCACATATGAATATTAATAATTAACGTGTGGTGCGACGATTGGGCATCGATCTTGCTAGTGGGAGATCGCGGGTTTGACCCCCACTGACCTCAACTTGAACCTTAAAGAAATTTTTGCCAATTGGGAGGCACCACATGGCAACCTCCAATTAGGCCACGTGGTGGCCTCTCATTGGTCCACCATCCGACCAATAAAAATCTACCTTTTCCAATCCAATCTATTGATGCCAAGTGTCGACCATCCATTGATCGAAGGAGCCCAGTCATCATGCTAACATTAGCATGACATCACCTGTACAGACTCCACATTCAGCATGTCTGCAAAAATTTTGCATGTTTGACCAAAACTTCAGATAACGATTACAAGAGCATAAGATGTTCGTTTTGCATGAAAATAGTTGTGTCGGATTTAGAACGACGAGATCACGCAAGCGCATTGCTTTTGTTACATTCTAAGAAATTTGAATTTTGAGCATAAATTAGTTCCACCAGATCATTTCCGTAAATGTAGTACAAACTATAATGGCTTTAAGAGGATGATATAATGCATAAAAGTGTGCATACTTGGTAAGTCTATTAACTTCCACCATGATGACACTCTTTCCTTCATACTTGGGTAAACTTGTGATAAAATCCATTGATACCTCCTCCCAACGCTGACTTGGAATGGCTATAGGTTGTAACAGACTTGGTGTCTTAATTGTCTCAACTTTATTTTTTTGGAAAACCAAACATTCTGCCGCAAAATTTTGAATATCAAACTTGTTGTTTCAAAGACTACCATGATTGCTCATGTTTTTTTTTATTCCTTGGCAAACCTGTAATGAATTTCATCAAAATCACCTCCCACTTCCATTCCAGAATACAGATGTGATGTAATAATCCAATTGGGTGTGTGCACTCAACCTTCATTTGTTGGAACTCTATCCACTTGCAGATAAAATCAACCACCTCTCTCTTCAAATTATGTCACTAATAAAATTTCTTGATGGTTGTTGGAACTCTATCCACTTGCAGATAAAATCAACCACCTCTCTCTTCAAATTATGTCACTAATAAAATTTCTTGATGGTTGCTAGAGTATTTTGATATCTTGGATGTCCAGAATATGTCTTCATATGAAACTCCCTTAATATGAGTTTCTTCAAGTCTCTTTTATTTGGCAAATAGATTCAATTTTTTAATATAATAAACTCCTCGTTAGTAAGGCGGTATTCCTTATCCTTTTCATGTTCACATGTTTGCTGCAATTTTTCTTTCAGTTGTTGGTATTATTCATCTTTCTTGTTATCACCCAAAAAATGATCACCTAGCCATTTTGTACCAGGTGGATCAAAATACAACATGTAAGATTAATTTTACCATCGTAAAATCACTTTCACCATAAGAAATAATTTATTAAACTAATTTTCTTAAAATATTTCTCATTAAATTTCAAAACTCCCCATAAGAATATTTAAATAAATTAGTATTTATTTAACATTCTCTAGGAATAATTATTAAATCATTATTTGATAATTATTCCTTGCCACATTTCACTAAATCACCTTGGAATAATTAAATAAATCACTATTTATTTATTATTCCTTATTCTTATTTTTGGAATTATTGTTAAACCATTATTTAATAGTTATTTCAAATTCACAATTTTCTTAATTCTCACAAAGTAATTAATAAATCATTTTATTTGTTAATTATTTCAACTATTTTATAAATAAATATATTTTACCATTTTGAATATCTTTTCCCTCTCCAAAAAAATATAATAAAGTAATCCTAAGGGCTAGATTTTTATTTGGTCAATAATATTTTATTATTTTCCAATTCCTAATTTAGCTTAATAGTTTGTTATAAATAAGAGGGTTTTCCTTTCATTCTTCACCATGATCAGTGTCATTGTCACCACTATCGTCTTATTACATTTGAGCTCCCACTTGAGTTTCATCTTGATTTTGGGTTTTCTACATATGGAGAGAGAGAAGAAGATTGTTGAAACATAAAGACATCAAAAGGAACCATCCCACAGCGGGAGATCTATAGACCCATGTTGTAAATCTTCCTCATCAGGTGTTTTAATAAAATTATTATTCATTTTAAGTCCTCTGTTGGGTACTACACTGTATATTTTTGTTGTTATATGTTTTGGGTTGCATATGATATTTTTGTTGTAGGGTTTTTCGAATTTTGTCATTGTATATTTGAAGTGTAAACAACCATATCTTGTTGTTAAGATCACTTTTCACTAGTGACTTAAGTGAAGTATTTTTGGTACACTTGCTAATAATTTTCATACTAACATTGTTGCCCTGCGTTTTTTATATTTTCTTCAATATCAATTCCATAGGAACTTATGGTTGTTATATGGTTTATTCACACTCTTTTTGTATGTGCATCAACCACTCTATTATCTTTTCCTTTTACATATTTGATTTTGAAGTCAAATTCACTAAGTGTGTCCAGCCATCTAGATTTTCTTGCATTTAGCTTGGGTTTTTCAAATAAATGTTTTATCCCTCTACGGTCAGTCATTAGAGTAAAGCTTATGTCAAGGAGGTAGTGCCTACACATATTTAATGCATAGATTATGGCAGCCAATTCCAAATCATGATTCATATAGTTATACTTACATTCATCTAATTTTATAGATTCACAGCATACCACTCGGTCTTTCTACATCAAAACTCCACAAAGTCCTTCCTTGCAAGCATTTGTGCATACAATGAAATCCTTTTCAATATATGTTATTATTCACATTGGTGTGTTATTTAACAGTTTCTTAAGTTGATTGAAGCTCGCAGCACAATCAGTTGTCCATTCGAACCTCTTTCCTTTCCTTTGTAAAGCAGTAATACGAAAACCAATCTTGGAGAAATTGTTAATAAATATCTAGTACTAGCCTATCAATCCCATAAAGGACCTAACTTTAGCCACATTCCCAGGTGTTGTCCATTCGATGATAGCCTTGACCTTCTCGGGATCAACTGCTACTCCCTCTCTTAATATAATGTGTCCCAAGTAATGAATTTGTGACTCAAAGAAATCACACTTACTAAGCTTTTCATAAAGCTTATGTTATCTCGGTAGTTGTAGAGATTGTGGTCAGGTGTTCTTCATTCTCATACTTGGTCTTTGAATATACCAGCATGTCATTAACGAAGACTATGAAAAACTTATCCAAATAAGGATGCAACACATTTTTCATAAGGCACATAAAAATTGTGTGGGCATTAGTAAGTCCAAAGGAAACCACCATGAACTTGTAATTCCCATACCTTGTTTTGAAGGTTGTTTTATGGATGTCTTCCTCCTTGATGCGTACTTTTTGGTATCTTTACCTCAAAACGATATTGGAGAAGATTGTTTCTCCTCTTAACTGATCGAACAAATAACAGATTCTTTGCAAGAGATTTTTTTTATGGTCACCTTATTAACCTGCCTATAATCAACGTGTAACCTAAGCATGTCATCCTTTTTATTTACAAACAAAATTGGTGCACCCCACAGACACACACTCGGTCTTCTGTAACCCTTTTCAATCATCTTCTTTCTTTGTAACTTCAATTCAACCAAATCAGGAGTGTTCATCGTGTATGGTTCCTTGGAAATTGTTGTTTCGTTTCGCATCAATTCAATAAAAAATTATGCCTCTCCATGGAGAGGTAATCCAGGTATCTCTTTAGGGAAAATATCTTGGAACTTATTCAAAATGGGATATTTTGACACAATGTCATTGTCGCTTTCCTTAGTGATATTATTAGCTTCAACATCACTGGATATTTTCATAAAAAATAGGGTGCATCTCTTCCTGTAGCTTCACTTGGCTTGCATGGTCGAGATCATTTTTTTTTTGTACGTTAGAAGAATTGGCAACATCAGGCATCTTTCACAAGTGCGGCGCGGGGTCCAATCCCCCAGCTACCACTATAACCTCTCAGGGAACTGCCCAGCCTGCAAGAGCGGTACCCAGATAAGACGAGACTTGAACTTGTGACCTGCTTAACAGCACAGACACCTTAACAGTGTGTCTGCTGGCCACTAGACCATGCCCCTGCGAACTGCATGGTCGAGATCATTACTACTGAAGTGGTTTTCATTTTTCATTGTAACACTCTTCTCTCTCTATCCTCATCTTGGAATTAAATGGCCTTATCATAACAATATACTTTTTTCAGATGTGCATACAACCATCCCATTCCCAAAAACATGTTATATGCACCCAAAGGAAGAAAATTAATTTTTTTTGTCATTGGCACACCATTGAGTTCAAATTCACATGATTTCACCCATTGGTTCACCCTTCTTTTGGTTCATGTTTCTAACTGAACAAACCATTATTATGGATGCATCTCTTTATCTAGTTGGCATCGATCCATGAGTTCGAGACTTATATAGCTATAATTAGAGCCCAAGTCAATTAAAATAAAAACAATTTGATTATGGAAATTACCTTCCACTTCAACTATAGAAGCTAATGGTTGGCCTACCTGCTATCCATGGTTATGTATATATTGGGTATACTATGAGCCATATCTCCCACTATCTGGGCTTCATGCACATGGTACAGGCATGGCTTGGCATCCCTATGATATGGAAAATCTAACTTGTGGTAATTTCCTCCACAAGTCCAACACTTCAGGGGCTCCCTTGTGTCGCTCTTTCCATGTCCTCCCATGGGATAATTATCATGACCTTTGTTTGCTACACTGCCTTCTTCTTGAGGTTGATCTTGGTTAGTTATTGATGTATTTTCCCTCTTTCCTGTGCTTTTGGTTTTACAACCTTTCTTATGCACCTTTTATTTATATTCCAGGTTGTTTTTTGCCTTCGAATCTTTCTTGAACTCTAGCCTGCACTTTGATTTCTCATAGAAATGCTTTAGCTTCTAAAATGCATCCTTCAATGTCTTATGATCATCGAACTCGATCCTATCCTTGACGAATTTTAGTAGCCCACTAAAATACATCTAGATATTTTCTTTTTTCTCCTTAAGGAATGGAACATACCTTAGCAACTCCAAGAATTTGGCGGTGTACTCCTCATCTGTCATTTGGCTCAATATGATCTCATATAAATCCTTACCCTTGTTGTGGAATTGTCTCTCAGATAAATACTTTTCCCTAAAATATCCTTCAAATTCTTCCTAGGATAGCCTTCTTCTTTTATTCCCTTTACATTTCTTAGATCCTCCCACCAGATGTCTGATTTTCCCTTCAAGCTGGAGGTGGTTATCCTTTCCTTCAATTTATCTGAGTAGCTCTGAATCTTGAAAAAATTCTTCATTCCATGGAGCCATGCCTTAGCATCTTTTGTTTTCTTCACTTTACCATAAAATGTGGAATGTGTGGCCTTTCTAAACTCCTTCAACATATATTCTCTTCCCCTCCTTCATGATGCTTTTGATATTGAAAATGTTGAGGTCCTCATTGGGTGTTTTTGTGATGTTATTCAAGGGTGCTTTCAGGAGTATTCAACAAAATTCCTAGTTTAACACTATCTTCATTTGTAAACTTGTAACTTTTCCTAGATCCACTACCATCTACCCCATTGGTTCTTTCTTCTTATCCCATAGGGATTTGCTTGTATATATTGCTAGATCCCATTTCATGATTTTATTTCCTTTGCAAGTCTGAGAGGATATGCAATGTAACAACATTCACTTATGATTGCCTTTCCTATGATTTTATAAGCACTCATTGTGCCTCAGTAAGCCTTTCATTATCAGCTTTGTAATTTCTTATCTTAGCTCTTTAACTCCTCGGGGTATCCATCTAATTAGTAGATTCTACCTCCCCTCGTTTCCCAATTGATATTTCCTCTTCATCAATCCTCTCTCCTTCATATTTTTGATGTGATTGATCGGAGCTATACTGCACCATTTTACTATTCATTGTTTTGTCCATTGGTTCCATATTGTACCACCCTTTGTTGTTCTTGTGGTATTTAAAATTTATCTCTCTAAACCTTAGTGTCGTTTATGTGTTGTCACACACACACACACAAATTTTATATTTTAACCAAATCCAGCTGCATAATAGACAATATCACGTAGGCTTGTTGTTAGAAATATGTTGGCGTGAAGCTAGTTGCACATTACACCTTAGTTAGCACATTGTTTTCAATAAAATAGTATCAATAATTAGTATCATGCTACATGCATATATACATCACAACGAAAACACACCCAACCCGTACATATCGTTCAATCCATGAAACAATCAATATTGACTCATATCACATGTATGACTACTTTGTAGTCTTCTTAAGGTCCAAGATTGAACCTTATCTTCATTTTATCTACGATAGAGCCCATCCAGTCCAAGTGTTGAACCTGGAGGCTTTGATACCACCCTATAACATACCCCCTACTATCCATAGTCCTAACTAAGGTTAGAAGGAGGTATTTACTATAATAACCCAATCTCTATGGTCCAACTATGGAAATGGGGTCTAAGTTTTTCGATTCATTTTACTCTTGAGAAACTAAAAATGAATGATACCATATCGTTTTTCTTTTTGAGATGATTCTAATGTTATAAATTTTTCTTAGATATCACTCTCGGATATAAATATATGGCCATCCAAAGGTCAACCATTTAATTAGTTCCACCTCAACAAACTACCATTTGGAACCCATGTGGAAATCCCAGTAGGCCTCTATCTACCACATGAAAATGTTACCATAGTTTTTAACCCATTCATACTGGTCACATAATACCCACTATATAGCAGGATAGACCCAAACCATCACACATATGCGCTATATGAAAAGTGTTATGGGTGTGGGCCCCCGATGAGGGCCACGTCGCCCCACTATGATGAACCCCTGCAAGTCTCCCCACTACTCGCTACCAAACTCCTAGGGCATTCCTTCTGAGCTTTGTTGGTAGTGTGAAATTTGTGCTTGGGCTTAGCCTCCCCCTTAGATGGTAAATGAATACATTTTCACCACACATCTCTCGTCCCCATGGACTATGGCCCCACACACCAAGTCATCCCAGATAATAAATCTCGATGGCTCTATCATGTCCTTCATCCAAATCTTCTAGGGTCTGGGGTCCAAGGTGACTTCATCCTTCGTTAATTTTCCCATGTGGATAGGGTCCCCTCTTTTTGCATTGGGAAACATGTCCCACTACCACATTATTCTGAGGATAATTCCATCATGATCCATTCGAAACCTTTGAGGAGGAACCTCTAAGGTCATTTAATGGCCATGAGTGCATACCCATCAATGACCTCGATTTCTCCCTCTCTACCTAAGGTCATTGTGCTCAATTACATGGTTTATGAGGCTCAAACCTTATGGCTCCTCCGACCTCAATCTTTGTACATGGCATGAATCGAATATGGATACTTTGGGAGTTGTCTCCCAGCCATCGAGCTCAATCATAGTGGTTTTATTGTATGTAATTTTTTTTGGTTTAACTCTTCAGCGAGTACTATGGCTTGACTCCCACATTCTCTATATGCATGAGTTTGAACCTGTTTGTAATAGCCCTAGTTAAAAATCCATGTAAAAATATATAAGACCCTAGTAATGGGACACGTATTCCAATCTGAATGGTGGAAAAAACATCCTGGCGGATGTTAATTTCGGTTATTATGGATAAAGGAAATTGGCAGAGGCTTTGGAAAGGAATAAGGCATTAATTGGCATTTTATTTATGAAAATAATGGAAAATAGGATAAAAGGAAGGTGAAAGTCACAGGTTGCATGTGAGGGGGGGAATTAAGGAAAATAATGGAAATTGAAGAAAATAGAGACCTCATTGATAAAAAGGCTTTTGAGGATCAGTTGGTACGCTTTTGGCTCAAGGATTTTTGTCAGTGCATTTTGGAGCTCTCTCATTATTCTCTCTCTCTCTCTCATACTCTTGGATATAGATTTTTCTTGAATCACTCTTGGAGAGTGCGGATACTTGGTGATTTGGAGCAAGAAGGTAAAGGAAAAGAAAGAAAGTGCAAGCGGACATCAGGATCAACAACTACAACGGGATTTGATTGTAGGTACTAAGTTTCATGTATGTTTTCCTCACTATTTTTGGCATGCATGGCGTATGCATGTGAATTTTCCTAGCCTTTCCATTTCCTGGATAACCATGGCGTTGTGGTTTATTTCCATTGATTGTTTTCTAGTTGGTTCTCGAGATTCTTTTAGCTATGGGTTGAGTTATTAGTTCCTAGGGCCTTGGTTGAAAAAATGCTCTGGAGCTCGGCAGACAAATGTGGGTTGAGTTATTAGTCTTGGAAGCCTTAGTTCGACAAACACTCTGGATCTCGGTAGAAAACTGTTGGGTTGAGTAACTAGTCCTGGAGCCTTGGTTGTAAAAACACTATGGAGTCCTAGGTGGGATGAGTTGCTAGTCCTAGAGCCTTGGTTGGGAAAATTCTTTAGAGCCCGGAAACAACTAGGGTTGAGTTACTAGTCTGGAAGCCTTGGATGGAAAAACGCTCTAGAATCCCTATAACAGTTTAGGATGAATTACTAGTCTTGGAAGCCCTGGAGCCCTGGAAAAACTTAGATAGAGACCAATCTGCGATGGTTGTGATGTCTGAAAGTGAGGTGGAATCATTGGTCAAGGGTTGAGGTGGTTTGGCCTCTAGAAGCCCTATATTGATTGTGATTGACGTGTTTGATGAGATCCCACATTCATGCTTGGAATATGGCATGGGAGTGATTGGTTGAAGTGAGACTTGGCTCAACTAATCTATGGTAGGGTGGAACATGAAAGTCCCATCACCGGTTGGTTTCCACATTCATTAATGAAGAGCTCATTCCTTTGATATTTGAAGTATAAATGTATTGGTTTATGTATGGATTTTACTGCTATTGAATCCATTTTATTTATGTTGTTATTATGTTGGTTATAAGCATGTATTTCATCAATGATGATGTATGGCTCTCTCCATGTTTTTTCTTGTAAATGAATGCACATTGTATCTATGGTCAAATAGATTGTATTGCAGCTAATGATGTAAGGGAGTAATGCTTCTTATCGATTCTCAAATAAGTATGAGACCTGTATGCTTAAATATGATGTTTACACTTGTAGATTCAATGTTTGTAACATGTTTGAAAAAATGTCTCTCATAACTAGGAAACGTCCATATGAGTTATTGTTGATGTGATGGCTTCTGTATCATTTCCTATTGTTATTTATCATACCTTAAGTTTTCATGAAGTTCTGGGTAGTGACTTGAGCTCTAGGCTTGAAAAGGTGGCTCAAATCCTGGATTCATGGGCACAGAACTGACCATTTGGGGCCCTAACCACTAGCATGCAGTGTTATGCCTACAGATATAGACTCCTAGCCCCTAGAATGCAGTATTATGCCTATGCCTATGGCTCAAAGGGGGTCAAAATGTCAGTGTGAACCAGGGGTAAGAGGCTTGAATGGTTTGGTGTCCTCCTGGAGTGTTATGGTTGTTGTACAAGGTCTATAGGTGGTGTTTTCCTTCGGTTCCACTTCCTTAAGGTCACATAGGAGGTTGAATCTCATTATAGTAGCCTCTTATCACATGTTTACCCTCGCTGGTCGGTTACTTGGGTAGATGTAAGAAGAGGGTGTTACAACGATGGTTTTTCAAGGGACTCTTACCACATAGCACATTATGCATATGTATGTTTGTACATGTATAACTATCACTATCTCTTTTGAACTTGAACTACTTTGGTCCAACTCAACCAGAAAATGTGAGACAGCCTATGTGTTCATCATACATACATAAATACATACATACAAACATATATATATATATATATATATATATATATATATATATATATATATATATATATATATATATATATATATATATTTCTTATAATGTCTCTATCTGACAATAATATTTAAACATGGCTTAAATAGTCATTTCTTCTAGTTTATAACACATACACCTGGCTACCCATTCATTTTCATCATCGTCCTCCATATTAATTTCAATATCATCACAGCTAACTAGGATACAGGCTTCTCAACCAATAATGGGGAAAAAAAAAGCTCACGGGTGTGTACAAGAAACCCTTCCATTTACTCATGAAGTATATATATATATAACTATCATTTAATACATATCAGTACAAGCCTTGGGTCAAAACAAGAACTTGAACCATTCCATATCCATGCCTTTAAACTAAAATGTGCATTCAAGAAAGAATATCACACTACTCATCATTATAAGCCATGATAAAATAATACATTAAACAAGAATAAGGTATTAATAAAATAAGAGACATCAATAGACTCTTACCTTTGATAATTTGATCTATGCAAATGAGATTGGGACATTAAATCTCCACCCAATCTTAGACACACTGTAGTTAAGTCCTTCTTGTAGTAGTCACTCCCAAGCTAGATTCCAAATCTTGAGGATGAGTGCTTAAGGGATCAAATGAAATATTCCAGTTGAAACAGGGGATCCAAAGGACCAGGGCCACCTCCACCCACCAACTCCTACATTCATTCACTATCTCTCAGGGAATCGAGAAGTTCACCACCTCCATTTTTTTTGTTCACTAATGGAATATAGATTTTGTAACTCCACCCTCTTATCAATAAGAGAATCCATAGGTTATGCCTCCACCCTTAATATTATAAACCAAGGAATCCATAAGTTGTTCCTCCACCCTCAATAAAAACAAATGGAATCCAAAGGATGTGCCTCCACCCTCAATCGACAACAAGGGAACCTATAGGTTGTGCCTCCACCCTCAATCAACAATAAGGGAATCCAAAGGCTATGGCTCCACCCTCTATCAAAAAAAAGGGAATCCATAGGCTATGCATCCACCCTCAATCAACAGAAAGGGAATACAGAGCTCATTATGAACTAGGAAAACAAAGTGAGGGGCTAAAGAACTATCCTTCCAGGAATCCAAGGATTAGGCCTCCACCCAATTTTTCAAGGGAATCTAGATAAAACCATCTCCACCCTTGAGTCTTATAGGGAATTCAAAGAACCTTGTCTTCACCTGTGATTTCTTCCACATCCCAATTCTAAACCGAGTAATGGATCTTCTTCCATGCATTCCTATAGCCACACCAAGATTTTCTTATCTTGTTCTTGATTAGTTGATTTCTCTTGTGTTCTCATTATCTTTATTTCTTCCTGCATTAGAATCATATCCCTCTCCTATGTGTGTGAGAGTGATTTTGGTGTGTATTCTCTCTCTTTTTCCATGTATGGTCTCTTCTCTTCCCCAAGGATTCTGTCTCCTTTCCTCAGACAATTGCAACCATATTTTTTTGCGTGTGTTAATAGTGTTGTCATGCCTTCCTTCTTTTCCATGCAAAAATTGATATTGACTCATATCACATGTACTACTACTTTTCCATCTCCCTAAGGTACAAGATTGAACCTTGTCTTCATTTGATCTACGATAGAGCCCATTTAGTCCAAGTGTTGAACCTAGAGGCTTTGATACTATTCTATAACATACCCCCTACTATCCCTAGTCCTAAATAAGGTTAGAAGGAGGTAGTTACTATGCTAACCCAATCTCCATGGTCCAATTATGGAAATGAGGTCTAATTTTTTTGCTTCCTTTTAATCTTGAGAAACTAAAAATGAATGACGCCATATAGTTTGTCTTGTCGATATGATTCTGATGTTATAAATTTTTCTCTGATATGACTCTCGGATCCAAAGATATGGGCATCCAAAGGTCAAGAATTTAATTAGTGCTACCTCAATAAACTACCATGTGGCACCAACGTGGAAATCCCAGTCAACCCCTTTCTACCACATGGAAATGTTACCATAGTTTTTGAACCGTTCATACTGGTCACATAATACCCACTATATAGTGGTACATACCCAACCCATCACACATATGCATTATATGAAAAGTGTTATGGGTGTGGGCCTCTAATGAGGGTCATGTTACCCACTATTATGAACCCCTGCGAGTCTCCCCACTACTCCTCAACAAAATCCCGGGGCATTCCTTATGAGTTGTGTTTCCAGTGTGAACTTTGTGCTTGGGATTAGCCTCCCCCTTGGCTAGCAAAAGAATACATTTTCACCACACAACTCTCATCCCCATGGAATAGGGCCCCGCACACCAAGTCATCCTAGGTAATAAATCTCGGCGGCTCTATCATGTCCTTCATCCAAATATTCTGGGGTCTGGGGTCCAAGGTGAAATCATCCTTCGTCACTTTTCCCATGTGGATGGGTTCCCACATAACCTTAAAATCCAAAACCATTCATGGCTTACTTGTTGTGTGTGATTTGGAGGGTTTTCTCTCCTTTGTGCGTTGGGAAACAAGCCCCACTACCACATTATCGCGGGGAATAATTCCATCATGCTCCATTTGAAACCTTCGAGGAGGAACCTCTGAGGTCATTCGACGGCCATGAGCACATTCCCATCAACAACTTGGATTTCTCCCGCTCTACCTAAGGCCATTGCATTCAATTACATGGTTTATGAGGGTGAAACCTTGTGGCTCCTCTAGCCTCATTATTTGTCCATGGCATGAATGGAATGTGAATTCTTTGGGAGTTATCTCCTATCCATGGAGATCAATCATAGTGGCTCTATTATATGTAAGTCATTGTGTTTTAACTCTCAGGCCTTAAGAGTGTTATGGCTCAATTCCCACTTGCTCTATATGCATGAGCTTGAACTCGGTGGTTTTTCAAGGGAATCTTACCACAAAGCACATTATTTATATGTATTTATATACATGTATAACTATCACTATCCCTTTTGAGCTTGAACTACTTTTTTCCAACTCAACCAACAAATGTATGACAAACTATGTGTTCATACACACACACACACACGTATATATATTGTCTATCTCTCATGGGCTTAGTAATATTTAAACATGGTTTAAATAATCATTTATTCTACTTTATAACACATATATCTGGCTACCCATTCATTTTCATCATGGCCCTTCAGATTAATTTCGATATCATCGCAGCTCACCAAGATACATGCTTCTCAACCAATAATGGAAAAAAAAACTAGCTCACGAGTGTGTACAGGAAACTCTTCCATTTACTCAAGAAGTACATATATAAATATCATTGAATACATATCAGTACAAGCTTTGGGCCAACACAAGAACTTAAACCATTCCATATACAAGCCTTTAAATTTCCAATGCCCATTCAAGCAATAATACCACGATAGTCATCATTATAAACCATGATAAAACAAAACATTAAACAAGCATAAGGTATTAAGAACATAAGAGACATCAGTAGACACTTATCTTTGACAATTTGATCTAGGAAGTTAATATTGGGACATTTACTCTCCACCCAACCTTAGACACATTGGATCCAAGTCCTTCTTGTAGTAGTAATTCGTGAGCCAGATTCCAAAGCTTGAGGATGAGTTCTTAAGGGATCAAATGAAATCTACCAGTTGAAATAGGGGATCTAGAGGACCATCCACCTCCACCCACCCTCTACATTAATTCACTATATCTCAGGGAATCTAGAGGTTCACCACCTCCACCCTTTTTGTTCACTAACGGAATATAGATTTTGTGCCTTCTCCTTCTTATGAACAAGAGAATACAAAGGTTATGTCTCCACCCTTCATAATAGCAACCAAGGAATCCATAGGTTGTGCCTCCACCCTCAACAAAAAAAATGGAATCCAAAGGATGTCCCTCCACCCTCACTCAATAGCAAGGGAACCTAGAGGTTGTGCCTCCACCTTCAATCAGCAATAAGGGATCCATAGGCTATGCCTCCACCCTCAGTCAACAAAAAGGGAATCCATTGGTCGTGCCTCCACCCTCAATCAACAACAAGGGAATATAGAGCTCACTGTGAACCGAGAAAGCAAGCAGAGGGTGCTAAGGAACTCTCCTTCTAGGAATCCAAGGATCTGGCCTCCAACCAATTTGTCAAGGGAATCCAGAGAAAACAATCTCCACTCTCTAGTCTTATAGGGAATCTAGAGAACCTTTTCCTCACCTACAAGTTATTCTTCCACCTGCTACTGAGTAATGGATCTTCTTCCCTACATTATTATAGCCTCACCAAGCTTTTCTTATCTTGTTCTTGCTTAATTTATTTCTCCTACGTCCTCGTTATCTTTCTTTCTTTCTTCATTAGAATTTCATCCTTCTCATTTGTGTGTGAGAGTGCTCTTGGTGTGAATCCTCTCTCTTTTTAAATGTGTGTTCTCTTCTCTTCCCTAAGGATCCCCTCATTAGGGGAATTTTGAGGTCTAAAATATGCCTCCTAAGAAGATTATAAAATAATAGTGGAAATAATAATAAAATATTAGACTACATCATCAAATTTTAGAGGAAAACAAGAAAAAACTACTTTTTCAACTTGTATTTTCAACTTATCTCCCTATGGGTTTACTCAAATTTCGAGCGGGAAAACTCATTGGATGCAGAATTTGATTCCTCATCCAAGGAGTACCCATGTTGCATACTTTCGATGGACCCTGCTACATGAAAAATCATAAATACATGAAAAATGTGATTACAATAACATTTTTTCATGTATTTCTCATTTTTCGTGTAGCAGGGTCTATCGAAAGTATGCAACATGGGTAATGCTTGGATGAGGAATCAAATTTTGCATCCAAAGAGTACTCCCTCTCAAAATTTGAGTAATACCTTAGGGAGATAAGCTGAAAATACAACTTCAAAAAGTAATTTTATTATTTTATTATTTTTTAATCTTTTTACTTTTTTACCCCAAAAATGGTGAATTATCCCCCATGGTTGACATCATCATCCTGAATCCTATTAGTTCTTATAAAATTTATTTCATTTGTACATTTTTCTTAGTATGCCCATTTTAAACCTCAAAATTTCCCTAATGCTCCTTTCCTCAAGCCATTGCAATCGTCTTCTCTTATGTGTACGCTGATAGTGTTTTCATGCCTTCCTTCTTCTCCATGTGTTTATGTTATATTTGACTACTGGAGGGAGTGTTTTGCGTCAAAACTTCCTTCCTCACACTTCCTGTTGGTTGACTTCTTTTGTCCCCTTAATTCTCATGTAGCCCATATGTAACTCAAATTCCTTTCTTTGTTACAGATTTTTCCAAGGCAAACATTATCCCTTGTCCTTCTTCTTCAACTCAGTTAATGTGGGAAACCAATCCATTTAAGGCACACCAGCTATCCGTCATGGCTGTCATAAAATAATTCAAGTCCATTTTAAATCCCAAGCAACCTCCTTCCTCAAAACTCTGGATTTTGTGTCCCGATTCTTAGGACTTTTTAAGTATAATAAAAATTCATATGATATTTGCAATGAAGGGGAATCATCCTATGGTTTTCATATTTATACAGATATATCTTTCCAATGGTGAAATAATTGCCTCAACCAAATTCTGTATGTAAAATTTATGTGATTTAAAAGTTAACCTTCTAGTTTTGACCACCATTATTTTAGAGGATGCCACCTCAACCCTCATTATTCATGGAAAATTGGCTAGCCACATGATAATTCTGAAGAATAATATAAAAGAGTCGATATTGTAACTCTAGTTAATATTTTATGGAGTCAAACTGATGCAGGAGCATCCGGCTCGAAAATCATTGTATTTTGGTTGACTTAGGGGGTCTAATGTTTCATAAGAAATTTAATTTATTAATGGTAATTTTGTATATTTTTAAATGTTTTGAGTGAGGAATATGTGTGTGAGGTTTTTAATGTAAATATTCTCAAATAATTGAAAATACATAAGATATTAGCCTTATGAAGATCTCATAAATATCTTAGGGATTAGGAGATCCTAGAATAGGATTTAGTTGAGTTGTTGAGATCCTCAAGTGATCATTAAGAGATTTTAGGAATTATTTGAGTGATCTATGGAGAAGATCATGGATTTAGAATGATCCATAACTATGTAATTATTTCTATAAATGTAAGCCTACATATAGGAAAGGGGGAGAGGTAGATGTAGATGTGTGTGAGTGAGTGTGACTGTGAGGACAGGCCAAGCATGAGGCCAAGTTCTCTGCAATATATATTATTATATGAATAAAATGTTGGAAGAGATTGATTTTACATTTGATCTTCAGTTTGTGTGTGTAATTGTTAAGTTGCAGGCCTTTGGCCTGTAACGCTATCACAAACTTAACCAATAGTAGGCTATCAAGTTGTGTTATAACTAGGTCTCTAGGAGGAAAAGGGGTTTTATTCTATTGGAGTGCATTTTGTTCCATAGGTTAGTAGAGTATATAAGAGTGGATAGAAAGAGAGAAAAAAAAGGGCTTGTACAATGTAGTAGCCCACAAGCCACAAGTCGTACTCATTTGTACTTGCATACATTTCCATTCAAAGAAAAAGAGAGTGGAGTAGCATCAGTTTTTAGTTGGGTTTGCTCCCAAAATGGTTTTCCATGTAATACATTGTGTTATTTTGGTTAGTGAGTGGTTGGTCTATTTGTTCTTTATTTTCTCCATAGTTATAATTTGCATGCATACACAATAAACAATAATTGACAAATCCAAAATCTAAGGAGAAATTAACCTTCATAGTGTAGATTTCATATTTTCTAATATATTTTAGTAGATCTGTTGTGTAAAAGTATCTAGTGGAATATACATGAAAATTTACAATTCATCCAGGGATAAATTGTGGGCACGAGCCTCACACTAATAGGCACATATGGCCACTCATGTCATTTGGATTCCACTTGTGAGTTTCATGGTTGGATAGGGTGGGATTTCTTATTGAATCATTTGCTTTGATGCTTTCTTGAGCTATGCTTAGTTGTTTCCTTATTGGGCAAGCCTTGCTCTTGGTTTTTCATTTGATTTTATCATTTGTTACTCCTCTCTCTCCCTCATTTGGCCCTCTTTTGATTTTCCCCCATTGCTCCTTCAGCTCACTTGCCCCTTGCCTTTGGAATTATTTTGGATCTTTTGCAAAATTTTGGGCATTCTCTCTTCACATGAATTTAGGATTGGTTAAGTATCATGATTACTCCTAGATTATGGGTTTGTTTCGTTTCCTCACCCCTCTGCTCCATTTCCATCACCTTATCCTCATAGAAATCTTTTGTCTCAGGGGAATGGTTGAATAGTATCATGCCTAGACAGTGAGCCATAGTAAGAAGGGGAACAACTTATTACAAGGAAATGGGGATTACTCACGCCCAACAAAGAGCTAAATCCTCAATTAGCTAATATAGAGAGAATACGTCGTTACACATATAGGAGTGAATTGCCTAGGCCGAGAGAAAATGATGGAGAGCCTGGATTCCTCTTGGACATGGAAATAGTTGTTGAATTTGAAGACTAGATATCATACGTTGATCATACTCAAGGGATATCCAACCAATACATGCACATGATTAACATATATTGGCATCTCAAGATGCTTATGGGACACGTTCTTGTGGAAAACAACATACCAAGGGAGGAGTTCCTGCTCATTCTAGACGAGATTAAACTCACAACCCGAGGGTTGGACTGATGATTGGAGCGCATAGAAGCTCATTTGGGTCTTCCTCCAAATCTAGGTTGCGCACTACGAAGTAGAAAAAAACCAATAGTGATGGAAGAATTAAACTCCCCCAAGACTAAACAATGAACTCAATACACTCTTATTTTGATAATTTTCCTTTTGAATTTTATAGTTTAATGTTAATAGTAGCTTTCGTTAGCCCACAACAATAGGACAATTGTCTTTTAGTATTGAACTTTTATGACATCAATAATTATTGGATGTTGAAACTTTGACATTGTCACTAGTCTAGTTTCCCTAATGGCAAACCAAGGTAAGCCATCAAGTTGAGAGTATGTGTTTACTTTTAAGAGGTCACAAATTCAAATCTAGAGGAGGGTAGAGTATGTATGTTTGCATAGACTTTAAAAGTAAAATTGTTGTGTGAAGGTGGGTCCCTTGTCCCACAAACAAAGGGATCTTATATACCAATTTAATATATAAATTGGTTGTGACCTTAAATTTAGATTATTATTTTTCTTTGATTATTATGAAATGAAGAAAATTTGAAAAAAATAAAATAAACCACAGAGAATTAATCACATCTAAAATATCAATCAATAAAATAATAAATAAATAATTTATTTGTAAAATTAAAAAACATTAATTTTTTAAATTCTAAATTTCAAATTCTTGTTAACTTTTGTCCCCCTACAATAAAAAAAAGTCAAAATATAACTATAAAATTTATTGAACTGTTTCATTTTCAATTCTAACCTAGATTAAAAAAATTATTTTTTGCTCCATCCAAAATAAAGACTGTCTTTATTAATGAAAGCATCCCTAAGTCTTCCCCATCTATGTGAGGTTATAGTTTTCATCCTTCACATGGATAAACCTTGATTGCCTGAGAGGCACTCTCTAGATATGGTAGAGATGTTGTAATGTTTAACATTTTGTCTAAGTCAAAATAAAACAAAATAGTATTAAATTAAAAATAAAATTAAAATAAAACAAAATAAAGTACATAAAATTCTCCAATCCGTGGTTTTTTCCCATGGTATTTGATGAGCCCTAGTATTGCATCAAGTATGTTGCAACTCCCAAGAACCTCAAGTTGAATTATCAACCGGGGGTTTGTACAAACTTAGAGGTGATAGTGCTATATGCATTGATATGAAAACTTGAAAGGCACTTAGAAACTTATAAACAAAACCTTTTAATTGGCCATAAAAGCTTGAAAGTTTAAGTTACAATTTATCCATAAACATGTTCATTTCATCATAAACTTGTCACTTAAAATGCATGTAAACTAAATTGATCAGACCATGAATAAAAAAACATGCAAACATCAAGGTTGATAACGGAGTTCACCCCCTCCACTGGGCTACATCTCCGGATTCGCCTCCAACAGGTCAAATTGTTTTTATTGTCTTTCTGAAATGAGGAAGATGTACAATGCTCTTTTGCAAATGGGTGGCCAAACCTAGAGTTGTCTTATACACAAAGGAGTTCAAGACTTGTACATATCAATAAATCCTATGAAATACCTCTTGAGCTCTCCAAGCTCTCCTCAAAATGAAGCTCTCAAGGGCTTATTAAAAACTCTCTCAAGGTCTCTTCTCCTAAACCCTCATGTCGTACAAAGTACATAGGAGTGTTACTATATAGTTTTCAAGATCCCAAAACAAAGGAGAGTATATCTTCTTATATCCCCTACTCCAAGGAGAAAATAACTCTATGAATCCCTTAAAATATGCTCCATGAGATTTATGTGGAGTAAATCTCTTAAATCCTCCTATCAAAGACCTTATCTAAAACCCAAGGAATGAGAGAAAATCTCTTAAACCTCTAAACTTCATCATGAATTTAGAAATAAAATTTGAGAAAATGGTCTTAAAATTTCAATTTCTATTTTACAAATAAAAAAAATTCAAATATAAGCACATTTACATTCAAATTTGAAGTACCCAAAACCTAGGATTCAAAAAAGTTTGTTTCTCAAATGATGCTCATTGAGAAATGTGTCAAGATCCTCCTCGATCATACTCCCAACAAAGGAAGGATTTTGGTCCACCAAAAGCTGAAATAGTTGAAGTTGATTGTGATGGCAGGGTATTGATTTTCTAAAACGAAGAATCTGCTCTACTAGCTACTCGAACAATGACCTGCAATTATGTCCTACAAATCTGCCTTTTTGTGTGTTTTCCTGCATAAAATTAGGTCTGCAATTGATTTGAATCCATCTTCATCATAAGTTGGTTCATATTCTGCAAATAAAGCAAAATGAAAGAAAAGCTTCCAATTAGTTTCGATTCCATCACGAAACACTACACTCTTATCAAAATCCACGTGAGAAATATAATATATGTTTTATGCATGTTCGATGTTGTTGATAACTTCGGCCAGCCATGCAATGAACCTGATTCTTCGTAAAATTAACTTCACTGGAACTTGATCCATCCATCGAAATCTCAAAAAAAATTGTCTTATTACTGGTGCATTGAACAAAAACTTATAGTTGTAGAAATTTTTAACCAATGGTGAATTGATCCCTCTACAACGAATTCCCGTGCGAAGAATCGGATTTATTTTGACAAACATTGGCGAATCAACTCTTACTATTGTTGTTGGAGTTGATGTGTATGTAAATCATCCCTCTTCTGCATACTGAAATCAACGTCAACCGAGAAAATGAAAGCAATTGGTGAGCTCGAAATTGTCTTAATATAAGCCCCACAAGAGAAAACAGGGATGATACATACAGACAGGCTCGACTAAGAATTTTTTTTGCCAGGTCACATATTTATTGTCTCTAGCTTTTATGTGATCCCGTCCAAATCAAATAGTGTGTACCCCACAACCAGACTTCATTTTCGGATGTAATACTCCATATATCTATCGTTGCAGAGAATGCAACTTCCACCGTTCAATTCTAATTTAATGTTGTCACCATATCTCCCATGAGAGTTTGTTACCATACCAAAACGCGATATGAATAGGTCGACCATTTTTTTTTCAGCATGAAAAAATACAATCTGGTGTATATAAGTGTACCAGGGCACATACCAGGTCCTCATAAAAAGCATTTTGTGATACATATTTGAAAAGAGCACTTTATCAGTGTTTTTCGTAATCAAATAGACAAAACTATCCTGTTTCTGAAAGTCCCTACAGTCATTACAAATAATAATCTGTAGCAAACATATACACAGGTTACACCGGTTACAATTTTACACAAAAATCAGACATACCACACTGCTGGTATATGTTCATATATTATAACTTGAAACTCCGCATTTATACTTCAATGATAATCCTTATGTGTTTTGCCATGATGTGGTGCAGCTGTGAGCACAATTTTTAGGAGTCAAAAAAAAAAAAAAGATTAATTAAACTTCACCTTCCCTGTTTCAGCAGGTCTATTTGATGTGAAAAACTCATATTCCATTATACCAAAAGTGCCATTTAAACTCCTTTTTGATAATCTGTCAGCTTCCTGGTTCTTCTCCCTGAATACGTGACAAAAAGTGATATGGTCAAAAGAACTCCTTAAGGTGTGAATCCGCTCCAGCCAGTGGTTTAGGAAAGCTGGATTCAGATTTGTTCCTTTGTTCAGATGTTCTATAATCACCTTTGAATCCCTGTAAACCCACAGCTCCTCTAAGAGAAGATTTGTTGCAAACCATAGCAGTCCCCAAATAGCTATGACTTCAGCCCTGGTGTTTGTTCCTCTTCCCCCGTTCCATGATATTTTGTAATGGCAGTCCGGAGCCATCAGCAACCAAACTCCACATCCACAGTTCAGATTATTGGATGCTCCATCAAAGAAACCTGCTGGGTATCGGATTTCAATAGGCTGGAGCCTCAGAATATCCTCCGGAGGTTTGTATTGCTTTTTCTTCATAATGATGTTCAGTTTTATTGAACTATATATCTTGCTGCATATTTCCTGAGATGTATACTTCTTGCCCTCAAATAGTCTTCTGTTCCTGCAAATCCATAAGTGCCAATGAAACATGGGTGGAAAAATTCTCCAATTTTTACCTCTCCCAAACCACCATCTCACACAGTCTATTGTTGTAGTATAGTTCGGGGTTGACAATTTAAAAAAGTCACATAACTGTTTCAGAATTTCCTTGGCAAAATAACAGTTGTAGAAAAGATGTGTGTTGTCTTCTTCACTTTCCCCGCATAAAATACATATGCCAGGCCCCTGCCAGCCCTTTTTCTGTAGATTTTGCCATGTCAGGTTCTTATTTTTCCAAATCAGCCACAGTAAGATTATCATTTTGGTCTGTACCTTAACTTTCCACATGATTTTGAACCAAACCTGTTGTTCTTCTCCCCATCGATTTTTTATGATTTCTCTATATGCTTCTTTTGTATTTATCTGTTCCCCCATTTTTGTCCTTTTCCACAACAGGCTGTCCCCTTTAGCATTTCTCATGAGCCCCATTTCTTTCAGAATTTGGATATAGTTGTCCCAGTCCACTTTCCACATTTCATTTAGGCCAATTTCTTTATATGATTTCCAAATTGGTATGTCCTGATCCCATTCTCTGATCATCTGTCTCAAATAGAAAATTCCCCTCTGGTTTACTTTTGCTATGAAATCTTTGCATACGTTGATCGGTTTCCCTTGTTCCTTTAGCTGGTCACTACCTATCAGTATTTTGTTTCCTTCTCCAAAATTCCATTCAATACAATTCTCCATGACAGGCCGAACCTTGCAGAAACCCCTCCAAATTTCAGATCTTTGTTTGACTGCATCCCATCCTGACCTTAAATTATCTTCCGCTTCTTTCTGTCCCAGGTATTTATATTTTATAATCTCCGGCCATAAACCTGTCTTGGTCAAACCTCTCCAAAGAGATTTTATAATCAGCGCCTTGCCAAAAGACTCGATCTCCAGAATTCCCCATCCACCTCTTTCTTTTGGTAAGGTGATGTTTTCCAATCGAGCCAGATGAAAAGATTTATGTTCCTTTCCTCCTTGCCAAATAAATCTGACAATGTGCTTCTTGATCTCTGCCACCGTTTTCCTTGGTAAAATATATAGATGGACCCAGTAGACCGAGTATTGTTGTAGAACTGCTTGTATTAAGATAAGGCGACCCCCCTTTGACAGCCATCTAGTGGACCAGGCTTTGATTTTCTTCAGAATTTTCTCTGGTAGCCATTTCCAATCCTCCGCCTTATAGCTTGTGGGCTTTAGTCTGAACCCCAAATATGTCATCCCCTCACGGATGGGAGCAAACTTGAATTTTAACAAACTTCCCACCTCCTGTAATATCTCTTCCTCTCCTTCCCCATGATATAAGCAAGACTTTTTGTCACTGACCAGCATCCCCGTTGCACTGCAGAAATTATTTAGAATGATTTTAAGCTGCCACCAGTTTTTCCGATCCATCTCCCCAAATACAAGAATATCATCCACAAACAGACTGTGTGATGCCGATTTTCCTCTGCTGATGTCTATCCCCTTGAATAAGCCCAAACCCGTCGCTTTTTTTATTTTTAGGCTCAGCGCGTCCATGGCCAGGATAAAAAGCAGCGGGGATAAAGCACAGCCTTGTCTCAACCCCCTCCCCGGGTTAAAAAACTCAGATGCCGATCCATTTATGAGCACCGCCATTGAAGTCCGGGTAATACAGCCCATGATCCATTCCACTGTGTTCCTGTCCATTCCGATTTTATGGAGTATCAGCCTGATATAATTCCAATCAAGCCTGTCATAAGCCTTATTTAGATCAATTTTTAAGACCCCAGCTTTCAGTTTTTTTGTCTGTATTGTGTGGATCAGCTCTTGTGTAATTGCCACTGCGTCATGTATACTTCTGTCCATTAAAAAACCCGATTGTTCCACTGTGATGTGCTTTGATAATGCCCCTTTTATACGCTCCGCGATTATTTTAGAGTTTATCTTATATAATGTGTTACGGAGGGATATCGGTCTATAATCGTCAAATGAGATTTTCCCCTTCCTTTTTGGGATCAATACTAAAAAGGTAGTATTTATGGCCCCATGGATCCTTCCCGTCGTCTTTGTTTCATTCGCCATATCTGTGAGCTCCTTTGAGAAGTTATCAAAGAAATGTAGGAAGAAATCCGGGGTCCAGCCATCTGGCCCCGGACTCTTATCCGGCGCGAATGTTTTCAGCACCATTTTCACCTCTTCCGGACTAACCTTCTTCTTCAATGTTAATAGTTCCTCCTGTGAAAACATGGCCGGATACTCATGTATGTGATCCATCTGACCCCTTATGTCATACACCTCCTGTTTTTTGTATAGATTACCAAAGTAATTCGTTGCCGCCCCCTTGATCCCCTCAGTGGTATTAAAAGTTTGTCCCTCTACTTCAATGTTCCAAATGGAATTTGCGCTCCTTCTCCCATTTGCACACTTATGAAAGAACTTAGTATTTCTGTCCCCGCTCTGAAGCCACGTAGCTCTGCTTTTTAATCTCCATCCCTTTTCTTCAATCAAGAGGAACTTTCTGTATTCTTCCTCTAAAGCCTTTAATTTCACCCAGTAATCCGGAGTTGGCCTCCCTTCCTCCACATTCTTTAGGATCTGGGCTCTTTCCATCCTTATACGTCTTATCTTGTCCTTCATTTTTGCTTTCTGTCCCTTTTCCCAGCATTTGACTTCTTTCTTTAAATTTTTCAATAGGTTTACTAAGTAGACCATTGCAGACATGCCTTCCGGTCTCTTGTTTTTCAATAGAAATTTTCGGACCAGAACATTAAAAGAGGAGTCTTCGAGCCATGTTCTGTTAAATTTAAAGGGATAGGCACTCCTTCCGGTCTCAAAATCCCATTCCAGGATGATCGGTCTATGGTCCGATACAATCAGATTCCCCACACCTGCCTCCAGTTTCAGCATTCTGACTCGAAGACCATTGCTGATAACAAACCTGTCTATCTTTTTCCCTATAAATTCGTGTCCAGACCGCCCATTTAGCCATGTTAGACCGGAGTCCTTGAATTGTATATCACAAAGTCCTGCATTATTTAAAATCCCTGTAATGACATCAGCTAAGGGATCCCGCCTACCTCTCGGCCCCAAAACATCCTTATCACCTAAAGCGCAATTAAAGTCTCTCGCAATCAGAAGGTTACTTAAGGACAACATGCCACAGTCCTCCATTTTGTGCCAGAAATCCTTTCTGTCAAGATATGGAGCATATATATTTATCAAATGAATTCTATCCCTGAAACCACGGCAGAAACCCGATAACAGGACGCCTCCAAAAAAGCTTAAAGCTTTCATGGACGCCCACCTAGGGTCCCACATGGCCACCAAGCCTCCGGAGCGGCCCTCAGCACTTTTAGCTGATAAATGCCAATCTGGAAACATGTTTCGAAAATATGATATAGCACAGTCATCAGGATGCATAGTCTCCTGGATAAAAATAAAAGTAGGCTTACAAGCTGTAAAAAAATTAGACACAGACAGAAATTTTCCACGGTCCCCCAATCCCCTCAAGTTTAAAGAAACTAGCTTCATCATGAGAACACAGGTTTCGGGGTCAATGCTCCAAGGACCCGACCAATAGCAGTGGAAACCGGCACTTCACGGTAATTCCCTTCTGTTGTGAAATCTGGTAAATCTGATATGAGGGTTAGTTTCTTTTTTCTCTTGGGTCGCCCCCGGTCCCGTCTGATGGTGACATTGGACCTCGAAATTGGGCTAATGATAACAGGAGAGGTCGATCTTTTACCAGTGTCTATCGACAGAGGTTCCAAAGAAGAATCTTGGCCCAGAAAAAGGAGCTCAAGGTCGCTCCCAACCGAGTTTCGTGGGGATTGTTTATCCAAGTCGCCTGTCATTGGAGACCCAGTCTCTATGGCCCGGTGGGGGGACGCAGAAAGCGACTCAGAAAGTCGCGCTGATAGGGTCTGGTTCAGGACTATATCAGTAGGCTCCGGCTCGGTAAACAGTGGAGGGAGGGCTCCTGTCTCGTTAACGCAACTTCCTTCAACCGTTTTGAAAGACCCCATATTGGATTGGCTTTGTCGCTGACCCCGATTTATGAAGGGAGACAAGCCGCCAGGGTAAATCCCCCCAGCGTAATCAGTTGGGGAAAGCGGTGCATACATCGGACAGTTAACTTTCTGTTCATTAATAGAAACATTTTTATCAACTCTATCAGCTAGAGAAGACTTACCCGATGCCATGGCTTGCGTCTTGGTCCACCTCGCTTCCTCATCAGATTTGCTGGAGCACGTTCGCTGCTTCTGAGACAATTTTTCGACCCGCCTCCCAGTAAATATCTCACTGCGTTTGGGACAGTTTTGGATCAAATGTCCCGAGGAATGACAGCAGAAACATCTGAACGGCATCCTCCAGTAGTCTATAGTTTGTCTATAGACCACCCCGTTCCAAGATAGGTCAATATTCGTTGGTAGTCCGACCGCAAAAGATGCTTCCACCAGGATCCAAGCAGTTCTTTTGTCGAATACCCCGAAGCACTTCGGATCTACATATCTGCATGTGCCAATGCTGTCCCCTATGACTTTAAGAACTTTCAGGCTCCAGAAATGTAATGGCAGTCCATCCAGTTTAACCCACATCAGGTGGTTTACAGGGGCGTTTTGTCGAGGGTGGAACCCCGCATCCCATTTGTGTAAGGCCATGAAGCTTCTGCCTAACACCCATGTTCTCCCCATAACCTCTACGATATCCTCATCTTTAAGTGAAAGCAATACCATCCCCATTCCAGTCTGCTGATATTTGGTCTATACCCCAGCAATTTTTCCCACTGCGCCATCAGCCACTCCATTAGGTTTCCTTTTGCATATTTCTGGAACTGCCACCTTCCCAAAACTGCTCGATTTGTAAGCCCCTCGATGCGATCCCACATAATATCACATCCGAAACTCAGAAGTCGCACTTCCTCTCCCGGTTTTATGGCTTTTTTACTGCCCCTCTGATATGGTAACACAGGAGATGAACAGACCAATTTCTCGTTTAGATACACTTCCCCTGAACCAGTTCCCCGAGCAGATTGATCTGTCGCGCGAGTTGAGATGTTTACCGAGGATGTTGGCTTCCGGGGTTTACAGGCGGTCCCTTTTCTTTCCTCCGCCTCAATCTCCCGCAGAAAAGACGTGTCGTTCAACTCTGCATCGCATTTGGCAACAAAGGCCTTCAGGTCATCTACTTTACCCATTATCACGTGCTGATCCTACGTTAACGCCAGATCAGCTTTGTCAACCCCTAATCACGTCCACGCTGGCGTTTCCCTTTTCCACATTCTGTAACCCGCCCACTCAGCAATATCATGTCCAAGATATTCTATGCCAGCAGATGGCTTCACGAAGGATCGAAGTGGGTGCAGAATGTCATAGCCACTATAGACATGGACAGGTAACCGTCTGTCAGATATTCTGACCTTCAGAGTATGTCCGGTCTCCACTATCCGACCCAGCTCAGCACTTCAGGCAAGAGATATTTTAATACCACCTTTGTGAAGCCTCCTCACAGTGTGACACGTCCCGCCGCCCAAAACCGCCACTAGCCCCTTCACCACTATCCCCCTTGAACTAGCACTCTCCACAATAATTTCCCTGACATCCGGGCTCAGAAATATGTCTTTCGTGATGATCGGAAGATATATCACCTGCCACAGAAAATAGAAAACAAAGTACTACCTATATGAGTTGTCGACCTTTTGATGTGCCAGCTCTATCTCGTTCGTCAGTAAATGAGAAGAACACCCTTGTGAAAAATAGGCCTGTGTGCCGAAAATGCTGTCTCGTTTAATGTTTTCAGCCATTCGCCTAGACATCTCCACACGTATCCGAAAGGTTATGGTAAAGAGCCTAGCACCTTAGAGGTTGCCACCCCGCCCACTATCCTTCTGTCCGGACGAGACGAATCTCCACCTCGCCGCCTATGTCAGAGGTCATCAAAAAATTTGAAACAAAAAACCGGCAAAAAGACCCGGCCGGAAAACCCGTCGCTGATTTCAGAGGAGCCGAGTGCGTAATCAACCAGCCAGCACCTGCAAAAACCAGAGTAAGACCCTTGTCTTTAAGCCAGCATGTGAGTTGCGCCTTCAATCCCCGGAGAAGTCAAGAACACTGATAGAGCATCAATCCAAAACTCGATAAAGAGCTCCAGTGATCCCTCTGTATATCTTCCACCACCTTTTACTGATGTATAACTTCATACTCACCCCCGACCTCTCTCTTCATCAAACTCCTGCAAAGCATCCTGACAGAAGATCCCAGGAGCTCTATGTCCTTATGTAAAACGCTGAGCTCTATCTACCCCCCGATACAAGGAGATTAAAAACAGCTACAGCGTCCTCTAAATTACACAGCTAAGACCGAAAGAACCCTCCAGGATTTAGTCAAGGATGAAGAAACAGAAACATGCATGGGTCAAGGTTCAGAAATCCTATCGTCCCAGCAGGTGCTATGCCAAGAAATCCGACATAGGTGCCCCTCAAAAATAACTACAAGACGCTGTAACCACAGGCTAGAGCCTTAGCAAAAGTGGAAACTAAACTTCTTTATCAATTCAAGTTGAAAGGTAAACCCATCCAAACATACCAGGAGAAAACTGAAGTCTCTCAGCTGGATACAGATTTCCCATCATCAGCCTCCACATTAATCATTTGTTTCTTGTGAAATATGTCTCACACCTGTTGCTCTCTGCATCTACCATGACTATCCCGTTCCCAGTCGAGCTTCCATCCTCGTAACCTCGCACAAACCAGAAACGCCTCGAATCTCATGTGCTCGATATTTGTTCAAATTTTTCCAGATGATTTCATGAAGCAAATAGTCTCTACGCTCTGCAGATTTGGATGGACGCTCTAGATGGTAGGCAGGTTCAAACCCTGAGAACATAAATCACATTTAAATCCAACATCAAACCAAATCAAAGAACTCTTGCTTCCCTTCCATGTCTCTGCTCATCTCTCCTTTCTCTCCTTCATTCCCACGCCTCTCTTGTTCAGGTTAAAATCTCACAGTGAAGAACCAAGCCCAATGAGCTTGCTTCTACCAAAGTAAATCACAATCAAAGCGAAACTGAGCAACGAAAGAATAATTATGTCGGCTAATATAATGAATATCCAATTAATTTCATATATATTTATGAAAGGACACCAACAAACCACTGGAGATAAACTCAGATATAAACCTAGCGTACCAAACAAAAGAGATAAACTCATTTTGCAACAGGAATTCTGATTCTTCACCTGTACTACTAACTAAGCGAAACACGAAATGGAATTTTTCATTGGTGGCTCGGGAAGAAATATAGATGAGGAGAAGAGTCATAAAATGGTCGACTTCAAGTGGCAGAGTTACTTAAGGCCTCAGGCCAAAGAACAATTTATCAGGATTAATGAATATCTGCAAACCCGGCGAAAGAGTGGCACGGTATCGCGTCCACAAATTACGACGATGTCAGAGTCAAATGCGACGGACGAAGTGGCCGCGAAGGAAATTAGTGGGCAGCATCTCATATCAGGATTTCTCCGACTATCAGATGGCAACCAATGGTTCTGGGAGGGTACATGGGAAAGGGCCTCTACTGAAGCATGTAATTGTAATTCTATTCCTTGAAGTCTATCTTGACTCTGTTGCTTCTCATATTCCAATGCTTTTAATTGTTTCTGCAACTTCTCTGTCATCAGCATACAACTCCTCTACCATTTTCTTCATGGAAAAAAATTGATCAAACATATTTGAATTTTGATAAATATATGCAATAAAGGATGAAAAAAGACTCATTTTCTAAAGTCGACATTTAGTAGTTTCCTTCTCCTTACTTGAATTAAACCTAACAAATATACTCACTAAGCCTGAACTTCTCTGATACCAAGTGATCTGAAAACTTGAGAGGCACTTAAAAACTTATAAACAAGACCTTTTAATTGATCATAAAGGCTTGAAAGGTTAAGTTACAATTTATCCATAAACATGTTTATTTCATCATAAACTTGTAACTTAAAATACATGTAAATAAAATTGTGCAAACCATTAATAAAAAAAACAAGCAAACATCAAGGTTGATAATGAAGTTCATCCCCTCTGCTAGGCTACGTCTCTGGATTCGCCTCCAATAGTTCGAATTGTTTTTATTGTCTTTGTGAAATGAGGAAGATGTACAATGCATTTTTACAAACGGGTGGCCAAACCTAGACTTGTCTTCTACAAAAAGGAGTTCAAGACTTGTCCATATCAACAAATTGCCTCAAAGACCTCTTGAGCTCTCCAATCATTCCTCAAAATGAAGCTCTCAAAGTTTTCTTAAAAACTCTCTCAAGCTCTCTTCTCATAAAACTATCGTGTTATAAAAAGTATTTATTAGGGTTTTATATAGATTTCAAGATCCCAAAACAAAGGAGAGAATATCTCCTTAGAACCCCTACTCCAAGGAGAAAATAACTCTATGAATCCCTTAAAATATGCTCCATGAGATTTAATTGGAGTAAATATCTCAAATCCTCCTATCAAGGACCTTATCCAAAACCCAAGGGATGAGAGAAAACCCCTTAAACCTCTCAACTTCATCATGAACTTAGAAATTGAATTTGAGATCATCCTCTCATAATTTCAATTTCTATATTACAAATAAAAAAAAATCAAATATGAGCACATTTACATTCAAATTTGAAATACCCGTAACCTAGGCTTCAAAGGAGTTTGTATTTAACATGGTGCTCCTTGAGAAATGTGTCAAGATCCTCCTTGATCATGCATAGTAAATCAAGTTCTACTCATGTCACCATCAGTCATTCATTGAATCAGATCAAGGCATGCATAGACCACTCCTTTAGCTAACTGCAAATAAAATTTATGTGGAAAGACAAAAACATACCCCAATTGCAAGGAAATGACATTATCCCAGTTGCGGAAATGAACATGCCATTCATTAGATGTAGAGACTAATTGTAACTACATGAAGGGAAAAAAAATATACTAATTGCAGAAATGAACCATGTTGCTCCACTTGCAATCTAATCAAATCAATATTCTACTTGTAGAATGTAAATCATTAATATAATTGAAAATTTCTTTGAAAGAAGTAATTTAGCCTATAACACCTAACTAGGAGATCAAAAAAAAAAAAAAAGTCTAATCTATTTGCATTGAACAGTTTCCCTTCATATAATTGAGTGTAAGATGGCTTTAGCTTTAGCAACTGGGTCTTAACTCACTTCATAAGAGAACAATCATTGTGATTCAAATGTGGAAAATTGCTTCATAACAGTATTTATTGTCTTATGCTTGCAGTGGAGGAAGGATGGGTCTATAGTGGCCCTTGGGTCTCCCAAATGATGGATTAAAAATTGGGGGTCATCATTAAATCTCAAAATGAAAAAATCAAGATCTTAGGGAAAATTTGGCAGATTTTGGGCAGTGATACATGACTGCTACAAGATGCTACATGATACCCTTTTTTGCACAAGATTGCCCTATTTTGCTACAGGATTGGGTCCGACAGCTTTTTGAGGGTAAGGAAGGTGTTCTAAAGGCAAAGGAAGGTGGATGAGGGTGGATGAAGGTTGTGTGAGACATTTTTCCAGTCTTAGCACCCATAAGAGGCCCATATTGCATTGAAATCCATGCCCATGGTGTCCTTCATTGACCCTGAAAAGATGATACCGAGGGTAGAACTTAAGAGTAGTATGAGGTGTCTAGGAGAAGGATTGTAATGACAAAGTGGATGTGGATGACAGTGCCAACCCCTGCAATTCACCGACAACCCCTATAGACTAACAATCTAGAACATGCATCTAATGATCAATATTGCAGCAAAATAAATCAAAGTGGAAAGGATGAGTTGAATTTTATTTCATCAAGACCTATTTTATACTACAACATGCATCTAACCCATTTTCCAAGTCATGATATAAATTTCTAAGGTGTAGAAACCAAGGATGCAAAATAATTTCAATCCAAACCCTAGAACATTCCAAAGAAACATAGGCACATATTTTTGAATTGTTGTTATAAACAACCACACTTCCCACAAGAGAGGTGGTGATCAGACCTACAATTGCAATTTTTGGAATCTAATTCCTACTTAAAAAAGGAAAGAAATACAAAAAATTGAACAAGAACAAGGGAAAAATACATGAGAGAGACTAAAGCCTCTCGTTTGGGCCCTAAACCAAGGGTTTTGGCCCTCCTATATTAACTCAGATGTCACACCAACAATGGAAATTTCATTAACAGAGACTAGAGTTCAAATACATAATCTCAAAATGGAGATAACAGTCTCATGTACTTGGCCTTCAATAGTTCTTCCTAACTCCAAGATTTTGAATCCTAATGAGACCTTAGGCATGTTTATTGATACAAAAAGTGATTGAGGGGAAACAACCTATTGAGGCCCCAAAAATCAGTGCAACAACATCAAGGAAACCATCTAGTCGAGGACTTAAAAATCGCCACTTTTCTGTTTGGAATGGTAGCTCCAACTAGATTTATGGGACCAGTTTCCCAGTGAAATATAATTGGGTGAATGGATGGATTTATAATTGTCTATAACTTGGTAGATGGAAGTAATAGAAAGCTTGTAGTAAATAATATATCTATCTATTATGTATCCTAGGATGAAACATATTCTCTATGCAATTTATAAAAATGATCTTTGAGTGGATGCAAATGAAGATTATACAAACACTTAGAGATATGAAAATGATTTCAAATAATTTATTTAATTAAATAGTTAATTAAATCAATTGGATAAATCTTATATCTTACTATTAAATGTTTGTATTGAATATGTACCAAAAGATAACAATCTAGCATGTTCAAAAGTGAGTTAATGCCTCACTGTTTTCAAATTAATACATGAAACAAAACATCATAAGATAAATAACCATTTCTCATTTGAAACGAAAATATAACACATAGAATAAAAGTACAATGTATATGTTCACTCTGCTCATTTGAGAAAAAGTACTTGGTCCAGCCCTTTCTTTTCAGAAAACTTCAAGAGTACAAAAGTGTGGCTTCTGTAAAGTCTTCCTTTCAAAATTTCATGACCCCTTCTTATAAAGACATGAAATGGTTTATATAATAAAATAAAAGTCTTAAATAGTTATTACAATAAAATTTGAGGAGGTTTAAAACAAATCTCCTTAAACTAAGTGAAAATTAAACAGAAACAAAATTTAAAGGGGTGACTTGCTTGATTATTGTCATGTTGTCTCATCAGCCATTCGTTCCTTCAGTTGAAGGATGTTAAACATAGGCTTAACCTCGAGAGGTTGGCCTAGCCTAATGCACAGTTTTCCAGTGAAAATAGCATCATAAAATGGAGGCAACATGTAGGAGGAATATGTATGTGTAAGACAACACAGCATAAGTCATTGGCTATGTGGATTTACCAAGTATCTCCAATACTTATCCCAATCTAGTTTTCCCAACTTTCTAATGTGTTCCTCTTTGACCTTTGAAACTTCTTTCCAATGTCTTATCAAGTCTTTCACGATAGGAAGTAAAGCGGGAGGACATCTATCAATAAGGTTTGCAGCAATGATATTTTGACTCACAGTTTCCACAATGTTAGTGGCCACATCTTTTGCTCTGCAAATGCCCCGTTCATCATGTTTCAATTGTATGTCCCAATCAGTAAACAATATTTCCTTTTTGGAGTCTTCAATCCTGGGCAGGTTGGCCTTTCGTCCATTAGCAGAATCTTGCCAAGTGACATACTGTGAAACCTTATCATCAATCTCATCAAAACAAATCCTCATGTCTGATATTTGATTCATTAGTGAATCGCTTTACTCGCACAATTCAAGAATGTTTGATAATTTTTTACAAAAAATGACTTGATGTTGTGCCAATAGGGTATTTAGTTCCAAGGCCTATTTTCTAAATTCATCTATCTTTGGATTATCTTTCAATTTCTCTACTGAAAACTGCAATTGATGAATTTGAGTATCCTTTGAACTAATTTCATTCTGGTGTTGAATCTTTAATTGGTCCATGCTCTCTTGGAGTTGTGTTAGCTATACCTGTAGCTTTTGGTTGATGTTTTGCTTCTCTGCCTATAGCTCAAGCTCTAATTTGATGATTCTTTCATCCTTTTCTTTCATCAATTGTTGAACCTCAGAACCTTTACAATAGTTGCAGAGGCATAAGCTCCTACGAACTGGGTTAGGCAAGTTAGATCCTATGAAGGATATGCCAGTGAATCTTTCCAGACAGCTTCCATTGAGACATCTCCTTGGACAAGGGGTTGAGATTACTCTGATCTCCTTCTTTTCTTTTTTTTGTTCATAACTGCTTTATGTTTAGGGTTGTATAAAATATCCAGAGGAGGTATTTCCTCAATATTAATTACAATTTCAGTAGTGGGGAAGGTCGAGATGAATTCCTCTTGATTTGTGCTTACTAATTTTTTAGAGGGCCCAGTAGTGAACGAGTCCTGACTTTTAGCTTGAGGCATATGCACAATTTTTTGATGACCACTAACTATAACTTCTTAGTATCCCTGGAGTTTTAGGTTAAACTCATTCCAAAGATCACTAAGATTACTTGGGAAATATAATTCCATAGTTTGAACTGCGAAAGATTTATCTTAGTCAGTTTTACTAAGGACTTCAGTATCCTTAGGTTCTGGTTCATTTTCCTTTTCCTTCTACGTTAAGGGTTGAGAGACTTCCAACATTTTTAATGAAATTCCTTCCAATATCTTATTCCTGTACTATTTAAACTTTGGCAATTGTTGTGGATGAGGCGTAGGGTTGCCAACTCCTGAACTATAGAATAATTATCGACAAACTTGAATAATTCATCAAACTCATCATCTTCATGTACAAAAGGTCTAATTTTAACTTGGGTAGTAAAATTATTGGAAACTTTGATCGGGTCATATTGTTTGATTGAAATTGTAAACAATTTCAAACATTCAATTTGGTTTATCTCTAAAAATTCATGCTTGTAATTTTCCATACCATAAACACCACAATTAATTGGAAAGGAAGGCCATGATGCTTTCTTAGCTTCCTTAAAAAACTTGTTTAATCCGTCGCCAACAGTTTGATATGCTACTTCTCTATTAAGAATATTATCAGGAACATACAAGGGTAAAACATGGGGCCGAGCTAGGCTCAAAAATGCTCTGACATAAGTAAACAGTTCTTGTCCAAACCATTTTCCAATGGAGGAGAAATCAGTTTGAGCCTCTTTTGACAATCTGGAGGCTTTCTCATTAAATATGGCTTGAAACAAAGGGAGAATAACTCCATGACATATTTTATAAAAAAAATTCTTGAAATTTGACTCCCATAACATGCTATGATATACATGAATGGGGACAGGATCCTGGGTAGTCCATTTTCCCGCCCATGGATGGAAAATCTGAAGTGAAACACACAGCGTCCATGATATAAGCACTCATATAAAATTGGGGGGGGGATTTTGGAGGAAATAGAGCGATTTTTCCTATATTCAAAAATTTGAGTAGCAATATTATTGGACAGAATGTTTCCCCAATCCATAACATAAGAGTCTGCAACTGCTTCCATTGCAGGAACCCATTCTAATGAAAATTTGGTAGTGTAAAGTTGACCAAAGAGCCTAGACATCATTGCAACAACATAACAGTAGGGACTAGAAAGGGAGTTAGTAGAATACATACTCTTGTCATCATTCTTGTGTTTATTGGAGTTTCTTCTCCATTGCTTGATTGGATTTGATTTGAGCTCATTCTTGCTGGCGAAATGCACCAAAAATTCCTTGTCATAGACCTTTTATGGGTCTGGGACGTGTTACATCAGCTTCAAGTCCTCGGCTTTAAAGGAACCTATCATCATTCCTCTGTTGATTACAAAATTCCTATCCCCAATGTTGAGGTTATCAATTATCCATCTTACCATATCTGTGTATGGTAATATTTTAGGTCACGCAACAATTCGATGTAAAAAAAAATTGGCCACTTCTTTTGTAGTGGCTTCTGAGGAATTAGAAGCATCAGCAGTAACTTTCCTCTGAACCTTGTGAGGTTTCTCATCCTCAAACAGATTATACATGGCTTCCCATGAGGAATATCCACTTTGTGGTCCGCATGTCGTGTCTGTAAATAGAGGAAGCATCTCCATTCTCTCGCTTGCAGCAGGAGCACGATTACAAGGGGCCATTAGTTTCTTAACTTTCTTGAGAGCTTTAGACATCTCCAAAGAATTTTGTTTATTTGGGCTTGTCTATGAATAAATAAGAAATGATAAGCAAAAAGAAGGAATTTTGATTTTACAAATGCACAAGTACCGTAGTAATGAAAACAATTAAACGAATGAAACTTGGCACGCTGCTAATATATGAATTCAATGCTTCTTGCAGTCAAATCATTTTGGAGGCATGGGTTGTAAAACCGTTAATTTATGGCATTAATGGTCAATATGGGTTGATGTGCCCATGTAACCATTTCAGCATTACAACCAAATTTGTCGCGTCGTAGTGTTGCTCATGTGTGGATCTTTATAAATTATTGAACAGTTTAGTTTTCCCGATTGTGATATCGCAATTGCAATATCGGTGAAAACGGATGAAGGGCAAGAGTGATCATGTTGCGAAAGTACGATAATGCGATGTGATAGAGTATATCACATCAACGAATATGCTCGATTGGGAAGAGTGGTTATGTTTGCGAAAATGCGATGCGATAGATCATATCACATCGGGAAAATATGGAGGGTGACATTAAGACTGTCGAGGTAGAGTTGCAAAATGCGAAATGTGATTTGTGATAGCCTACGTGGTGAAAGTGGGTCCTGTAAGATTTTCCTTATAGAATTTGCTTGAAAAAATGCCTTTTCCCTTTATAAAAGTGATTTTTTTTTATATATCGCATCGCAATATGTTTTGAGTGGCTTTTAGGAACCATATGTGTTACATTGCAGTATTGCGATCTTTCTCTGCTTGAGTGATTTTAAGGCAAAAATTCAAGGTTTTTTCCGCCTTCGATTCCTATTTCTATCTAAATGAATCACACTAAGGGACTTATTTGTTTTACTCTAAAAAATTAAAAAGGGATCCCATTAATTTCTAAGGTAACTGAGCGAAAATAATGGGGGTTGTTGAATAGCATAACACTCCCTTGAAAGGAGGACTACTTCCCTCCAAACACTGATATTAGTGGACCTAGTCCCCTTAGGTCCTTGCATGCAATTGAGTTCAACGAATTCTATTGGACTTAGACTTGTTGGTGAGGAATCTTGGGACTCAAATCAATTTGGAGAGTTAATGTAGTGGAAAAGCCTCCTATATTCTCTTTAGATGCCTCCAACGTGCCCCTGCATAGTAAATATCTCCAAAAATGATTATTTTTCCTGCATATTAACCACATTAGGCCATGAAATATGACAAGCACCCTTCACTCTTCCTACTAAACACATTATTGCTAATAAATATAAATTAATGTGAGAAAAAAGAGAATTTAAGGGTTGGAGGATAGCACAATGAGCCTCAAAACATACCTGTTGATGGGACCCATCAATATTCTTAACCCATGGTTTTTTTCCATGGTATTCTCCTTTAATTTGGCCTATCTAAAGGCTTAACTTCAGATCTACAAGCCACCTAGAGGGATGACATCTCTTTTCACTCTAAAATATATTTACTCCTCAAGATAGAGATTTGATCCCTCTTAGTGTTGGAATTAAGATGAATCTAAGATATTGTACTCGATTATCATTCCTGCAACGCAATATATATCAATGCATTTACATGTTTACTTAGTATTAATTTCATACTTAATGATACCAAATTTCACAATATGTAATTTGGGTGGTTACTTATAGTAATATAAAGATTACATATATTTTTAAGATATAAATTTTGTTAGTTGGGCTCGTAGTTTTTCATTTTCTGTATGCGGGCAGCTTTTAATTTTCAATATGTTGATAGTAATGTGTTTAGATACTTATAATATAGGAAGTTTAAAGACAATCAGACATATCTAACTTGGTTAGAAAGACTTATTATTTTTTGCTACTCGATGGCATATCACATTGTTAGGTGGCCAACACACTTGGTTTCCATATAGGCAATTTGAGGACCTAAAGATTTGTATGTGGATGTAACTTGCTTTTATATATTAATGAAAAAATAAAGACCTCCCAAACTTACAAAAAATAAAGATATAAATTTTATTGATTTTTAAATTTTTTGAATTAATATTTTTGAAAATTTAATAGAATTTTTTAAAATAAAAAATTTAAATTATATTATTGAAAATTTTCCAATACCTAAAATTTTTAGAATCTTACCAAAAATTATATCTTCAAATTTTGAGTAAAAAAAACATATCATAATTAAACAATGCCATAATTAAATGACCTTTATTAAAATCCAAGGTGTCTATTAATTTGTTGGATCGTGTCTTCAATTTGGTCATTGCGGAAAAAGTGTTAGTGTTTAAAGGAAACTCTATATGCTCGCTTTGATGAATATCACTCCATATGGAAATTATATGTCATACTAAATATGAAATATTATAAGCATTGTCAAAATATTGTAAGCATATTACATATTAAGATGGATTTAGGTTAGTTATTGTACTCAACTATCATTTTCCTCGATATATATATATATGATAGTTAACCAAAAAAAATCTGACAATATGTAATGTATATGGTTACATATATTAATAAAAAATAAAAAAATAAAAAAACATACATATTTT
The DNA here is from genome assembly GCA_034641835.2 of Pinus albicaulis. Lineage (NCBI taxonomy): Eukaryota > Viridiplantae > Streptophyta > Pinopsida > Pinales > Pinaceae > Pinus > Pinus albicaulis. The sequence continues at coordinate 686,128,920 of CM076570.1, forward strand.
TAATAGATAAGTTCTGTTGGTTTTTTTTAAATTGGATTAATTTTTTTTTATTCATTGATCTTTTTTTTTAATAATAAATTAAATTATATAGTTAATAAGATCTCAATATATAATATTTTCACAAATTTACCAAAAATATATATTTTCTTAAAAAAAAAACAACATCAACCGCTCATAATTAACTTGCGCCATAATTGAATAGTCTTTATTAAAAAATCAAGGTTTTTTTTAAATGTGTGGGATCTTGTCTTCAATTTTGGTTGTTGTGGGAGAAGTGTTATTGTTCAAAGGAAACTGTATATGTTGGCTTTGATGAATATATATATATATGAAATAATACTAGCATTTCCAAAATGTTAAGTCATTTGAAATGTAAATTAGCTGATTTTAGATCTTATTATTTTTAATAAGATTTTAAATAATCTATGCATACACTTGCTTCCTCGTGGAGTGTTGAATCATGGGATATAGTGAAACATTGACCAACTTATAAGTAATTCCCTACAAAAATATCCCCTACCTGAGGAAAATGAAACAAAGTTGTTGGAACATTTGGAAACTTGTTTTCTTGGGACTCGTGAGTATTCGTTAGAGAGCTCCCAATCGCTGAAAATTCAAGAGGTGTTGGAGCTTTGGGAAATAATTCCTTTTTACCTTTGGTGTACATATTGAAGTAATCAACATGTTCCAACGTAGTGACAATAAGTCCTTTTAGCTTTTTTCTACGTATGAGAGACCAAGGAGATATGGTGATTTAATTTTTCTTTTAATGGTGGATTAGGGGAGGGAGGCAAGTAATTGTGTGGCCTCCTTACATGGACATACAATGAAACCTCGTTGGTTAAATAAGTTGTATGAAAACTATCCATCTCGCTCCTCCACATGTCTCCTTCGCGCCATGGAGCCCACCTTCATTTTTTCATGTCATTTATGGTTACTGTATGGACCACTTTTAGAGGTTTTTTTCCTCCCCATTCATTTTTGTTCAGGCCCAAAACATGTATGTTTTTCTCTATTGGTTCCTGTGTCTGAGGTGTTCATTTTTAGTGTATCTGGTGTATGTTTCTTGCGTGTAATGGCATGTTGTTCGGTTGCGGAGTTGTGTTGTTCAGCTGTAGAGGTGTGTTGCTTGGTCGCAGAGGTGGGGTGTGGATGCAGTAAATGGTTTCATTTCTTGGGTGGCATGATGTTATTATGGGTTTCTATTTCGTCGACTCTGGTTCGGAATTGGAGGTAACTTAGTTCGATTTCTCTCGCTTGCTCGACCCTATTTTACTCGTCACTCGACCCAATGGTCGGATCCCTGCAATAGGTGTTTGGAGGTTGGCGTCGTCATTCTCTGGTAGGATTCTTCATCTTGTCAGCCATACTTGCAACTAATTTGTTTGTCAACACATCAATTTTCTTGGTATTCACACCATTTTATGGCTTTTGTGGGTTATTTTATGGCCTTTGTGGCTTTTGTAGATGTAGCACTACAAGGAAAAGGCCCTCTAGAGGAGGTTATAAAGGAGGTTTTTAGTGTTACAAAATTGGACAAAATTTTCAAAAAAAAATTCGCTATAACATTCGTTTTCGGTAACAGAGTTTTTGGCGGAGCTTCTAATGCAATTTCAACACAACTAAAAAAAACTAGGCAGTCAGAGGTCGTTACGGATTTTTTCTCATCAGTGTGTGAATCAAGTGTTAACACATCAGTGCATTGTACCATGAACGCACTGGTACTGTAAACCTACCAAGCACCAGGATGGAAAACAAATTTCGGACGCCCCGGGGCGTTTAGCAACAGCCTGGTGTGTGTCAGCTAAACAATCGCATCGGGCCAGTGGAAGGTGCATGCATCGGGCCATTAAGATGTAAAACCACATCGGGACCTGTAGGTGATACAACACATCGGGGCATCAAGTTATAAAAATGCACTGGCGCGTTAAAGGAAACCGCATCGGTGCATGCAACGCCTATCGTACCGCTCGGGTGCTAGTCGTCGATAAAGCGCACTGGGCGTTCTAATTGGTATTGGTATTTGTGCGGTGCCCATAGGTCGTAGAAATGCACCGGTGCGCAGTATCACACAAACACATCGGTGCGCAGTGACTAAAGCGCACCAAGCATTCTAATTGGTATTGGTATTTGTGCGGTGCCCATATGTCGTAGAAATGCACTGGTGCGTATTATCATACAAATGCACCGGTGCATAGTAACTAACACACGCCAGTGTTCATTTTGTAATTTTTAGAAACATCGACCTGTAACAGTGCAATTATTGTGATATTTTTAAATTCATTATTCATAAAAAGTCGACACAAATATTATAACAGTATTCATATCAATTAAATTTTTATTAGTGCATTTGAATGTGATGTTTGGATTAATTTGTTCTATCATATCATCAAATTTCACATCTCTTCATTATAATATTTAATCATCCATATATTTAATTAGTGGTGTAACATTTCACAGTGACAATGGAGAACAAAATATAATAAATTAAAACATATTTAATTATATATATATGAATAAGACGCTCTTTTTTCATACAAAATTGGACAATTATGGGTATCCCTATGTCTTTCAATTGGGACACTATGTCCATTACATTAAACAAAATGTCTAATTTCATAGACAAATATTTCAAAAAATACAACGCCTTGCTTTGATATCCAAACATATTGATCATAATTCTTCAATGGAACTGTTGTAACTGCTCGAGCTACTTCCATGACTTGGGTTATTTTGAGGAATGTTTTGTTCACGGTGTTTATTGTTTTCTTGTTTTTAGACTTCCATCTATAAACATAAAAATAAACAGTAATGAGTGTATATACATTGGTGAGAATAATGAAAATTGAAATATTAAATAATATACATCAAAGTAAATCAAAAAGAAATGTACCATAGCAAGAATTGACTCATGAACTATACACATTCTTTCAAAACCAAATTTCATGCCATCTTTCAACACTTCATATGTTGGCGCAGTTCCATACTTTGTTCCTTGCAAGTTTTATACCCAATAACAAATCATATATTTAATATAAAAGATTTTCTTGTTCTATTAATTATAGACGGAGCTAAGTAAAACAAGTAGATGCTTACAAATTCCACAATTAATTTCTCATATGACAACATATACTAACAACCCATATTTAACCCAATGTCAATCAATTCGTCTGATGGTTTTTCTTTGTATGTTAGCACCTGTTTGAAGACATTCAATGATGATTGTGGTAAAACAACTTAAAATATAAAAAAATGAAATTTAGTTAAATTGTTTTAAGCAAGTAACAATTACTCACAAACTTAGATATCAACCATTTTCTTCCTTGTCGTCCTGTTTTATGTGCTAAATGGGTTTCATTTTCTTTTCTTTTCTGCAAAAAAAAATACTTGAAAATTAATATTTAATGCTAAATTGTTTATTTATTGTACCTAATTGAAAATTTCAATGATTACATATTACATTTGAAACATGTTGTTGTTAAGATGGCTCCTCGTGCGATGCAATTATGTCCATTTCTTTTCCATCTCCTTGTATGCCTTTTTGGACATTCCTACTAGCATATTTCTAATATCAGCTCATTCATCCTTTGAGATTTTCATAATCTTCCTGAAAATATAACATGACAATAAACTACTTTATTTTTATATTGATATAGGAAAAGTAAATATAAAAAAAGTGATATTTATAAATGATTGTTTTCTATATATATATATATATATATATATATATATATATATATATATATATATATATATATATATATATATATATATATAATTTCTAGAAAAAACATTTAAAGGAATATTAATTTTTCATTCCTTTTTTTTTGTACGCTTTTGCTATTAAAATTTTGACATATCTCATTAACCAATTCTCTGGAAACTCATCATGTAGTTTAGATAAAATTCGGTTCTTGGAATCATTGGATTGATTTTTCTATTGTAAGTGGAAAAAACATCTATACATTTGTTCCACTAGATCCTTCAAAGTTTTGTAAAAAAAATTCCCCCTTTCGTTAACCTCCAGCACCACTCCAAATGAGCTAAGAATCAATTCATTTTCATTTGCATGTTCTATTTTTTTCTTTTCTTAGGACAACATTCCTTTTCTTTGTTTTTGGTCCCTGTAGAACATTAAACATATGTGAATTAATATATTGTTTGAAACATGTTATCTAATATTTTTAAATATATTATTAACGAAAATTAAAAAAAAAGAAACTCATATTGGATCGATAGTATTTTCATTCACCTGATTCATCCTTCTACAATTTTTCCATAAAGCCTTTACACTCTTCTAGTCTTAGATCATAAATAATCTTATCGAGCTTCTTCATTTTTTGGCTCTGCATGATACACAGTAAACAATACATATTAGTTAAACTTACATATAGTTCAAAAATTAAAAAAAAATTATAAAGAATTTATAAAGAACTTGTCTTTTTTGCTTTTTTCGATGTGCTATCAGTGTTTTTGTTACTTGATCTATTGTCAGTCATTTCTTTATCAATATGAAACTTGTACCATGCCATTCATTAATATATTTTATAAATAAATCACAAACTTCTAAAGTAAAAAAATAAATAAAGAAAACAGTTCTCCTTTCAAGAAGCACACACCGAAGGTGGTACGGCATGTTCTTATAAACGCACCACCAAAATAGTAGAAACATCGTATGATGCTCTTTGTCAACAAGGAGATCTGGTGCGTTCAAATTTAACCAGTGCACCAATTAACATAGACAAATTAATAAAAAACCTCTGGTGTTATTTTTTGTAGCATAAGATGTCGTGGAGGATGCGATGCGTCATCTTCTTATAAACACACTGAGAAAATTGTAGAAACATTGTACGATGCTCTCTGTCAACAAGGAGACCTAGTGCATTATATGTTAACCAGTGCACCGATAAAAGAGACATAAATTAATAAAAAAAAACATTTTTTATCAAACAATACGTGTGCGGTGTGCTATAATAAAATAGCACGCCGGTGTGATATTTTGTAGAGGGCGCATCGATTAAAAAAAATTATTTTTTAAAAAATCATGCAAGGGCTGACATGGATTGGGATTCAACACTGCAAGTCATCCCACAGGTTAGATGTCATATATATATATATATATATATATATATATATATATATATATATATATACAAACCCTATAAATCTAAAATGAAAAGCCTTAATTGTGAAGTCGCACAAACAAGAAGAAGCAAAGATTTAACATAAGAATGGATTTTATTTATTTTTTTTTATTTTTTTTTGAAAATGCACAGTAAAATTTAAAAATTTTACTATGCATGTATTAAATCAAACAAAAACTGTAAAAAATAAAACAATTATTACAGCAAAATATAACATGTTTACTATATTGCAAAGTTTGAATCACTAGATGTTTCAAATTCTGATTCTCTGAATAGTGTTGTTGTTCGAAAGTATTTCGCTACTCCGCAGTGCTCTCGTTATCTCTTGCTCTAGGTATGTCTCTTGTGAAAATATCTCCCTAAATTTTTTTGCAAAAATAATGAATAGCTTTGACTATTTAAAGAATTTTTTTATGAAGTTCGATTTTTGAAAATAATTTGCCGCCCATTTTTCAATTTACCGTTTGTTTTTTCACTTTAAAAAATAAAGTTGCACTTTTTTATTTGCAGATATTCGGTGCATTTGTTATCTAACTGCACCAGTGCATCAATTAATAACATAGCACCCGTGCGCAGTAACTAAAATGCACTGGTGCGATTAACTATACATTAGCACCGATAACAGTAAATCCATTTTTAAGGCACCGAAATTACTTTTAGGATGTACACCAAAATTTAATGTTGATTTTGCTCAAATGTAGGGAGAAAATATCATAATTATATCGAATGGACAATTCTTCAAAATCCATCTCGTTCCATAATATTTCTCAAATTCCATCGCGGTGTTCTTCCTATCCATCTCCAAATGTAATATTTACTTCAGATTTTATTTATATTTTCATTATCTAATTTAATTTAATTTTTTAATCCATGTCAATCAGCTGAATAAAATTAATGTATACATGTAGAATAATCAATCACCATTAACACACACCAACAACATAGAAACACAGCCATGGCAGAAAATGCTTGAGAGCCTCACAGCTTCCTCACATATTATCTCATTATTAAAAGAACGTAATAATACAATTAAATAGATGAGGAGGTTGTCTCAAGATAGTGTGTCTATCTTGAACAACTTGGTTGAGATATTCTCTCAACCACACACGCTAATCTAGGAGCTACCTAAATTAACTCCTAACTTAGAGGAACAACCCAATCTAGAGAGTTAGGCATAAATTCCTAATTTTCAATATTTAATTTATTTTTGGTTTATAATTGTTTTATGAGAGAGGCTAACATTCCCCCCTTCAATGATAAATCCAAAATAAGAACGAGAAACCATCTTCCAGGTTCTCATGCTGAAATTGTTGATCCTCAAAAACACTGCCTGAAATACCGCCAAAGCTGGATGCTGAAAAAACGCAATCTGAAGAGACCATGAGTCAGTTGCATGTCTGATTCATCTCTGAATTTCGCTTGACAACTTCATCACATGCCAAGCTGAAAAAGGATCCATCTTCCATTTGCATGAGATCAACATCATTTGTCCACTAAAAAAATTTGAAGACGTCCACTAGCGAATTTGCTGATGATGAAACTGCCCACTGGCTACTTGATGATCACCCACTGGATGATGATGATCGTCTGCTGGTTGATGATGTCAAAAAACAACTCATTGTTGCTTTTGCTAATGTTTTCGAAAATTGCTCAATACAATTGTCGAAAACTAATCACTGCTGCTTTTTTTTGTCGACCGCCCACTGTTGAATTTGTTGATGCCCACCAGCTAATGAAGATGTCCACTAGCTGCTTTGCTAATTTTGTCGATACTTTCAATTTGACAACCACCGTCAATTTGATTGATATTTTCCCCCCTTTATCAGCTGAAAGGAGAGACAATCCTCTACTAATTATTCCTGAACTCCCCCCCTTCAGGTGTAGGAGTGTTGCATTGGTGTACTCTCTCGTTCAACTGCATGAGAGTACCATCTTCTTTTTACTATTGGTTGAAATATGTGTGAGCGAATTCGATTGTAAAACATATTCAATATTCTGAATGATGACGACCATTTCTAGGAATCTATCCGTTCATAGTTGATCTTTAATCTGGTTGATTGTTGTTGGTTGCAGCATTTCTCAGATGAACGATCTAGCTTTCCACAATGGCAGCAAGGATGGAGATCAAAAAACTGATCCTCCATATGACCGGTTCTTTGACAATTAGGACATTTAGGATTGAGTGTAACTTCGGATTTTGTGCATTTATATTTGTCTGCAACTTTCTCAAAATGTGCTGAGGTGATTTTTTCAATAAATCCTGCACTGATGAACTTAATGGGCTTTGAATAATATGGGATATGTAAGTTGGCATTATCTTTGAAATATCATAATCCTCATCAATTTTTGTTACTTTGGATTTCTTCCCATGGCTTGATGATTGGCTTAGAAGAAAGTTGAACTTGAAAAACTTCGACACTTGAAGTTGTTTGGATGAATGACTTATAATAATTTTGAGTTGTATGGTTCAAAGACTCAGAAGCATCACTCTTTTCTTGCAACTCATTTCTTTGTAGTTGCGACTCCAGTTGAAGGAACTCAATCGTTTCATTTTTTTGTTATAGATTTCATGAAAGATTAGCAAGAGTTGCTTTGTTGATTTACACCATGTCTTCAGAACTTGATATGATCAAATTGTGAGTAATTTGTAACAACTGGATGTGTTGTGACATGTGAACTAGCTCGCTTGTCTTTAACTTTCTCACTTGATTTGAACTTGTTGGATTGAAGTCGCTCACTTGATTTGAAGAACATGCTCAGTTGCTTTGGAATTTGCTTGATCTCTTGCTTGGTGAAACTTGTTTTTCTTGTTTCAAGTTCACTAGAACTAATGCTCTCTTGTTGTAGATTTCAACTTGCTTGAGTGTTGTTGGTATATTACATTTACTTGCATTAGAGTTAAACTCGCTTACTCACTTTTATTATTGCGGCAAAGAACTTCATGTTGGCTCGCTTGATGTTGTGAAATTTTTACTGACTTGATTGTGCTTATTGGAAAAATGAGGGTGTCAAACACTGTCGAAAATGCACCCAAAAATGCTTAATTATTTTTAATGATTCACTTAAATCAATGAATTCACTTTGACTTAATTTGACTCAATTTCAAAAATTTGGTGTCGGTTTCAATCGAGAATGCACCCTTACAATCCAACTCAGATTACAAGTTCTTAAATTTATGGGAAAGGATGTTGATGCAGACTTTGCTTTGAAACGCTTGAATTTGTAGGTTCATTAACTTTATTGTATTGAGTGAATTTGATTGTTGATTTAGAATGCTAATGTTGACAACTATGATTATGTGTTGTAGTTGTGCAAATGCATGTGTTGAGTTTAATTATCCTTCCTTGTAGCTACTTCGTTATAGGTGTTGTGCTTGCCTGCATTGAACTTTATGTGTGTGTTAAATGAGATCATTTATGTGTCAAAACTAGACACAAATCACAAGAAACGTCATGAATCATGCGCCATCATAAACACACTCTTCGTGTACCTAAGATCTCCTTATTCAATTTCAGGTGGATCTAGGGCACAATCACCACAAAATATATATATATGTGTGCTTTATTAAAATTTGGAGTACATAATCTTTCAACTTCTCAACATCTTCATGGAATCAAAGTTCCATACCTTCTTGGAAGAAAAATGTCTTCAAAAACTAACCTCCTACAACAATGAGATTTTCTTTGAAAAATTGATCACTTTAAACTTACAAAAAAAAAAAAAAATCCTTATCACTCCAAGAATTACAAAAAATTTAATGCATCTTATCACTCCAAAACTTTTAAAAACATCACCCTTATTACAAAATTAATTACAATATTCACCCTTATAACTCTCCAAAAAAAAAAATCACATCTTATCTCTTCAAAGATTACAAAATATTTAAAACATCAACCTTATTACTGCCAAAAAAACAATTTGCAAAATCAATGAATAATTTTTTAAATACTTCAATTATATTAAATTCACTTTTCACTCCACTCACTTATCACTCCAACAAAAAAAAAAAAAAAAAAAAAAAAAAAAATATATATATATATATATATATATAAACTTTATGATCACACCTTCTCACGTTACTCCCTTTCTAACTCATTTTTAAACTTTAAAAAAGCACTTGGTGGTGTCACTTTTAAAAGTGAAATAGTGTTTATGAAGTCCCTTAAAAGTGAATTAACTTTTATGAAGTCACTTGAAAAAAAAAAAAAAGTGAACGAAAACTCCTTAAAAAAAGTCAAAGCATACTTTAAACACCACATTTGAACTCACTGTCATGTGTTAACTTCTGAAAGTAACACCTTGCAACATTGTATGTGTGGCAACAAAGAGTTCGATTTTTTAATTATAATGTCATTGACCTTGGAGCAGGAACTCAATCACAAAACAAAGCTCAACATGAGGAGATGGCATCACCATATGAGTTCGACAGATATTAAAAATGATGTTGCCACTGTGTTAAGGCTGCCACGGGAGAATTATCATAGGATTAACCGATGTAAAAAATTTGAAGCCCAACAAATTTGATTTCATGATTCCAATATTCATACTGTGGCTTCGTCGTTGGCAAAAGAGTTTTTGTCTGCGACCTTTGTGAGCAGCCAGATAAAAAATTTCCAATACGATTGACGAGGGTGTAGGTGTTGGGTCATAAAGGTGACTGTTACAGGCAACTTCAATGCTTCACATTTAATTATCAACCCAGGGCAAGTCTTTTTATTTCAAGAGTGTAAGCACAGTATATGCAAGTGATATCGAAGGAAAACTACTCTAAATTATCATAAGGAAGATTATCTAATTCTCGAAGTTCAATCAAATAAAATTGGGAGGGAATTATAGAATTTTTTTTACTATTATGTTCTAAGCATATGCAGGAATGACTATCCCGGCTGAAAAGAGAAAACTGCGATTGAACAACATATTGTGACGAATTGAACAACAATCCTAATAAATTGAACAGCAACTCTAATAAATTGAACAACAATTGTTTATATGAATTTTGCAATGGAATTCTCTTTTAAATTAATAAATGACATCCTTTTGAGTTAAATAGCAACCAGACGCCTCATCATGATAATGAAAAGATCCAACATCAACTATATGCATAATTGAACAACAGTTATGCTAAACTAATCAAATGATTACAAAAGCATTGGGAAATGATGAAAGCATCTAAACAATTATGAAGACATTGACTATAAGCAAGAAGGCATGAATGATGAACTATTCTAATGAAAGAGAAAGTTGTACCATCTTAAGTTCACAATTAACCATTTAAATGATATCTCATGAAATGCAATAGATGATTGGAAACGCAAGTTTTGTAATTAAACGTATAGCACAGAAGTAGTAGAGAAACTCCCAGGGCTGGGCCCAAAGCCACCAAAAGTCTACCGCTAAGGAAAACTCAGATATTCACTATTCAAAAATGCCAAAATATTTATTAAGATGGAGATTAATATATTAATACAACTTGACAGTTCTGTCCCGATACGTTTATTACAGAGAAAAATATCTATGCAGATCTATCTATATTGTTCATCTTCGGCATTTTAAAGGCGAATTCAATAGTGGTAACGAGTCCTTTCCATACGGGATCCTGCGCCTCGTGGCTGTCATTTGAGTCCTCCAAACGTGGATGTGCCTTTCCATCTTCCAAAGGCCCATGGGAGCCATCATGATCCCGTTTGCCTCTCTTGTCAGTTGTCTTTCAGTTATCAGCAGTTCAGCTACTTTGCTTCCCTATCAATAAAGATACAAGAAGTCAATTTTCCGGTGTTAAACATTCCTTTTATCATTAGTTCATTTTGTCTTGACTTTACCTTATTTCCCTTTTCTTTATACAAGATGAGGGGAAAATTCATAGAAGTATAAAAAAAATTGTGGTAAAGATAGGATGAAATATACCTTCTTCTCGACTCAACATACACCCCTGCTTACCTATTTGCAGGTCCTCGTGCAAACAAATGGTTGAGGTGTAATTGGGTCAGAGAATATGCAGGGTAGACCTTTTCTTTATAGAGTCTGAAGCCATGTTTTTGTCTGATCTTTGCAAAGGCAGAGTTCGTGTGCCCCTCTGGAAGCTCATAATCATGATGATAATCCTCAGGGGGGTACCAGATGAGAGGGAACCTGTATCTGCACCCTATACATGTAGGGCCCATGTTTAAGATTATATTGATGTATAGAAGGAATCTGGAAGCAACTGCTTTGAAGTTTATGTAACCAAATGGCTCTCTGTTTTTCACATTGTTCATGGAGGCTAGCCACCTCTGTTTAGATGCTGCCAAAGCTTCTTCCCGAATGTCCCCAAAGTACTCCCGCCCATGTTGTATTATATCCTTGTGGATAGGTCCCAGTTTAGTCCTTACTCCTTTCATCTGCATGAATTTATTATGTTGGGTGAACAAGTACAGGGGTTTAGTAGGCTCCCCCCTAACCCATAGGTCTAGACCATGCTCCCTCTTCTGGAAGGTGTTGTAGGCTTTAGCCCACCGATTCTGGTTCTTGGCAAAATATAGGAAAGCCTGGAACTGAACGTCCCCTATAAAGGGGTTGGGATTATTGTCCCTGTCCTCCTCTAGAAAGAAATTGTGTAAGTATAATTCACACAAAAGATATTGGACCTGCTCATTCTGCTCATTTCAACATTGGATGAATTCCTCAACGGTTTTAAAAGTTGTGGGCTTTCCTGCCTTGACAGCCTTGATTTTCAGTAGTAGATACCGTTCTACTAAGAATAGAGCATAGTTGGTGGTTGGTGCCCTGCATGTTAGTACATTAGAGTAAAGAGAGCAAACCATATTGGTTTTCTTCTTAGCTTGTTCCACTTGATCCTATGCTTTCTTTACCTTCGCATTTTCTTCTCTAAGTTGGGCAAATGTCTCATCCTTGATTGCAGAAAGGTCTTTGAATTTATTCAATAGTGCCTGATGTTCTTGTGCGAGTACTACTTCCTTTTTGCATTGTGCCAATTCATGTTAGGTTTGAATTAATTCGTTATGCAATTTTTGATTTGCAGCCTTTTCTACTAGGGGAGTCTAGGCAGGTGTCTCCTCCGTTTGGGTTTCCTTTTCTTCTGTAAGTTCCAGCCTAGTCTACAAAAAAGCTTCAGCAGTTTCCACTAGGTCAGTCTATACCTCGGTCTCAGTAGTGTCCACTAGGTTGGTTTGTACCTCAATCTCAGCATTTTCTATCAATTGGGTGACAAACTTTGTATGGGTTTCTATGGTATCCAATTCCTTCTTAGGCTTCCGAGCCTTGCTTACTTCCTTCAACTGTTTATTCAGATGTTTTATCATTTTTCTTAACCTCTTGCAGGTCTAACTCATTTTCCTTAACTTATTTTTAGTTGATTTCTCTTCTAGCAAGGTTTTGGCAAGGGATGGAGGAGAAATGGCTTCGATTTTAGGAATGGTAGTGCCAGTTCTAAGGTTATCAGTGATGATATTTCCTTCCTATGCTCCGAACTTTATTTCTTCATTATCATCCCAACTGGGTGAGATAATGTTCCCTTCAGGTGTTAGGGGGACTGTCTCCATGCTTGAATTTTGTTCTAAGGGGATGGTGTCTCCTGACTAATTTCCAGATTTGGATATCCCTTCTGCCCGATCTTCCCTATTTACCCAATCACTCTAGGGAGGAGATAAGTCCCTAAAAGCCTGTGATTCATCTTGGTGGGGTAATATTTCAGTGCGGTCAGAACTGCTGGCGGTGACAGATTGATTCAACGGTTCCTCTTTCTCCTTAGCTTGTCCAGATGGGCTTCTAATTTCACGGGATGCCCTCATTTTCTCCAGGACTCGAGCCATTTCTTCTTCATAGTCTTGTAAGGGCATGTTTTCAGGTCTTGAAGGTGGTGTATGGGATGGCCCTGCCTCCTCTGGCACTTCTGAGGTGTTCTGCCGTAATTGCAATATTTCAGACCGTCTTCATTTCCCTGGTTCTGAGGTTAAAGCATGGGCCCTTTTTCCTCTTGCTCTCCTAGGTATGTTTATTCTAGGAAGCTCAATTTATTTTCTGACAGGTTTTTCCTCAGGGGCATGCAAGGCAGGACTAACAAAGTTGTCCCAAGATGTCTGTTGTTTGCCTAGCTCATGAATGATAATTAATTTGATTAAGCCATGGTGGCTGACGACTGCTTAGGGGTTTTTGGCCTTTCTAATTCGAACAGCAGTTTCGTGCAATATAGAATTCAAGAAAGAAGGCAAATTATCTAAAAAATTTTGTTTAAGAACAGCTAACAGTTTAAGTTGGCGAGGTTTTACCACGTCTTGGCATCCATAGCACGTGATGTATCTTTGAATGAATGCTGCCAATTCTTGCCAAGGTTTTTGTATGGACACAGGTTTAATCCCCTTTCCTTTCTCTTCTAATGGTTCTCCTAAGTCCTAGTATGCTAAGATTGCTTCTGGCAAAAGAAGGTGTTTTTCGGTCCATCTTTCTCCCTCTACTGGTATTCGAGAGACCTCAACGATGATATCCTCTATGACCAGTATAATCTTTCCTCTGAGTCTGGTATGTCCCTCCTGTAGGTTCTATAAGAATTCAACTTCTATTTCTGTGTCAAACCCTTGCAATTTGTGTAGGTATGGAAACCAGCCAACTTGTTGAAGAATGGTGCGAGCTGCATCTGAGATTTGGAAGGTTGTGGGCTCATTTCGGAGAGAGTTTCCTCCCATGGCTGATGTGTTATCTAAACTAATTTCTCCCTCTGTCTACATTTCTTCCGGCCCTGTTGGTTAGTATAAACACTGCATGCAAGAGAAGAAAAAAAAAATCAACCTTATGTCGTAAATGTATGTAACTTCATATCGTAAATGCAATGATCTTTTGGTCCCATCAGTGTATCCAAAGGAAGTTGTGCAGGGAATTCGCATGCTTATTATTTATGGATATTTACACCCCCTCTCTCGGAATAAGGGTGTCCACGTCCTTAAGTCCAAGAGAGATTGGAGCAATCATGAATTCATACGGGAGAAAAGGTTAGAGATAAGTAATCACAGTTTGTACGATAGAAGGGCATCTATGGCCTTGAAGCTCAAGAAAAGAGGAGAGATTGCAAAAATCATGAATGCATGTGATGCAAAGGTCTGAATTGGAATTTATCATAAGTGTATATCAGGTGGAAATGACCAAAGAAGGGGAGAAAGCAATATAGCAATTATTATGATAGGATGTCCTTATTTAATGGTATACCATGACGGAAGCATGACAGTGATGGATAATGATTGGTGTCATCATCCCTTAATTCAAACATGAAAGCATAGTCCATTCATAGTTACTTATGCGGGTAAAAAGTATTATCACTTATTCGAGTAGTGCATTTATCTCAGAAATGGATGAAAATACAAAATAAGGCATATATAAAAGTAATTGGCTATTGTTAGAAAGATACTCTCATACCAAAAGCATAACCACCGCTGACAACAGGCATTCATAGCCTCGATAGGGTTGCTATTTTAAACTGAAAAATGAGCCAGAATCCTCTATGTCAAAGTAGATATTTTGTCATTTTTATGGAGATATCACCGTGCTGGTGTGGTGGCCAGATAGTCAAGGTGCCACTCGCTGGGGTTGTAACAGACTGATCAAGCTAGCTCGTGATGAGACCTCCTGTCCTTCAAGCAGTTGGAGATATCGAGAAGGTCACTACCCTATTGTGTTGGCCATTGTGGGCATGTCACCTGCTAAACCCTTATGATCATGGTAGGTTGTCTCGTGATGAGACCCCCTATTCTCTCTTAAAAAATTTCATATAGACATAATATTTCTTTTTGAAAAGTAGGCTTTTTGCTTTGTTTTATGAAGAGACCACTATGCTGGTCTGGTGGCCAGATAGTCACAGTTCGATTCACTAGGATTGTAACAGAGTGATCAGGCCAGATCATGAAGAGACCTCCTGTCCTTCAAGCAGTTTGAGCTATCGAGAAGGTCATTACCCTGGTGTGATGGCCATTGTGAGCATGTCACCTGTTAAATCCGTATGATAATGTTAGGCTAGCTCGTGATGAGACCCCTTATTCTCTTTTAAGAATTTGCATGTAAACATAATATTTATTCTTTATACATGAATGGAATCTCATTAACTCCTTAAGGGTTAGGGATGGTGTGAGAAGTAAAAAAAGAATACCAATACAATTAATACTCCTTATTCCTATATCCTTATGTCAAAGGGGAATACTACTCGAGAATGTAGAAATATATACCGTTATAATACTATGAATTGTGTGATAACATTTTGAGCAGGAGATGTCTAGCCCTTCATTACACAGATATACCATGTCAGCTTCCGGAGTAGAGATTTCCATCAAATTTCCAAAGGATCATCATATTAGTAATATTACTGCTTTTCTCCCTTTCAAGTGCCAAATCCTACTCAGAAATGTCTTTTACAACCAGGTGTGAAATGAGGAGTGGGTTTTTAAGAAGATATCATCAAAAATAAAGAAATATCATGCTTATAAAGGGGAAAAAGAATCAGCTGTTCAATCTGATTGAATAGCAAAAACAACACACGACTGTTCAATCCGATTGAAAAACAGTTGTTCAATTAGATTTAACATCAAAAATAAACACACAAAGGAACACAGTTGTTCAATCTGATTGAACAGCAGTTGTTCAATTGGATTGAACAGCGGCCATTCAAATATTTGAATAGAAAAAATAAACACGCAAAGGAACACGGTTGTTCAATCTGATTGAACAGCAGTTCTTTAATTGGATTGAATAGCAGTCGTTCAAATATTTGAATAGCAAAAATAAACACGCAAAGGAACACGATCATTCAATCTGATTGTCTAGCAGTTGTTCAATTGGATTGAACAACAGTTTTTCAAAGATTCGCACAGCAAAAATAAACATGTAGAGGAACACAATTGTTCAATCCGATTGAACAGCAGTTGTTCAATTAAATTGAATAGCAGTGGTTCAAATATTTGAACAGAAAAAATAAGCATGCAAAGGAACACGACTATTCAATCCAATTGAATAGTAGCTATTCAACTGGATTGAATAGCAGTCATTCAAATATTTGAAGAGCAAAAATAAACACGTAAAGGAACATGGTTGTTCAATATGATTGAATAGCAACCATTCAAAGATTTGAACAGCAAAAATAAACACACAAAGGAACGACGAAGGAAAAGGATACAACCGTGAGTATGAAGAATGTACAACAAAATGAGAAAACTATAAATTTCAGGAAATTATATACGATATTTACAAAGAGGAGTAGCAAGCTCTCATGTACTTAAATTTGTGGGGCTATCACCCCCTGCTACTAAAATTTGGATGGGGGGATCATTGTGTACCTTCTGACAAAAATACTCCCTTGTAAGTGGTTTGTGTTAGAGGTGCATTCTGTGCCTATTGACTCAGAATGTAGAACTAGATATGTCTATGGTAGTCAAGGTGAGAGTACCATTGTTGTGTACTTCCTGAATTTCTTATGGATTGAGCCACCTTCTTTGTAACTTGCACGGGAAGTCTTGGAATCTGGAGTTGTAGAGAAGCACCCAATCTCCTTCTAGAATGTCTTCTTTTTTATGATATTTTCATGCCACTTAGCTCATTTTTGTTGGATGATTGCAGTGCTCTACAGACCCAGTAGTTGTATTTCATTTAATTCATTTATTTGTTGGAGTCTTCTGATCTGGGCCTCTGTCAAGTCCAGCCCCACCTCTTGGGTTGTCCTTAAAGTCTTTATCTCGAATTCGATAGGAAAAATAGGCTCTCTTCCAAATACCATATGATACGGAGAATATCCAGTGGTCTTTGGCCATGTTGTGCGGTAAGCCCACAAGGCCTCTAGTAGTCTAGTAGCTCAATCCCAGCGATGTGTTGATATTCTTTTAGTGAGAATTGCCTCAAGGACTTTGTTGGTACTTTCAACCTGCCCGTTTGCCTGCGGGTGGTAGGGAGATGTGACATTATGGATGATATGGTGGTTTTTCAAGGTGGCTGTAATTTTATTTCCCAAAAACTGTGCCCCTCCATCAGTTATCACTTCTCGTGGTAAGCCATATTGCGCAAATAGATCAGAAAGAAAATTAATCACAGATTCTTCCATAGCTCTTGATAAAGCTATTGTTTCTACCCACTTTGTTACGTAATTTTTGGCAACCAGTATGTAGATCTTTTGGTTTGATGGCGGGTTGAATGGTCCAATGAAATATAGTGCCCATCGTTCAAACGATTCTACTATCAATTGAGGTTGTAATGGAATTTCATCAACTTGACCCCGACGACCCATTGTTTGGCAACTATCGTAGGCTTGGACATATTTGTTGGCATCTTTAAAATTTGTAGGTCAATAATAACCCATTTTCAATACTTTGTGCCTCGTTCTGGGATCTGCAAAATGGCCACCACAAGGTTCATCATGACAGGCCCATAGAATGTCATAAATCTCATCTTCCTGGATACATCTGCATATATGCATATCAGCTCTTGTATAAATGAGGTGTCCACCGATCCAAGAGAATCTAGCACTGCGTTGAGCCATCAACTTTCTTTCCCTTGATGTAAAATGTCTGGGCATCTTCCCTACTACTAGGTAGTTTTCTAAATTTGCGTGCCATGGTGTTTTTACTGCTACAACGAACAGATGTTCGTCGGGAAACTAGTCGTCCACCGCTAGTGTGTCATTTGATTTGGGAACTCTGGATAGGAATTCTGCAACCACATTCTCCTTCCCTGGACAGTCTTTGATAGTTACATAAAACTCCTGCAAAAGAAACAATAAACGAGTCACTCTCCCAATCGTAATTGGTTTATTGGCTAGATATCTAATGGCAGAGTGATCAGTATACAGGAGTACTTGGTAGCCAGTTATATAATTTATAAAATTATTGATAGCATAAATGATAGCCAAGAACGCTTTTTCAATCACTGTATAGTTTAATTCGAAAGGAGTGAGATTCTTTCTGATATAATAAATAGCATAGGGATTTTTATCTTCTTCTTGACCAAGAAATTCCCCTATCGATGTGTTGGATGCATCTGAAGAAATGTGAAAGGGAAGCTTCCAATTAGGACCGCATAAGATCGGTGATGTTGAGACCAATTTCTTTAAATTTGTAAAAGCAGTGTCACATTTATCAGACTAATAGAATTAAAAATTTCCAGTTAATGCATACAAGGGCATAGAAATTTGTGAAAAATTCTTTATAAACCTGCGATAGTACCCTGCATATCCAATAAAACTGCATACCTCTGTCTACGTACAGGGTGTGGCTAATAAAAGGATTACTTCTATTTTTTCCAGATCTGCCCATATTCCAGCTGTAGAGATATAGTGTCCTAGGATTACTCCTTCGGTAATCATCATGTGACATTTTTCATTGCTTAAACATAATCTGGTAGCAATACATCATTCCAATACTTTTTTTAGCATTTCTAATGCTTGATCATAATCATCTCCATATGGGGTAAAGTCATCCATGTAAATTTCAAGTCCTTCATTTATTGAATCAGAAAAAATGTTGAGTATGGCTCTTTGGAAGGTTGTTGGGGTATTGCATAGTCCAAATGGTAATACCCTGTAGGAAAATTTACCCCATGGGTAGGTAAAGGTTGTTTTATCCTCGTCTTCAGGGGATATCTGGATTTGATAGTAACCGCTGAACCCATCAAGGAAGGAAAAGAACCGCTTTCCTTCCAGTGTATCAAGAAATTGGTCAATAAAAGGAAGGGGGAAGTGGTCCTTCTATGTTTCTTTATTCAGTTCTCTGTAATCCACACAGATTCTCCACTTCCCATTCTTCTTAGGAACAACTACTAAAGGAGAGACCCATTTGCTGTCTGAGACAGGATAAATGAAGTTTACATCCAGCAGCTTTTGCAACTCATCTTTTACAATGTCCTTTAGATGCGGGTTTAGCCTCCACTGAGGCTGCTAAATAGGTCGAGCCTCCTTGTCAATAGAGATGTGATGTGTGCATATCTGAGGGTCTATACCCTTCATGTCTCGGTAGTCCCAAGCAAATTCTCCCTGATACTTCTGTAAAACCTTTATGAGATTTTTCTTTTGGTCACTATCCAGACTGCCATTAATATTTAAAACTTTCCCTGGCTCAATTTCATTTGGTATGCTGTTGCGAACAACGTTCGTGGGTATGTGTTGATTTTCAATGTCTGCCAAGGGTCTTCTTGTGTTTCATCATCAAGAATTGCTTTTAACATTTGTCATTTTAAGTTTTTAGGCGCAGATGACTGATTCATGAAGTTATTGATTACATCGTCTTCAGTTTAATCTTTGAATTCAAGAGCTTCAACTATTGTCAGTGGCGAACAGATATTTTGCTCCCAGTATGTATGTGGATGCCTGTGAATATTTTTTGTGGGTAGACTTGGTTTGGCAGGTGGGTATATGATAATGTTTTTTTATGGAATCACCTCTAGCAATGGACATGTTGCCTATCCAGCAGCCTATGTAAGCATAGGTTGTTTCTAACCAAGGTCGACCAAGTATCAAGGGTTGTCCATCCATCCTAATTTTTGGGTTAATAACTAAAAAGTCATATGGATACTCCTATGAGTCCACAAAAACCAGGATGTCTTGCAATATTCCTTCTGATCTGATAACAGACCTATCAGAAAGTTCCAGCAAGGTAGCTGTGGGTTCTAACATTGTTATTCCTAACTTCTCACAGGTCTCTGTAGTTAATATGTTAATGGTCGCCCCTAAGTCAACCAATTTGTTTGGAAAGGAGTGGCTAGATATTTGCACAGTTACTACGGGATTCCCTGGATCCTCGTATTTCACGAGTGTCTCCTTACCCAAAAGTAAATCTGATAGTGCCCCTACCACATGAACAGTGGGTACATTTTTTTCTTTTCTCACATGTTTCTTCCCTCACAGCTCTTTAATTGTCTTGGCATAGATAGGAATATCTCGTATAACCTCCAAAAGAGGAATTTTAATGCCAAGGTTCTTTAATTCCCCTAGGATATCGAAATCTAGAGAGACTATTGGTCTAGGAAATTTTAATCTTTCAAGAAATGGAGGGGGAGAAATCATAAGGTTTTCAGGTTTCCCTTGGTCAGTTGTTTCCCTTCCCTGCTTAACCTCTATTTCAGTCATAGTTGTTTGTCTAGGCTCTGTCAGAGTTTCAGCTTGCCTAGGAAGAAAAATATAGGAACAATTCAAAATCCCCCACTTAAATCCACAAAACCCAAAGGACCGATGATCCTTGGTAGAATAACATATATAGAAGAAATCATTGAGAAGGCTGAATCTCAGGCATTCGTAGGACCCAAAACCATTCCTACTCAAAGTCCTACTACACTCCCTCAGGAAGCAGCCTCACCATCTGCAACCCACGCCGAGATTCACTGTGAAACATAAGGGTCTGAACAAAGCCTTCAAACTACTGATCACGTAAGTCCTAACCCTTCGAGAGAGGGAGGTTCTTGCAATTTACAGGAAGGATAAGGAGAAGCTGGCAGTGTAGTATAGGTAAAAAATCCAGAGCTTGGATCCCCTAAGAGAGTGGTTGAAACAGAGACACCCAACATCCCAGATCAGGGAAGTGATGTAAGGCTTCCTCTGCATCCACTCCCTAATTCCACTGAGATTATTCCTCCAGAGCAAGAAATCCTTGAATATTATTGGCATATCTTTAATCAAATAGAAAACAACCAGAACCAGAACTAGAGGCAGAAATCAACATTGGAATATCCCATTGTTGATCATATTGCAAATGCCCCTATGAAAGCCATTCCATTACAAAACATCCCCACCTTCCATGGGTTGACCTCGAAAGATTCTGATGCATTCTTATTTGAATTCGATGTCTTATGTAGGGGATATGACCACACCATTGACCCTCAGAAACTGAAACTATTCCCCTATACCTTGAAGGGAACAACATTACGTTGGTTCATGGGGCTCGATGGAGGAACCATTAATAACTAGGACCAAATGAAGAACACTTTTCTTAACAAATATAAAGACTATTGCCGGACTCAAGAATTAAAAGATGAAATCTTCAATATGTCTACAAAGTACAATGAGACATTAGAAGACTACATCGAAATATTTCAGTATAACTTACAAAGGTATCCATATACTACATTGTCTAAAGATATCTTAAAAGCAACAATGATTGAGGGAATGAAAGAAGAATGGGTTGAAACACTTAACATAATGGGAAAAGGGGACATATATCAAGAAGAATATGATGATATTATTTCACTATGTATCAGGTGTTCTCGGGGTAGTATGCAAAGTAGGCCAACCAGGAGAGACTCAGCTACAAGGAATCCTAAGCAGTTCGGTGGCAATGTGACCAGAGCAGAATTTGGTAATATTTTAGAGGATTTCAAAACTAATATATTGGGAACCCTAACAACGTAGCTAGATGTCCTACAAGCCAAGCAGAAGCAAGCTATAATAGAACAAAACTTGGCTGTATTTTGTCTACGATGTCGGAAGAAGCACAACCAACGGGAATGTTCATTAGACATTGTCTAGACATGTGCTATTTGTACCAAGGAACATGCCACTGACCATTTCCCTTCGCTTCCGGGGTTGAAAGTAGTTTTTAAAGAAGCATAAGAAGAGATGGAACTAGTATATATAATGAACCATCATCGACAATGGCAAGCACGGCCAGGTATGCCACAAGACCCGCCTTAGTTATTTTCTTCTCCACAATTTAACCAGCAGAACCTTGCAACAGCTTGGCAGAACCAATCAAATTTCTCTACTTGTCCATCTCAATCATTACCTATGCCTCCTTGGCCAACACAACCCTCTTTAGGTAATAATTGGCCAAGGTTTCCTTTTTCTCCCCCTTACTAGAAAAACAATCCCTATTAGTCCTAGTGGCCCGCCTCCCCTTCACAAACCACAAATTGGCCTCAAAATTGGCAGCAACCTCTGGGAATGACCAATCTACCGATGGGGATACGGGTTCAAAATCAACCTACATTACCAACTCCATACCTAGACCAGCACAATCCTCAACCTATCATGCGGCCTCAATTTCCGACTCAACCCAATCCTAATCCTAATAACAGGCTGGTTCATCTAATTCAAATTTTTTAAAATCCAAACCTCGAAAGTGGAAAAAAGCAATGCAATGAACTAAGACTGAGATCAGGATGGGTTATTTCACCAAAAGAAGATACGACCCTGCCACAACTTGAACCGCGCATAAAATAAGAGCAATTATCCTACTAACCTCTGCACAATTGTTGGAAATCGAGCTGGAGAGAAAGCATTTTTCTTGCTAGTACGCAGGTTCTTACCTCTCATTTTCAATACCCAATTCTTCACAGCCAAAGGAAAAATAAATAAAGGACATCACTCTTAAACACTCTCCCCAGCAACAGCGCCAAAAATGTTGGGTCATAAAAGTGACTATTACAGGAAACTTCAATGCTTCTCATTTAATTATCAACCCAGGGTAAGTCTTGTTATTTCAAGAGTGTAAGCACAATATATGCAAGTGATATCGAAGGACAACTACTCTAAATTATCATAAGGAAGATTGTATAATTCTCGAAGTTCAATCAAATCAAATTGGGAGGGAATTATAGAATGCTTTTGACTATTCTTTTCTAAGCATATGTAGGAATTACTATCCCAACTAAAAAGTGAAAACTGCGATTGAACAGCATACTATGACGAATTGAACAACAATCCTAATAAATTGAACAACAACTCTAAAAAATTGAACAAAAATTGTTTATCTAAATTTTTCAATGGAATTCTCTTTTAAATTAATAAATGACATCCTTCTGAGTTAAACAGCAACCAGAGGCCTCGCAATGATAATGAAAAGATCCAACATTAACTATATGCAGAACTGAACAGCAGTTATGCTAAACTAATCAAACGATTATAAAAGCATTGAGAAATTATGAAAGCATATAAACAATTATGAAGACATTGATTGTAAGCAAGAAGGCATGAATGATGAACGATTCTAATGAAAGAGAAAGTCGTAGCACCTTAAGTTCACAATTAACCAATTAAATGATATCTCACAAAATGCATTAGATGACTGAAACACAAGTTCTGTAATTAAACGTATAGCACAGAAGTAGCAAAGAAACTCCCAGGGTTGGGCCCAAAGCCACCATAAGTCTACTGCTAAGGAAAACTCAGAGATTCACTATTAAAAAACGCAAAAATATTTATTAAGATGGAGATTAATACATTAATAAAACTTGATATTTCTATCCCGATACGTCTATTACAGAGAAAAATCTCTATGCAGATCTATCTATCTTATTCATCTTTGGCCTTTTAAAGGCGAATTCAATAGTGGTAACAAGTACTTTCCATACGATATCCTACTGCTCATGGTTGTCATTTGAGTCCTCCAAACGTGGATGTGCCTTTCCATATTCTGCTAGCCCATGGGAGCCATCATGATCTCGTTTTCCTCTCTCGTCAGTTGTCTTTCGGTTATCAATAGTTCAACTACTTTGCTTCCCTATCAATAAATATACAACAAGTTAGTTTTGATTTGTTAAACATTCCTTTTATCATCAGTTCATTTTTTCTTGACTTTACCTTATTTCCCTTTTATTTATACTAATATGAGGGGAAAATTCATAGACTCTATAAAACAATTCATGGTAAATATAGGATGAAACGTACCTTCTTCTCGGCTCAACAGCGGGAAAGAAACAAGAGCCAAATCTACATGAGCTCTTTGGCAGTGAGCCTGTACTATGAAATTTAGCTCAGCAGTCTCGAAGCCTCCTCTAGAATCACATTAGGAAGTAGTCCATCAACTTCTATGACAAATCCTCACAACAAACGAAAAACATTAAAGAAAGAAAATAGTGTATATTTCTAACTCAGATTTCCACATCATGTAAAACTTAAAATTGTTGCTTTCAATACATGTGTCCAATGATGAAGAGAAGATATTTTAGGAAGTACGTACGTGGGGGTGGCCCAAATCATCGAGTGGGATGCTAACAAAAATGTTTCCGTATGGTGGTACACTGGCGTTCCCAATTATTTCTGCTTCACTATCGGATTTCTCCATAATTTGGACATCGTCACAACTGGTTTCGTTGGCAAGGTGAATGTGAAATCAAAAAACTTCATGGGACATCAAGAGGGACAATGTAGCATTGGGAATAAGTAGCACCAATATTTTGTAGTGCTTGAATTCTCATGCCAGCGTTCTCAAAAATAATAATAAGCAAGTGGCATTCAAGAACAGGATCAATTTTTTTTATTTTTTTTTATTTTTTATTTTTTATTTTTATTTTTATTTTTATTTTTATTTTTTTTATTTTTATTTTTTTTAACTCATAAAAAAACAACTATTAGATTCTTTACAAATCCGATGTCTGATATTGCACCGAATAGGTTCTATGATGAGCCCCGTCCAGAAATCAAAGCTCAACTTTTACAGTGAGCATCCTGCTTATGTACTTCAATTTTTAGTTGACACACTATAGAAAATAAATTAAATAATAGAACACACATTGCGGTCCAATTCATGTAGCCTTCACGGACCCAGATCAAAAGCCTACATACTTCCAAAATGCCGATCCTACACGGTACGACAATGCTCAATGCCTCATACACACAGAGCTTCAATATGCAGAGTATTTCAATCCCAAAGATAAAAATCATGTGCTCTGATGCCACATGTAGAATAAGCAATCCCCATTAACACACACCAAAAACACACCAGCAACATAGAAACACAAACATGGCGGAAAAGGCTTGAGATCCTCACGGATTCCTCACATATTCTCTCATTATTAAAATAATGTAATAATACAATTAAATAGATGAGGAGGTTGTCTCAAGATAGTGCATCTATCTTGGACAACTTGGTTGAGAAATTATCTCAACCACACACACTAATCTAGGAGATACCTAAACTAACTCCTAACTTAGAGGAACAACCCAATCTAGAGAGTTAGGCATAAATTCATAACTTTCAATATTTCATTTATTTTGGATTTATAATTATTTTATGAGAGAGGCTAACAATACAAATTTGCAGGTTCATGCAGATTTAGAACTGAGATTAGATTCACAAAATATTCAAACAGTGCCAAAACATCAATATCTCTTATCAGGAGCAGCGTACCGCAAGGCGCATTTGGTAGTTGAAAATAGAAAGCCGCTTCATGTGTGAGGGTGCCATCTTCATACGGGTCTTCACTACGATGTTGCTTCACCATGGATGATCATTTGTCAGGGTTAAAATAGCATGACCATTTGAATCTTATAAGAGTACATATAATGTCAAAAGCATGATTTTATTTTTTTTATATAATAAATTTTATCCCATGGATGGATCATAAAACATAACTAATTTTGTATATTATTGCATGTGTTTATAAATTTTCAGTGTCATTATCCTTTGTTCATGCGTGGGTGTGTGAAACATGAATTCCCCCAAGACCTAGGACATGTCATATCTAAATTATCTGCATTTTTACATTGGATCACGTCAAAAATATACAACTGTCATATAACTACATATAAATTTCAAATTTTTTTTGGTACATCAATACTAGTACTAGTTGAGGCCTACTCAGTCGATGGTGTAGCCTCATGCTCAAATAGATGGCGTGTCTGCTCCAGAGGTGCCTGTTGATCAGTCGATGGTACAGTTCGCTGTTGTACTGAAAATTTTCACTTTGACATTTCATTGTCTGTATGAGCTCATTATCACTCATAATTTCCTCCTTTGCAAGTCTAAAAACATCAGTTCCTCATGTAAAGCCTTAAAAATAAGATAAAAGCTCTCAAAAGTCTCTAAAACTCTGGTATCACACTTTCTCTTTGTCTCACCTGCGGTCCTGCACCTAATGGTCATGTCTCTTGCGTACCTGACCGCACTTTCTCTATGTTAAGGGTGCGGACCCCTGTAAAAGATTAAAAAGGCACAAGTAAACTCAAAAAGCTCACTTTCAATCATTTCTAGAAGCTTCTAGAAGGAATCTTGCGGTGGCAAGTCGACTCTTTTCAGGTTCATGTATCCCATGCCTTAAGGAGCTAAACCCTTAATGTGAGGAGCTTATCCCTTTGAAGGAGGATTCTATCCCTTCATAGGTGGAACTATAACCTCCTCTTTTGCACTATAAAAAGGGGCATTGGGCAGCCTCAAAGGGTTACAACAACTAAACAATTGAGGAGTTGAAGCTTTAGTGTTATTTGAGGTAAAGTGCTGTTGGAATTTAGACTCCTTTAGCTGCGATTTTATGAGGAAAGATTACATACCTGTATGTATCTCGGTTGGAAGAGTGCAAGTCTTGTCAGAGTAAAGGAAATTTTTGCTTCAGACCCTGGGAAGACTTGTTCAACATCAAGGCTGAAAAGGTTGTAAGGTTCTTCTACTATTTCAAAGTTAATACAAATAAGTTTGTTTTTCTCAATAAGCTGTCAACTGATTGTTTATTTTATGGATTCCTTGATCACCATAATAGATATGATTTATGAATATATGCTATGCAAGTGTTATTTGATGTTTGTTTGTTTGTGATTGTAGATCTTCGAAGATAACTCTTTCAGGCGACTGAAGAACAACTACTACAAACAAGCGTTGGATCAAGGTAGGATCGTAACACCTTTGTAGCATTTACTTATAAATCGTGATATATCTAGAGAAAGATAGATTTAATTGTCTGTTTTTTGCTGGACTATCTTCTGATACTAGGGAGATTGGTCTTGTCCGCAAGATTGATTTATCCCGCCAACAAATTGGCGACTCCACTGGGGAAAGAATTTGATTTTTGGTTTTTCTTTTATTTTGACTTGAGAAAATGGTTTTTTCTGGTTTTTGATTGATGTGTACTGGCTTGGGTAGCTTAGTTTTACTTTGCTTTCAGAATTTTTAAGAACTTTTTTTTTTCTTGAAGTTTTCGGGGGACCGCACTTTGTCTTCACACACAGTGCGGGCATCTCCGCACTTTCCTTGAGTAACCAGTGCGGGACCGCACCTGTTTGCTCTAGAGCCTGTAGACCCTGTCAAAATTTTTAAAAACTTAAGATTTCTCCTTCCAGTTTGAGTTTAGATTTGATTTAGGATTCTTAGCATCTACCCAGATCTGTATTTTTCTATCAAAAAGCCTTGTTTATGAGTTTCTTTCAGCAAATTTTTCATCTCATCAATCTCCATTAAGTTAATTGGGTGTTTTGAGTCTCTTTTTTGAGAAATTCTTAATTTGATTTCCTTTGGTCATTACTTGGAGGTTTGTCTCAATCTTTTCACAATTTTGCATCTTTTTGCTTTTGTTTTTGCAAAAAAAAATTGTGTATGAGTGTTAATCGCCTTTGAGTATTTTTATTTTTGATCTTTGGAAATCTCACCCAATTTTCTTTACTTGCACTTGATTGGTTCTTAGATTACATTAGAATCTTTTTGTGTTTGAAAATTCTCTTGCATAGATCACATTTTCATAATTAGAATTCTCATTTTCAGAATATGAATGAAAAATGTGCATAGATTACATTTGCTTACTTTTCAAGTGAATTGTGCATAGTGTTGGAAATATGATGCAGAATGTTGTCCTTGATGGCAACCCACTGAATGAAGATGAAGACATGCGACTGTTGACATATGTTGTCCTTGATGGCAATCCATCTGATGAAGTTATTCTTGACCTGATGGACTTGGTAAATGATGTAAATCTGATATGATATGATGTTTGTTGACAATATGATGCTGAGTGTTGTCCTTGAAAGGCAACCCACTTGACGAAGATAATGACAACTTACTTGATGAAGTTGTGCTTGATAGAACATGTCTTGATGAACTAAATATGATGTATCTACAGTGTGTACAGAAGGCAATGAAGAAAGAATTTCAGTATGTGCTAAGATCTATGATGAAAAGAGTATGTCTCTAGGAATACGCGGATTTGTCTAGGGGAAGTCACGTATGCACGCGGGAATAAACGTTCCAAGTCGCGTATGTGTAAAAGCGCTCAAAAAGAGCAAAACAGGGGTAACCACCATGGTATTATTTTGGCTCATGGTATTGGAAAAGGGGCCCGTGGTATTGAAGGCTCGTGGTATTGGTTTGGCTCATGGTATTAAAAAAAGAGGGGCCCGTGGTATTGAAAAAGGATAAGCCTATATAAAGAGAAGAAATTCAAATCATGAGTGCGAGAGCAAGATGTCTGAGCTTGAATGAATACTTCTCTCTGAAGTAGATCTGAATGGAAAGGGTTACACTTGATGATAGATCTGAATCTATGATGCACCTATGAAGAAATGATGAAGCGGGATATCTAGATCCGAAATGTATCTGTATTTGCTAGATCTGTTTATGGAGTGATTAGATCTGTGATGAGGCGAACATCTGTCTGAAGTAAAAGGGTAAATCTGAACTGAATCTGAAGAAGTATGCTGCTCTGTAATGATTAAAGATCTATACGCTACTTCGCCGCGGAGGAAGCGCGTATATACGCGGCTTCGCTGAAGAGAAAGCGTGTATGCGCAATGAAATATACACAGAGGTATACGCTGGTTCGTGTGGACTTAAGCGCGTATATACGCGACATCAGTAAAAGGAAAGCGCGTATGCAAACTAGGGTTTGCTGAAGCAAGGGGTATGAAATATCTGATCTGTTCTGCTGTGTTTCTGCTATCTGATCTGTGTTGATAAGTATCTGTTGGTGATGTATGTTTGTGCTTAAAAGTATGGAAAGGGTCCAGTTTGGAAATATGATGAAATGTGGCTTGCAAGTGTTGTTCTATTGAAGTTGTTGGAT
This sequence comes from Pinus albicaulis, assembly GCA_034641835.2. Lineage (NCBI taxonomy): Eukaryota > Viridiplantae > Streptophyta > Pinopsida > Pinales > Pinaceae > Pinus > Pinus albicaulis. The sequence continues at coordinate 686,157,773 of CM076570.1, forward strand.
CCAGTGTGAAAATTGATGAAACGTGGTCCAAGGTGGTGCTGAAGGTTGTAGCCTTCAGTCAGGGGGTTGTAGCTCCCTTCCAGGTGAGGCTGGTAAACGAGATCGAGGGGTCGTAGCTCCCTTCCAGGAGAGGCTGGTAAACGAGTCAGGGGGTTGGAGCTCCCTTCCAGGAGAGGCTGGTAAACGAGCGCAGGTGGGTGCCTGCGTGCTGGTCAAGTCTGCGCCAGCACATATGTTGTAAGATGTTTTCTCTATAATAAAATATTGAAGGCCGAGCAACTGCAGCGGTGGTTTTCTCCCGACTTGGGTTTCCACCTAAAAATCCTGGTGTTCATGTGTGATGCTTTGTGTGATGGTTTATTCTGTTCTTACTGCACATGTTTACTATTTATTGAACATCTGATGAATGAATAATGGAATGATATAAGCAAAGAACTAATGACCTAATTAGATCTCTGTGTATACGCGAGTTGCATGAAAGATATCCGCGTGTATACACGAGTTTACTGAAGGAAAGTAGCGTATGGGTTTTAAGGAATGAAAAAGTGAAAAGTTTGAATATGCTGTAAATACTGATTCACCCCCCCCCCCTCTCAGTATTTTTCCCAACAATTGGTATCAGAGCAGGTCCTTCTGCAGAAGCTTGATCGCTTGAAGGAGATCCGTCGCAATGGGAAGTCAAGAAGGAGTAATGTCTATAAATCCACCTCTATTCAATGGAAGCAATCTGATATTCTGGAAGGTACGAACAAAAGCATATCTACAAAGTCTTGGTGCAGATGTATGGGCAATCGTGGAAGAAGGTTATCAATACCCGGCAAATATTCCTACTGATGCAGCTGAAAGAAAGAAGTATGAAATCAATGCCAAAGCAGTGAATGTCTTATTGGGAAGCATGTCTGAATCAGAATTTGCTAAAGTGATGCAGCTACATTCAGCAAAAGAAATATGGGACAAAATCATTCTAAGCTATGAAGGAGACACAAAGGTAAAAGTGCAAAACTCCAAACTCTTAGAATTGAATATGAAAATTTGAAGATGCATAGTGATGAGAGTGTTGCCAGTTTCTTTCTTCGTCTGGATGATATTGTAAATCGAATGAGAAATTTGGGTGAAACCATAACTGATACTACTCTGGTGGAAAAGGTCTTAAGATCATTGACTTCAAATTTGACTCTAAAGTTTCAGCTATTGAAGAAAGGCAAGATTTGCAAACTCTTACTATTGTTCAATTACATGGTACTCTGACTGCTTTTGAAATGAGACAAGGAGGCCCTTCTCAAGTAAGAGAAGCTGCTTTTAAGGCATCTACAAAAGGAAAGGAAAAGGAAGTTGTCAAAGAATCCAACTATATATCCGATGAAGAAGAAGCGAATTTCGTGAGAAAGCTCCAACTAGGTACTGGAAGATTCAAAGGTAAGCTTCCCTTCAAATGTTTTGAGTGTGGAAAAGTTGGTCACTATGCTGCTAAATGTCCTTATAAATAAAAACATGGTAAAGGGAAACAATTTGAAAAGAGAAAGAGTTATTATGCAAAAGAAGATGATGATGAAGTGTCCGGTGAAGATGAAGAAGATTCTGACCAAGATCTGAAAGTGCTCATGGCTAAGAAGCAAAAGAAGAAGGCTACTCGAAACAAGAAGATACCTCAGAAATCATGTATAGCAAAAATTGAAGAAGATGAACCAGGTATTAATCATTGTTCTTGTCTCTTACTTAATTGCATGTGCAAAGATTATGATAGTGAAAGTGACAGTATGGATCCAGAAGTTTCTGACGAAGCTCTACAAATACTCATGGCAAAGAAGGAAAATAAGAAGGCCACTTGTAATACTCTTCTTTGTGCAAACAACAGTGAAGATAGTAAAGTTGTGGAAGCTATCAAGATCAAAGTCGAAGAACAACAAAAGGAAATTGATACGAAAGATTCTATTTACAAAGATATGACCTCTCAAATGAAAGATCAAATAGAAATGTTGAATGGACAGGTGGACAAGTATCAAAGGTTTCATACTTATGCATCTAATCGAATTAAAGAACTAGAAGCAGATCTTGAAAAATCAAGCAAGAAGAATGAAGGACTTGAAGCTGCAATCATCTCTCTGCAGGCAGATCTAGAAGCATCAAGTAAGAAAAATGAGGAACCTCTACAATCATTTGAAAAGGAAGGCATTGAAGCAGAAATCATATCTCTCAAAGAAGATCTGGAAAAATCAAATAAGAAGAATGAAGAGCTAGAACAAACATGTGAAGAAAACGAAAATTGGTTGAAAGAAGAGATCCTAAATCTGAAGGATCAAGTGGAAGATGGAAGAAGGAAAGAAGAAAGCATGACAAAGCAATGTCAAGCCTTGGAGGTTGAGGTAAACATTCTCAAAGGTAAATTAGAAGAAAAGTTTAAACTTTTGAGGTTTCAAGATAGTACTAACACTTTGGACAATATTTTAAGTAATCAAAGGTCTCCTGCTATCAAACTTGGTCTTGGTTTCCATGAAACTGTTAAAGGTGAATCTAGCTCACAAGGAAGTGCTAAGAATTCAGAGGATGTCAATGCAAAACATGAAGTGTTGAAAGAAATAAAATATCAACCAACAATCATGAATTCATTCAAGAACGTTGAATGTTTTAAATGTCATAATTATGGGCATGTTGCAGCAAATTGCAGGAGCAGATCATTTCAGCCACAAACAAACAGGTTCTACTCAGAAAGGTACTCTAGTTTCTTCAGGGGATATTGTTTCTCATGTAACATGTATGGACACAAAGCAGTTGATTGCAAAAGGAGAAAGATTAGAAATACTCATTATGATTCTTATGCTTATTTCTCTGGACACATGAGATGTTATTCTTGTAACAAGTATGGACATGTAGAAAAGGAATGCAGGTTGAACAGATATGAGAATTTGGATAACTTCCAGCACACAAATAGAAAGTTTAAACAAATCTGGAAAAATATGGAGGGATGGAATAAGAATCAATCTAGAGAAGAAAATTATTCTTTTGTGGATGCTCTAGAAGACAATGATTTTCTTGAAGAAAACACTCAATTCAAGATGGAGGACCGATCAGAAACGTAGGGAATTCTGACCCTACTGCAGTCATCTGCTTTTGAAGCTGACTTTTCCTATTGACTGCAGGAATGATGTGGGATACATTATGAGATTTAGTAATGTATCATCACAGGGGGAGCAATGCATGATGACTCTCATGGTTGATTTGATTATCCTGATTATGTTTACTTCTGACAGCGCATCTGATGTGGAAAGGACAGGTACAAGAGGTACAAGCTCAGGAGGAAATGAAGGAAGATGAAAATTTTATATGCTTCACTTTCCATACGCGGGTTATATTAACAAAAGTCGCATATACACGCGAGTTTAATCAGACAAAGTCGCATATTCATTGATAATAAGAAAAGTTATATGATAGCTGAAGATCAGGAGCAGAGGTTCAGGGGGAGCATCAGTCTGACTGATAATAACTGTAGTTTTGACTCTGTATCAGCTTAATTTCTCAGTTCTAAATGATAATGATATGATACTTGATGTCTTATGTTGAAGTTTATGGATGAGTCCTGTATGCTTGTTAGATGAAGAGTTTTCGTTGCTGAAATGAAATTCTTATAATTCAGAGACAAGGACAGATCTTGCAAAGATTGTTGATGATGACTTGCTGTTGAAGGTGTTTCAGATTGCACAAGTTAAAAAAGAGCACTGGTTTAGGGGGAGCAGCAGGTTGAATACTAATGACTGCATTATTGGCAATATGACTGCTTATTCTTTGGTTATTGTGATACTCATGCTCAAATGATGATGGCTTGGATGGTGGTGGACCACATGAATGATTGCTTGTCACTTATGTGAAGTTGTTGTTCTGAGAATCAAATCTGCATAAATTTAGAAGATGGCATTTGATACGTGGGTTTCATGAAACACAGTCGCGTATATACGCGAGTTCCTTCACAGAAAACCGCGTATGTTTGGTTGCTGGCAATTTTTGGTTGGTTCAGCTCTCTTCAGCACAGCTGCAATGCTGATTGGTATCTCTGATACTGTTTGGTATCTCTGGTGGTGTTCCAGTTCTCATAATTCCATGATTTGATGAAGATGTTTTGATGATTTGTTGGTGAAATTGTTCAAGATGCACAAACTAAGGGGGAGCCTTAGTCATATGGAAAGGATGCTTGGATGCACGGATTCAGGGGGAGCATTAGCTCTGCTGAGTATAATGCATTGTTGGCATTATATTGGTTCTAAAATATGTTCTCTTTCTTGAGGACTTTCTGGTGTTGGTTTTAAATGGTCATATTTGTAATTGGATGAAAAGGTCTTGTTGAGACCCATGATGTAAAATTGTAATCTTCAGTCATGTAAGGACTTGTCAAATTTGTAAACCCACTTGGTTGGGTAGCTGAATTGAAATGTGTAAACCCACTTGGTTGGGTACTTGAGTCTCATATGTAAATCCACTTGGTTGGATATTTCTTGTAAGTATGAGTCATTGGTGATAGGAAAGTCTTTGAGTCATGTACTTCTTTGGAAAATATGTTTGAAGATTCAGCATGAACTCAGGGGGAGCTTGGTCACTTCAGTATACATCAGATCTGCAGAACGCTTCTTCCACATGAGGAGAAAAGGAGGAGAGTATGTTGGTTTTTGATCCGCCCTTTGCCCTTGATGTCAAAGGGGGAGAGTGACATGGTGTTTGAATGAAGAGAAAGAATGGTGTCAAAAATGGAGAATGTGACATGGTGTAATTGTATTCTTAATGTACCTATCTGTTGTGGTAATCAAACACCATTGTGGTTGCCATCAAGTCCAAAGGGGGAGATTGTTGGAAATATGATGCAGAATGTTGTCCTTGATGGCAACCCACTGAATGAAGATGAAGACATGCGACTGTTGACATATGTTGTCCTTGATGGCAATCCATCTGATGAAGTTATTCTTGACCTGATGGACTTGGTAAATGATGTAAATCTGATATGATATGATGTTTGTTGACAATATGATGCTGAGTGTTGTCCTTGAAAGGCAACCCACTTGACGAAGATAATGACAACTTACTTGATGAAGTTGTGCTTGATAGAACATGTCTTGATGAACTAAATATGATGTATCTACAGTGTGTACAGAAGGCAATGAAGAAAGAATTTCAGTATGTGCTAAGATCTATGATGAAAAGAGTATGTCTCTAGGAATACGCGGATTTGTCTAGGGGAAGTCACGTATGCACGCGGGAATAAACGTTCCAAGTCGCGTATGTGTAAAAGCGCTCAAAAAGAGCAAAACAGGGGTAACCACCATGGTATTATTTTGGCTCATGGTATTGGAAAAGGGGCCCGTGGTATTGAAGGCTCGTGGTATTGGTTTGGCTCATGGTATTAAAAAAAGAGGGGCCCGTGGTATTGAAAAAGAATAAGCCTATATAAAGAGAAGAAATTCATTGTGCAAATTGTGAGTGTGAGAGCAAGATGTCTGAGCTTGAATGAATACTTCTCTGTGAAGTATATCTGTATGGAAAGGGTAAAGGTTTGATGATAGATCTGAATCTATGAAGCACTTATGAAGAAATGATGAAGCGGGATCTTTAGATCTGAAATGTACTTGTATTTGCTAGATCTGTTTATGGAGTGATTAGATCTGTGATGAGGCGAACATCTGACTGGAGTGAAAAGGGTAAATTTGAATTGAACATCTGATCTGATGAAGTATGCAGCTCTGTAATCATTGAAGATCTATACGCTACTTCGCCGCGGAGGAAGCGCGTATACACGCGGCTTCTCTGAAGTAAAAGCACGTATGCGCAATAAAATATACACTGAGGTATACGCTGGTTTGTGTGGACGGAAGCGCGTATATACGCGACATCAGTGAAGTGAAAGCGCGTATGCAAACTAAGGTTTGCTGAAGCAAAGGGTATGAAATTTCTGATCTGTTCTGCTGTGTTTCTGCTATCTGATCTGTGTTGTTAAGTATCTGTTGGTGATGTATGTTTGTGCTTAAAAGTTTGGAAAGGGTCCAGTCTGGAAATATGATGAAATGTGGCCTGCAAGTGGTGTTGTATTGAAGGACATCCAGTTGTCCCTGGAGATGGGTCGGGTCCACAGAAGGTGGCCAACCCACCATGTTGTATCAGCGGGTGGGTCGAGTTCCTCTCCAGGTGAGGCTTTCTGTAAATCCAGATCAGTCGTGAGCTCCCTTCCTCTGTGCGAGGCCTGTAAACGAGGTTTCAGGGTCTAGAGCCCCTTCCAGAGAGGTCAAACCAGCCAGTGGGTGCGTCTTGCCGGCCGGGAAGTTCCACAAACACAAATGTTGTAAGATGTTTTCTCTATAATAAAATATTGAAGGCTGAGCAACTGCAGCGGTGGTTTTCTCCCGATTTGGGTTTCCACCTAAAAATCCTGGTGTTCATGTGTGATGCTTTGTGTGATGGTTTATTCTGTTCTTACTGCACATGTTTACTGTTTATTGAACATCTGATGAATGAATAATGGAATGATATAAGCAAAGAACTAATGACATAATTAGATCTCTATGTATATTTATAGCTGTGAAGGAAAGATATCCAAGGCATACGCGAGTTTATCAAGGAAAGTAGCGCAGTGGGCTAAGAATGAAAAGTAAAAGTTTTAATAAGTGTCAGAACACTCCATTCAATCCCCCCCCCTCTCAGTATTTTTCCCAACACATAGATTACAATTGCATAGTTTACATTCTGAAAAATCAATCGTAGATTTAGATTAGTTTCTTTAATTTGAATTTTTATGTTTTTACGCTTGTTTTAAAAACACAAAAATAAAAAATATGGAAATTATTAGCATTAGTTTTTCTTGATGAAATTAGTGCATTAGAAATTTTATTATATTTTCTCTTAGTGATCAATTTTTTGCATTGTTGGAAGTGAATGGAAACTCTCTCCTTACTTTAATTAGATTTCATCAAATTGAAAATATTACATTATCATATTTGATTGCATTCAGTTTTGGGTCGGGTCATAACACCATTGGTTTCATATCCATTTACCCTTTGAGTAATAACAGCCTAAATAACACAGCGCTTAATTAAAATTCATCTAGTAATTTTTACATTTTTAGGGATCTTTCCACCAACATAGCTTAGGCTAGTGTCTTGGAATAGGTTTTAGTTAACTCTCAAAGATACGAAAACAAACAAGTAGTTGATCTTGCGGTAGGAAAATTCCAATAGTAGCATGTATGCTCTGGGAAGCTCCTCCTAAAGGAGTCAAGCACGAGATCATATCTGAACCAGTGAGGTAATCAATCCTTCCTCATTGGGAACGATAGAAGATATACATGTATTAACAACGGTAAACCTCGGATTGACCATTGTCGAGGAGCCTGGGGTCACTTGTCGGTAAACCTTAGATTATTTCAAGGAGCCTTCAAGGGGATAGAGCTTTGTTACTCTGCCCTTGCATGTGCGTTGGATCGTAGACTGTTCCCCCAGGTATATTTGTTTCTGTTGGTAACCTTAGTGGCCATAAACTTTAGGATTCTTTCCCAAGGTGACGGTGGAGGGAAGATCCCACTGTACCTGGAGCAGACGTCGACTAGACTCACTTGGACTCTCTGGAGGGTTATCTTCGCTCGAGATGGCATAGTGGATAAACTTGCACCAGTCTGTTTCATTAAGCAGGTTGTCGAGGTAACTGTTCCAACTGCCATTTCTGCATTAAAATTCTACGATGTTAGATTTCATCACCAACTAGTGTTTTTAGTGCGGGAATCTATTGTTTGTGTGTAGTTTGACTCCTAGATTTGATAGCGCATGTTCATTTGTTTGTTTTTACTTTTAGAGATCATAGGTGTGAATTATGAATTTTAATTGTTAGGTGTGAATTGTGAATTGTTAATTTTCTTTTAAATTGTTAATAAAATTCATTGAAGTTGAATATAATGGCAATTGTTCCTGAATTTAACAACCAAGGAACCCCTCTTAACGAGAATCCTAGTACTTTTCCTTGCTTTGGAAATGTTGGTCCTCCTTATATGGCTACATTGTCATTACCTGGATTTACAATAGGTTTACTGATATGGTTATTTTCAACTTCGTTGGCCCCAAATACTCCAATTGTTCCACCTCAACCTGATGCTTCACCTCAACAGAGTTCACCATCTCAACTTCACCAACCTTCTGTTGACCCTTTACCTTATTCACCCAATATGTCTTCCTCCCTTTCTTCCTCTTCGCTTGGTAAAAGCCTTGACGCTAGTAACCAGGTGACTAAGAAGCAGAAGAAAGGGAAGAAGAAGAAGAAGCAAAATAAGAAAGAAGTCAACCAGTCAACCATTGTTGTAAATGTTAGTAGTGTTGAGGAAACCTCAAACATGCATCGTAAACCCAAATACCCTTGCAGGCTTTGTAAGGGTGACCACTTCCTTATCAATTGTCCTAGTATTCCAAAGCTCTTGGAAGTATGGTCAGAACAATCTCATCAACTTACTGTTGATCCATCAACCAGTGATAGTCAGGTTCCTGGGAAAAATGGTAAAGTTAGGTTTCCTTGTCGGTTATGCAAAGGGAGTCATAAAACTCACATTTTCCCTCACATGGATGAAGCCCCAAAATTGTTGGAAAACCTTACTGTTCCATAGCAAGAATTTCCAACTGGTTACCGTCAAATTTCTCCCAACCTACCGTCAACTGACAGAGTGATTGATCTAATTCCAAGTACAGTCAATCCCACTCTTCCATTAGAGAGTGAAACTCATATCACTCGGGTTGATAATCCATTAGTTGATCAAGTGGTCGACTCTATTTCCCATTTAGTCCCACTCTCCCTGAAGAGAGTGAACTTCATACCACTCAGGTTCTTCTTGTTACATCATATTCTTCTACGCCGGGGGGCATTTCACCTGTTTCTACAGAACCCCCTCCAAGTACTAAGGTCTTTTCCTTTGATTGGAATAGACTGACAGAACCTCGTCTTCCTTCCTCCATCCCTTTCCAAATCATTGTGAAGGCTGGTGGTAGGAGAATATGTCGCACACATGTCGATGAAGGTGCTTCTATTAGTATTTTATCCTCAACTGCTTGGAAAGCTTTGGGTTCCCCTCAGCTTGTGCCTATTACGTGGAATCTGAAAGCTTTTAACAAAACCATTAGTGAAACTTTAGGGATCCTTCCTAAGTTTTTTATTACTTTGGAAGGTAAAAATGTATGTATTGATCTTATGGTAGTTCGAGGCCCCTTGGATTTCAATTTACTCCTTGGGCGAGACTATGTCTATGCAATGAAGCTGTCGTATTGACACTCTTTCGCGTGATGTCTTTCCCTCACAATGGAAATATTGTGACTGTAGAGCAGGTTTCGTTCCCTAGTCTTGATTCAACTACCAATAATCCGACATCCCTGAATGTTCCTCATACTAAAGTGGTATCAACCCCGCCACAGGTTAATTATGTGGCAACCAGTCCCATGTTTTCAGTTACCGATGCAAGCGAGCCTCTCACTATTTTCTCGAATTCCTATGACTTATATCCGGTAATTGACATGGAAATCCCTATGGGGGTATTTGAACATGATGTTCTTATCCCTTTTGATTCCCTTGACATGTGTTCCTTCCAAACAATTGTTCTTCCATTTGATGAAGACCTCTTGGAAGCCATGATCAAGGTGTGTCCATTGACATGTGTTTCTTCCATATTGGAAGCCATGACAAGGTCACTATGAGGAGAGTTTATTTTCCTGTGTCAACCTCGTTAAAAAATGAAACAAGTATCCATGAGGAGAGTTCATGTTACTGTGTCAACCTCGTTAAAAAAATGAAACATTTTGTGGTGAGGAAAGTTCTTTTCCTGTGTCAACCTCGTTAAAAAATGAAACAAATTCTTGCGAGGATAGTTCCTTTTACTGTGTCAACCTCGTTAAAAAATGGATCAATTGGTCAAAGGATAGTTCCTGTTACTGAGTCAACCTCATTAAAAAATGAATCAGGTATGAGGACAGTTCTTTTTCGGTGTCAACCTCATTAAAAAATGAATCAGTAGGTAGATTGTAGAGAGTAGATTGTTAGATTAGAAATAAGTAGTTTCTGAGGATGGTTCCTGTTACTAAGTCAACCTCGTAAAAAAATGAATCAATTTTGAGGAAAGTTCCTTTTACTGTGTCAACCTCGTTAAAAATGAATCAATGGATCAAGAGGAAATTTCCTTTTACTGTGTCAACCTCGTTAAAAAATGAATCAGTGGGCCATGAGGACAGTTCTTTTCCTGTGTCAACCTCATTAAAAAATGAAACATGTAGGTGAGGAGAGTTCCTATTACTGTTTCAAACTCGTTAAAAAATGAAACACGTTTCCATGAGCATAGTTCTTTTCCTGTGTCAAGCTCATTAAAAAATGAAACAAATCCTCCCCTAATTGAGTCGAGTCTTTAACTAGATCTCGTAAATGTTAAGTCGTATATTTAGGTTAGTTATTTCAGTTTTTGCATATTTTTCTTATAGTTTTAGGTCGGGTCTT